>JBAMCG010000040.1:14240000-15440000 GCA_037075325.1 Drosophila mayaguana | reverse complement strand
TTTGCGTTTGCGTTGGCTTGAGCAAAAATCTGTTTCACTCTTTCGCCTAAATTCAGAAATAACTGAATGCAATAAAGCGGGCAATAAATCTATTTATGACATTTAAATGTACACAAAGCAAACGCCATAAACAGCGGCGCACAAGTCAAATGTAAATATTTTGTTGCGGTTTTGCAAATGAATATCTATATATATATATTAATATATAAATCTAAATATCTGTAAGCATGTTTATATCTAAAAAGGCTATTCGATTTTCAACTATAATAGATTGTTAAATATATATCACATAGATGTCATTTCGAATGCAAAATATTAAAATGAAAATCATAAATAGGATTTACTGTGGGAAGGGCCATGCAGTTCACTTAACCTATGCTAATATTGGCTAATTAAGCTAATTATGGGTTTGTTTACCCTGTGTAAGGTTATTTAATGAAGGGTATATGGAATACATATGTTGTAGTTATTGGATAACCATTAACAGTTGCATTGCTGAGGCAAAAATATATTTTATGGCTATTTACTTTCCAAGCTCAACAAAATCATCTGAAGGAAAAACTCCTTCACATAGCCTATTCAATTTTCACTCATTTACCTATTCAAGTTTGCATTCAGATCTCAGCCTTTCGCCTAGTTCCTGTTCAATTTATTCAATATTTATCATTTATTAACTAAATACCATGATGCCTTGCATCAGCTCTGTTTCCTTAGTTGTCTCCTGAACGCATTGCCATAACAATATTAATTAATACATGCACAATTATGCATGTTTATTGGGAGACTCGAGGACTCGCCACAGTTGAGCAATCAAAACTGAATTATTTACATGAGCTAGCAAACATATAGTATTTGACATTTAGGCATGCCGTTCGCTTCGTTTCTGTGTCTGTTTCTGTTTGTTTGCAAACCACAAATTGAAATATATATATGTATATAGTATATAAGTTTTGGCATACGAATTGCCTACCTCAATGTGCTTGTTTAAAATGTTTTAGATAAGAGCGCCTGCCAGAACATTTCAGCTAATGAATTTTTAAATTTAAAGCCTCTATTCAATCTAGCTGTCAGCTAGCTGAACGCCTGAACAACTGAACAACTGAACAGCTGAAGAGCAGCACAGCTGCATACAAAAACCATTTCAAATAAACCACAAAAAGAACACGAAATATATATAAAATTGAGGGGAAAGAGCCAGGCTGACTGGCTGGCTAACTGGCTGCTGCAGCAGAATTTAGAAAGGCGCAAAAACGGGCAACATGTTAGTGTTAGAGAAAGAGACAGAGATAGAAATAGAGAGAATGGGGGAGAGACAAAGCTGCATACAAAGGCTAGATTAAGCATTGTTGTTGTAGTTGGCCTGCGGCTGGCAACTGTAATTCTAGCTCGGCTCAACGGGGCGTATGAGCAACATATGGCCACACGTTGCGCATACGCCGCATCTGCCCAAGCCACACACGCTGCATTTAGAGCAGTTTTTTTTTTCAGCACTGTTGTTTTTCGTTCCTTTTTTTTTGGTAACACAGCTTACATCTGTCCGCAGGCATCATCAATCGAGGCGACTCCTTTCGCAGACGCCGCTCGCGCAGCAACAGCCTTGCACCGATTAGCCCCATGCACGCGCGCAATGCCATGGCCGGCATGAATGGTGGCGGTGGTGGCGGCAGCAGCCTTGGCTTAGGCACCAATTACAACGGTGGCGGCGGCGGCGGCGGCAGCAGCAGCAATGGCTACGGCAATGACAATGCCGGCCAGGATAATCATCAGCCGGTGGAGTTCTATCGCGTCGAGATGCTCGGCTCAGCGGGGGTGGGCAAGCAGGCGCTTGTCTCACAATTTCGCACCTCCGATTGCATTAATGCTTACGATGGTCCAGGTGAGTGCTGGGCTCCGACACCTGACAACTAAAGACACTCTAATAGTTTTCTTACCCCACCCCACCCCACAGAGTGCGATGAGGACGAACAGAATATTTCAATTATTTTGAATGGCATCGAGTCGGAGCTTAAATTGCACACCGGCAATCCAGACAGCAAGGTAAGTCAGGCAAGGTAGCCATCAAATTGTAGAATACACATACAGAAATGCACACATATATATCTGTATATATATACACTCAATCAGACGAACTTTGCCCAGCATTAGCTTGTGGCTAGTTGTCAAATCAAGCAATTATCTCATTTGTCCCCTTTGTGTCTTGTTTGCTATGTGTGTGAGTACGTGTGTGTGCGTGTGCGTGTGTGTGTCACCCTGCTATAATTGTTGTTAAATATTTCATTATTCATCTGGAAACTGTTCACACAATCGGACTTAAGTACCATCTCCATGGCTAACAAACAGCTTCGAGTTTTTGATTATTCAACTTATTAGCCTCAATTCAATCAATGGCATATGCTTAGCAGAGCTAATGCAATTTGAACAGTGGGCGTGCCGCAGCAGCCGCTGCCCCTCTTCAAACATTTAACAACCCCTAATTAGGCCACAGGAAGCTTAGCAATTGCCCGAAAACTTTAAGAAAATTTAAAACTGCATACAAAAAATGAGCAGGAAAGGCAGCAAGGCAAAAGGTTTTCTTGGTTGCTGTGGCATGTAGCATGTGGCTACAGTGGTTGCATACACAAGTGGCAAATATTATGAATGAGATTTTTGTGCCTTCGAAATAAAAGAGAAAACGTAAGCGAAAGGGCGCTCTATACAGAGCCTTGACATTTCGTGTGGTTACCTGGAGGGCTGGTTAAGCTGGCCAGGTGTATGGCATATGACAATGAAACAATATGAAAATATACATAAACGTAGGTACTATAGGTTGACTGGGAGATACTCAGCGTTAAGGCTGAGCGCAATTTTAAAGTGAGCAAAATATTAATAATTTTATAAAAAAAAATAATATAATAAAATAATAATAATGAGAGTGAAAGAAATATATAATAGAATACTAAAAAAAGAAAAAATTGATTAATAATAATAAAATGAAGTGAAGGTGAAACCAAGAAGCAGCTTCAACTGAGCATAGACGGAGAGAGGGACAGAGCAAAAAATGATGTAGAAGCTATTCGGCAAACTAGGAAAGGAAAGGAGAAATTATAATGCCAAAAGAATAAAAATCGTAAATAAATAATTGGATAACAATGTTTCCGAGCCATGAATTCAAATTTCAAATGGAGTGATTGATGGGATAGTGGGATAGGTATAATAAAATTCAAATCAAATCGGTTTCGATATTGTATACATATCCCACTATCCCATTCATCATATAATTAATAATACATTTTGTATCCTAAAAATATAACAAATATTAATTTTTTAAACAAATATTTATAGCACATTCTGCCCATAAATATTTATTAAATAAATAAAATTTTTGAAATATATAAACAAATCAAAATTTCAAAATAATTAAAACTGACCATGGAGGACCTGCGCATTGCGAATCAAGCAGATCATTTTTATGCCTCATCTATATATATGACAGACAGCAATATGCTCTTATGAAATACATATAAGAAGAAGAAGAGGAGCTGCTGCTTCTGCTGCTGCTGTTTCTGGCCCATACGTAACGCTCATAATTGTGAAAGCGAGGGAAATGCGGGTTATGGCCAAATGGCAAGAATAACAAATGCTGAACAATTTTTGCAATAATAACAACAACAACAATTACAGCAATGGCAAGAACAACAAAAACAAGAACAAGCAGAGCAGAGCGATAAACATGCAATCGAAATGCCAAATTGCTGGCCAAATGCCAAATGACCAGCAAGAAGCCCAACGGCAATACGACGACAAAGACGCAAGTTATAGATAAAGTGGAAGTGGGGGAATGGAGAGTGATCCTGAGGCAAGAAAATATATGCAAACATACATATATATAGATATATATGGTATATATATATATATATATATATATGTATATATCGGATTGAGTTGAGGGCAACGCAGTTTGGCGTGAGCAATAATGGCGATGATTAAGGCAACGACTGTGGGGCAACAAACAGACAGAGAGAGAGAGAGAGAGAGACTGAGACAGGGAGAGAGAGAGAGAGAGAGAGAGAGAGAGAGTGCGAGTGTGAATATGAGTGCGGGTGCACAGGCATATTGCAGCGTTGACAAACAAAAGGAAATGGCAACAATTTATCCATTCTGGACACACAAAGCACAAAGCGTATTAAAGCAAAAGTTGAAAGTTGAAAGAACAAATAATCAACAGCAAATTTGTTGGCTCAACGCAAAAGGCAAATGCACACAAGCGTGTCCGTCAATCATAAACACCTTGGCTGACTTGTACACACACCAACACACTCTCCCTCTCACACACACACACGCACAGTTCCAGTCATTTTTAACAACTTGTGCTGTGTGCATTTGGCAATCGTAAATTCCTGCCAAAATGCCGGATGTGCCTGGCGTTGCTTTATGGTCGCTTTTTCGCCACACCGCAAACAGCCAGCCAGGAAAACTGGTAGAGCAAGAAGAAGAAGAAGAACAATAATAGTAGGAAAAACTTAGAAAATGCAGTGTCACATCCGCCATTTGCAACGCTTGGAAAAGCGACTTACTGCGAAAAAACAGAAATAACAATGACGATATGTGGTTTAAGTATGATTGAGTGATGTATAGTATCGATAAGTAATCGATTGAGCAAAGAGCTTGGAGGTGCATGAAAGACAGAAGCGATTTAAGTTATATAGGTGCAATGGATATATGTGAATTCTTCGACTTTTTAATGTCGACGAGGCAGAAGTTATCGATAAATTATTAGCTTACAAAATAGGAAAAAAGATTAAATAAATAGCTATTTTTATATTCTCTTCTATTTTTAAAATCTTCGTATTCCTAGGCTTACTTAGTGTTAAGCAAAGAAACATTTGCAAGGATCAAAATTTAAAAGTTCTTAAAAAAATAACAAGCGCAGAGCAACCGCCCGAACTGCAATTCCTGTCAAGTGCAACCAGAAACCGTTGCATGACCCAAACTTCTAAAATATTCAAAACATCTGTTAATTTAGACGCTACTTTAAAGTATCATTAAAAGTGCAGCGAAACTTTTTGCATTCGCTGCAGCAAACCTAGATACGGATGCAATAGAAAGTAACAAGCAAAGGTGAGCTCGCTTTCTCTTTCCCTCACCCCATCTCGCTCTCTGTCTCTCTCTCTCTTTCGCTCTTTGTTAACAATGTTCCTCGTTATGGGAGCAAAGTGGCCATAATTTTAATTTTTACGAGCGTAAAGTAAAAAACAGTCAGGAAACACGAATGCAGCAGCAGGACATGGCTGTGGGCTGGCATTTTATGGCATTGCATGCAGCAGTTGGGCTCTGTCAGATGTAGTTTCTAGTTGGGCCTTACTAACTTTTAATGTTGCCTTTTAAATTAACACAAACACACACACACACACACACACACACACAGAGAAGCGCACACTCGTTTAAGCCATTTAAGAGTTTCAAGCTGAGTTTGTAAAACTTGTTGAATAATTTTCTTGTTTTGGTTTTGTTTCGTTTTGTTTCAGGAAGAATTGGAGAAGGCGGATGCATTTCTGGTTGTCTATTCCTGCATTGATAAGGAGTCGTTTACGCGTGCCAAGCAGATATTATCACGTCTGCAGGACATGGATTTGCTGCGCCATCGACCCACCATTTTGGTGGCCAACAAAATTGATTTGGCCAGATCACGCGCCGTCTCAGCGCAGGGCAAGTTGTCCAGCCAGTGCGTGACCAACACTCATTAGCTAACACTGTACCCCTCTCTCTCTCTCTCTCTCTCTCTTTCTCTCCCTCTCCCTCTTTCACTCGTTTAGATGGTAAATGTCTGGCCTGCACCTTTGGCGCCAAATTCATCGAGGTTTCGGTGGGCATTAACCATAATTGTGATGAACTGCTCGCTGGCACTTTGACCCAAATACGCTTGAAGAAGGATCAAAATCTATTGCACGTAAGTTGATAGAGAGCAATGGAACTCCATGTCTATAGACCTCGATGATGGCAGACGCAACTAGCTGTAGGAAATACTCGAGACTTTTTGTTTAACAATTATTTGTTATTCATCATCATCGCTTTTCAAACTCTCTCGCTCGCTCTCTATCTCTCTCTTAATCTATCTCTATCATTGATTTGTGTAATTATTTATTTATTTTCGATGTGCTATGTGTAATGTGTAATCGATCGCTTTCGCAGCTGAATCCAAAAAAGCCTAAAGACAAAACTAAATTTAAAGATAGCAAAGACAAGCACGTAGAGACTGTAGAAACTGATAAATGTCTGACACTGACTGATCTTAAGGCCGACGATGCGGTAAGTAATGCTGTCAACAAAATCAACAGCAACTACAGTTCCGTTCTAAATTTTTCCCCGTTTCCCTTACCCAATTGCAATAATCTCTCTCTCTCTCTCTTATTTATCTCCATGAAATACTAAACCCTCTTAGCTTCAAGTTCAGTTGTTGTCCTACGTCAATTTGAAATATTAACTAATTCGCATGCAGAACCTAAACATAAAGTCAATCGACTAGATATTTTCTTAATTAAAATTATTATGAATGAAAATCTTTAAAGCATCGATTGGTCGATAAAGTTAATTTATATATCGATACTTCTAATCGCTAACTGTCATATTCACCTTTATATATATTCTCTTTCATGTCTTTTTCCTCTTACCCCTCCGAAATTCCCTTTAAAATTGCATATTATTAATACACTCATAGTAGGTGTAGGTGTGCCAAAAATGAAAATGATGTCAAATGTAGAAAACTTGTTTTAAATTTACCTCATGCATTTTGTTTGTGTTTTTCTTGTTTGTTATTCCTTTGCTGCTATTCAAGCACACAATTTTCCGACTAAACCAAACACCTGACATTTTGGACAAAAACTAAGTTTGTTTAACCAGTACAAATATTCCAAATATATACAAACATATATGAAAAGTGAAGTCCGTAAACTATTGAAGTATTCTGACTTACCATCGTTTTCTAGGGTACGCGCGATGGCAGCTCTCCGGCTCATTGGTATAAGAGCCGCAGCGTAATGCTGGCCAGCATGAAGGCACGACAGATGCTCACCTGGATACTGGGCAAGGAGGACTCCAAGTTTAAGCATTGCGAGAATTTGCAGGTGCTCTAAAAACGAAGATGAAGAAGATAAACAGCTCAAAAACCAATTAAAAGAAAAGTAAAAACACCAAATAAAAAACAAATGCTTCAAGTTATACGAGAGTATATATATACAATATATATATATATATATATATATATATATATATATATATATATATATATATATATAATAAATGTAATTGTAATATGTATTAGATAATATGTAATTTGTAATTCTGTATAATTATATGAATATGATGTGAATATTTCTATAAAAAATGAATCAAAAACCAAAGTAAAAAGAACCACAAAACCTAACCTTACAAATGCAAACAGGTTTCGATATATCGATAACCATAACGATAAACAAGCACACACACATTCACATATATTAGAGTGCAGACACAATTGTGTATTTCAAGCCTGATAATCAAAAATTAAATCAAATTTAATGTAAAACAACCAAAAAAAAAAAAAAAAAAACAAAAACAATTTAAGGAACGCGAGTAACTTTATGGAACCAAGCAAATGCAACATTTATATATATATATAACTATGAACTAAACGTAAAAATGAGTTTCCTACATGAAGGAACAATTTTGTCTCAGCTTTAAGCTCAAAGAATCAACTATAAATATTTTATTTTGCCAGAAGCTATTGAGCAGAGTTTAATAACTATATACAAACAAATCCTCTTCTTCGTCAGTTTTATATATAAATATATGAAATATTTGTGTATGTGTAGTGTAGTTAAGAACTGAAAAGCTTAAAAATTGTTTAAAGTAGCAAATTTTTCTTTTTCTTTTGTCTTTGTCTTCCGAATATAGTTTGTTTATATTTTTGAGTTATTAATTTTTTGTATATAAATATATATATATTTATGAATATATACATTCAATATGAAAATCCATTGCAATGTAAGGAATTTGAGTGTTATCCACGCCAAGTGGCCGAAACAAGCACAAAAAACAATAATATTTGTAAATTAAAAAGCAGCAAAATAAATAATTAACTAATTAGAGTTGTTTATAGATGTGTGTGTACATATGCTTAATCACATGTGAATATTTTTCAATAAATATATAATAATAACTCAAGAAATCCAATAAAAATTTTACCATATATGTATAAAATAAAAACTTTAATAAACTATATATATATATATATATATATATATACATATATGTATATTTAAATGTTTAATAATCAAATTTAATTGTTTCTTTTAAATGCCTATGAACTAAACTTTTGGTATAAAACGTGATGATATGATGAATGTTTTTATAACTGATGCCGCTGATGAGTATACTAAAGTACAGGGTATATGCTGGTCCGTTAACCAAATTGTTGTTGAGTTGGCTTTTGCACCTGTCTGGCAACCTCGGCACGATAACGGAATAGTGGACGAAATACATTTATCTCAGCCAATTCCATATCATCATCGGCCTCATCATAGGGTAGGTCAGCCACGGCGCGTCGCAATCTGCTTAAGCTGCGCTCCAATCTGTAGAGTTGCTCAACTTCCGCATACCCTACATCTGTCTGTACAGGGTGTGTGGTCGGTCTTTGGATCGGTTCAATGGAACTGGGATACGCACAGACCAATTGTAGAGCAGCAAGGTAGGCGAGTATTTCACAAATTTTCTGTTTGATGATTAGAGGGATATCTGTAAAACTCATTTCATCTGTATGTTTACACGGCTTACTCACCTTAGTGGACAGCATTTTGTTTGATCTGCTTTTTAACTAATTTCTTTGTTTTAAGTCAGATACAATAGAGCTGTTATCTTCTTGAAGATGCAATTCAAAGTGTAACTAAATCGCGCCCCAGCAATGCTTTTTATACAATGGAGCTAAATGATATTTAGCTAAGTGGCAGTTGGCTTTAATTAGCACCTTGAATTGTTCTAATTACTCAACTTGTTTTTCACATGTAAAAATCGATTGCAATAAGTCTATGAAATTAGCATGTTGCTTTTGTTTTGTACAGTGCACGAAATCGAAAATATATATAGCGCTCTCTTATCGAGCCTAGAGAAGCCGAATCATGTGAATTAGATGTGTACTTCACTTCGATTTGAATTACACGGAATTGTCAATGCAAACACAACTGACTAATAGTGTCGACTTTATTATTTTCTTATCCGGTCGCGTGTCCGCTTCAAAATTAGCGCATGATCTCGACAGTGGCGAGAAAAATAATATAAAGCCAAGCCGTCAAAGTCAATTACAAAATTTTGCACAAGGGATTTTACAATATTTAAACAATGTTTCACAAGTCAATTATTCATTTCAACTCAGTGCGCGGTTTTTACTTGATTGAATTTGAATTTTGAATTTAAGCGCGGGCATTAAATGTTAAATAACACAACTGCGTGCCCCTGGTAAATAGCAGACTTTTAACGCTTATAGCTTAACAGAGTTGGTTTGTCAATGTTTAACATTCTGTTATTTTGTTGTCGAAAGCAAGCAAATGGCGCGCAGATTAAATATGCTGAAGAGTGAATAACGACTTAGCGAAGGATTGCTCAAAGCAGCTGCAGAACATCTTTCGCTACTGATGCAACAGAAGTAGAATCATTGAATACAAAAAAGATCAAGGTATAAAAGCATAAATACACATGGAAAAGAAACTATCTATTGTGTCTCTTCCATATTAAAAAGCGGAATGCGAAAATGCTGTCTACTGGTGGCTCGACTCAGCTCATCGTACATGTCATATATTTCAGGTAACTAATAGCAGAAAAACATTACTGAATTAATATATATTAAATATTTCATACTTTCGTTCATTCAATTGCTCATGGAACAACGGCAAATAACTGTCAATTCAGCATAGCCAACTGTAATAATTTATTTGCTGACATAAATAAATTCACTTATACATCTGCATATGAGCTTTAGCTGTTTCTGCTGCCATTCCATAAAACTTGAAAAACTTCGACACATTTTTGCCACACACTTATTTCAAAATTAACACACAACAGAAGGTAAATAAAATAAGTAAGTTTGCTCCACAACGACAACATATACTCAATTTGGCACATTCCAATAAACTATCGATAACTTGCATAAATATTTGCATAAACAGTGAGCGGTCACAGCTGTTAGTTCAATACAGACAACAGACCGAGCTGGGCAGTTCGCTCATTCAGTTTCTTGAGTTGTTCGATTGAACATATACCGAGCGATCCGATACAAAATTTGATGTGCTACGCTTTTTTGTTTATTTGTTTAATGTTCGTTTAACGGTAAAGTAAATAATAATCAACTAATTGATTTGAACAGACAGTTTCTAAAGTGTTGCCCTGACAGTTTGTCATCAGTAAGCAAAGAGAGTAGTAGCAGCAGCAGCAACAAGGGCAAACAGACGCAGTTCAACGTCACACAAAAAACAAAGAGTGTCTTTTTTTTAGATATCAGTAAACAAATAACCTACGTTGCAGTATTCATATTTCAAATTTGCCAGCGTAACAAATTTATTACAATTACAATATGGTATATGCCGGCACTGATTCCATTTTATTTTGGGCGTTTTGTTTCTTACACAGCCTGACAACATATGCTTGGAAGTATATGTGTGCCTGTGTGTGTGTGTTTGTGTGCATTCATGTGCTAATGTGCTAATGTGCTTGTGCGCAAAATATGAAGACAAAAAGAGCGATAAGGGTAACAACTTCATAGAAAACTAAATAAACCGTCGCAATTGAGTTTTCGACGCTATCTCCCTCCCGCTCGCTGTTTTCTTCAGCCGCGTCAGCACTACAGTCAACACTACCTGTTGATGATCGCCCACAATAAACCTGCCTCGCCATCTCTGTATTTGCGTTGTGTTTAGGGTTTTTGCAGGTTTTTAATGAAACGTACGAAATTCCATCTGGCTTAGCTTGACATATGTATCACTGTGCATTCAAGTTGCGGATCGTTATAGGCAGTTCAGTCTGTTTCAGAGCAGCCTTGACATAATGTGGTTTTAATTTTCTTTAAACACCTGTCTAGATCCATGATTGATATATGTAGATCATCTAGTATATAGGGTCGATTGGTTAAGCATTTATTTTCAGTTACCTTGTGATAACTCTAACGATGAAATTATTTCTATTAAAATATAGCAATTTTGATTAATTTATATGTATGATGAGAAATATATATATTATATAAATTGCAGAAATAATATAAAACGTTAGGAACGTTTGAACAATGCGAAATCCTGACAATATTAAAAACCTATATAAAAGTTAGTATCGGATCATTAGAGATTATAAAAAAGAAATATCTGTTCTTCAATGATAACGATATCTTTAAAAAAAACTGAATATATCTAAGCTGAATCATGTGTCTAACACATGCTACACTTGTATGTAGATTATCCTGTACTACATTATAACACTTATCACTAATCCGAACATTCACTTGGATAATCACCAAATGAAAAGCTGAAAAGCGCTTAGAATTATTAATGGATAGTTAAACTCGTTAATTTATTTAATGATTCAGAATATATATATATTCAGAATATATATATATATATATATATATATATATATACATTTATGGACTATTTCAGTTTTACTCTATGAATTTTTGTTCATGATAATTGCTTTCGAATCTTTTAAAAACTTAGCATGAAAAGTATCTGTAATATTAGGTTTTAAAATAATTTTTTTTCTCATATATAATTTACAATTAGCCTAATAGTTATCTCTATCTTTACCCCTTTCCCTTCATCTTTCTTGGCTTCCTTTCTCTATTTTTATCTCTTTGAATATCCGGCTTTTCGTCACTCTCTCATTTCCTTCTCTTCCTATCACCATTCTCTCTTCAACTCTCTCTCATCTTTACACCTCTCTCCCTCTTTCAGCTCAATTTAGATAAGTAGCTACACGGACCTGCCCCGCCTGGACGTGTTCAGCTGCTTAATAGTGAGAACGTGCTTTGGGCCAGTCGATGAGATCGTCAGTGACGCGAACGCGCAAAATGAGCAACAGCTACAATGATATACCCATTGGCATACGGGTCCTGCAGAACTTGTCGCGGCACTGTCCGCGCTTTCATGCCCGCAAGGAGCTCTGGTAAGCTACTAATCGGTGTTGACGTTCATTGGGTTACTAATTCTAGATTGGTCCTCATAATTGCAGCTACAAGATGTCCATAATTCTGCTGACATTCGTTGCCTATGCCTGTTACCACATGTCCCGTAAACCCATATCTGTGGTCAAATCTGTGCTCCATTACAACTGTTCCGATACACAGCCTCATGCGGGCATCGACTGCGGCTATGCGCCGTTTGGTAAGTTGAACTGGGATCCTGCTGCCGTACGCTCGGCTGGGTTTGCCACTCTCCTTTTAGGTCTCTTTGATCTATATCCATTTGCATTCTTTACCTAGACGGCCCCGATTCGAAGAGCTTGTTTGGCATGCTGGACTCCGCCTTTCTCTTCTCCTATGCGATTGCCATGTTCGTCTCTGGGTTTGTGGCGGAACGTGTTTCATTACGCTATTTTCTATCCATGGGCATGATCATGACGGGCGTCTTCACCTACCTCTTTGGCATCGCACGCACCTCGAATATACACAGCCTCAGTTACTTCATATTTGTGCAAATCTTCGCGGGCATCTTTCAGACGACGGGCTGGCCGGGTGTTGTTACCCTGGTGGGTCGTTGGTTTGGCAAAGAGAAACGTGGCCTGATCTTTGGCATCTGGAATAGTCACACATCGATTGGCAATATATTGGGCACACTGATTGCCGCGCACTATGTGGAAACAGACTGGGCGCTCTCCTTTGTGGTGCCTGGCATCATAATTGGAGCTGTTGGATTTGTATTGTTTCTCTTTCTGGTCGACCAGCCAGAGATTGTGGGCTGTCATCCACAGCGCAGCACACAGGAGCGTCGCATCATCTCGAATGAATCGGATGCGGACAACGACGATGAGGCCAACAATGATGAGGAGCAAGCGCGTCGCAGCGAAGCTGTGAGTATACCTGGCTTTTGTGCTCTTCCAATTTCAGCTATTGCATTTTATGATTTCGCTCATCTAATATAATTCGACGCACGGCCAGTTTTATGCACAGTCCTTTTATGCCGTACCACAAACCGTAAGTGCATGTCTATCGAGTGCTATGTCCGTTTCAATCGCTGTTTTTGTACATGTGCCGCTCCTCAACTGCTTTCTGTATATGCTGTAGAATATATATATTTGTGTATATATGTTAACTGTATTATTTTGATGCACTGATTAACAATCCTCTATTATAAATGCAGAATCAGGTTAGCTTTCGTTCACCGCCCACCGAGCGCACGCCCATTTTGGGTCGACAGACAGCACACGGTCGTCCCATCAGCCTTAAGGATGCTCTCCATATACCAGGCGTTGTAGAGTTCTCACTCTGCCTGTTCTTTACCAAACTGGTTAGCTATACCTTCATGTACTGGCTGCCGCTCTATATACAGTCTTCCAGTAAGTTATTAATATATATTCCATATACATCTATTCCGTATATTCATATATATTTACTCTTTTAGGTACCTTGGGTCCGGAGCTATCGGCTGATCTCTCTACGCTCTTCGATGTGGGCGGCATTTTGGGCGCCATAGCCGCGGGCTATCTATCCGATCTCACGGGCATGTCCGCCACAGTGTGCACAGTCATGTTGTTCTTTGCCTCGCCCATAGTAAGATTTTAAGATCTCTCTTCTCATATATATATATATATATATATATATATATATATATATATATATATATATATATATATATATATATTGATACACCTCTTGTCTTCTTTTACGCTTCCAGCTGCTGTTATATCAACAATATGGCGCATTGTCGGTCACGATTAGCGTACTGCTGCTCATCGTAGTCGGCATCTTTGTGAATGGGCCGTATGCGCTGATCACCACCTCGGTTAGCGCTGAGCTGGGCCAGCATAGCTCGTTGGAGGGCAATGCCAATGCTTTGGCCACAGTCACGGCCATAATAGACGGCACGGGTTCCGTTGGCGCGGCAGTTGGGCCACTGTTAGCGGGCCTCATATCCAGCCGTGGCTGGGAGAATGTGTTCTATATGCTGATCGTGGCAGATATTATAGCCATGATATTGCTAATGCGTTTGGTCATCAAGGAATGCCTAACATTGCGACGTTCGACGACCCGCATCAGGATCGAATAGCAGCGCGCCAATTGATTTTATTTTATTTTAATAATATAATTTAATATATCATATGTACATACGAGTAGTGCACACACACACACACACACACACACACACACACACACACACACATACACACACGCTCGAAAATGTGTGTGCAGATTTGCATTAGCTATTTTAATATCATGCTACTTCTACTTATATGTATGTATATACATATTCGCTTAAGTATTGTGTGCTTGTGTGTGTATTCAGCTGAAAGCATATCATTTGTTTTTCTCAACCTAATTAGTTTTCTATCGCCAATTGTTTTTTATATACACACACTTATTGTAGCTATTACATTTGAAGCCCAATTCTTTACCATATTAGTGCAATATGTAGCACATTCAAAACATCGGCTAACGATCTATACGAGTTAACAGTTTTATATATATATATATTTTATACAGATTCTCCTCCAATAAACTATAGTCTAATTGTAAGGCATGTTTATACTGCTATGTAAATAAGGTTTTCGTACATTTTTCGTACCAATTAACTAGGACATTACTGTTAACACGATTTGTCCCAATAAAAACGAAGAAATCAGTTTTAAACAAATGTCATTTGAATGGAAAAGTTTAATATCAGCATGGTGTTAAGTTAACAGCAGCAGCTCAAGTCAAGCAAGTTCTGTTAACATAAACTGTTAGTATGCGAAAGCTAAGGCTGACAGCAGTGTTAAAGAACTGTTAGCTATATTGCTTACATAAAAGCTAGGCAATCGATGTAGAGCAATAAATTTGCTACCATAACGAGAGTAAGTTGATATTTTAAAAATTCTATTTATTTACGTATGTATTACACTAATTGTAGAGTTCATTTAGCCTCATCGAATGAAGAGATTTCTCTGTTTCTCAGTTTGCCACGCTTAAAATTAGCCTCATAATTGCGCTTAAATTAGATACAGTCAGAGCTCTATGCTCTATATAACTAGAATGGAAATGGCGACAATCTCAATTAAAACTTATCACAATAGGAAATTAAACGAAACATACACAACCCTCAGGCTGATATTAATATCAGTAAATACATATATATATATCTATATCCTCTACAGTCGCTGCACACAACGGCGCACGATCTTCGCCTTGTGCTGGCAGAGCAAACGTAGCAGAAAAATGACCAGAAGCAGACTAACTCCATAGCCAACCACGAGCACGGCGCGTTTACGTCGACGCCAACGTTGATAATCCGCCCAGGAGACGTAGCGATTACGGAATTGTGGCGGCAGTTCGAATTTGCTGCGACGCGGAAAGAAGGATAAATAGAAATCCTCGAGAAGATGACGCACCAGCTCATTATCCTCGCCACGTTTAATGTCCAGATTATCGTTGATGCAATTGAATTTACGTGGATTACGACGCATGCGATCGAGCGCCTCCACGACCTCCGTCACATTCGAGGTGAGCATCATAAAATTGCTGTGCGAGGCGCGCTTCGGGCTGACGTGAAACCGATATTTGGGGCGAACACCAAAGTTGGCGGTCAGCGCTTCAGCCAGCAATGGACAGCGATAGACCAGCTCGCGGGTGATGGTGGGCTGCAGGAGCAAGAAGAAGTTAGATATGGCGTGAGTTCTGACTAATTTGTATGTGTATTATACCAAATTGGAATCCTCGTAGCGCTCATAGACCAAGGTGGAATGCACAATCTTGTTGCTGCTCACATCCTGTTCCACATTCCTCGTGCAATTCTGCACCACCTCCTCGAAGTAGCGCATAGCTGACCAATCCAACGGTGGCGGATAGATGCGTGTCAGGCATGTGCGCACCTCACGATCCGACCAGGTGCCCGAGCCATCCGTGTCGAACTCATCGAAGATTTGCTCGACGCTGAGCGTTCGCGTCTCGCTCATCAGGAACGAATAATAAGCGAACGCGAATTGTAAATCTGTAGCCGTACGGAAACGTTGTTGAGCCGTCTGCTGCACCTGCTGCTGGAAGCGCTGATGCATATCCTCGACAATGTCGCGCTCGATCAGGAAGCCCACATGAGCCAGCACATGGCGCGCCTTGAAGCCATAGACACGATTGAGCAGCATATTGGTAGCTATTAGGGAGTGTGAGTAAATGTCCGTGGAGGACTTGAAATCCTCCTTGTGCAGCAGATTGCTGGAGCTGGTGCTGCTCACATCGAACTCAGCATTGAGGGACTTCAGCTTATCCTTATTGAAGCGTTCCACAATGCGACGCAGCTCCAGCAATGTGGAGACATTGCGATGCTTCATCAACTCCTTAAAGTTGGTCGAGCTGCGCTTGAACAGCTGCTGCAAGCCCATATTGGGAAACTTATGCATGGGTGGATGGGCTACGGGAGCAGCTGCTTCAGCTGCATGGTGCAGCTCCTCCTCCAGTTGACCAGCCGCTGCTGCTCCTATGCCACTCTCACTACAATCGCCGCCATCATATTGGCAGGCGTCTATGTTGCAATGACGATCGCACGCACCGTCTCCTATATAGGTCCAGGGGCAATCCAAGGCACAGTCGGGCACCATCCAGGCCTGATAGACGCGCACGCCCTCCGCCTGCGTATACAAATCCTCCGGATACAATGGAGCACCCAAAAAGATATCATCGTTGAGATAGAGAAACCTCTTGGACAACTTCGGTATGCGATGTATAAACGTCTCAATGGCAGCACTAGAGAACGTGGGCAATTGTTTGGGATCTGGAGCGAGCAGCTCGTGAGGTACCACGCTGACCTTTTCATAGTTCAAATCCAGCCAGCTGGGTATTTGGCCGTTGGTCACAATGTACACATGCCTTATCCAGCTGGCGTGCTTCTCCAGTGAACGCAGCGAGTATTTCAGCTCGTTTTTGTCATCGAATCTCGAGGGATCGTAGTTAGCATCATATCTTCGAACCGATTCTATAAAATCGGGATCGGATCCATTTACCCAGGTATAGACAGCATCTATGGGCGCACAATGTGTTTCGCTATAATGTCTCCTGTCATGGCCATCTGAAGCATTGAACATTTGCTGCCCTGCCATCCAGAGCAGTAGGCAGAGTGCTCCAAATATTGCTAGGAAAATCAGTTTTCGTCTCGACTGCATCTTAAGCCGATAGATTCTCTCAATTGTACGCCGCATCCGCCGATGCCAGCGGCGTCGCAGACGCATTTCGTATAACCTATTTCGCACTACATTGCCATACACTTTCCGTGCACGTTAAGTAAATAAATTTCCTTTATTCTGCACACAATTCACTCAAAACAATTAAACGGAATTGATTTTAAGTCGGTCTTTCATTAGTGATGGCAGCCTAATTAGGACACATTAGTGGCTGAACTATCGATAGCAACTATCGCACTTAAGGCATAAATATTGTGATTAATATTATACCTATTTGATAATTTAATTCAAATTCGTATTTTTTGTAAACTAATTATGTATTAAACAAAAGTTGCTTTATGTTTATTATTACATAGGTAGAGAAACATTTACTTTATGTTATTTATATATCTGTAACTGTAATTGTAATAATTGCCTCTTTACTGTGTGCCCATACTCTGACGCCGTGACTGTTAATACCAAATCGATTAAGTATCGATTGAATGCACTCGCAATCGGTCAGCTGCTTGGCCATCACATGACCTGTCATATGAAAACTTTTTCACTCTTGACAGCGCAAATCGAGAATCGGGCCGTGCAAAACGAAAAGTTTTAGCTCATTTTTCGTTTGTAGTTTTTGTTAATTTTTGGTTGGTTTTATTTCTTAATTGTGTTCAATTATGTTCGTTTATTGATTCGAGTTTTATTTTATTTTAATTTGATTTAATTAAACAGCGAGCCACGCAACTAAAAATGTTGTGGAAATCGGTGATTGCTTTGTGCGTCATTGGAGTCGCCTTGGCCGAGCAGACACCCGTTTTTCTATGGGGTGCCAACAGGTGGGTGGCTGTTTTTCAAATATTGCCCTTATATATATTGCTATTTACAATTTATATATATATTCAATAACAGTCCAACAAAGCCATCGCTGCGCACTGTGCCTCAGGCTGAATTTCAAGAGCAGTTGACAACTTTGCTCAAAGATCACATGGTTGTGGCTTTCGTGGAAAATGGCGTAAGTGCAAATGCAAACTAACTGTGTATTAGCAATAAGTATATGTGTGTCTGTCTCCCACACTGCAGCTAAGCAACAAGGATTTCCTGTGCTCCACCAACGAGGCCGAGTCCTGCTATGCTCAGCTGCAAAGCGTCAGCCCCAAGACCTATTACACAAGCGTCGAGAATCCAGCTGAGGCATTGCGTGTGGCTGCCCAGAAGCGTGAACACAACAGCGTCGATGCCAACGGCCAGCTGGTGAATCCAGTTAAATGCGAAGCAGGCACCGCACAGATTGTATCCTTTGAGAATGTGGAAGAGACACGTGCCGCTACGCTACAGTCACATGGTGAGCTTCAGTCAATGGACAACTGTTTCAATTGATTAATTCTTATCTTGAATATTACCGGTAAACAGACGCTGCCATTGCTGCCATCAGCCAGCAATTGAACTGCAAGGTTGCCTATCTGTATTTCGCTGCACCCGCCACGGCGCCCATTGTCCAACGTCGCGTCCGTCGTTGGACTGCGGCTGAGACAGTTACCAACAGGTTCTACAGTGGCAATCAGTTTGCCATTAGCTTCGTGAATGTTGAGTACTATAACCAGGCAGCTGGCACCACGACCCCACTGAAGGTTCTCGGCATGACAATCAGTAACGCCACCAGCATTAAGTTCTCCGTTGCCCTGTCAACCGATGCTTCAAAAGATATCACCTTTGACGTTACCTATGGCGCTGAGGAGGGTTACTATACGGTGAGCAATGCAGCCTACGGCACCGATACATTCCGTACGCCTGGAGTGAGCGCGCCGCCAAGCTTCTCGTATACCTGCGGCAATACCACCTGGTATACTCCCGTCAACAAGGAAAATCAGATTAATTCGTTGACCTGGAGCTCACTCCAGCTGCAAGCACCATTCAGTGATACGACGCCGTCTGATTTCGCATTCGGCGATTCCTGGGATTGTGTGGGCTTCGTAACGCCCGGCATTTTGATGGGCCTGTTCGTCGTTGTCATTTTGCTGGTGATTGTCTTCCTAGGCATGTGCTGGATGATGGACATCAAGACCATGGATCGTTTCGATGATCCCAAGGGCAAGACCATCACGATCAATGCCAGCGCTGAGTAGATCGAGTAGAGTAGCTATCACCGTCTTAGCTTCATCTTTCTTTTATTTTACTCTCTTTGTTTACCTTTTGTGCATATATAGTAGCGATATCCGATATCCGATATATTCAATATTCATTCCTACCTTCACATAATAACTATAATCAATACTTAACAAATTAACAAAAAAAAAAAAGGCAGGAAATTAGCGCTCACAATTTATAAATCATACAATGTACAAATTTATGCCCACAAAGCCGAGAAGCTTCATATTCAGCATCAAACAAGAAGAAGAACAAACATACATGTGTAGCTTCTTAGCTTTGCAGCCGTAAATTTTATCATATATTTCTATATATATATATATATAGTTTGTCTTGCAACGAGTTCTGCTGCTGCATTTGTTGATCTTTTTATGCAGTATTTTGTTTAAGTTGAAAATGTTAACAAACAAAACAAATGCACAAAAATTACTTTTAAGGACGCACACTATGTTCTGTTTGTGTGCGTGTGCGTATGTGTGTGTGCGAGTTATGCTTATGTGTGTGTGTGTATATGTGTGAATGCATGTGCAGGAAATTGTTTAAGCTAAGCTCGATTCTTATTTTGTCATTAGACGAAAATTTATTGTATGCCCTTGTATGATAATATAAATCATTTATGTATGCCCCGAACCCGCCCACAATAAAGTTTTTCAATTGTTTTACAAACATACCAACAAAAATATATATAAATACATAAAAAAAAAAAAAACGACAAACAAAAACAACAAATCGTATCGACTTAATTGAATTCCTACAGTTGCCAGCGCACCAAAAAACTCATAAATACAAATCAAAAGTTTTATGAAAATTTATTGACTGCGCCTCCTGCCACATTTTGTTGCTGCTGCTGCTGTTGGTGCTGTGGCTGCTTCTACACGCCACATAAGGATTAAATATAGATGGTTATATATATATATATATATATATATATGTGTGTGTGTGTGTGTGTGTGTTTGTTTATTCGTGTTGATTGTTTGCAAAAACTTTCAAGTCTCAAAAATAGTTTTACGTAACACTTTTCGCTTGCCTTCGGCTGCTCCTGCATTTGCTCTGGCTGTGTGACCTGCAGCTTTCATTAAGTTGTTTTAGCTGGATGCTCAAAAGGCATTGTTTATGACATTTTAATCTCTTGTTTATCCGCTTGACTTTATCCCAAACGTCAGCAAACTGACCGCCCAGCACTCCAAGCACCCCACACCCACGCCCAACTCAGCCGCCCACTCAACCCGCTCTCTGGTCAAGGCTTCCGTTGCTCTGGTGCAAAATATAGTTCTGGCATATCTCGACTATCAGATGAACTGCTCATCTATTTAATTTTAGCTAACCAATTACCTTACTCAATGGTTTATCTATCTATCTAGATCTATCTCTGAGGAAAATTTGAAAATTTTGGAAATGTGTTAAGTAAGTTAGACCGATTATCTCTCTATGAGTGTAATCAATTTTTATGTTGTTTATTTAGCGTATAAAAACATACATAAAATTATAATTAGGCAATCTTGTCCAACGTCTCATAAACAAATCAAGTTGGATTAGTGTTGTTTATATATTTATAGCAAGTGGGTAGAGAAAATAATTGTTCGGCAGAAGAGAGAACTTTAATTGCGAGAATTAAGTACGATGGACAAATTTATAAAAGAATTATAAAGTTTGTTTGCACAATTTCGATGATACTTAACACCTTATAGATTATAAATATGTATATGCTATATCTGATATATATTATATAAATATATATATAGTTTCTATATCGAATATAGATATAGTTATGCAATATTTAAAGTAAGTCAATCTGTTCTTCTCATGCTAAAATACGCCTAAATTGTCTTTACTATAACATAGTTATGTCCCTATACATTTTATTAAAGACACAAGCTGAGTTCATTAGACGCAGCTAAGCACATAAATAATTTTGGTGAAAACTTTACATACCCGACGAGTCTCTTAAACTCAACAGTGGCCTCTAAAAGTATGCTACATAAGCAGCGGCAGCGGCAGCAGCAGCAGCAGCAGCATCAGTTCACTTGCTGCGCGTCCGGCCGTCCATGTAGCCTAAGTATCCAGTTGAGTGCACCAAGCGCCTTTTTTTGTTTGCTCATTTTCTTCTTCTTCCACTTATTCTTTAAAACGTTTTCCTTTTTGTTGCATTTGAAACAGGTCAGTGCGTCATGCACACCAAATGAGCATATGAAATGCTGCACCAAACATTTTTGCCTCGCTGCCGCTGCTGCTGCTGCCGCTGCTGCTGCTGCTGCTGCTGCTGCTGCTTAGTTGGCTGGCAGCGGCAAAAAGAAAATTCGCGCTGACAAACAAAATGCAATATGCCCCACTCCCTCCGCAGACAATCTGCCTTGGCTCGGCTGCTGCTGCATCGAGCGCTGCCCGCAGCCTTAGCCATGACTCTGTGCCTCAGCCTACCCCTGCCCCTGCCTCAAGTCTTGCAGCTAACTTTTGCCCTACTCCAGACCTGCTTCAGTCTCTATACTCAGCCTTGCTTCTGACCTTCCTGCTCCTGCTCCTGGCCAACGGCTGCTTTGGCTATAGAAAACAGTAATTATGCATAAGTCAACACGCGGCGCGGCGTGGCAGCATTCGTAATGAACTCCACTCAAAAGCCAAACGAGCACTTTGCACCAACTCCCCCTCCTCCACTCGTCCACTCATCCACTCCCCAACCAGCAACTCCTCACCCGCCCGTGGGCTGCTTCATTACGCGCCAAGTTCAAAAGTTTTTGGCTGCCGAAAATGTCACCAACTGCAGAGTCGCCAGCGAACAAAACGAGGCGAAATATACAAAAAAAAATGTATATATTAGTAACGGAAACTTGTCTCAAAGTTTTTGGGAGTAGCCAAATGCCAACTATGTAGGAGTTAATGTATATATATGTATATGCATATATGTTTGTATGTATGTAGGTCTATATAAGTAAGTCTTGCATAAGTAATCAGGGCAACAGTTGAAGCTGCGCATCGCCCGCTGTGCGCCAGTCGCAGCTCTGTAATAAACCCAGCTTGGCAACAAATTGCGGCATCAGAAGTGGGCACGGAGGCGTGGCAATGAGCAAAGTCCAAGTAGTCAACCGTTTGGAACATGTGTTTTATTTGGCTGTGGCGCTTAATGCACCTAAATGCAGTTAGTAAAGTTTTCTTTTTCTGTGTTCTGCTGGGTGGCGAGTCATTAAACTGACCACAGGGAGAAGTTACAGGCGAAGCAGCGCAGAGCAGGGGCATTTGTATGCATGTGTGTGTGTGGGTATGCGTGTGATTGCGACACAGTCAAATCATTAGCGCAGCGAAAGCCGAAGTCAAACAATGCCAACGCCAGCAGGCAGCTTCAGTTAATGATGGCATTTGTGAAGCAAAGCAAAGCAAGCTGCTCCCTCTGCTCTCTTTCCCATTCTTAGTTACTTTCTCTCTCTCTCTCTCTCTCTCTCTCTCGGTCTATCTCCGTCTCGCTCTTGGCTTAATCCCCAGCTGGTTCGCTGGTAGCCACTTGCAAAAGCCTCATTGCAGGGCAAAGCTGAGCTGCTTATCTGCGCTAAGTGCTGGCGACCTGGTTGCGGGCCATGTTTACACACGCACACACACACACACACAGCCCCCTTTTTATGCTGGGCGTGGCCTCTAATGAAGTCATTTGTGAACAGCTTTCAAACTGCTTTCGAGTATTACCATGTCTATGTCTATCTAGGCATTATCAGATTTTCATAAAAACATTCGCTACAACCCATCGCAACCCTTTTTTAACCACACACACACACACACATACACTTGTGAGTTGGTCAGCTCAGCCGGACAGAAATTAATTAGTTGTCATTTTTAACAATTGAGCGTGACAAGAGGATGTTGTGCCCAGTGCCTGACTCTGGGCAGGACTTCTGCATTTACTCGGTTCTGCTCTGCCCTGCCCTGCCCGCCTCCTGCTCTGCTGTGGCTCTGACAAATGATGTTGGCGCTGTGTGACGTGTGACAGATAAGTGCCGAAAAAGGTTTACAACTTTTGCCAAATGCCATTTATTATTGATGTCCTACCCCAGCCCCGTCTTGTTAGCCTGCAGCTAAATGTGTACAAATGAAAGTTGTGTCGAAAGTTTTCAGCCGTCCAACAATTAGGCATATTGCGTATACGTTACATTGCCCAACCTGATAAGGCCTGACAGGCCTGAACGTCAATCAAATTGTCAACTACTACTCAATATATATACATATTGTATTTATATAATATTTATATACTTCTTGTCAGCTGTTGAGCTCCGAAATAAGTTCGATTGTGAATAAAAGAAGGCTAAAACGGGTTAAAATGCAGGAAAAAAAAGCTGGAATAGCTGGTTGGATGAAAAATGGTCGAAAAGTAACAAATATATTTAACAAATTATTTACAGAGATCTTTAATAATAAAATAAAAAATCAAATATATTAAATTGACACTTTTCCTTTATTTCCTCTGTGTTTTTTCTAAGTATTTCCTCTAAATATTCGAAGTATTTCTAATAAGTATTTCTACTAAATATTTCTTTAAGTATTTCCTCTAAGTGTTTCCTCTAAACATTTCTTCTAAGTATTCTCTCTAAGTCTTTCTCTTCCTTTTTCTGTTTCCTGCAAGTATTTCTTCCAATTATTTCTTTCAAGTATTTCTGTTACGTATTTCCTGCAAGTATGTCCTCTACGTATTTCCTATACGTATTCCTATACGTATTCCTATACGTATTCCTATACGTATTCCTATACGTATTCCTATACGTATTCCTATACGTATTCCTATACGTATTCCTATACGTATTCCTATACGTATTCCTATACGTATTCCTATACGTATTCCTATACGTATTCCTATACGTATTCCTATACGTATTCCTATACGTATTCCTATACGTATTCCTATACGTATTCCTATACGTATTCCTATACGTATTCCTATACGTATTCCTATACGTATTTTTATACGTATTCCTATACGTATTCCTATACGTATTCCTATACGTATTCCTATACGTATTCCTATACGTATTCCTATACGTATTCCTCAACGTATTCCTCTACGTACTGCCTCTACGTATTTCCTCTACGTATATCCTCTACGTATTTCCTCTACGTATGTCCTCTACGTATTTCTTCCCAGTATTTCCTTAACACACTTCACTTCACTTCACTGCACTACAGAAGTCACCCCCACCAGGCTTGGACGACTGAAGAAATGCTGCAGCTGCTGCTCTTTATATAGATCTACTTCCACTCAACCACTGAGTCACGCTCAAATGTTGAGCCCGGCGCCAGGTAGAGGCCGTTGCAGTAGAGCTTTAAGTGACCAATGGGAGCACTCTCTGCTGCTGCAAGCATTCCAGCTTCGTTTTACTTAAATATAAATGCCAAATAAATACTGCTGCACACATATAGACTTAGATCATCTTCTGTAGTTAAGCAGAAAGTCAGAGAGACAGACGGAGAGAGCGAAAGATATACAGACATACATACGAACAGATGTACAGGCAATCAAACACGCATAGTTAAATCGGATTACCCAATTACGCTGCTCAAGCATATATATGCTTGATAAAGCTATTTGATATACTAAATAGCTTATGTACATTAATATTTATAATTATTAGATGTCATAGACAACAGTTTCCTTTGTTCTATAGCTCTCTTAAGAGCTATGTTTTTTAAGAGATTTATTGTAAATATACTAGATCACTTTTAAGGCTAGATTGAATTGGCAACACTGCATACAGCTCATCCTAATTGCAGCAATTATTTGAATTTCAATTTAATTCCAGCTTTGATTATCTAAAAATAAAAAAGCAAATTAAATTTGTAGAATTTGTTGATGATTTTAATTGCGGTTTTTGTATAGACAAATATATATGTATATATATTTGGTGGTTACTCTTTGTCTACCCTCTCTCTCTCTCTCTCTCTCTTTCTTTCTACATGTATACCTCTTTTTCCCTTCCCTTTTATACCTTTGCTCAGCTGCATTAACTGTTAAGCGTACAAAAATGTAAATTGGCTTAGTAGAGAATGTAAATTGAAGTTGGATAAAACTCGCGATTTAAATTCTTTGCCTTTAAGCAGAAACTGTTAACTTTATTACGTCAAGCAGTTTGCTTTAATGTGTTATAAGTTCTTTTTTTTTTAATTATTACAGATTAAACTTAACAAATTTCAATTGTTTCACAAAGGTTAAGGGTTTAGAGGACACCAAGTAAATAAAAAAAAAAAAAAAAAATATTTATTTAATAAATATAAATATCAAATTGTCAAGAATAGAAATTATATTGAGTATAATAGAATTAAATGATACAGAATAAAGTTAAATCAAATTAAAAAACTTCAATGAAATAGAAAAAGCATTCAAGCTAAATACATAGCCATAAAAGATAAGAATACAAATGAATTAAATAAAATAAAATAGATGAATCAAGGCTAAATTAAAGAAATGAATTGTTTAAATTTAATAATGTCTTAGTTCATAATAATGTTTCAGTTCATGTTGCTATAGTTGCAGCTCTATTTGATCCACATATGCGCATGTCAGCAAACTTGTATATTTAATTTAAGCAAAACTCTTCGTAAAATGAATACAACTCGCTTGTAACCTTACGCACAATTTGAGCTAGTTCTGGTGGCAGCAGGAGTCGAGTAGCCTTTAGCTATTTATAAGTCGGTAAGTCGCCTGCACTAAGCCCCATCCGTTGAGCAGGGCTGTCGAGCCAATTAACTAACTGAATGTGGCATTATGTGACTATATAGTGCATATATATGTATATATATTTAAGTAAATATATGTATATGTTTATATAATGGATTGCAGAGCAGGAGCTTGGCTGGTGTTGTCAAGCCTTAGCTAAGCTGCGGGTCAAGTTAATGGGAATACCTTAGCTGCTGTAGAGATTTTTGATATGGTATATTTACCACAGAGTGCATTAGGTTAAGACCCAGAAAAAAAACCTCTACAAGTACTAAGTATGTTGCAGTTGAGTATAACTGACTGTCTAATACTTAAATAAGTCAAAGGCAAAAACTAAAAAAAAACCATAATATTATATACATTTACTATTATATTTATTTATGTATTATAATATATTCTTATATTGCTTTTTCTGCTCTATATAAAGAACAATCTAAGGGTGTTTCATATGAATATATGAATATATGTGCAAATATAATTTTTTAAAGAGATCAACTTTGCGAAATATTTTTTCGATAATATAGCTATAAAATATATTTTTCTGTAATTGTCTAAACATTTCTCTATATGTTATATATTATATTTTGAAAGACATATACATATCTCAAGAATAAATTCCCCAAAATCTCTGATATTGTCTAAAGACGTCTGTCTGTATGTTATTACAACCAGATGTACAGCAGCAGAAGAGCATTCAACACAACCAATATACTCACTCTACATATCGTGAGCGAGTATAAAAATTGTATGGGAAAAAGTCAGACAAAAGCTGGCGAAAATTAAAGTCAAAGTCAAAGCCGATTAGACGCTTAGCATGTTAGACATGAAGAAAGACACAAAGCGGAGGCAGAGAGGAGCATAACAGAGAACATTGTCAGGCCAAATGTGCGAATAAGTAGCAGAGATGTATGTGGGTGGGTGTGTGTGTGTGCGCGTGTGTGAGTGTGTGTCAAATGTAAATATATATATTTATATTGACACACATGCGGGCAAAGGCAGATCGAGTGCATTTTTATGTAAATATAGGAAGTATATCAGAGGCACGCACACATATATATGTATATACATTTGGTTACCGATATATGCATGTGAAAGTAAACTGTGGGTGTGTGTGTAGGTGCGTAAAAAGGCGACAACCGATGTAGATATTTGCATAGCCTGCTTTACTGTTCGGCTGGGTGGCTGGCCGCCTTTCGATTTGCTTGTTTTCGCTTTTCATTTTCTATTTACGGCCTGAGAGACGCGCAAGATGGAGACATCAAGTCACGTAGCCATAAAGACCAGTTCAACATGCGTGTGTGTGTGTGTGTGTGTGTGAGTGTGTTCGTTGTACAGAGCCAACACAGTCATGTGTTATTGATTGGGAGTTGCGAGGCTTAAGCAGCGAGTGTAGCCATGCCTCGCGCACATCTGTTTGCAAATCATATTCAATATTTTGTTTGCTTTTAGCTTCAACTACACAGCCAACTGCCGCATGCCACATGCCACATGCCACCTCCCGCTTCGCACTCCCCTTTTGCGCTATTGCCGCGTCAGCTTAAAACCTTGTTGCAGTTGTTGTACTTACATTTGATTGCATTTGCCCTACACAACTTGAACTTTTGTCTGCTTTTCTTTTTTTTCGAGGCGGGGACTGGAGTCCGCGTTGTTTGCCAAAAATTGTTGGTCTCCCTTTACCCTAGCCAAAACTTTTGCAACTTAATCATCGAGGCAAACGCAGGGTGCGAGAGAGGGAGAGTGGGTGAGGGGGAGAGAGGTGAATCGTAGACAAGACTTCCAGCAAGCGTAACCTGGCCAGCAGGCTGCCACATGCCCTGGCAGCGCCATCTGTTGTCGGGCAGCGGCAACAATATGTTGTTCAAGGCGTTGTAACAAAGTTTTCACATTAAAAGCATTTCAAGCCAACAAATTGGGAAATGTGTTATCCGGCATACGCATATTCTTACAACCTTTACACACTTCTTGCCTTCTTTTTTATATCATTTAATTGAAAGTCAAAAGCGAAAGTTCGCAATGGACGGGGCGTAACCTTTTGAAAAACTTGTTTTGCTGCTTTTTTTCCTCGCAATGGAAATAGAAATACAAATATACAAACATATTTTTGCTTGTGTCCAAATAAGTTTGGAGCTGTGCTCTAAAAATAAGTTCTAATAATACTATTTGAAAAGTGAAACTTAGCTCGAAAGCCAAACTAGTGTCGGTTAAATTGTGAATTTGGCTGTTGAAAACAGCTCATAGAAAAGTTTTAGCGCCTTTTAGTGGATGCTGTTGAAGGCTAAACTGGCTGGAAAAATTATAAATATAATGCAGTTGAATATCGTAAATTATAAACGTAAATATTAATTTATAATACGCTTGTAGTACATAATATTTAAATATAAATAATTTATATGCAAATTATAATTAATTATTATTTTTTAAATAAATTCATACGTTTTTAATGGGCTGGCACAACCAATTAAAGATTAAATGTATCTAAGCTTTAATATAATAAATTTTAGCTAAAATTGGCAATATATGACTAAATCCTTTAATTCAGACCAAAACCATCAATTTATTTCCTTTTCATAGAGTTTTACTCAATTTGTCACACAAGCTTATAGAATAAAATTACAATATTCATAAGCGATAAACATATGTGTATGTGAATATATTTCATATTCACCTAAAATCTCTTAAAAATTGAGAAGTTTCAGTTTTAGTTCATTTCTTTGTTTGTATAAATAGAAAAATAAACAATAACAACTGTAGAAATCGCATCTCAGCTGCTTTGTTGACTTTGAATGGGGTTTACCTTTAGCTGCTGTTGCTGTTTTTCTTCTTATATTTGTTGTTGTTGTTGTTATTTGTTGTAATGCTGTTGTGCTATTATATAGCTCTTGGCTGATAAAGCTACATGCCGTGTGCATTTTGTAGTCGAATGCAGTTTGTTCTTTATGCGATATAGTTGTATATTTATGTATGTATATATATATATATATATATGTATATGTATGTGTAGAGCGTAGTATCTGCCTCAGTTTTGTCGCATTTCCACTGGCTAACACACATACAAGGATAAAACACATACACACACACGCATTCATTCACTCACACTCACTGTCTCACACACACACACACACACACATACATATAAAGCGATGTAAAAAGGGCCAACGCCATTGTCAATTTTTATATGAAAATGACCAAGCATCACATGTATGTATGTGTGAGTGTGAGTGTCTGAGTGTGTGTGTGTGTGTTTGTGAGGTTGTTGCTCATGCTTTTGTGTTGCAGCCACAGTAACGGGTGCTGCTGCTGCTCCTGCTGCTTGTTCATGCTGCTCAATTCCAGTTAAGAGATAAAATTTTTATGACATCACTTTTCTTTTTCATTATTTATTTGACCGAACAACAACATCGGCGCTGCACAGCGACTACCGCTGCTGCTTCCCTTGGTCCTGCTCTTGCTGCTGCTGCTGCTGGTGCTGCTGTTGTTACTCCTGACAATCCGCTGCAAATGATGAGCAACGGCGCCTTGGGAGTTTATGAACTTTATGTTTATTGAAGCCATAAATTGGTAGTGCATATGGCTCTTGCTTGCTGTTTGCCAGGGCGTATACGTTATATAACGTATACGCTGCACGACATCATATGCCATGAGGCAACCAAGCCCGGCCAGTATTAACAAATTTGCAATTAGCTGCCATTTGCACAAATTAAACATTTAATCAGTTTCAATCTGATTGTGGAGTTGCATGAAAACTATTTTAATTAATAGCCATATATAAGGAGGAGGCCCAGTGGAAGTGGACGCAAAATGAAGTTGTTTCTTATGGTTCAGCTATATTTGTTGCAGCTGCAAGTCAATTTGTCCAGCTGCTGGGTAAGATTATGACTGCATATTTCAGGCAAAAGCCAACTTAAGCTACACTTTCGCTCTCCCTCTCAAAGGGCTTCTACAAGTACACAGCATCAGTTCTGCAAATTGACGTCTTGCCGCATGAAGAGGAGCTGGTTATCGATTTCAGCGACTTGCACATTGTGGGACGTCAGCGCGCTCTGAATGGCACCATTCGCATACTCGAGGATATGGACTCGAAGACGCATCAAATGTCTGTGGATCTGCTCAACGATCCGAACCTAAATGGACAATGGAAGACAATGCTATTCGCCATGCCGCTCATCAACGTCTGCTATGCAATGCGCTCCTTCATTGGCAGATACGGCAAGTCGACAATGCAATTGGGCGTGAATACGAATGTGCCGTTCGATGGGACAGAATGTCCACTACCGAAGGGCACCTACTTCACCAACAATCTGCTGCTCAACACCGAAACGTGGCCAGATGTTGTGCCGTACGGTGGACTGAGAATAAACTTGCGTTTCTTCAAGCATAAAAGGCCAGCGGGTGGGTTCAGCATCACGATTGATGTTCAGAAGAAACAATAACTTCGGACAGAAGTGCGATTGATGATTGACTTCAATGTAAACATGATTCTGAATTGCAAATGTATGTGAGAACTTTACTGAAATATAATAATAAATAACTGGACATGGTTTATATTAAATTGAATTAAATAAAAGCTAAATATTCTCTCATATTGATATGATTTCCATTTAAATATTTATGTAACTTCAGTTATGGTAAATTTATGTAACACGTATATAATCAGAAGCATGTCATCTCAACTGTCCATATAAATAATAATAAAAACAGAAAATGTTAAGTTTACAGCAGAATGGCACTGCCTTAACATATCTCTGTTAAATATAACAGCAGAGATAACATAATGCAGAGATATCCTATAATTATGATTATGCAATTTCAATTAAATGAAAAAGCAAGATAGTCTAGCCTCAATTACACCTGTGACAGATGTGAAAAATGAATAAATTATCAAAGCCATAAAGTCAAATAAAAACCTGATTGGGAAAATATTTTAATAAGGGCTAATCGGGCAGCGTTTAGGCATTAGAATTTAGTAATTAGTAGCAAATTGCAATTATATCTGCTTGTAATTGAGCACATTAAATTGATATGAATTTGCGATATTTGTAAAAACATGTTCAATATTTTAATGAGGCGCCATATACATATATAAATGTATAAATGCCAGACCGAACGATTCAATTAGCGAAATTCAAAATGAAGCTGTCAGCAGTGTTACTGCTGAATTTATTGCTACTAAGAGCTGAGCGCTCCCTGGGTTGGGTAAGTCCTCGAAGGAAATAAAATAATAAATAATAGCAAAAATTGAATAGGAATTATAATCCCTGACAGGGCATATATATGTTCGCTGCAAAGATAATGAGCTTTGAGTCTTTGGTTGGCATCGAGAACCATTTAATTGACTTTCGCAATATCAGCATTGTGGGCAAAGATCATGCGCTCAATGGCACAGTTCGCATACTGAAGGATATGGATCCTAAGCAATTTCAAATGTCCACCGAGTTTCAACACGATCCCAGGCTCAGTAATCAATGGCGTGCGATGATCTTATCTGTGCCGATTAAGGATGTCTGCACGGCAATGCGTCTATTCGTAGGCAAATATGCCAAGACGACGCTGCGACAGGGCGAAAATACAAATCTTCCCTTTACGGACAAAGAATGTCCTTTGCCCCAGGGCGTTTACTATGTGAAAAATCTGCTGATTAATACGGAGACCTGGCCGGACTTGACGCCCTTCGGCGGCTTTCGGCTCAATGTGCGTTTCTATAAGCTCGGCAGATTTGTGGGTGGCTTTCGACTTACTCTGCACGTGGAGCGTAAGCCTTTGTAATCTCCAGGCCAGGCCAGGCCTGGGCCAGCCCTTTAGGCACTTGTAATAAATAAACCCAGCATTGTTGAACTTAACTCGAATTGGGCTATTATTCCATACAATGTGCACTAAATCACAAAACATTTGTTCAACTTTCATATTGCAAAGGAATACATCTATATGTAAGTATATTCGAAGCTATCAAGTGAATTTGTTGTAAATGCCCGACAATCTGCACATTTTCACAAATGGATCACATTAAAATACACTAGAAACCCATTAAATTCGTATAAAATCCCATTTTTGTGCATTTAATGTCATAAATCACAAAATTTCACAGCGCATGCATTAGAGTGCCACACACATACACATGCAAACTCACACACACAGAGCCAGACAGGCAACAACACACACTCCCACACACACATGATGTTGGGGCTTAGTTGCTGCTGACAAAAGCCAAACAATGCGAATTGTGCGTTGTTTGTCGCCAGTTTTGGGCCTGTATCCTTGCAACAACAACAACAACAAGATGACCAACAACAACAACAACAACAGTGACAACAGCAATGCGAACAAAATGTATCTGCTTAGGTCCTGGCTCCAATTTCTGACCCAAACGTTCTCCAATACCCGAACCTTTTGCCAAACAGGGCGTATTTAGTGACAATTGAGATAGATTTGTAAATGTAATAGAAGAATTATGATATGTATTAACAAATAATAAATATTTAAATGTGGTCGGGAACTAGGTATAATTAACTTAAAACAGATATAATTGAATAATAGATAAACCCATCAAGCTCACATGAGATAACAACAAATTAGTTTACATATTGAGTAATTTGTAGACAACTTAACATTGACTTAACAGAGTGCGGCTGCTGTTAGTAGTATGGCAAAACTGATGCTAGATTACTCTGGTAATGGTAAGATGGTAAGAGCTTTAATTAAAAGAGGTAAAAGTAAATTATATATAACCTCTAGATTTCTAGCGTTTGTCAAAAATATGTTTCTCATTTTGCTGAACCATAATATATATATATATATATATATATATATATATATATATATATATATATATATATATATATATATATATATTGCATATATTATAGCAGTAAGTATGTGTTAAAATTACAGTTTGTAGTGTCAACAACGATATATTGAAGCTCTTTTACCATACCCCCTGTAGGGGGAATTCACAAATTTCCAGTCGCTACCTTTAATATGCAAACAAACAGAAGGCAAGACTGACAACACACAAAATCAATATACTATCAGTATACTCCACACATTACTTTCCTTATTAGAGTTTGTTTTGTTTCCATTAGCTAGAAATTCTTATAGGTAATTATTTTTGTATTACATTGATTAGGAAACTTAGCTCTAACACACCTTTAGGAGTAATTTTCCTAATGAATGATGCACAAATAATATTACTCATAAGTAGTTCGAGCAAACATATCAAATGTTAACAAGTGCTGGTATATGCGAGTCGAGTCAGCCCTAAGCTTGCCTTCTCAGCTCGTATTCGATGTGGGCGTATGCTACTGAGGTGGTGTGGTCTCTCTGTATGTATGTGTATGTGTATGTGTGTGTGTGTGTATGTGATTTTTCATGCAAATGCAAAACGTCCCTTTTTTGGCTTTGGCTATTGCTTGGTGTTGTGTTTTGTGGTCGCAAAGCATTTAAATGCCGCACATTAATGCAATCCAGGCTGGATTTGCAAATGCTTCTGCTGCTGTTGCTGTTGCTGCCCCTTCTGCTGCTCCTGCTCCTGCTCCCACTGCTCCTCTTTGCCAGCTCTATTCATTGAGCAATAAAATCGAAAAATACCCAGTCAACAAGATACGAAATACAACATATACATGATGTCTCCATGTGTACACAAATGTTTTGTGGTCAGGGAAAACGAAATTTGTCAGAGGCAAATTTCATTGGCATTTGATTTTATTTTCTTCTTCTTTTTCATTTTCTCTTTCTCTATTTTTATGCCTGGCTCAACTACAAATGTAAAGCAATGGCACATAATTAATTGATTTGACAGCAGCTGGCAACACACAGCAGGCGCCTGCACACAGGAGGCAAATCCTCTAAGCCAGCAAACAAGTTGTACTTGCCCAGAGAGAACAGATGCTGATGCCGTGTAACCCGGCACTCACAGCGCAGCAAGCTGTCATAAAAACTTAAACACAAAAAGCAGAACAAAATACTAAACTCTGTGAAAACTCAGTTAACCAAAGCGCATAAATGTAAGAAGCAGCTGCAGCTGTTGCCGTTGCCGTTGCCGTTGCCTGCTGCAGGCTGCAGCTCATGTTTGCCAGCGCCCAGGCACGTATATCTATGTGTATATATATATATAGAAATGTATATGTGTGTAGTCTAGGCAACAAAACACTTTGCCAACAAGCAGGTAACAGCAACAGCAACAGCAACAATAAAAGTGAAAAGTGCATTGGCAAATACTATAAACGTGTCCGTCTGCGTCGTTGCTTCCACCTTACCCAGCAAACTTGATATCAGGCTGCAGTAAAGCTGGCCATATTTTTGTGCCCATTCCTTTAGCTAGACTCCTGTGTCTATATGTAGTCTGTGTGTGTGTGTGTGTGTGTGCTGTACCTGCTCAGACATATGTTTCGGCTAGCAACTCGCTGCTCTGTCCATACTCTAACCACCTGCACAGCACTTATTTGGCTGCCCTATGAATAATGGCAACGGCAATGGCATTGCCTGCGAGCCTTCGAGCTTATTGTTTGAATTATTAGCGCCGTGTGTATTAAAATGCAGCTCAAGCTAATGCACACAACTGCACACACACACACGGACTGAATCGTACTCAATAGAGAGAGAGAGAGAAAGAGAGAGAGAGAGAGAGAGAGAGAGAGAGGGAGAGGGAGATAATACAGCAGATAACAGTTTATGACTTGGCCCACGCTGCGTATGTGTGATGTGATTTACAAGCCAAACTATTCGACGGCGCATTTAATGTGTGCGGCTTTATGGCCACAAGAGTATTTAACAGTTAACTGCAAACAGCTCGAGCAGCTGGCAGCCAAAAGCACACAAAAGCCCATAAATAGATCCAAATACATATACCTCTATAGAATGTATATATATGTATATTTATAAATCTCTGTCTGCATATACTCTGGACAATTCTCAGAATCTTGAGCGTCTCATTTGATTAGATTCCACTTTGGTTGGATTTAATCTGCACTTGGCCCAGACTAAATGGCAATTGGCTAAGCGTATTTGAATTATTTAATTATGTTTACTAAGTATTTGCAAATTGGAGATTTGTAAGCCGGCTTTAATGAAAATTTCAACATTTGATTTAATAAAGCTCAAATTAAATGAATTCAATTCAAGTTACAATCTACAAAGTGAATTGAAGTGTCTTACCCTAGAAGTCAATTTTAATTTGATATATCTAACTATTAAATAAATAAATATACAAATTATCAGACTTTTGTTTAACATAGTATTAACAACATTTATTGTCAAGGCTTTTATTCAATAGAGACCTAGATATAGATTTAGATTTTTAGATTTTACCTATAAAAATGTATAAATATTGAATCATATTTACTGATGATTTTTAAATCTGTAATTATTTATTATTTATTATTTTATTTATCCATATTTTATCAATGAGCAAATTTAAATAAGTGCTATACATAATATATAATTTATCAAATTTTTCTATAGCTTTCAATTGATATATCTGATTCATTTCATATAAATTTCTTTAATCCAGCAAAGTTTCACTTAGTCTGCTCCCTCTATGTTTTCTGAAACATAAATTGCTATCTAAAATTCTCGCATTTATCCGGACTTAAAATACTAAAATAATATTAGCTTAACAGATTTTTGGGAATACAAACTTTTCAAAGTAAAGTTTTTGTTTTGCTTTGTGAGCGGGAAATGTTTGGGTTTTGCATATGAAATTTATTAATTCATGGTCAGGAGTTTTATAAAACATTTATAGTGAAACATATTTTATTTTTATTGCTTTATGTTTGTTTTTTTTTTTTTTTTTTATGCAGCAACACTAAATTGAATAATCCAAATTTATGTATAGTCGCTTCAATATAGGACAACAGAAATTGTCTTTCATATCAGCTCCATTAGCATATTGGAATATTTATTTATATTTATGTATATGCACATTAATTTAAGCATTCAATAAGCGTATTATTCGCTTTTAATTACAATGGCTAAAGCTGCTGCTGCACGGGGCGTGGCCCATTTTAATGAGACGCAGATTCAGCGGCTGCCAGCTCCTTGTTGCTGTTGCTGTTGCTGTTGCTGCTCCGTTGTTGTTGTTGTTTGTGTTTATTGTTGCTGTTTGATCGACTTTAATTAAATTCTGCATTATTGGGCTCCGTTCTATGCGCACTCGCACATGCCAGACAGAGTAAATTACATGGTCTTGTCTATGCTGATAAGAAATCAACATCTTTCGCCTGTTTACGCTGCGTATGCGTAATGTAATTGATGAGTGTACGCAGCGCGTATGTCAACGTGTGTAATGGTATGTGCGTGTGAGTGTTGTTGTTGATGCTGCCGTTGCTTGTGTTTGTGTGCAGTGACCTGCATTGCTGTCAGTCTGCTTGGGCAGGCGCCACTTCAGCACTGCGAGCCAAACAGGAAGCGGATGCAAAACTGTGACACAGGAAACGCAGTTGTCGGCGTTGTTGCAACTGCAACTGCAGCAGCGACAGAAACAGCAACAGCATCAGCAACTGCAACAATTAAAGCGATAAAAGCGCAAACTGGTCACATTTCAGCAGCGTTAATCAGCAGCAGACGACAGCCGCATGGATGCGGATATGAGCAGCAGCAGCAGCAGCAGTAGCAGCAGCAGTAGCAGGAGCAGCTGAGAGAGGACTCTTTTGGAGGCACCAGAGAGGCGATGAGAGGCCACAGAGTGGCGATGCAGAGCGAACGGACATTTGGAATGGCAATTTAAAGCCACTTGGCAAAGCCTCAGGCTCATGTAATGAGCGCACTTGGGACACAGTGCAGCGCCAGCGGGCAACGTTAAGGCCTGGCCACATGATGACATACATTTACCGACCGGCGTTAACGCTTAATGGCCGCAACGAGCGACAATGCACTGACAGAAAAAGTTGACTATATATTAAATGAAATTGGAACTGCGTAGCACAGCAATTGCGAAGCTTAAAACAACTTAAATACACAAATATTTATATAATTTATTATAAACCTTTTTCTATATATTTTTAAATAATATTTAAAATGAATATTGATGAAGTTTTTCACTTTACTTTTATCATTTGCATATATATATATATATATATATATATATATATATATATATATATATATATTTTTTTTTTTTTATTTTATTTTTTTTTTTAAGCCAAACTTAATGCTCATTGTAATTTAATATGGCTTAATTGAATTTTAAAATTTGCACAAACAGCCCTGGCCATTTTTGCTGAGTGTACTCACATAGCTAAAGCTCCGCCCATAAAATGCAGCTTTAACTTTGGGTAAATTAAGGCATTTAATTGATTGGCCAGCTTGATAACGGGCTGGCTGCCTGATTGAGCTAATGGACGAGCATTTTACACAGCACAGCATACGAGTGCAGTGTCCCGTGGGCAGAGTGTAGTGCGGGGCGTACACTAGTCTACAGCATATAGATCGCATCGCATGTGAATGTCGCCAGGCTCTTTGTCTTGCACGCCAGTCAGCCACTCAATTAAGTGCATTTGGCTTTGATGTACGGCAAGTGCAATGGGGGGCAAGCAAGGTAGGCAGGCGACCAGGTAGGCAGGTATGCAGCAGCCAGCTAGTTGTTGGCCACGTAATTCAATTTTATGGAGACTATCAAAATAGATTGCTCAATGCGAGCCGCACAGAAGGGGGTCTACAGAGCTGGCAGTGTGGAAACCAAATTATAGCTGGTAAAGGCATCTTCTCTATGGCTCCGACAGGAGAAGGTCATAAATTAGAGCTGTCTACTCTTTAATTAGAGCTAATTGAGAAGGTATATTTTTTTAAATACTAAAAATCACATAAGCAAAAGTAGAAAAGGCAGTGAATAAAATTATTATAGAGAGAGGAAGAGGGAAGTGAACCTAAAGCCATTACTTGAACAGTTGAAAATCGCATAGAGAGGCAATTGACTAGAAACAAAGCTAAGGTAAATTCAATAACAACGGCAACAGACAACCAAATACGCTGTCATACCAAAACTAACCTAAATATGCTAAAAATGCCTTAAATTTTGAATCAATGCTCTCGCTTTGAGCCACTGAGAATCTAATAGAATTCCCCGAAAATGTCACTCGAAATTGGTTGAACAAATTTCAGCATGTGCCCAAAGCAACGCTCGCTTCAAGCATTAGCGACAGAAATCTGTGCATGAGTGTCGGCCACAACGAATTGTTTTTGATGCCAATATTTGCCAACTGACGTGTTCCATGGAGCATAACGTATACGACGCATTGGTTTTGCGTGCTTCCATAGTATACATTTGGGCACCTAATGCAATCAAATGGCATTTGAGGCACAAGAGCAGCTGAAATGCGAACTCCAAAATGCAAATGCAGTTAACCAACTGCGGAGACTCACAGATTCGCTGGCTCTCTAATCCATTAGGTGCTTTTAGCCTGATAAATAGCCAGGAGATAGGGAGAGGTCACAGAGAGAGAGGCAGAGAGAGAGAGAGAGAGAGAGAGAGAGAGAGAGAGGGCGAAAACCGCACTGGCAACAGCAGACGAGGCCACAAAAGCCAACCGGCATGCACAGCGTTTCGCAACATACTCCAATTTTTATTACCCAACAGTGGGTGTACTTATTTTGTTGGGAAATCTGAAACAGAGCGAGACAGTCTGTGTGTGAGAGAAAGAGAGAGAGAGAGAGAGAGAGAGAGAGAGAGAGAGAGAGATAGACCGTAAGAGCAGCAGATGAGAACTTGAGAAGGCTTTAAGTAGTCCAAATTTTAGATCTATCTAAGCTGTGGAGTCCTGATTGGCTTTCTCTTCAATTCTGAGCAACACTTGTCATTTAAATTGAAAATTGAAAAATTCTGTTGAGAATGTTTATTGAGGGTTACGTATATACGAAGTTAGATCTTAAATTTTGCTGTGCTACTGGTGCTGTTCATGCACCTTACTCCAATTCTTTGATAGCTAACTCTTGTATAGTAAATACCATGTGAGTTCTATGGGAATAATCAGCCATATATATATATATATATGTTGTATATACCCTTTCAGGCTGCATGCCTGTCCGCTCTGCTCTTTTCTTGACTCTTTTATATGGGGCTTTTCGCGTTTCGCCACACATTAGCGCTGGCTGGAGCTGAACAAAAGCGGCCGCTGCTCCGGCTACAGCTGACCAAATGCTGTCTGAGTTTTGTGGAATTGGGTCAAGCGTCTGCCACACAAGCGGGGCAGGCGAATGGCGAATGGCGAATGGCGAATGGCGAATGGCGAATGGCAAATGGCAAATGGCAGCGCCAGACCACCGAGGCATGCATTTTAATTGCAAATTTCAGGCCAAACAGTGGTAAGAAATGTGAAGAATGGTGGGACGGGGCAGCGTCGGGGTACTGCGAATAATTTATTTGAGGCGCTTAGCACGAGATTAACGGTAAATGTAACCCAACCAACGAACCGGAAATGGATTACGTAACAGCGGAAGTAGAAAGTCACACGTAATTTAATATCACGCTGGCAATTTACGAGCGCACAACACATACACACACTCACACACACACACACGCAGAAGAGCCAAAGGGCCAAGCAGCGGTAGGGCGTGGCTGGTGGTAGCTATTGACTGAATGTGGTGGGGCGACGCAGAGCGTGGTTGCTTGGTAATTGCATCTGTCGTCAGCGACTGCAATTGGCAATAGAATTTAAGTTAACGGCAAGCGCAAACTGTCATGCCAAGCCAAGTCAAGCTCTTTAAATTATGGCCAAAATTGACAGCTCATGTTGCCACGGGCAGCCAGGAGCACATAGAGGAGGAGGGGCAGGAGGCGATGTAGGTGGAGCAGCAATCGCATATGCTCTGTCACGAAGCACGCGTCGCGTTTGCTCCCTGACACGTTGCCAGGCGTTTTCATCACTCAACTTTCGGCTTGCCCTCGTTGATCAAACCTTTTTCGTTTTCTTTTTTTTTTTTTTTTTGATTTGCTGGCAGCCCGGGGCAACCTTAATTGGCTTTCGAGGCAAATGTGTTTCAAATCTGATTACACATATGTAAGCATTCGCCAAACAAGTCTGGCAGGGTGCGTCCGTCTGTCTGTTTCTCAGACCAAACTCAGCTGGCACTTCTTTATATCATTAGTAGCTCGGCAAACAGGCTGACCGCTTGAATGCAACTGATGTTAATGTTATTAACAGCTGTTGATGCTCGCCTAGTTAATTATGATGACCTTTGCCCTATCATCAGTTACTGACCTTTCGGTTGTCGGCGCCAAAACACCACCAACATCAACCACAGTAGTAATAACAATGAGAGTTGTTAACAATTATATACAGATTTTAGCTCCCATTGTTTGTTCAACTTATTCTCAGACTCACACACACTCAAACGTATACACACAGATGTGCACACATATGCAAATACACAGCCACATCCAGTTCCTGTTCCGCTTGTCAGAACTTCACGCTATGCGATTTGTTTTGGGTTTCTAATACTCTGTAGCTGTAGTAGAGTTTCAACAGGCTATGCTAATTTAAAGAGTTAACATAGACTGTTAACGAGTGTGCGGGATTTTATTATAACAGAAGAAAGTGAACCAAATTAGGAAATAATCGAAATTAATAAGCTGCCAACATATCAGACAGGGCGTCGCTCATAGCAGAAATTCCCTTTAGCACAGAACTTTCGCTCAGAGCAGAAATTTCCTGCAGGGTAAAGTTTCCCATCAGGGCAGAATTCTCTTTCAGGGCACAATTTCACTTCAGATCAGCATTTCCTTCAGCATAGAACTTTCGCTCAGGGCAGAGCTTTCCTGCAGGGTAAAGTTTCGCATCAGGGCAGAATTCTCTTTCACTTCAGATCAGCATTCCCTTCAGAGCAGAATTTCCCTTTCCAGGGCAGAGCTTTGTTTCTCTTTCCTAAACCTAAGAGACAGCTGCAAATAAAGAAAAACAGTAATACTGCTCTATAGCTGAAAAGCTTACTTAAGATCTCGCTCAAATGTCGACATGCAGTTATATAGCAGCTACCTTCCAGTCGTGCACTCCCTGCATTATCATAGCATTTTGCTCCACTCTTGTTTTATGTAAACAACATAATTGGGATGCCGTTTTATTGGCGAAAGCCATTTGTATATATAAACATGTATGCACACATAAATATATATGTATATTTGAACGAGTGCAAAAAGTTTTGTTTTTTTATGCGAAGCAGTGAACCGACATTTGAAACCCACAATCGAAATTTCGCAATTCCCAAATGGACAATTGCAGTTGCAGTCAGGCGTAACCCGCTAGCAGCGATAATTGTTTTTTGAAGTGTCCGCTGGCTAGACTTTATTTATTATTTGCGCAGCACACACACACACACACAGACACACACACATATGTACATACGCATCATATGACAGTGACAGCGGTTTAGAGAGAGCGGAAGAGAGAGAGAGAGGGAGAGAGAGGGGATCTATTCTTTTTTTTTGGCTGCAGCTGACCGCGAGTTCATCATCGTGCGCCACGCCTCTCGCCTCGCCCCACCAGAGGGCGGCTGCTGCGTGTTTGTTTGTTTGCCTCTGTTTGCTTTACATTTGCAGCAATTTGATTGACTTTTTGGCTTTGAATGGGCTTAAAGCGTGATTAATGCTGCTTTTTTTGGCATGGGTAAAAAATTGAAAAACTCTTTGTAAAATGTTGGCAACTTTCGCCAGAATTGAGCGTCGTTTTGGCCGAACAGCTGGCAACTTATGAGCGCAACTTGTTGGCCAAACAACAATAAAATAAATTACGCCAAGTGCTAAACAAAAACTTGTGGCGCGCCCCCTTTGGTGTGATCCGCCCCACCCCGCCCAGCTGGCAACTTGTGTCAATTGTCATTTGCTCAGAGTTTGCCTTTTGTCCCTTTGTCTTCTGGCACCTTGTGCCATGCATTTGTTGCTGTTGTTCAGTTCTTGTTTTATTGCCCGCTGTTATGCTTATTATTTATATTACAGCAGGCACAGCAGGTTGCCTCTTGGCTTGGTTGGAGGTGTAAAGTTATTTGATTTGCCTCCCGCCCTGTCCTGCCAGCCACATTTTATGAAGTGCTCGCAGCGGGCTTTACAATTTGTTTGCACTTCTATCTAATGTCAGAGAGTGAGAGAGAGCGAGAGAGAGAGATGTGAGCAAGTGAAAGAGAAAAGTAAATTCAGTGAGCTGTAAACGACAAACGGAAGTTGAATTTCCGACAACACAAAAGAGCATAATATAGTACTAGATATGAGCAGCGCACAAAAATACATGAGCTGTAATTTTGTAAATTCAATTTGGCCTGCCATACGAAAATATATAAAAATAAAGAAAGCAGCAACAAATAATAGACTACGGGCCTTTGGCACTTGGCCGCTTGGCTTTAAGCCTTAAATAGGCACGCACAATTTGCATATCAATGAGCCCCAGGATTATTAAATGTGTTTGCATGTAAATATACATATACACACATATACATACATATATATGTGTGTATTGTGTTATGCATTCATATATTCAAGAGCATTTATTATGATGGGCCGCATGGCATTTGGCAAGTTCGTTTTTTATTCCTTTTCTCATTTCTATTTGCATTAATTTCGATTATTATTTGAAATGTAATTAACTAGCAAAGCAGCTCAGTTCGACTTTATAACCGAATTAACAAAAGAACGCATATAATATTTATTGAAATGTAACTTTACATATGTTAATTAACATGTATTTGCGTTAAATGGTTATATTGTAAGATTTATCTATATATATATAGATGATATATATTTAGCCAACAGCTAAAGCTAACAGAAATAGTTATGAATATTGCATGATACATTAAGGCTAAAAAATAATTGATTCTTTGTTTACGAAGTCAGAAAGGAATCAAATTATGGCTAATTTGATTTCAGAGATTCCAAATATCTTTGTTATAAGACTTCACATACGTTTCATAAGCTCAATTGCCATATTATTACTTATTCTATTATTATATGCAATTTACTATATTACTTCGATTACTTCAGTAGGACAGCCTTACTTTCCAGAGAACTTTATCTTTTATAAAATGAATTGCAAATAAGTACGCTTCAATTTATTGTCAATGCAACTAACTGTTGTTGTGCATGTTTGTTCATGCATAAAGAAGAGCTCGCAATGTCTGACAAGGGCAAATTTAGCAAAATAATTCTAATTGAGTTACCCATTCAAGAGTCTTACGAATACAGCTGACTGCTGCCTTTGCCTTTGCCTTTGCCTTTGCCTTTGCCTTTGCCTTTGCCTTTGCCTTAGCCATTGCCATTGCCCACTGCGCTTTCAATTTATATTAAATTCTCTGTTGTTCGTGCATATTGATATCAATAATAACATTGTGTTTTGCCCAGCAGCTGCTGCTTTTTGCTTGCAGTCTCTCTCTCCCTCTCCCTCTCTCTCTCTTTCTCTCTCTCTCTCTCTCTCTCTCTCTCTCTCTCTCTCTCTCTCGCTTTAAATATAGTTAAATAGGGTATTTGATTGCATTTGGTATATATCAGAAGCAAGCGATAATCTCTATAAAATAGAATTAGAATCATCATGCTTTCGCCTTAAATGTTACCTCTAACTGAATTTACTCAATGCTACTACAACAATGCAAACTGCAATAAATATATCCGTGCCTAGGGTATCTCCTAGTTATGCACTCGCTCGCCTAGAGTACTCTTGCTTACATTACATTTCAATTGCCAGCAGTAAAAAATTCTCCGCTTGCCCAACGTCCGTTGCCCACTCTCCGCTTCAGCTGGTTCTATTTATGCGACCGCTGCTGTTGTTGGCATTCATCTCTTATTACATTGTGCACAAATGCAAAGTACTTGGACTGGACTGAAGCTCTAGCTGAAGGTCTCATCGTAAGAAGTTAGATTGCTGCAACTGAAACTGTTGCCAAAGTCGCCGCAAAGTCCGTCGCTTGCAATAAATATTTATGAAAAATTATATATAATATATACACTTTGTACATATACATACGTATATATATATAAATAAATTTTACTTGTTTCTTTATTCTTTTATATATTTGTATTTTGCATTTTGGTGTTGCGTTTTAATCTAAATGTTAATTCGCTTCAAATGAATCAGTTAAGCAAGGCAGACGGCAAACGCTGCGTATGCTTAATGCCAAATTCAATTTCTTTGCGCCCTATGTGTGTATCTGGGCATTTATATGTGTATGTGTGTCTGTGTGTGCGTGAATTAATTGAAGTGCGGCGCATAACAAAATGCTCCTAGGGGAGCAATTGGCGCGTTGAACTTCAAGTGCTGCTGCGTTTCCAAGTCAAATAGTAGCAAAAAAAAAAAAAAAAGAAAACTCCGCTGAGGTGTCGGATTTCAATTAAGTTTACAATGTTGCGGTTAATTGCGTGATAGGTGAAAAGTGTTGAACTTTGGCTTTAATGTCAAAGTTTTAGCGCAAATTGTTTCAGTCAAACAATTATGAAGGAGCAGTTGCAATGCTGCCGATGTCGATGCCTCTGTCCACACACTTGATTTATGGCTTATGAGCCGTAATTAAGGCCATCATTGGGTCTTTGAGCCCATCCTTTGATGCAACAAATTGAAATAAATTGCCAAAAGCTCGCATCGTATTTCATATGCAACGGCGATAACGAACTGCCTGATTGCCTCCTGACTGGCTGACAGCTCTTGCCAGGACATTGCTTTTCCATGTGCAACCGCCAACATGTTGCACACACGTTTATTTTCGACTCGCTTTCGGTTCATGTCAGCTGCGGCATGTTAAACAATGCGAACGAAGAATTCGTGAGTCGAAACAGCCCAATTGGCAGGAAAACATTGGCAACATTTATCAAATTCGAAATGGCAGTGGGCATCATTAATAATTGCACTCGGTCTGTCATGTTATTTAAGCGCAGCCCTAAACTATTGATAGAATATCGACAATTCGCCAAGCATTTGGCCATGGGGGATGTACATCTGTTGTTTACAACATCCAAGCTGATTGATGATCCAAACTGGCCAAGTTACGAGCACAAATTCCAAACAAATCATCAACCAAATGTCAAATGCTCGAACATTTGCATTGAGTAATTGTTTCCCCAATATTCGCATACAACGAACATTTTCACGCCCTCTTTGGCAAACTTGGCTTGGGATTTAATGCCAAAATGTTCCTAGGTATTTTTGAGCAGATATTCCCTTTTTGTTATATTTTGTAATTTCCAATCAAATATACTTTATATTTATTTGCAGCGTTGCACATTTGGTATAAAAAATTTACCTTACTCTTTGTAAACTTTTAAGAGGTAATAAAAATATATACATATGTACTTGTAAGCAGAGTTCTGTGAGCAAGTGTATTTGTATGAATTTATATACATATATATATTTCCCTAAAAAAAGCTTTCAAGTACTCACGTGTGCCTTCCAGCTCCGCTTCCTCTCTCTCTCTCTCTCTCTCTCTCTCTCTATCTTTAAATTAATTCCATGAAAAAAATCCACAAATAAAAAACATACTTGAATATGTCAAAATTCAAATTGTTATAAACTTTATAACAATATATAATATACAATATATATCACAAACCAATGTCACTTCGCAAAATTTTCATCAATTTAACTGAATTAGAATATAATTTATTATTTACACACGCGCAAAGAATCGCAGAAAAGGGCAGACGCGCAGTGACTAAATTGCCTAATTGCACTCACGGTCGCTCCTGCGCTCACCCACAAACCCGGATTTAACCGGTAGACAGCTATAAGAAATTGCACTCACATTATATACTTGCTCTCTTCACACATTCTATTTTTGGCTGTGCCATAACGGGATCCTGAGCGCCTGGAATGAGTGACTTCTCCCACTCTCCAGTGTCGCTGCTGCTGCCCATACATTTCACGGGATCAAGCGCAACAACAATAATGACGTGTCAACAGCGCAGGCATAAATTATTGCCCACAAGTGACGAAGCGCCCTCTCTCTCTCTCGCTCTCTGTGTGTATGTGTATGTTCGTTCCTTGCTCTTTATCTAAATGCAGCTGGGACATTTGTGTAGCAAAAAAAAAGTGCTAATCTTTTGACTGATTGTTTTTATGACAGAGATTTTTGTAGCCTTCTCTTTTAGCTGTTTAGAAAAGAAGACTTTAAAAAATGTTAAAATCTGCATAAATGAATCAATAATTCGAATTGAATACGAATTTAAATTGTAATTCATATATTTTATATTTAATAGCTTTCACAGCAGTCCATATTTTAAATCCCTTTGAGGGAGCTCTATATTTGCTATCATAAAATATTTAAGGCCATTTATTTTTTTTAATTTGACCCATTTCGTGCTGGCTGCATAAACATAAATTGCAAATTAGAGCAAATAAAGTTTTTCCTGTACCAATTTTTATGTATTTTATTTGACAACGAGACCCAATCATCAAAATCTCTCTCTCTCTCTCGTCCGTCACATCATTTCTAAACAGGGCCTCGGGCTGAATGATTTTAATTTGAATTTCATCTAGTCATAGAGCCATAAACGTGGCCATCTGCTGCACGAATAGAAATAGAGATTTATGCATATATAGTATATATACGTACATATATATATATATATATATTTATGTCCAATAAGGTTGCTTGCGGCAAATTTGTCAACTATGCGGCTGGAATAATGTGCGCAACTTTAAAACAAGCGAATTGTGCGAATAAATGGCATAGATAACTTTATGGCCAACAGTGCACTTTGTCTAACTCATCAGACACACACACATACACATACATGAGCTTTGAGGGAGAGAGAGCGACACATAGTTGATAAAGTAGAGGTCGTTGCGGGGGCCAAATGTAGTTAGCCTTCGGCTTTGGCATGCATTTAACATAGAAAGGAGTAAGAGAGGCAGACAAAGAGAGCGGGCAGCCGGGTAGCTGAATAGCTGTGCGATGCAGGCCAAGCAGCGTGATGCTATTGCATTGCGCGCTCTCTCGTTCATTTTTTGTTGGCATATGCATGTGAGTGTGTGTGTGGGTGTGTGTGTGTGTGTGGGTGCTGCTCACAGTGGCAGTCGCAGCTACGTGACATGCATAGCTCATTGCTCCTGGCCAGAGAGCATTGGGCAGAAAATATTGCAGTTGTGATATGCTTAAGCTGCCAGTAGCAGCAGAGAGCGAGAATGCCAAAGAGTGTCAGGGAGGGCGAGTGAGATAGCGATCTGTTATCCCGTTGCTTCTTAGCACAGTTGCTAAAGCAAAGTTTTTGAGGTGCTAATGAAAATTGCGCAACTTTTGCGCAAATCACGCAACGTAACTTTTTAGCGGCAGCCGCACAAATGGAAATTCAGCTGCTAATTGTACGCTATGTGGGCGTGGCATATATTGTCGGCTCCTCGCTCCCTTTCACCTTCATTTGTGTTTGGGCGCGTACTAACAAAAGCTCGAGCTAATTAGGCACCTAGCCTAAAATAATTTGTTGCTCTTTAAAACAATTTAAGCGTGCGACTGCTGAAACTGTTAAAGCCAAATGTTCGAGCTAAATGTGTTTCCATGTCACATAGAAGCTTTTTGACAATCCATTTGAGATGCTCTGAAGGGTGAAGAATGTGAAAGCTGATCGAAATGAAAAAAAAAAAAAACTATCGGCAAGTTTGATCTACAATCGTTTATTGAAGAAAATTGTGAATATTTGAAATTGTTAATATAAAAATAATACAATTAAGTTAGTTTTAGAAAAAAATTTAATAAATAATTAATTAAAAATTGATAAAATATTTACAAAATAAAATATATAATAATTAACATAAAATTTTGGTTGTTTTTAGTAAAATAATAAAATATCTAAAAACTCTCTCTCTCTCTCAATCCTTCTCGACCAAGATATTTTCCGTTAGTGCATTTTCCATCAATTATTAACAAGATTAGATAGCATCTGACAACTGCTTACCAAAACAATGTCTTCTATAGCTCTAAAGAAATTCATTTTGTTTTCTATCACGCATACGCGCCGTTGTCTCTGGCGTGTCACGCACGAGCAACAAGCACGCAGCACACGCAACTCTAATTTGCTACATTCTGTCTGTATTTTTTTGTTGGGTAACAAGCAAAACCAATTTGCAGTAGCACCAGCAGCAGCAGGAGCAGTAGCAGGAGCAGCTACGGCAGTTAATTTTAATTACGCACATGGCAGTTAATGTTGCGACACGGCGTCTCAATTTAGACACCTTTTTTGCGAGGCGCACACAGACAGAGATCTCACTCTAATGCACAGCTGCCAAAACACAACATAACACACTCACACACACGCAGCCACGCACATACACTTGTGCACAAATTGCCATTAAATGCGCAGATGGGCGGAGTTGCCAAAATGAATAAACGACAATGGCTTTTGCGGCCAACTGTGTGTGTGTGTGTGTGTGTGTGTGTGTGTGTGTGTGTGCGTGTGTGTGTATGTGCGTGTGTGTGTGTGTGTGTGTGTGTGTGTGTGTGTGTGTGTGTGTGTGTGTGTGCGTGTGGGTGTGTGTGTGCGTGTGTGTGTGTGTGTGTGTGTACCCTTTGTAGATGTAACCATACATATACACATATGAGCTGACTCGGCTGGGCTGCGCTGGCAGCGTCAATCGTTTCATTTAAAGCGCTGCGCTTCAGGCAGCCAAAGGTAAAAGAACAAAACAAATTAATTTTGTTCAGGTGTGCGGCCAGGTTGCCAGCTATAACTTTGCTCATATATGCGTGTGAGTGTGTGGAATGGGTGTTGGTGTGGGTGTGGGTGTGGGCGTGTGTTTATGACTATGTAGCAAAGCCCTGAAGCACAACTGTTACGCACTCAACACACACACACACACACGCACACACACACACGCTCGAGCAAAGTGCACAGATGCGTGTAAGCAAATGGTTTATTGTAGTCCTCCAGGGTTTATTTCAATTTTGTCATAAAGACTGCAAATGCATTAATGTATAAATATATACATGTGCATATATTGTATATTGTATATTGTACACACACACATATATGTACACACTTATAGCAAGCGTGGCTCTTAATGTCTTCCTATAAGCATGAAAATTTGTATATACTTACTATATGATCTATAAACGTATGAGTAAGAGCCTTTCTTTATGGCTTTAAGTATGCTTTAGGGATAATGTGCTTATGTATATGATATATTAATGCTTTTTTTTTTTTGGCAAAAAACTATTTGGCAAAATGATGTATAAATCTTGTACAATATATGTAAGTATATAGTCACTTAGCATGTCCTAAACTTAAGCTGAGAGAACATTTCCTTAAGTATATTTCTTTAAAGCTCTAAGCCTTATAATTTGAGTATTTAAAAATTATAATCCAAATCATATGTAATATTCGCAATAATTATGGAAACATTTAATAATAATAATTATAATAATTAGCAAACTTTAGTCACTATTGGATGGGTTAGTCGATTGCTATCTAGCCTGACTATTGGCGAATGACCAGGGATAAGGATTGCTTCATAAGGTTCACAGCTGAGATAATAATACTATCATATACTATAACTTTCTTCATATCACGCATCTAACTAAAGTCGATCTTTACAGGGTATCTCAATTTCATGCATTTTCCCGCAACTTGTTTAGGCGCCCAAAAAGCGCAAAAGTGAAATATGTTTTCCATTGCACACGTTTGGCGCATTAACCGAAAATGAGGTTTCTGGGCTTGCTGGCGGATATTAAAGCCAAGTTAGAAGTGCGGCTTACCTGAGCAGAGCAGAGCAGATGCAGCTGCAGCGGAGATGAATTAAGTTGAGGCTGGAGCAATTATAAACGCATTGAGAGAGAATTCGAGATTGCAATGTATACATATATAATTCATATGAGTTTTATTTAAAAGTTAGTTTCCTCACTTTGCAATTGCTTACAGACTCGTACAATACAGATCTTCCTATATATATATATATATATATATAGTCATATATTGACTATATATATCAGGCGTCTTACATATTCTTTGCTTACTTCTTCCTTTTCAATATTGGGCAAGTGAATGCGCCTAACTAGCTAGCCAATCAATCAATCAAACCATCAATCAACTTGTATATATCATTGAGCTTTACATCGGTCTATAGATATAGATATATATATCTGCTCTATGTGTATATATAGTTAAATGTGTTTATAAGAAGATTAACTTTGTATTCCGTTGTTAAATCTGGAATATCTTTAATTAACTGTTGATTATAGATAATTTATCTTTTTCTTTTTGTTTTTTTTTTCTCATTTCGATAATGTAAAATTGAAGCATAAAATTTGGAATATTATTTATAAAGTTTTCGTTAGCAAATAAAGAAAGAAATTGATAAGTTTGTATATCTTTTTGTTTTTTTAACATTTAACGTTCATATTTATGTTACATATTTCATATAGTTATGTTGCTCAGGTTTCTCTTTGTTCGTCTTCTTCTTGCCATTAATATCATTTCTAAGAACTTCACTTCAGTGGAATTTTCTTGAGAATTTACTTAAGTGGGCCTTAGCAGAGCTAAAACATATATCAGATAGCGAGTGATGTCAAAGTGAAAAAGTTCAATTCAATTGGAGCCAATGAGAAATAAAAAGAATTCGTAATTATGTTAATTAATTTTGATAGCTTGCACTAACTTTAATCTAAATATCACTCGGGTTTTATGTTTTCGGTTTGAATTTTTTGTTTGGTTTTTCCTTTTTTGGTTTTTCAGTTTATTCGACCACAGATTCTACAGACTACAATTTGTAGCTCGCCTTGCCGGGGCGTCGTTGTCCAGCTTGTATTCGATTGAGCTACACTTCCTCGTAGCTGCGACACTTGGGCAACGGGCCAGACCATTTGCCGTCGGGCTGACATTTTGGCCGCTCGGGCGGCCCCGTGCTGTGATCCTCGTTCGTCTGTATCTGTATGAAGCCGGGCCGGCACTGCACGCTCAGATAGTCGCCCGCATCATAGTTGAACTTGAGTGGAGCAATCAGGCCGTTGGGCGGATCGCCCGGATAGGGACATTGCGATTTGCCTGAGCGAGATCGGATATCGGAGATCGTAGATCGGAGATCGCAGATCGTAGATCGGAGATCGGAGATCGGAGCGTATTGGATGCATGGATGATCGTTTTGGACATGCAAGGCGCATTTAGTTTATTGTGGGGATGATGGTTCGTACATGGAATGAATCGTGATGGTATAACGGTTGTCGGTATACGTGATCGGTTATCGATTAGTTGGTTAACGGTGATCGTGGTATCGATTGGTATCGTTATACAGCGGAAATACAACACAAGTAATATTAATTCATTTGATTTTTGAGTGGTGGCCCACTTTTTGGAAGAGTACGCAAGGAATCGCAGCGTATCTGTGCATTTAATTGGCATTTATCAGTTGTCTACTTACAAAATGGTGGCGAGTGCGACCAGAACCCGTTCTCCGTGCATATGATGCTCGACTCGCCGACCAGAGTGTGGCCATCGTTGCAGCTGAATGTGACCAAAGCGCCAACGGTCAAACGCCTCTGGCTCAAGCTGGTGCCCCCAATCCGTCCATTTAGCGGCGCCACTGGCATCACGCACTGAATGACTGCAAAAGACAAAAATATAAATGAAAGGACACAAATTTGTCAAATGACAAATGAAAAAAAAAAAGAATTATTTATTGGGCAAATGAGAGTGTAAAACAAACAGAATTGGCAGGACAAGGATAATCCATTATTGAGGTGATGACAAAATAATAATAACAAATGAAATTTACAAGAAAAACATCGATCTTGAGCAATGAATGCAGAGCAATAGCCCGAAGTAAGTTGGCAAGTGAAATGTTGAAAATTATTAATGAATATTAAATATTAATCTGCTGACAGACCGAGCTGAATGACTGAAAAACGAAAAAAAAATGATATATATTAATATTTATAAACTCATTTCAAGGAACTGATATATGGAATATTTATGAAATGAATTCATAAATATTTAAGTGTAAGGCATTAAGTGCTGAAAACTATATTGATAAATGATATATAGGTGGAGAGATTTTGATAGAAATCATATACTAGTACAAAGAAATATTGACAATGACTTGAGACGAAGGCAAACCCAGGAGTTCAGCTATGCAGCTAGGACTACAAATGAATATGTACGAAATTATAGGAAACTAAATCTCTATAAATATGGAAATGATTCGTATTGGACAGTTAGGCAGATCCGCAAAATATCCTTTACAGATAACTAATCTATCCCAGCAGTGAATCATGAGGATACAATTTTATCTTAGCTTTATAAATGTGGGAGATATCGTTAGAGAAGGTCTATAGAGAAGGTCTGCTTGTCGGAAGTTGAAGCTCTAGCTGAAAAAAGATATGCGAAAGATGTAGCTTATAACGATTTGCCAGACTTTCAATGGGCATAAATATATTGTATTATATTATCTATACTTCGTCTGAGAGGGGATATAAAAAGATATAAGGTTTTGGACAAATGACATTTTGACTCAGAGTTAATATTTGAAATTACAGTTTCTAGACCAAATTTTCAAAAGCTGCTCAAAAAATATGCATAAATGAAATGATTTGTCATAGCCCAGTATCCACATCAAAAGACTTAACAAAGTCTATTCAGACTAAGAAACGAACTAAAGATGCGTAAACATAGACATAATTAGAGTACTGAATAATGTAGAAATGTCGATTAATATTTTATTCGAATGAAGTATTCACACAAATGAATTCTTATTCATAATGAAATGCTATGGGTCTTCAGGGAAAATATGAAAAAGTTTCCCTTAGACTCAATCTCTATTCACTTGCCTTGGCTACTATTAGCATAAAAAAAGAACGTTAATTGGCCAACAATTGGGCAATCAGACTTACCTTTGCAGCGTGGCACTGGGCCACTCCAGACGCCCGTCGGCTCACAGTCGAGAAGCGCCGGTCCGGTCAGCTTGAAGCCCCATTGGCATTTGAACACCGCCCGCCCCCATGCCGATGTATTGAGTTCAATGAGACTGAGATGGGGATCGTCGAGCACGAGACGGGGACATTGAATGGGATGGCATGTTGGCGACGGCGATGACCAATTGCCGGAGGCCAGGCAGGTGGCATTCGAGGCGCCATCCAGCCGAAAGCCCTCGGGGCACTCATAGTGCGCTCGCTGGCCCAATTTATTGCCCTCGAGCCGTAGCCTGAGCGGCGCCATCGGCTCGGTTAGCTGCGGGCAGGTCGAAGTGGCCACCACCACGGCAATGCTGTTTGTCAAACCGCGCGGCGAAGTGCACGTAAATGTGCCCGAATCGTTGTTCTCGATGCTCTTGATGCTCAGGCGATATCGCACGGCCTTCTCCTCGCCTGCCGGTGACCAGCCTGCAAATTGAAAAGTGGAAGAAGAATTACCCACGCTCTCTACTTAGAGTACACATTATGAGGAAACATCCAGTCGACGCACCCGTGCTATACTGCATATACCAGCTGGTCCAGCTCCACTCGGGAGTGCCACGCACACGCGGATACATGCAGTCCATTTGCACGGTGCTGTGCGGCGGCACGGCCATTACGCCGGACGGCTCGAACGAGTACGATCCATTGAAGATCTTAATGCGTATGGAGGGTGCACTGTCCTCCGAGTAGTTGGTCAATATGGTGGTGGGCACACAGCTGGGCATACGCGGCGCCCAGAGTCCATTGGAGCAGAGCACACGGGATTCACCCAGCAGCTTATAGATTCCCAGCTCCTGGCAGCGGGCCTGCAGCGAATGGCCATGTGGAAGATCCCAGCCGACATTCTGCAGTAGTTTTGAATGTGTACAATGTGATGTGGGACAGCGGGCGTGACACGTGAATCGTGCGATGTGAGTCGTGACACGTTAGGCGAACAGCAGGCAGAGGAGATTCAGGCATTTGAAATGAGGCGAAAGTTTTTTGATTTTTGATTTTACGTGCAGTGCAGTAGTTGAGCGACAGGCAGAGAGAGAGAGAGAAAGAGAGAGAGAGAGAGAGAGAGAAGAGCATAAAAAATGTTTTGTTTAGACTTATATACAAGCTGTTAACACTAGTTAGAGGCGCACTCTCTATGGACGTGGGCGTGGCTTGGGCGTGCTGGCGTGCAATTTCCATAGTGTTCTCTTGTTGCTGTCTGTAAATGTATATTGGGCTTTAGCTGTGTGTGTGTGACTCTGTGTGTGTGACTCTGTGTGTGACTCTGTGTGTGTGTATGTGTGCCTGTGCCTGTGCCCAATGGTCAATGCTAAAGCCGTGCATACAAAAAATATTTTCTCATTGTCAAAAACCATAAACAGCACCCACTACTTGGGGCAGACACTACGATGTGTGTGTGAGTGTGTGTGTTGTACGAAGTCTGTATGAGTGTTGTTGAGTACACTGAGAGAAAAGTATGTTACACTGCTTTAATCTGTTCAATTTGTCATAGAAACTAATTTTTCGCCAATCTCTCTACATATATACGATATAATAATAGCTGCACCTAATACATTCCCAGCCTCTTTTATAGAATTTTTGTATCGATTAATGTTCTTTTTGTTTTTCTTCTTAAAGCTGCCACTCCTATACGTAACTTACCTAAAATCTGGCTTATGTCTCATCAATTATTCAAATTTAAGCTAAATAATATATTCATATATTTTGTTTTATTATATTAAATAATATTGTATTAATATATACTATTTATTATATTAATAATATAAATAATCTCTCTATTTTTTTATATATTAATTGTTTTGAAACAAAATACTTCTAAGGAATATATAATATAATATATAATCTTGGTAACGCCTTAAACAATATCTTAAAAAACTTTCTTAAATATTTGGCAATAATAATATCAATCCTTCAGTTATGCAATGCTACCCAAATCTTTCTTGGCCCAAAGCTCAGCTTCTCAGTACAGTAGAAGTATCTGTGCTTGTGTGTGTATGTATGTATGTGTAAATGTGTGTGTGTGTGTGTGTGTGTCACAACTCTACATATGTGAGCAAGATATGCATAGATACGGATACGAGGTACACGTAGACAAAGTAGACGAACAAGTAGACGAGACGACGCAACGTCAAGGATGGCCACTCACAATTTCTGTGTTTGAGACAAGTGTCGATTTGGATAAGCGGGTCTTACGCCAGCCGCGATTTGGTGGTATCGGTGTCTGCAAGAGAGAGAGATCAAAGAGTACCAAAAATACAGAGTCTTGTGGCTGCACATTGCAGATGCGGATGCAGGATGCAAAGTTCGTTTAAATATACATATATTTTTTTCTTATTTTTCTTATTTGTTTTATTTTTCTAGGATGACGCTGGGCAAATTGTTGTTTGTGCGGCTGATATCGATACAAGAGATGATTGAGAAATTGAGCGAGACAGAGGCATATATATTAAGATATATATATATAGACAGAAAAAGAGAGAGAGCGAGAGAGCGATATATTTAAACAGAGAGAGAGAGAGAGAGCGAGAGAAGAGAGAGGCAGTGAGACAGAGACAGTCGAAATTGAGTTGGACTCACATTTGGCAATGCCAAGGCCGTTGCCTTCACTAGCTTGGATGGAGTAACTGCTGCGTGTGTTGTATGTGTGCTGTGTGTGCATGTGTGTGTGGGTGTGTGGGTGTCTGTCTGTGTGTATGTGTGTGTGTATGTGTGTGTGTCTGTTTTGGTGCTTTAGCTCCTGGCACGGCTGACGGCTTTGCAGGCTGTCATCACTTACCACGGAGATGTTGCGATAGCTGAGCAGCAGATGAGGCGGAATGCGATTGACATGGCAGCTCTTGTACAGTGGCTGAAACTTCACGTTGCCGTTGTCATCTACAGATAAAGATGTCACAGAGATCAGCATTGTAATGCACAGATAGATAGCAGATACACTACACTCAGAGAAAAGTGCATTCGGTTTGGAATGCAGACCAAGTTTCATTTAAAAGATCGATTTCATTGTAATAATATTGACAATTATAATGATGGCAATGATAATAATATTTATTTTGATAATATATATAATAATAATAATCATTTTATGTCGGAATGAATATTTCACATTTTGAGCTTGAACTATAAGATATGCTTTTCTCTGAGTGTAGCTACATAGCTGCATAGATAAATAGAGATACAATTAGAGATGTTGAAATGAAACAACTTGGGTTGTTGCTGGTGCTGTCATATATATATTTTTTTTGCGGTGTGCTGATTGTGTTGTCTTTATTATACGAGTCTCTACTGTAATGACATGTTACGTATTTGTATTGCTATTGCTATAATTAACATTCCATTGTGTGCGTGTGTGCTGTGTAATATGTGTGCATATGTGTATCGAGGGGGCATCTCACTTACCCTCCTCATTGGTGGCGCACAGTGGCCCCACCCACTTGCCCTTGACACAGCGTATCTTGCATAGACGTCGATCGCCCATCGGTCCAATTTCACCTGGGAAGCGTATCTCAGATACTTCGGTAAACTGTTGCAATATATCAATTTCCTCGTCCTCCTCCTCGTCCTCATCAAACTCAGACTCGTCTGGGTGCATGGGCGGAAAGCCGGTCTCCTCGTCATAGATACCTAGATTGGGGTGAAATCGGAACAGAACAGGTGAGGGCGTTATGAAATGGGCAAATGTAAAATGCTAAGAAACGGGATACAGTGGGGAGGTACTTGACAAAGAGATAGATAGAGAGAGGGGGGTAGAGAGAGAGAGAGCAAGTAGAGCAAGCATTTAATGAGCTGTTGTTGTGACCGATATGAGCAAACGTGGAGCGACAGGTGAACGAGTGAATGCGAGCATGCGAGAGCATTGAATGCTCAACGGGTCAACGATAGAACCCCCACACACCTCCACATACATCTAAGCGGCACCCAAAACTCTTACACCACTTGCTATTATCAGATGCCAAGAGCTTTCAATGGCTGAAGTGGCCAAGCCTTTTGAAAAGCCTAAGAACCAGCAGAAGCACCGACAACAGCAGCTGGAGCTGGGGCATCCACATCTTAAGCACACATACATTAAACCGCACGAAACGTGCGAGCCTCAATGGCCCAACTTAAGGCTGCTAGATATGCATTAAAAGCGGCGAGAAAATGAAGAGTGTGGGCTATGTGGACGCCAAATCCGAATGCGGAGTGGAGTCAGCGCTTGGGGTGGACAGGCCACTTAACAGGATACAACTTCATTTCTGAACGAGGCGTCAAAAAAAAAAAAAAAAAAAACGAAGCGAAATAAGTGGAAGTGAAAAGGCAAAAGATAACATGAAAGATAATATTATGCCGTGCAGGCAGTCAGCGACCCAAGTACACACGCTGAAACCAGAAGTCCCCAGTCCCAAGCCTCCAGCCCCAAACACCTAGCCCAAGCCCAAACCCCAATTCCAAGTGTCCAAACTAATAGAAAAAACGCAAACGGACAAAGGCGGCTGAATCAAAGTAAACAAAAGACAGCATAAAGCAGCCAAAAAAGGAAGCAAAGAAAAAAAGCAAGGAAAAAGGAAAGAGATAAAGGTAGGCGAAACACAAAGAAATTATAACTCATGAATTTTATACCCTAGAATTAAATAAGCGTATTGAAGTGCTATAAGTGATTTGCATATCATAATTGAATATTTTATATGAGCTGATATAATATAATAATATAAAAATAATATAATATAAATATAAAAGTTTACAAAAATAGTTAAAGAAAAATGCAGAATTAATTGCTAGAAATTATAAAAAATAAGTCATTTATTTTTGTTTATTTCCATATTTTACATAAATCTATATACATGTCCTTTTTCATTTCGAAACTAAAAATATTTGGTTGAAATGTTGGAAATATATAAAGAGATTCACTGGCATATTTTGAATATCCAAAATTTAATTATACGAATAATGACGATAAAATAGTAACAAATTTAAAATATTTACATTTTTGTTCAATTTAAAAATATGTACAAAAACATCTTGACAATATTTAAATATATAAGTTTAAGAAAAGAAGTCAAATAATAATAGAAAAGCAGAGATAATATAAAAATAATGATTTATGGTCACAAGCTAATATGAGATTTGAATTATCTAATACATTTATATTAGTGATTGGTATATATACTGATTAAGATATCTTTAAAATGAATGGTCAAGTGTTTTAGCTAAAACAAATCATTTAGCTATAAATACAAAAGTCTGTAAAGTAATCAGCAAAAGTAAATCTTAAACATGACATCGTCTACTAGACACTGACTCTGATCTTTCCGTATATATCTAAGCATATTACAGCTTCAATCAAATATCCTTCGTAAGTCGTACACCCTATGCAAGCGCATAAAAAGGATAACAAGTAAAGGATAGCCCCACATAAGCAAATCCACAACACAGATGACAAGGCTAGCCACGATAAAGAATGAATTCTTTTTTATTTTCCTAGACACAGCGTGAGAGAGAGAGAAGAGGAGAGAAAAAAGAGAGTGCAATAAAGAAAGAGGCAGTGGGGGAAATAGAGACAGAGACGAGTAAATGGGGCGATGCCAGCATGAAGCATGTTAATGAGCTGAGCGTGAGAGCGAACTGAGGCGATTTATGGCTGACTCCGTGTGGAGGAGTCGCCCGTTGGGGCGACTCTGCGATTAGCTTTTTAACGATTTTATGTGTTATATGGGCTCTGTATTCATATTGCTGTGTACTCCACTCTCAACACTCCAGGTGTATGTGTCTCTGTATCTGTGTGTGTGTGTGTGTGTGTGTGTGTGTGTGTGTCTGTGTGTCTTCTTGTTGTATGTGTGTGTCTGTTGGTGTTGGTGTTGATGTGGCTTAGCATAACACAGACGGACAGACAGACAACGAGACAGCGACAGCGGCTTTCAATTCAATTCAATTTTCATGGGCACTGTGGCATTGCCAGTGTCTGGCGTCTATGCAAATGCTTTTATATATTCCTTTTGCTTCTCTTTTGCAAGCATTTTCCTTACCCTTGTCCTTGCGACTGGTGGTCTTTGAACTGGAATCGCCACCACCTTTCGGACGGCTCAGTGCACCCGTGGTCTTGCCCGACTTGCGCTTTACACGTTGCAGGGCCACTGCTGCACTGCTCGACTGATTGCCATGATTTATCATCATATCCACCTCCAGTTGCCCGGCATCGCCTTTGGCATCGATGCTGCGGCGCCAACGCGATTCCATGTCACGCTGGTCGAGCTCTGCAGCGTGACTGTCACCGCGTCGGCGATGGTGCTCCTGCTTTGGCTTCGGCTCCTGCTCCAGCTGCTGCTCGTGGTCCAGCTCCTGCAGCTGCTGCTCCTGCTGTTGCTTCTCTGCTTCTGCCTGCTGTTTGGCTGCCTCCGCTTGTTTGGCTTTAAGCTTCTCCAACAACTTGATGCACTTCTCACTGCTCCCGTCGGCCATGCACTTGGCCAGCCTTGCCTTCTGCTTCAACTTGCGCAGCTTGGCGCGCAGCTGGAGATTGGGCTCACGCGATTTCAGTATATCCGCAATGTGCACGTAATAGACATCCCCGTCGGCAGCCAATTTGCTGCCCGCCCAGCGATCTGTGTCCGGCGAGGCCTCTGCATCGTGCAGAATGGCATGACGCTTATAACGACTGCCCCGGCCACGTGCCGTTTGTCCGTTCTCATTCTCCAGGCGACGACGACGACCGGAACCGGAGCGTCGCTTCTTGCCCTGCTTACGATTTGTGTTCATTCGCTTGTAGGCTCCATCCTCCAGTTCAGTGCCATGCAGCTCATCCACTTCGTCCTCCAAATCGTGGTCATCCACTAGACTGGCTGCCGCATCGCCAGCATGCAGCTCATCGTGATGCGGATGATGCTGCTGCTGCTGCTGATGATGATACGACTGATGTTGCTCATCGTCACCGAAGTCCACCGAATATGGATTCACAATGGCCGCATGATTTTCTTTGGCCGTATGCAGCTTATCCACAAATTCGACATCGGCTGTGGTAAAGTCCTCCGGTAGATAGACCTGAGTAGTCTCAAACTTCGCATACGGCTGCTCAGTTGTCATTTCCGGTTTGAAAATGGTGAAGCGCACATCCGGCGCCCGGCAGCCCGGCGATGCATCTGCAAACAGCAAAAGAAACCGAAAGACATATTCAGTGAGTGAGTAAGACAGAGAGAGAGAGAGAGAGAGAGAGAGAGCGAGCAATAGCGAGAGGCAGATAGAATGACTTAGAGAATGGCATTGAGTAGCTGAACTTTTGCCATAAATATTTCATATATGATCTAATTTAATAACTTGGCAACTTTGACTGACTTTGAAGTGCAATCGAAATTGCAAATTTCCAATATGCATTGGCATTTGGCATTTCCGCATAGCATGGCACACACACACACGCACACACACATATATATATATATGTATATATACGTACACACTCGCACAAGTTTCAATTTGCAATCGAGCAAAGTCATGCAAGCATTTTCCGTCCGAGCTGCAGCTTCATTTTCCATTTTCCCATTTTATAGTCAGACTTAAAGGTTCGGCCAACTGCATTCCTTGCGCTCAAGTTTTCCCGTTTTGAAACATATTTTGTTTATCTTAAACTTATGTGAGATTTTATACAAGTCGCATATTTTCTGAAAAATGTTTACAGATCCCAAAAAGTATTTAAAAGTTAATATTCTATGGAAGTCATAAATGATAAAAGTAACTCAGAAACAAGATTTTTAATCAAGCTGCGCGACTATATATATATATATATAGCAACATCTATTATAATCTACTTAGCATACTCAATCCAACATCAACTCCCTCCCTGAATTTTTGTATACATTCTATAATAAATATATAAACATAATATATTATATATATTTCATATTCAGTATATGAACTGGGTCAACTGGCAATGTAAAAGCGGCTAAATTGCATTGCTCGCTTTTAATTTATGCAATTCAATTGCCAATTAGCCAAAAGCAAAATGCAAACACAAAATGAAAATGCAATAGCAAATGTTCCTCAAAGTGCGAACACTTAAATGCAGCTCATTGAATTAGACCAGCTTGAAACGTTGCTAACAATATTTTGCTAACACAATTTGTTCTACATGTTAACTAGAGAAGCACTAGGTTATACAGTTATGTAATAGATATACATACATACAAATACAGCTGTGCAGTGCTATACAGGCGTATGAAAACCTTATAAATGCCACGGCCAACAGAAAAACTTATCAATAAGTAAAAATCTAGTTAATAAGTGCAAGTATATAAATTTATCAAAACTTTATTACTCTGGGAAAGCTAATTAAGACTGCTCCAGTTGGATATGCTCGACTTGGAAATACCCTGATTTGGAGAATGTAGGCAATAACCGAGATCTGTGATGACTCTAGATTCTAAAAGATATATTAGTATGCACACATAATTCAAATTTGTTATCGAATTTAGTCTGTTTCATAGAATTGTAAAAAACTATCGATATTTGGAAATATCTAGCGAAAAGAGGAGTACAATTTAAAGCATATATAATTGACATTCAATTATGTTTTACAAATCTCCTATACTGTTTGTCTAGAAGTGTAGGCTTACAACTTTCAATCATATATAATTGACATTCAATTATATTTTACCAATCTCCCTAGGCAATCATAACAACTTTTAGAACTTGCAAATAGTCATGAGTATTCAACTTATGTTCTCTCTCGAAATTATTCTAAAATTCGTCAATGAACCATGACTTGCTTTTCCACATTTTATATGCGAAAGAGAGATGTGAACTGCCATTAAGTCTCTCAGAGTGTTAAGCAGTAGTAATATAATCTCAATATGTAATTCTACACAATAAATGTTTGATATACTACAAATAAATACAATACATTCTAATAATAACACTAATTGTGATGCAATCAATTCATTTTTGTGCTGAGAGAACAAGTTTTTATCAAACTATAATTATATGGTTCGTTCGTCTAGCAGCCAACACAAACTTGAATACTGCTTAATATTATTATCTAAATTGCGACTCAGACAATATTTTATGGCACTGGGTCTGAGCATTGTATTTAAAGCATTTTAATGTGAATTTTATAGTCAATGCTTTTCGTTGGTTTGGCGAAGTAGAACGTGTTTTCCGACTGCTTTGAAATGGCTTTGGTTTTGCTGTTGCTAATCGGGCTGGGCACGCTTATCTTCTGGCTGTATAGACTTAATAAGGAATACTATGTGCTGGCCTTCTTTGCCAAGCGAGTTCGCACTAAGGATGGACGACCCGTAGAAAATATAGCTCCTACAATCGAAGGACGCACTATATTTGGAAATTCTTTCGACATGTATGGCATGGAAGATGGTAAGTAATATTACCCAAAAGCAAATATTCAAATATTCAAGAATTATCGACATCTTCTACACAGTTGAAGTTTTTACTGAACGGCACAATCGCGCGGTGAAAATGGGCTGCAGCTTCTTGGAATATATAAAGGGTTTGGCTGTTTATAATGTGGTCGATGCGGAAACTTTTGAATCAATATTGAACGATAAAAATTTGATAACCAAGGGAATTGTATACGATTTTGTGCATTCGGTACTTCGATTAGGCCTGCTGACATCCACAGGTCAGAAATGGCACTCAGAACGCAAATTGCTTACACCGACCTTCCACTTTAATATATTGGGACAATTTAATGACGTTTTCAAGTAAGTTCCACTAAATGCAAAGCAAGTTCAATTTTATCTTTATTTTCTTTTCTTATCTTAGAGCGGAGAGCTTGAAATTCGTGCAGAAATTCGAAGGCAACGCCGAGAGTACCATCTCTCTGAGTGAACTCATACCCAGATTTACTCTGAACAGCATTTGTGGTAAGTTTGATAAGTTGAATGTTCACTGCACTTTCTTAACAAATATTTACTTACAGAGACAGCCATGGGCATCAAGCTGGATGATATGGCTGCTAAGGGAGATCGTTATCGAGAGAACTTTGGCATGATCGAGAATAGATTTATAAAACGAATGGGCAATCCTATTTTTTGGAACGATACCATCTATAATCTATTCGGACCTAGCGACGAAAAGAATTTTTTAAAGGAAATCCATAATTTCTCTAGCGAAATTATAGCCAAGCGCAGAGAGCTATTCGCACAGGAAATCAACGATAAGAAAGGCTCTGACCCAGAAGAAGATGATATGTGAGCTAAAGTCATTAAGAATTCATTTACCGTGAACTGTTAATATCTTAATATATTCATTATGTTTTAGCTACATCAAAAAGAAACAACGATTCGCTATGCTGGATACTCTTATCATGGCTGAAAAGGACGGATTAATTGATCATGAGGGCATTTGTGAGCAGGTGGACACACTTATGTTCGCAGGATTTGATACCACTTCTCTTGCGCTCATATTTGGGCTAATGAGCATGGGGGTATACCAGGAGCAACAGGAGCTGTGCTATCAGGAGATATGCGAGCATATAGCTGGTAATTTAATGGAAGTTATCTATCAATCGAAATCATTTTAGATCGTTCGGCCTTCCAGATGACTTTAGTAATTTGGACGTTAACCAACTGTCGAAACTCAAGTATTTGGAGTGTTTTGTTAAGGAAACGCTGCGCCTGTATCCATCAGCACCCTCTATTAGTCGACAAACAACGAAGGATACTGAACTGTCCAATGGTCTGATTTTACCAGCTCGTGCCCAAATCGTATTGAACATTTATGAGCTGCATCGCAATCCCAAGTACTGGAGTTCACCTGAGGAGTTCCAGCCCGAACGTTTTCTGCCCGAGAACAGCAAAGACCGTCATACCTATGCCTACATGCCCTTCAGTGCGGGACAACGCAATTGCATAGGTAAATTTGCCTGACATATACATATATGTAAATAGTTCTTAATTATTATTTCTGCTTCTCAGGTCAAAAGTACGCAATGCTCGAGATAAAGACCTTAATGTGCGTGGTACTTAAAAAATTCAAGATTTTACCCATTGTACAACCCAAGGATTTAGTTTTTAGTTCGGGCATTACAATAGGTTGCAAAACTAATGTTAAAGTCAAACTAGTCAGACGTAGTTAGGCATTCAATCAAAAATGTATGTATTATTTAAAGGTTTCAATTTAGAAACTAAAACTGAGGCTAATACCTTGCTTAAAAAATTAAATTTAAATTTAAATAAAATAACAATAAAATAAATAAAAAAAAGTTTATTTAATTCTTTTTGTGTGTGTTTATTTCCCTGATTTAAATAAATGACATAAATGTAATAAAATCAAAATTGTATTGATTTTGATAAAATAATAAAAAACATTTTTTAAATTGTTTCCGCGCTCTGCAGCAGCAATCAATAATTGTTTCTAATCACAGCTGTTTTATTGATGTTATAGAGTGTTATCAATATCTTGAATAAATACGATTAAAATGTTTATAGCTCTGTTTTAAATCAGCTGATATATACCTTATTTAATCAAGTTTAAGGGATATGTAAGTAGTTATACTCATTTTATATAACAATATTTTACAGTCCAGAACATCCAATCCAATATTTTAGATTTGAAAATCAACATACATATATATTTATATATTAATAATAAATAAATAATAAATTTGGGTAAGTCCCAATTTCCTTATACCTATTAGAGATATTTTAATAAATATTGTATATTCTAGTAAGTTAAATTTAAATAAAGAAAACTTTACAAATTTGCAAACAATAATGTATTTTATATTTTGGCCCTCTTTTTGCCAAATCATGATGAGAATCATGAATAGAGCTCTACGTTTTGATACTCACGCTGACAAGTAAAAAATAAATTTACTACTACAGCTGTGAAGAGAGAACAAGTTATTTGACGCTTTGCTCTTTGCGAAATAAACAAACCCGCAGCAGTCTAATCTCTCTCAGTTTCTCTCTTATATTATATCATCACATTGTTGAATACATAGAAATTATTTGATAAGTCTCTCTATGGCATTTAAGTTGGCGTAATGCTCATTGCTCAGTCAATATTTGTCGCTGATTCAGAGAAATAACATGGCTTTGGGGTTGCTGCTGCTGATCGGGCTGGGAACGCTTATCTTCTGGCTATATAGACTTAATAAGGAATACTATGTGCTGGCTTTCTTTGCCAAGCGAGTTCGCACTAAGGATGGACGACCCGTGGAGAGTATAGCTCCGATATCTAAAGGAAATACAATTTTTGGCAATTCATTCGACTTGTATGGCATGGACGATGGTTAGTAAATTAGATATTCACTAAAATAATTTATTTACTGTATATTTTCCATTCAGTTCAAGTTTTTGATGAAGTGCACGATCGCGCTAAGCAAATTGGCAGCAGTTACCTGGAATATGTAATGGGCACAGCTGTTTACAATGTAGTCGATGCGGAGAACTTTGAACTCATAGTGAACGATAAAGAACTAATGACAAAGGGAATTGTGTACGATTTTCTGCAACCAGCTCTACGATTAGGCCTGCTCACGTCCTCAGGTTAGTTACAGAATGCCACAATATATAGATTACATTACATTCTGATTAAACATATAAATTGCAGGTCAGAAATGGCACTCACGACGCAAATTGCTTACACCGACCTTCCACTTTAATATATTGGGACAATTTAATGACGTTTTCAAGTAAGTTCCACTAAATGGTAACCAAAATATATCTGATATTAATTTAATTTAAATAAAAAATATATTTTATGTGAATTTTATTTTTTTTCCATTTCATTTTTATTGAACTTATTTTAGAGCTGAGAGCTTGAAATTCGTACAACGATTCGAGGGCAATGCTGAGACTACCATCTCTCTGAGTGAACTCATACCCAGATTTACTCTGAACAGCATTTGTGGTAAGCTTGTTAATTACTCTCTGTATCGCTTACTCAATTCATATATACAACCACAGAGACAGCCATGGGCATCAAGCTGGATGATATGGCTGCTAAGGGAGATCGTTATCGAGAGAACTTCAGCATGATTGAAAAGAGATTCATAAAACGAGCAGGCAATCCCTTCTTTTGGAATAATACCATCTATAATCTATTCGGACCTAGCGATGAAAAGAATTTTTTAAAGGAAATCCATGATTTCTCTAGCGAAATTATAGCCAAGCGCAGAGAGCTATTCGCACAGGAAATCAACGATAAGAAAGGCTCTGACCCAGAAGAAGATGATATGTGAGCTAAAGTCATTCATTCATTTTCTGTAAAATGCCAATATCTTAATATACTCATTATGTTTTAGCTACATCAAAAAGAAACAACGATTCGCTATGCTGGATACTCTTATCATGGCTGAAAAGGACGGATTAATTGATCATGAGGGCATTTGTGAGCAGGTGGACACACTTATGTTCGCAGGATTTGATACCACTTCTCTTGCGCTCATATTTGGGCTAATGAACATGGGGGTATACCAGGAGCAACAGGAGCTGTGCTATCAGGAGATATGCGAGCATATAGCTGGTAATTTAATGGAAGTTATCTATCAATCGAAATCATTTTATATCGTTCGGCCTTCCAGATGACTTTAGTAATTTGGACGTTAACCAACTGTCGAAACTCAAATATTTGGAGTGTTTTGTTAAGGAAACGCTGCGCCTGTATCCATCAGCACCCTCTATTAGTCGACAAACAACGAAGGATACTGAACTGTCCAATGGTCTGATTTTACCAGCTCGTGCCCAAATCGTATTGAACATTTATGAGCTGCATCGCAATCCCAAGTACTGGAGCTCACCTGAGAAGTTCCAGCCCGAACGTTTTCTGCCCGAGAACAGCAAAGACCGTCATACCTATGCCTACATGCCCTTCAGTGCGGGACAACGCAATTGCATAGGTGAGGTTGATTGGAATAAATATAATATATAATATAATATTTCTCAACTTATATCTATATTTCTAGGCCAAAAGTACGCAATGCTGGAGATAAAGACATTTATGACCATTATAATTAAGAAATTTAAAATTATGCCCATTGTCCATCCCAAGGATTTGCGCTTAAGCTTGGGTATCACATTGGGCTTCAAAAATAATATTACAGTCAAGCTAGTCAGACGTAGTTAACTACATTGTTAATATATTTAGGTATACGTATTTGCTTATGATATAAACAATTTTAGCAATAGCACTTTTAAAAAGTTTTTTTTATGAAATTTTTATTAAATATTCCTTTTTTAATTTTGTTGTAAACTTTTGTGTAAATATTTTTCAATACAATTGTTTTATTAATTGATAAAAAGTGTATCATTCCTTTAAATTAGCTAATCACGATGACTGGGCTTATTTTGAGTCTAAGAACTAATGTCTAATCATGAGCAATTCTATAAAAAAAAGCGTTATATTTAGCACAGACTGTTTATATCTACACTTCTAGTAGCTGGTATATATTCAAACATCTATAATCGCTGTCATCAAGCAACAGAAATTAAATTTAATTATTATTGCTTATAGAATCCGCTTGTTATCGTTACGCCTTGTAAACCCACCAACACACCGACCTATATAATATATTACTATATTTCTAGTATATTATATAGTCTAGAGGTCTTATCTATCCCCGCTCACAAACGCCGGCAACTCACTCAAACAAATAAATAATCTTATTAATTTTGTTTGTGCAAAGATAATGTTCAGTGTCCAATCAACCGGTTTTAATAAAATGTAGTTCTAGTTCAGTCAGTAATACAAGCTTGTTGCGAAAGGTTATACGTATTGTTCAACAGCTTTTCAATGGGTCTAGGTTTGCTACTGTTGATCGGGCTGGGCACGCTTATCTTCTGGCTGTATAGACTTAATAAGGAATACTATGTGCTGGCCTTCTTTGCCAAGCGAATACGCACTAAGGATGGGCGACCCGTAGAAAGTATAGCTCCGGTAGCTGAAGGACGTACTATATTTGGAAACTCTTTCGATTTGTATGGCAGAAATGAGGGTGAGTCAAATATTCTTCTAATTCTACCCAGTCTACCCAGTCAATTATATTTCTCTCTCTCTCTCTCGCAGCTGAGGTATTTTCTGATATGCGCAATAGAACCAAGAAAATGATACGCAGCTATATAGAATATGCAATGGGCACATCCATATTTTGTATTATCGATGCGGACAACGTGGAAGCCGTGTTAAATGATCAGAACCTGATAACCAAGGGTATGGTCTATGAATTCTTGAAACCGGCGCTACACACTGGACTGTTGACATCAACAGGTAGACGATAGACAGTTAATCATAGTATTGCACTTGATTAAACATAAACGTAAACAATTTCAGGTCAGAAATGGCACTCAAGACGCAAAATGCTTACGCCCACATTTCATTTCACTATTTTAAGCCAATTTGCAGAAATTTTCAAGTAAGTTTCATTTTATATTCCTCATAACTTTATATTGATATTTATTTGAATTTTACATATAGAGCCGAGAGTTTGAAATTCGTGCAGCAATTTGAAGGAAAGGACGGAGTCTCCATCTCCCTAAGTGAGCGCATACCCCGGTTCACTCTTAACAGTATTTGTGGTAAGTTCGTTAAGCTGAATGTTAACTGTACTTAATCAATTAATATTCACCCACAGAGACAGCCATGGGCATCAAGCTGGATGACATGGCAGAGAAGGGCGATCGCTATCGCCAAAGCTTCAGCATGATTGATAAAATATTTCTAAGGCGAATAAGCAATCCAATTTATTGGAGCGATACTTTGTACACTCTGTTCGGGTCTAGGGAGGACAAACGCTTCTTAAAGAATGTTCATGATTTCTCCAGTGAAATTATAGCCAAGCGCCGAATACTTCTGGCACAAGAGATAAAGGAAAGGGGAAGCAGTCAAGAGGCAGTCGATGATATGTAAGTAAAAGCGATACCATTATGTTCTCTATTTGTATACAAGAGATTCTTATTTATTTATATTCAATCTAAATTTAGTTACATCAACAAGAAACAACGCTTCGCCATGCTGGACACTCTGATCTTTGCCGAAAAGGATGGCTTAATAGACCATGCTGGAATTTGCGAGGAGGTGGATACCCTCATGTTTGAGGGCTTTGATACCACTTCAATTGGCTTGATATTCGGACTTATGAACATGTCATTATACCAAGATAAGCAGGAGCTGTGTTATCAGGAGATAAGCGAACACATTGCTGGTCAGTCTTGTCTGACGAGCACTATAATCAATTGCTAATCCGTATCTTTTCCATACCAGATGATTTTAGTAACTTGGACCTTAATCAGCTTTCTAAACTAAAGTATTTGGAGTGCTTTATTAAGGAGACGTTGCGCTTGTTTCCCTCGGTGCCCATTATGAGTCGTAAGACTCTAAAAGAAACTGAACTGGCCAATGGACTGATCCTGCCTCCAGGAGCGCAGATTGTCATGCATATCTATGATATACATCGCAATCCCAAGTACTGGAGCGATCCTCAGGAATTTCAGCCCGAACGCTTTCTGCCCGAGAACAGCAAAGACCGTCATACCTATGCCTATATACCTTTCAGTGCGGGTCAACGCAATTGCATAGGTACATTTAATTGGATGATGAATATATAAACTGAATATATAAGTTCATTATTATTCATACACCCATCCTTCCCTCCCACAGGTCAAAAGTTTGCCCTGCTCGAGATGAAAACACTGCTCATCGTAATACTCAAAAAGTTCATTGTCTTACCTCTAGTTGATCCCAAAGACATCGTATTTTACACTGGCATCACATTGCGATGGAAAAATGATATTCAAGTGAAACTAGTGAGACGTAATTAGCTTTTAGCTATTAAGTAAGTGTAAATTTGGCTTGTCAATACGATGATATTCTAAGATGTTTTTGTTGTGAATGAGATATAATCTGCTGTAAAATTTGACTCTATTAAATATATTAATATATTATTAAATATATCTTGTTTTTTTATTCTGTGGGAAAGTTCAAAGTTCTATAACAAATATTAATTATTTGCTTTGTAGCTCAATCATGATGATCGATTTGTTGTTCCGCTTTGCATATATTAAATTTCAATAGTGGAGACTCTAAATTGTAGTACTTAAATTTATTCACTTTCGAATGGAGAACAAGTTATTTCTCCACTCCAAACGTTCATATTACTTAGAATAGCTCTACTCTGTGTAAATAGAGCCAGACCCGCTTTTTTCTTACACGCCGTATATTTATGCATACAATAAACTATTAATCTTTATAGTCTCTCTTATATTTCTGACAACAAATAAGATAATATCCAATGTTCGGCTGTGAGAGAATTTGATTTAATAAGTTGGCGGGATTTTCACGAGCTTGTTTCAGTCAGAGCTGAGCGCTTGCTGGGTGAAGTTATACGCATTATTTAAACGCTTTACAATGAGTTTGGGCCTGCTACTGTTGGTCGGTTTGGGGACGCTTATCTTTTGGCTATATAGACTTAATAAAGAATACTATGTGCTGGCCTTCTTTGCCAAGCGAATACGCACTAAGGATGGACGACCCGTGGAGAGCATAGCACCGATAGCTGAAGGACGAACTATATTTGGAAACTGTTTCGATTTGTATGGCAGAAATGATGGTGAGCATAAATCTACCAAATAAATCGAAGCCATTGTCTAAGCCTCATTTTTAGCTGAGGTGTTCACTGATCTGCGCGCAAAAGTCAAGAAAATCGGTCGAAGCTATATAGAATATGCCATGGGCAGAGCCAAGTTCTGCATAATTGATGCAGACAACTTCGATAACATATTGAATGATCAGAATATGATAACCAAAGGACTCGGATACGAATTCTTGCATCCATTTCTACGCACGGGCCTCTTAACTTCATCTGGTAAGTTAAACACAGTTGGTATAAAGAACAATTTACATTTATCTGTGATCTGTGCTTCCGCGCTCCAGGTCAGAAATGGCACTCAAGGCGCAAGATGCTTACGCCCACATTTCATTTCAATATTTTAAGCCAATTTGCAGAAATTTTCAAGTAAGTTTTTTATATTAAAAAATAATTTTATACAATTTTCTATTTATTACAATCTTCCTTATAGAGCTGAAAGCTTTAAATTCGTGCAGCCCTTTGAAGGAAAGGACGAAGTCTCTATCTCCCTAAGTGAGCTCATACCACGGTTCACTCTTAACAGTATTTGTGGTAAGTTCGTTAAGCTGAATGTTTACTGTAGGTCATCAATTAATATTCACCCACAGAGACAGCCATGGGCATCAAGCTGGATGACATGGCAGAGAAGGGCGATCGCTATCGCGAAAACTTCAGCATGATCGAAAAGAGATTTATAAGCCGCATAAGTAATCCTATATATTGGAATCATCAAATTTATCGCCTCTTTGGAGCCAGCAAAGACAAGTTATTTTTAGAGGAAGTTCACGGCTTTTCTAGTGAAATTATAGCCAAACGTAGACAGCTTTTGGCAGAAGAAATTAAAGAAAAGAAAAGCACTGAAGAAGAAGCAGTTGATGATATGTAAGTGAAACTATATCGACTCATTACGATTAAAGTGTTAAAATAAATCCAAATGTGATCTATCTACACTTGGCAGCCTAAATTAGTTATCATTTTAATGTTATCCTTAATTGTGTTTCAATTCACGCACCCAATTCTAGTTATATCAACAAAAAACAGCGCTTTGCCATGCTGGACACTCTGATATTGGCGGAGAAGGATGGCTTGATTGATCATGTGGGAATTTGCGAGGAGGTGGATACACTCATGTTTGAGGGCTTCGATACCACTTCTATTGGCTTGATATTCGGACTTATGAACATGTCATTATACCAAGATAAGCAGGAGTTGTGTTATCAGGAGATAAGCGAACATATAGCTGGTAAAATATTTCTGAACTGCTTTATATGCGATTGCTATCCTATAAACCATATCTCTATTATATTAGACGATTTCACTAACTTGGACCTTAATCAGCTCTCTAAACTAAAGTATTTGGAGTGCTTTATCAAGGAGACGATGCGCTTGTTTCCCTCGGTGCCCGTTATGAGTCGCATGACAGTAAGGGAAACTGAATTAGCCAATGGTCTGATATTACCGTCCGGCGCCATCACTGTGATGCATATCTATGAGCTGCATCGCAATCCCAAGTACTGGAGTTCACCTGAGGAGTTCCAGCCCGAACGCTTTCTGTCCGAGAACAGCAAAGACCGTCATACCTATGCCTACATGCCCTTCAGTGCGGGACAACGCAATTGCATAGGTAAGTTTGACTGAGATATATATGTGAATAATTGCTAATTATTATATCTGTTGCTCAGGTCAAAAGTATGCCATGCTCGAGATGAAGACTCTGCTCATCGTAGTACTAAAGAAGTTCAAGGTTTTGCCTCTCATTGATCCCAAGGACTTAGTTTTCCAAACTGGCATCACATTGCGTTGCAAAACAAATATTAGAGTCAAACTAGTCAAGCGTGGTTAGATTTCATCTCTTAAGTAACTGTAACTTATCTTGTTTTTAATATTCTAGGATGGTTTGGTATAAACTTGTGATAAAAATGTATTCTTTCTAATTTCTTCAACAATTTTACCATTTAATAAACTTCTTAAATTTGCAGTCAAAGTCTTATTTAAGAGAAACTCTTTGACTGCGCCCAGTCAACAGTCGTTGTTTGGTTTTGGGCTGATAATCGTTGGCAATGGGCCACTGCAGCTGGGCAATGCACTTGCCCCATCTGCCCTTTGCAGCTGCAGCTGTTCTATAAATCATTCATGCACAGCCGAGCGAAAGCAGTTTTCCCACAATGAACAAGTCTGGTTAGCTGGCTGGCTTTATGCAAAACACGCATACGACAGAGCCGAAAACTGAGGAAGACGAGATGCTGAACTGGAGCCAAGACGTTGCAAGTATGCGAGTCTTCTTTATCTCTCAGGGTAACTGGGAAATGGGAACTGAGAACTGGCGCACGACTAGCTCCTGGGGACTGTGCACCAGGAAGCTGTCTTGGGCGACTTTTTGTCATTTGCCTGCTGAGTTCTTTCTTTTCCTTCTTTTTTATTTTTTGCCTTTTTCATCTTCCTTTCTTGCAGTTGTCGCTTTTGATTTTGACAGTTCGTTACTCGGTTATACCATTTGCATGCATAATGCACAGGATAACAGCAGGCCAGAACCAGGAACTGCAACTCGAACTCGAGCTTGAGCTCCCAGCCAGCCTCAGTGGCTGCCTGGCCGGCAGCATGTGAGACCAGACCAGCTCGCAGCTCCCAGTTCCCAGTTCCCAGCTCATGTCCTGCGGACATGTAACACACATCAACATCAACATCGTCATTATCAACATGATCATCAGCTAGTCATCTTCGCCATCAGCCGAGACACAAAAATGCCATAAAACACAAGCGAAGAGGGAATTTTCTGAGGAATGCCTAACTGAAGATGCTCTAGAATGTTTTTTAATGGACATCTTAAAAGTGTTATATGCACATAAAATAGATTATTTTATACCGAAAATGCCGTTTTGATAAAAATAGATGTGATATATGTTGAGATCTTGAAATTAACTTTAATAAATATTCATATATATGAATATAATAATATATATATATATATAATATTCAAAAATAATTTACAAAATAAAACTTAAAAAATTATAAGAAATATATAAAATATTTAAAAATAATTTACAAAATAAAATTTGAAAAATGTGAAAATAATTATAGAGCAAATAAGTTATAAAATATTTAAAAACAATGTACAAAATAAAAATTTAAAAATGTGAAAAAATAATAGAAAAACAGTTCAAAGATTATAAGAAAAATATTAAACTTTTAAAAAATGTTCTTTTTTAAATTTTTTCAAGTAATCTAAATTAATTTACAACTACGCCAGCATTTATCTATGCTTTATTTATACGGCCTTAAGATCTAGCTAAAGAATTAACCTAATAAAAGGACTAAAATAAAAGAACTTGGACTTTTATATTAAACTTTTTCATTTCTTTGCATGCAACCCATTGTTGCTTTATAACAAAATTAATATACCCCTCAGTTAGAGCATAGAAATAGCTAAAAGATTTATGGCACATGCTTCAGCTTGATGCACAATTGTGCAGACTGAGCGACATTTTTAGTTGCCATTTGGCTTATTGCAGATTCCATCTAGCTGCTGCGTTCCTTTTTCTTCTCCACTCTCAATTCTAGGTCCAAAGAGAAAAAAGCGATTTGAGCACTGCCATGGCTCTTCATGCAAATTAAATTCCAACTACTGTGTGTGTGTGTCTATGTTGGTATTGGTCTTGGTCAAATATTTTAGCTGACGAAATAGAAAGTGCTTGCAACTGGCCAACAGCTGCCACCAAAATTGTTAGCTTCTACCCGCAACACCTGTCTCAACACGAATGCAAATCAAAAAAAAAAAAAAAATGAAAAGAAAACTCAATTCAATTTCGATTGCACAAACTGCGCAATTTTGTGATGTGATTCAACTGCGTCGCAGCTTTTGCCAATGAGATCATCAGCAACGGCAGCAGGCTGTACCCAAGGCAAAATAATTGAAAAAAGGCAAAATTTATTACTTAATGCGCATCTGCTTTTGCGTAACAAATTGCGTGTGGCAGCAGCCGCAGCATAGAGCACTTTTCACAACCACTCAACCACCTCAATCCTGGCCGGTTCCAAACACAGCAGACTACTCCACCCACCACCAACCGCCCACAGACCACCCCACCCACATGCTATTAATATCTATTAAACAGCCCTCGATAGCTGCCATACTTCATTAAATGCTTTCATGCAATCATACTACCTATTTTCCCACAGTGTCTCTTTGTGTGCGTGTGTGTGTGCGTGTGTGTGTGTCTGTGTTGACTCTGATTGGGATTAAGGTTTGGCCAACAGGCCTCGTTTTGATTGCCTCTGTGCCCATAACACTGACTGTGATTGGGGAGCTGGGCCCAGAGCTGGACGGGTAGACGCTATGAACGTGAAATATTTCATTTGCTGCGAATTATTTGCTCGGCGCTCTGCCATTGCCGTTGCCTTTTCATTCGCTTTTGTTTTCGGGTAACTCAGTTAACTCTATTAAACATCAGGTTTTCGCATTCATTCAATAATTTTGTAACAGAAAATCGCAATATATATAGCCTAAAAAGATTTCGAATTGCTCGCAAATAAATATGTTTCATATACAAAAAGTTCTTAATAATTTTTATTGAAACTATCTATATTTAACAGCTAAAATTTATATATTTCTTATATTGGCTTGGGATATAAACTAAATATGATAAGAATTTTCTTTAGAAGACATATAGCTTAAGCATTGAACTAATATAGATGATATTGTATTACTTTGCAAAAAAATATTGAAATGAACTCTAGCTCAAAATAATAGAAACTCTGTCTATTAGGCTATCTAGAAAATATAAAAATATAAATAAAAATATTAAAATTGATAGTAATGAACCTCATAAAAAAATAATAATAAAAAACCCAAAATAATAAAACATTTAAATATGGAAAACCACAATTTATTTTAGATTAACTTGAAAAAAAAAGAATATTGAGAATTTTTAGAATGACTTCAAGTCAGTTTTTAAGCTGTAAATCGTGCCTAAAATTATTCTTCAATTCTTATATCTTAGCAAATTGAAGGGAATCCCACTTTTACCCCTTGCTGCAATAAGTTTGCCCAAGTTGCCAAAGTACATTCAGAGTTCGTTATAAGCCAAAGTTAATTTCGTATATTGAATTTTGTTTTCCTTTCGCTATGCGTGTGCTTGTGCATGTCTATATATGTGTGTGTGTGTGTGTGATTATCGTTTTCGAGCACGAAAGTCATTTAACAAAGTGGCTGGCCCCCATCCCGGCTCCCACTTCCACTCTCACCAACGCCTCTTACAGCTTCAATAACGAGCCGGCGCCTGCCCATATAGGCCCCAAAAATAATTTGTAGCAAAACGTGAAACATAAACCAAAAATGTATCGCTGCCGAATGAAGGTCAATATTTTTTTCATTTCTTTTTTAAATCTCACCTGGCTCCGTTGTTGTACTGGTGGTTGTCTCTACAGCCGGCGGCTCTGTGTTGGCCTGACTCTGGCTTACTCTGTCGAACATCAGCAGCAGCACAGTCAAGGATATTAAAGCCCAGAGTGGCTTATGGCGCATACACTGCCAGTTCCACATGTTGGTCAGGCTCAACCAAATTGGTTAACTGTTTGTTTTAACTGTTTTCGAACACTCACACTTACACACATACACACACGAATCAACGGGCTGACATTGAGCACTCGTAACTTGTGCTTGCAGCTGTGTGACTGGCCTGGGGCAAGGATAATGTGTGAGAGTGTTGTTGCTTTTCAGTTTTTGTTTTTGTTTTCGTGTTTGTTATTTTTTTTTGAGCCGTCTTTAAACCGCTTTAAAGTTTTGTTGTTGCCGTCGCTCAATGCCACAGTTTGGGGCAGCAACAGCAACAACTATGCTGCCTTGCCACAACGACGGCAACACTTCACACGCTGCCTTCACTGGGCGCTAAAATAGAAATCCACTTGCACTAACACACACACACACTCAGATATATATATATATATATCTATATATATTTTTGGCAATTCGCCAAGTCAGTTTTTCACTTTTGTTTTCACTTTAGAGCTTAGATTGCTTTTCCTTAAGGTATTTGGAATCTCGCTTCTCTTTTCGTTTCCTCTTCCAACTGCTCGCAACTGTCGCTGCTGACAAAATGCGTTGCTGCTGCTGCGACGCGTCCTTTTATAGTCCTTGCTGGCAGCATCGTTAGATTCGACGCTGTTCACTCGTTCGTCCTTCGGCACTGAACGAAGCCGAAGCACTCGAATTGTTGTTCAGGATACGAGCTGCAGCCTCTGCTGTCACGTGCATTTTGCCGGTAAATCGCGTGTTTTTGTTTTGATTTTACTTGTATGTGTTTTTGCAACAACTGATGGTGCTGCTGCCCCTGCTGCCCCTGCTGCCACTGTTGCCCTGCCACTGCCACTGCTGCTTTCGCTTTTCTCTTGCCGCATTTTAGGCGCCAAGTATCCCTCTCTATGTGTGTGTGTGCGTGTATGTGTGTTTGCCCTTGTAACTTGCACGTAGCTTGCGTTGAAAATGGCGCGCGTTTATTTCCTCTTGGCAATAGCTACAAATGAAGTTTACTTTACTTGTGGCTGCTGCATTTGATCAGCTTAGCCATGTACACATAAAGCACACACACACGCATGCAGTTGCCTCTGCGCGCACTCTGCATTTAATGGCATCAATTGCAGCCTTAGACATCTTGTTATCTCGGCGCCTTGTCAAACATCTTGAGACAAGGCAAACAACAAGAAATTTCACTTAACAAGCTTAATCAATAAATTTAAGCTCGTAGCACGAGATTTGCATCCAGACTGTGTTCAATGAGCGTTAATACGCTAACATTGCAGGAGCAGGCAATTCGATTTATATTCAATTTGGATAGGTTTAAAAGCACATTTAATCTTAGCAACTGATCAAATCAGCTTAAAGCTCATTTATATCTTTTGAGTTTAGCATATCTTAGTTCAATTGAATGCAAGCTCATCTAAAATATCAATGGAAAAAGCAGCTTAAAGCTCGGTTGATCTTTTAAATGAACTTTGATACTGCTAGAAATTCAGATTAAGTGTAATTTCGAATCAACAAGATTTAAAAGCTGACTTTGACATTTCTAGCTCAAAAACACATTTAAGCAAGGTTATTATGGATTTTTAAAGTTCTCTCTCTAAGTTTTCATCTCACTTGCGAGTTTATAAGTTCGCTCTAATTGTTATCCGCCCACGATATATCCAATATTTACCGCCTTTTCAATTACGCCCATTAGGATCCGGCGGAACGCAACGCACATTAATCTGTGCTGGCTGCGCCCCGCCCAAAAGTGGGCAATGAAGTGTGTGCTCAGGCCCAGAAGGACGCCGAAAGATTTGCGGTGATTGAAGCACTTGCATTGCGGTCACCAACAGACCGAGAGTGCCTCCGGACTTGACAGACATCCTTGGCCACTAATTACGTAAATGAATTCTGTGGCTTGGCCAAGTCAGGCCATGCCCCGCCACGCCACGCTCCGCCTCGAACATTTCCGGATTTTGTCTCGACTCGCCCTGGCGGCCTCTGTTCCTGATAAATGTTTGTCTCGCTCTGGACACGTTTTAGCCGGGGGATGCGGCTGCGGGAGGACAACAGGACAACAATTGAATGCCGTATACAATGCTGTCTGGTTTCAGAGCCATCAGACTCTGCCACTTGCCACTTGCTACTTGCTGCTTTGCTGCTTGCTGCATTGCAAAATTTGCTGAAATGCGAAATGCGAAATGCGCTCAACTCAAGTCAAGTGGAAAATGAAAGCTGATGTTGTTGCTATAACAATTGACAACTATTGTTGTTGTTGTTGTTGCTTCTGCTGCTGCTGCTGCTGCTATCGTTGTGCATTTGTGCCTGGCTGCAAATACTGTAAATTCAATTGTGCCGCATTATCTGTATAATTTGTTGCATACTCCACATTTTTGTTGCCAGCTACTACGGAATACATTTTCCTTTTGTTTTGCTTCAATGCATCCAAGCTGCAAGTTCTCTCACTCTCTCTAGCACCCTCTCACTGTCCCTCTCTCTTTTTAGATGTTGTCTCTTGTCTGCTTTAACAAATAAATTCAATTTGCCAATAAATCACAAAGTTTAGAAACTGCCAATAAACCAAAAATATATGAACCTAATAATTGTTATTGTCAAGTTTTTGGTTCAAATGAAATTATTATTATTATTATTATTATTATTATTATTATTATTATTATTATTATTATTATTATTATTATTATTATTATCGATGTTATTGCCACAACTTGCTGCAGCTGCAGCTGCAACAGCTGCATCTGTTCCATACATAATTTATTTTCCCTGACAACCTAATTATTTACCTTTGCTGAACGAACAGCAGCACTTTGCATATTAACACGCTCAGTCAAGAGCAAAAAGACTTTAAGCCAATTCCAATCAATGGCAATCAATCAATTTAGAGTACTTAACTCAGCCTTTTAGCAGGCAAAGAAACATTATTAATATTAAATAATGGATTTCTGAAAATTGAAATTGGAAATTCTAAAATTCATGGAAAATGGAAATATTGCATTTAATTATTTTGTTAAATTATGTGTATTCGGCAGGAGAAGACGTGACAGATCTTATACAGATATAGAAGTATACTATATAGATATAGTAGATATCGTATGTCTACAATTTTTCGCTTTATCAATGTCATATATGACTCACATATCAATTACTCATGCATTGATAAATATTCTGCTCCTGCCTAATTACATTCTTTTGATAAATTTTATCAATCGCATATCAATTGTATTTCCCACATAATCAAAGATAAAATTCTGTATCCTTTCAATCGTGGTCGATTCTACACTATCTCAAGGCAACTTCGTTATAGCTTCTCATTTATTTCAAGTGGCTCAGCGATGAGAGTACACAATGATTAGTGCCTTTTGCAATGTAATTACGCTGGCTTGCCTTTGCGAGGGCGGTGAGCTAGAAGCTTGGAGAGTGGGCGTGGCAAGCGAAAATAGATTGCTTTGGGCATTTCGAAATCGAATCGGAATAGCTTTTAGCCTCGAATCACTTGCAATGCACAGCAATCGTATAATTAAATCAATTGCAGACCGAAGAGCAAAGACAAAACTGAAAAGGGGGCGGACTCGGGGTAGGGCGGGTCGTCTGCGAGATAAGCAAAAGTTGCAGCAAGGCAGCAAGGCAGCAAGAATCCTGTCGTGTCATGCAATTATCGAGTTTTAATGAAATTTCACGCACAGTCATACAAATCGATTAAAAAAGCAAAACCAAAAACAAAAAAAAAAAAACAAAAAACAAAAAAAAAACTCTTGTAACTAAAGAAAATAAAATATCTAATGGTCAGTTACTTGGCGGGCATCTCTAATTACCCAAGACACTGACATAGTTAACTGCATTGCCAATGATGCGGCAAAAATTATTTGTTGAGACAAAATGGCAAAAAAAAAAAAAAAAAAAACAGAGCAAAGACAAGCAAACCTGCCACGCCTCCTTAAAAAGCCATTAATTCATTAAGGATGCTCAAATAGTGATGAAAGTTGTGTGAAAGGAATTTAATCAACTGGCAGTTAAATAACTGTCTTGGCCAAATTGAATACTACAAATTGTTGGGCAAGCTTTTCCGTTAGCCTAATTAGGCCATATTCGCATTGAATTGCAAATGACATTCGAAAATTTGCAAGTAAAAGTTTATAGCCAACTCGGGAGTGAATCTGTAAGTGTGCGTCTGTGTATGTGTGTGTGTGTGTGAGAGTGTGTGTGAGAGTGTGTGGTTCTTAACGAGTTTCCAACTCTCAGTCGCAGTCGCAACTTGTGTGCGCTGTGTAAATTAAATAAAACATTAATTGCTTGCTTACGTCACGTAATTTACCCAGGCCACAGTTGCCAAAACCAAACCAGCATTCGAGCCATATTCAAGCCAACATTCGAGCCACATTCAAGCCAACATTCGAGCCACATGTGAGCTCCCCGAGCAATACATGGCCAAGGCAATGCGACACGTACTGCCAATAAATCTCAATTGATCCCCGCGGTGTTGTTGCAAAAGTTCAATTAAAAGTCTCCCCGTGGCATGCCTCACTGTGGCCGGCGTCGTGACACACACAGAAACACACACACACACACACAGACACCCGCAGACACACGCTTGCACACACTCAACTGTTGCCCCAACGGCAAATGGCTGCAAATATGCTAAGTGGTCAAATGTGCACACACTATTTGCATGCACTGTGTACCACATGTTCCATGTCCAGCGTCCAGTGGGAGTAGCTGAAGACAGGAAGGACATCGGATAGCCCAGCCCTGCACTAGAGTCAAATGCTCTACCTCATTATCATCTGTTATTCCACCCACTTCCACTACTCTCACTGCCACTCCCACTCTCAACTCCCGACTCCCACTCCCATTATATTTCCAGTTGAGCTGAATTGTTGGCCAACAAAAAGTGTTGCACAGTTATTAGCGCGCTATTCAAGTTTATTGGACCGCTTGCAGTTCTAATTAAAGTCAAGGCAATAAAGGACAGCACTTGTTCCTAATGATACGAGCTGAAGCTTGAGCTTTAATTTAGTTAGAGCTTTTGGCAATTAATCAAGTTTTGAGCAGAGTTGAAATTATGATTTATTTTTTGTTGCCTATTTGCCTATTTTGAAAGCGGCTAGCTTTTTCTTTAAGCTTTGGCTGTGCTAGATTTAAAACTTTAAAGCGCATTTAAGCTTTAATAATTGTTTCAATAAAATAAAATCGGTCTACTGCTTTTACGAGCGAATGTCTATATTAATAATATCAGCAATAATAATATTTACTATTGAAACTAAGCTAAATCATTACCCAAATATGTATATGTTTTCATAGAATATTTCAAACTTTTACTAATTTCATAAAAACTTCCCTCATTTCAAACCACTTCGCAAAACTGGTATTTTTTGCCTTACTCCCTTTCAGCTTATGTCATTGGAATTTAATTGAATGTTTCTGACAGAAATCAACACAATCAGCAAGAAGCCATAAACGCTCACATTTTGGCTGCCCAATGGTTATGACAACGAGTCCATCTACAGACCAGCAGAAATTTGCCATTTCACAGGAGTGTATGTGTGTGTATGACTGTGTGTGTGTGTGTGTGTGTGTGTGTGTGTGGATAAGCGAGCAGCAAGTGCAAATAATATTATGCTTAACTGCACGCACGCACACATGTGCCTTGCTGTACAGGCTACAGGACTCGACATGTCCACCAGGGCACAGGCGAGTCCAAGCGGGTCGAGAGTGTAGTGTGTGCATGCCACCGGAAGCGGCTAAGGACAACATGCACAACTTTGCTTGGCCAAACAGCATTAAGGAACCGCACGTACGCACATAGGACGACAGTCCAGCGGCGATGTGTGAGTGTGTGTGCATGTATGTGTGTGCGTGTGTTTGTAATTGTAATAACTGTTGTTCCGTATCGTTGTCGTAAGCTGGCTTGTTTGCCACTGTAATTGCCCCGACTACTTTCCGTAAATCCTGATCCTGGCCGTGGCGCTGCCATTGACAAGTTCAATAATGGCCATCGACCACAACATCTGGTTTAGTTTGCCAGCCTGGCCTGGCCTGGCCTCGACAGGACTGGCCTGTCTGCCAGCCTACTTGGCATTTGGTTTCAGTTTCAGTTGCAGGTATACAACGGCCGCAGCAGGAGGAACAGGGACAGGAGCAGGAGCAGCAGCAGTTAGCCAGTCGAGCGCCTAATTGAATAGCCGGTCCACAGGATGGCGGCAACAGTGAAACATTAACTGACATTTGAGCCAGCACTAATCTGCATAGAATTTGCAACTTGGCAGCCTGTGCCGAGAACTTACTTATCGCAGGACATTCAGCCGCAGATGGAGACACACACTCCACACTCCACACAGCTCACTCACACCCATTAATATGCTGTTGGCGCACATGTGCAAAGCGCCGGCTGCCAAACCCTTATCATGCGCCCAGACTTTGGACGCCCTTTTCTGCTTTGCATGCATATCCTGGCCCATTCTGCCAGCTAGCTAACTGCATCTATTTAGCATAATTTGTTGTCTTGTTTTTTTTTCTATCTCCACTTTCTTAACTGTCTGTGTGTCTGGGATGCTGCGAGTCTGGCATCCAGGCATCCTGGCAGTCAAGTATCAAGTGCTAAAGTTGCACAGTTAGTGGAGACCAAAGACTTTGTCTAGCTTCTAGTTTTATTGGCCTTTTATTATTGAATATTAAAGTAAACATTTGGTTTTACTTTCAATTTTTGTTATATGTTATTTTATGTTAAAAAAGAGAAAAAATAAACCGTTTCACATTGCTTACTTATAATTATAGTCAGCGTATAAAGCATAAATTATGCGTACATATGTATGTATAGACATATTTACATATGTAAATAGTAAAATAGAAAAGAACAGTTAAGGTTAAGCTTTGCAATACTCACGTACTCTCCTTCCATTCTCTCTCTCACTTTCGGGATCTTTTTCATATTCGGTTGTAATTACTACATTTTACTAACATGCAAGCTTACCAATTCTAGCATGTAAGCTAAACGACGGAAGCAAACACGTCTGCAATTATTTCACGTTTTACACAGATTGCTATACATATTTAACTTTATTTAATTAATAAATATTTTACTCGCACGCAGTGCATACACACTCGCCACGCACACATACAAACGATCACTGAGAGAGAGCATCGCACACTAACTAAGTGATCTAATTATGCTCATGAGCTTTCTACTCGCCGCTAATCCAGCAAGTTTACAACTACAAAGAGAGGCACTCAACTACTTAGCTAATAAGAGCACACAATCAGAGCTGCACTCACACCATGCTAAATTTGAGCTGATCTCGTACTTCAACGACCAATAGCATGAATTAAGAGGTGCGCTATGTACGCTCTTGAGTGGAATTGTGCAGTTATAAGTTAGCGGCATCGTTCACTTATTTCCGCTCACAGCACTCTCCAATCAGCAATGGTCACTTGAACTGTTTTCAAAATTTTTGTGATAATTTAATCACAAAATATTTAAATGAAAAAAAAAAAAAAAAAAAAAACAATAAATAAAATACTTGTTGCTGCCGCGGAACACTGAAAACACATTTATTTAAATTAAATACAATTTGAATTTGCCGCAAAAATTTGTAGTGTTTTACAGCACTACACAATATAGGGCAATAGTGACGTCAGCAGCGAAACAGCTGTTTTCTTGTTTTTGCCGCTGAAATGAAAATTGTAACAAAAACTTGGTTTATAAATTCAATGTAAACTTAAACATATGTTTTAATTAATTTATTATGGTAAATGATAATTGAGTGCATTAAAGCTATCTGCCTAATGAAAATTATATATTTACAGGATTTGGACGCAATTTTCCCCAATTTGAGCGCCTTAAAACACGCCTTGGCCAAATTGGTTCACAAAGATTTATCAAATGGTTGTGTATATAAACAAATATTTATAATTATATAGCTAATATAATTTACCATTCGCAGATGAACGTTTACAAGACTTCGAGCCGCATTTTGACTCATCTTGCGGCGTTTTTTATTGGACCGCCCAAAACGTGGAGCAACAAAGTTTCGTTGCTTATTTGCCCATGGAGCATGCTAAAGATCTGGACTTGGATCTGATTAGACGAGTGCAGGAGAAATTGTCGAACTTTATTATTATAGTAGCCATAGTGGATAATACGGGCAATATATTATATTATCAGATGACGGAGGGATTGAACGAGAATGGCATATAAAAGATTATCCGGGACATGTGGAACTGTGGAATCGATGGAACTCCTCCATCGTACCTTAGAAGCGCAGACAAATGCTATTGCAAGGGGAAACAATATGTCTTAATAGACACAACTAACTAAAACAGAATAGAGTATATAAAAAAAATGTATCATATCAAACCTTAATTTCCAAAGCCCTAATGGATAATGAACTCATTTCTTTTATAGCGATAGATATATTTATTCAAAATCATATCATAAAGTTTGTTTGTTTTTTTTTTTTTTTAGCATAAATAACAATTATGTGCAAAACTGCAAGTAGATCCATAATATATATATATGTACATATAAGCATATGAATCTAAAGATCTTTGCACACAATAAATGATATAATAGTTTTCATATAATCAGTAATCGTAATATAATTATATTGACATTATTAATATATATATTTATAGAACTTAGGCACTAAAATTCAAATAATCGAATGCTACAAACTTAGAGACAAATTAAAAATTATATTTTCTTTAATTATAGGCATAGATATATTTATATATAAATATATATGATTATATATAAATATATATTGATAGCTTAAGTTTATTTAACAATCTGATTGCATGCAATTGAGAAACTCTTGTTGCAGAACTTGGGAAAATGTCTCAAATACTTTTTAGCTGCTGGTTTATTTCTTTTTAATATTGTATTTATTTATATAGATATATTTTTTTAAAGCGTGCACCGCAAATAATTAAAAAAATTATAAATGAAATTTAAAAAGATATCTTTTAAAAATGCTCAAAGCAATACGGTTTTTATGTTTGCTGTATCGTTTTTTGTTTAGTTTTTTAAAGTACAATAATAAATAACAAATGTATGAGCATGTATATATATATATATATATATATAAATATATATAATTAAAAATATAATATTAAAATAATATATATTTATTACTCAACTCGGGCAATGGGGCTGAGGAGTTGATTTGAAGGCGGCAAAAAATAATATACAGTTTTAAAAAATTGTAAATATTTGTTGTGTATCGATGAGCTCTTTAAATATATGTATGGGTATGTATATATATATATATATATATATATATATATATTTAATAAGTATATTTGTATTATGACTTGCTTTTCATTTTGTTCAACATTTTTAATGTGATTTGTATGTTTCATATGAAAATAGGTGCGTGTGTGTGTGTGTGTGTGTGCTCACGCTTGTAAATAGCTGTGTGGGTATAAGTGTGTATGTATATATATATATATATATATATATATATATATAACGGTCTCTCTCTTCACCTCTCGCTCTCTGTCTCAACTAACATCTATATATAAAATATAGAACCTGGCTCTCTATAATTTCTTTTGTTTTAAATACAAATCTTTTCAAAAATTTACATCATCCTTAAGGCTTTCCAAGTGCTTGTCCAGACTATGTATATTCATGTATATATAAGCCATATAAGTATATCTGTATATATGTAAATTGTAGCAGCTGACTCGATATAATATGCTTGTATATGTTTATGATTGATGCAGGTGTTTACAATTTATGTAGAATATTCTAGGCAAATTTGGTCAACGCTTCTGAGCAAAAAACATGCACAAGTTTCTCACAATTTATATATATATGTGTATATATAGAAATGTATATAATATATTCAATCGTTTCTCCTGTGTAAAAGCATTTCGTTTTCTTGTTTTCAACTTATTTAACTGAGCTAGGCCCAGGGCCAAATTTAAGACTAAAATTTGTTGGGTTGGAGGTTGGGTTTAACACCAGTCGGCCGTGTATGAAAAGTCCTGGAATAGCAATTGTTCCTCATCGGTCAAGTGTCGCGGCTCCTTTGGCGGCGTCAACTGTGCCTTCTCCGACGTGAATTCCTCATCAAAGTTCGAGACATCTTCCAAATGGTTCTGGCATAAATAAAATTGATATCAATCTGGTTTGTTGCTTTAGGATTTTCTTTAATCATAATCTTACGATGGTTGGCACAAACGGTGGCTTGACTTTGCGCAGCAGCAGATCATCCCAAATAATGGAGCGAAAGAACGCTTGCTTCTTGACATCCTCAGCATCGCGCTCGGATGAGCCCAGACGTCGTTCCGGATTCTTTCGCAGCAGCTATAAGCATATGAAATGTTAGCTCTAGGATCTTTCTTCAATTTCAATTTAAGCTAACTCACCCGTCGCATAACGGCAATGGCCTCCAGTGAGAGGAAGCGCGGATAGCGCACCTCGTCGTTAACAATTGAATCGAACACCTCCTCCTCATCGTCGCCAGGGAAAGGAGACTGCAAAGTTTTCAATTAACCATATTAAAGCATATTTTATTTTCCTTCATCTCTCTCTCTCTCTCTCTCTCTCTCTCATTCTCACCTCTCCAACAAGCATCTCAAATATGAGCACACCCAATCCCCACCAGTCGACAGCGCGCGTATACGACGTCTCCGTCAGCACCTCGGGTGCCAGAAATTCAGGCGTGCCACAAAAGGTGCCCGTGCGATCGCCAAAGCCCATGCCCTCCTTGCACAGCCCGAAGTCGGCGATCTTCACATAGCCTTCCGTATCGAGCAGCAAATTGTCCAGCTTCAGATCACGGTAGATGATCTTGTTCTCGTGCAGATACTGCAGACCCAGCACCACACAGGCGGCATAGAATACAGCACGCGGCTCCAGGAACACATCTGTATGGATGTGCATCATTAGATCACCGCCGGCAGCGTATTCCATGACAAAGCACACGTGTTGCTGCAGATTGTAGATTGTAGATAATAAATTACATATTAAATTAATTATGCATACTATAATTATTAATTGAGCATAATCATTAGCTCGACACTTACCTCCGTTTGGAAGCACGAATACAAATTGACCAAGAACGGATGGTGCATCGCATTGGCCACCTCAAAGATGCGCTTCTCGCTGAGCAGCGACTCCACCTCGTCCCTGGCAATGATGTCGCCCTTCTTCAGGGCCTTGATCGCATAGTACTGATTGTTGCTGCGCAGCTGCGACAATATCACCTTGCCGAAGTGGCCGCGTCCGAGCACGCTCAGCAGCCGGAAGTTGTCGATGGACAGCATGCCAGGATTTGGTGGTGGCTGTGTGGCACGCAGCGCCTCATAGCCAGCCGGCTCACGGTATTGCAAGCCACGTGCCACATTTCGTCGGCCACCGCTGGTGGAGGCAGCGCCCGCTGTCGTCGCCTTGGCCACATTCAGTTCGTATTGATTGGCATAGATCGGTTGCTGCTGCTGCTGCTTGTCCTGTGTTTGTCGCTGCGTCGGCTGCGGGAATTGTGGTGCAGCCGTGGTGCTATTGCCATAAATTGTGGGCGTCGGTGGCTCCTGTATAATGGGCGATGATTGTACCGCATAGGGCAACTGCTGCTGCTGCTGAGTGCCTACATAGAGTTTGCCTAGCTGCGGTATGACCTGAGTTATGCAAGAGAAGATTCAGCTTAATATTGAACTCGAATTTGATATTGAAGTAAGTTAGTTGTGCAACTGAAAAGCTCTGAATATTGGCAGTGTATATACAGTTTATATACATATATATTTATAGTTTGTATATATATGTGCGTTCAAGCTTTACCTCATCGAGCTCTTGCACAGACTCTACATTAGTTATTAAAACACTTTCGATGGCTGCCTCCTCTATGAGGCAGCCCTTGTTCAGGCTGCTGCTGCTGCTGTTGTTGCTGATGTTGCTGTTGCTGTTGCTGCTGGCTATTGCTGCTGTCTCAATGGGTTCGAAGGTTATATGTACAACATTGATCTTGGCCTGCAAGAGTTTATTAAATTGTTTTTGGGACAGAGCAAACATGAAGTACACAAAACACATACAGGTGCAAAGGTTGCTGCTGTTGCTGTCAGCAGCAGCTGTTGCAACGGCCTGGTCAAGGCAAATTGATGAAATTGATGTGAATGTTGTTGTGTCTGCTGTTGGTGCTGCTTTTGCTGATGTTGCAGCGCGCACAGCTGCCGCACCATCTGCGCTAATGCCTGAAATGTGGGCACAATCATTGCGCTGCTGCTGCTGCTGGCGCTTGCAACATGACGGACAACAACTAATTCGCTTGGCCAAGAAATGAAACTGAGTGCCAAAGTCATGACCAGAGAGGCCAAAGCAATTCTTTTTCTATGTTTTTGCCATGGGTTTCAAAATGTGACCATATAGCACAGATATATATATACATTTATATGTATAGATGGCTATATATACGAGTTTGCAACGTGAATTGCTTTTAAAAATAATGGACAACAAGGCACAGACAAACGTACAAATACGCTTAGCTGCAATTGAGTGAGTGTATGTGCGTATGTGTGTGTATGTAAGGGTGTATTTCTATGTGTGTGTGTGTGTGTGGACAAAACTTAAAACAGACCAAAACATATACAGGGTGACCGCTAGGCACTTAAGTTAAAAAGACATTTGCTGGCACGTGAAACGTTACCCGTTTTAATGTTCCAATTTTCCGCCTCTTCAATATAAACTTTTTGCTATTTTTAAGCTGTTTCATTTTGCACACGTTATACGAATTGTCACACAAATATATATTTATATAAATATATATATATATATATATATATCTATATATTGGCTAAATCTGCAAGGTATATTTAATAACTGAGACAATATGTCTAGCAAGTCATAGCATATAAAACTATTTGACGTCTTAATCAAAACATTCATCTGTAATAAATTATCTACATCTTTTTTTTTTCTTAAATTTGTTTACAGAGTATCTGCAAATCACATGCGAGAAATCTTAGAAAAATCATTGCTTGTCATAAGAGTTTTCTAATTAGAATTTACGCTTTCTAGCTCATGAAATGGTTTTTTCTAAAATATAATACATATTATAAGACTTGTTAAATTGACAGTTTTCCTTTTAACAGTGCCTATTGCTAAGTGTACATATGATGTAAAAGACTTGTGTGAATATATATGCTACCTTTGTATAAGAATTATGTATGTTACAACAGTTTTCACCTACGATTTTCAGTATCTGTCAAAAATGATAAAGTAAACCTTTCGTAAAACACCTGCAAAATGATCTTCAACTGTGTTTATATAAGACTTAATATAACATAAGGGTACTCTAAGACTTTTAAAGCAATATTCAGAGCTTTCATTTCATTAGTTTAAATGGAAAGAAAAAAAATATAAATATAATTTAAACTATTACATATATTTAGCGCTCATTACATTGCTGTTAGCTAAACTACATTGCAAGTGCTGTTAAAATGAAATTAACTACAGAAATGTTAATTAACATACTTGCATTGTTTGCAAACTCTCAGAGCGACTACACGAGCAAGCACTGTTAATGTGCATTCGAATAACAGAAGAGTGTTAGCTGTGTCTGTTGCGTGCCTGTTAAGTGCATAACATAGGTGCTTAATGTTAAGTGAGTGAGTGCTTTTATGTGCAGTTAGGAGTTAGCATAAAGGCAAATCGTGAAAGTGATGGCGGAAACAGAAACATTTTCAGACTAAAGCAGCTGTCGGCTAACATAGAAAAACATTAACAGTAGCGATAACAGTAACAGAACACCAGAATAACATAAAACATGTGATACGCTTTTCGGCTGTCATTAGTAGTAGTATTTGAAACTCGATTAGGACAAAAATTGAAATTAATTAACGAGATCCAAACCAAAGCCGAACAGTAAATTGTAAACAGGGTATCAAAATGATAGAAAGAAAAACCTCCTAACCTCCACACAGAAACGATCGCCGGCACTGGAACTGCGGCTGGAGCCGGGCTGCAGACCGCCGCTGTACAAATACTCATCATCATCCTCGGGATACTCAACCAGCGGCGATGACGAGGAGCAAGTGACCAGCATTGGCTGCTCCTCATCATTTCCGCCGCCGCCAACGAGCACTACCGGCGGCAGCGTCAGGAGGGGACGATGCAATTGCTGCTCCACCGCCGATGGCGTCGCTGGCGACTGTCTGGCTGCTGGCTTCTCGATCGGCTGCTGGAACTGAAACGGGTTGCGTATTGTTAAGGAGGTGAGCTCAACGTTTGCGCTTAGCCTCTGCTCAGCTGCAGATGGAGATTGAACTGGAACTGGAGCTGGAGCTGGAGCTGGAGCTTCAAGGCATATGTTGTTGATGCTGTTGTTAATTTGTGTATCAGGTGTTGCTGGCGGCGATTCTTGCAAGGGCATTACGGTCTCTATCTGCATGATACGCAGCGTGGCCATGCGTTTCAGGTGCTGCTCCTGCTCCAGCTCGAACGGATTTGGTTCGAGGTGTCGCTGCTCCTTGGGCAGCGGGCGACGCAGCGTGTTTGGATATGATTCCATTTCGGAAAGGAAGTCAAATTCATGCAATGCATCCTGCAACTGTCGGTGATTAACGGCATCATGACAGGACAACCACACACACACACGGACGAGAGCAGGCAAAGCGATAAGCGATAACAGCAGGCAGGAGAAACAGCGAATGAAAATGTATGTGTGTGTGGGTGTTTGTGTGTGTGGAAGAGAGCAGAAATGGGGAATATGGATAAGACATGTGGCTATTGAAGTTAAGGTTTACGGAGAAAGATGAGAGATATAGGAGAAACACATACGTGGACGAAATGAAGAAATGAGCAAGAAGAAGGAGACTAAAAGTGAGATACAATGATGAAAAGAGAAGAGGATAAATAAGGCGAGAAGAGAGAGCAAAATATATAGAGAAAAAAGGGCAGTGGGAAGGAAAGAGAGGAGATAGAAAGAAAGAAAGAGAGTAAAGGGGTGAAAGAAGAGAGACGAAGAGATGACAGAGGAATATACGTACAGAGAGAGAGAGAGAGAGAGAGAGAGAAATGAGAAGAGATTCAGAGAGAAAACGAGACAGATAGAGATATTCAAAGAGAGCGAACGACAGAGATAGATGGATATAGATGAAGAGGTATTGAAAAAGGACACTGAGAGAGTTGGAGATTGCCGGATTTAGCTAAGCGTAAGCGTATGCAGTATGTAAAATGAACACGGTTGGAAAGGCAGAATGAAGTAGGGCAGCTTAGCTGAGAATTCAATGTGAAGAACTAGTTCAAAAGAGCTAATAACAAATTGCTGAAAATTCTTACTAACTTAACTCTGCAGTAACTAGCAATATATCCACGAGGGGATGGCTACAGCCTAATAATTTATATAAAAATGTATTTGCTTTCTGATTGGAACAATTCCAAAAACTCGTTATCTGAAAGGAAAAATATGATTTTTGGAACTAGTTCAATTTTAATAATTTTGCAACAATTAATTCTACAAAGCCAGCTACATCTGATTAAGGAAATAGCCAAGTGCTTACAGTTCCGATGAACTAGTTACTCATAGAACAAATACTCTTATAATTATAAAAATGAGTTCGTAATGATCGTTAAATGGATCAGGCAAATGCATCTAATAAATCAATTATATTGCTCAACGTCGAGTTGTTCTGTATGGAGTATTTGGTTGCTAATCAGATGATATATATAACTATATGTACAATTACAAAAGAGAAAACAATATCCAAATGAACCAACACCAAAGCGAACCAGACATAGACTATATAGATGTATGGGGTATGTGGATAAATTTACAAAATGAACAGCTCTGGCAGAGGCACAACGATCAAATCAGCTACAGAGATACAACTATATATATGTATATAGTTATATATATTTATATAGGGCAAGAGTATGTGTATAGGGGAAGTAGTAATTCTTTTTGCTATACAGTTGCCAAGCATTAGAGTAGATGTTTCGCTTACCTCCTGATCGAGCACAGGTGTCACCGACTTCAGCACAGGTGGCGGCGGTGGTGCCGTGGTGGGCGCAGCTGTGCGTCCCGGCGGCGTTTTGCCAGGCATCTGTAGGCTAAGCGAATTGGGTCTGCCGCCGGCTTGAGCTGCGCTGCTTACAGCTGGCTGCGACGACGACGCGGACGACGCCGGTGGTGGCGTCTCTGGTGGCAGCACACTGATGCCCTGCATATGCATGGAGAGCGGACGCAGTCCACTCAACCCACTAGCTGCAGGATCCGGGTATTCACCGGGCGTCTCCACATGCTCATGCATGCCCGCATCCGGATCGAATTCCATATTCTGTGCCTGTTCGCCCGGCGAATAGGGTTCCGGCTCAACGGCCAGCGCATCGGAGGAGGGTGTGCGCGATATGGGCGACTCGGAGCCCCGCGAGGCGGCGCTAGGCAGCGGCGAAGCGGCGCGTCCCACAGCCATCGAAGTGGTGGAGGCAGCCGCATTGCTGCCCGCACCCAAATGCACATGATTGGGCGCATTGCGCTTGAGCAAGCGTCCCCAGGTGGCGACATTGATGTTCATTTGCTTGGCACGTGATATATTCTTCGCCTGCTGCCGATTGAAGATCATGCGCTGGCGTCGCAGTTTCGGCTTCTGCGAGATCATCGGATTCAGAAACTTGACCTCGGCGAAGAGCAGGCCTTGCGGCTCCAGCTGCAGTGCCATGCCATGGCGCACATCATCAATGAACTCCTCGAGGCGCAGCACCTTCACGGCGCACAGCGAACGCCAGTCACGCCAATAGACGCCAATCTCGAGCTCCCGGGAGCGATCTAGGTCGATGGAGAAACGCTGGTCCCAGGCCTGCTGCGAGCATGGCTTCCACGAGGTCTGGCCCACCGTAATATTGTCCAGCTTGATGACAGCCATGATCTCAAACGATGTCTCATCCTTGACCGAATAACTCTTGGAGCTGCTGCGCGACGTGACGCCCTTAACAAAGCTGCGCAAATCGCCCGGACTAGAGCTATTGTCTTTGTCGCGCCGCGAACGACCGGGCACATCCTCCAGCAGATCCTGACAGCCCATCAAACGCACCTCCAACTTGCCCGTGACGCTCGCACACCGGCCCAACGACGACACAGACTGATACGATTTGCCGCCAAGCAGCCCGCCCGGACCCGACTGCAGCGATGTATAATGCACGGGCGCCGGCGACGTCGATTGCTGCACGATTTGCAGCTCCTGCTTGAGCAGCTGTGCGGTGCTCGAATCAGTGGGCAGCTCCTGCCGACGCAGCTCCAAGGAGTAGCGCAAGAGATCAAGTTTACGCGACGATTCCGACAGACGGCCGTGTGCCTAGAAAATCCAAAAACACAATTAAAACATTGTAAGATTTATGTGAAATTTTTTTGATTAAAATAAAAGTCCATTTTTTTGTTTTGTAGTCTATTTTCTACAATTTATACTTTGATTACATAGAAAATTACACACACATATACATATTAAAAACTGATTCAGCGTTTGAGGAACATTGGAAAAAATATATATTTGACTTAAGTCTCTATTTCAGGCGGGGATTCGGATTCGGTTTGTGTGGTACACGTGGATTAATGGGCGTGGCAACTTATGCAGAGTGTTAAATGCAAGCGAAAATCAGACAAATCAAATAAACAAATAAATACGAAATGCTTAAATTCGCACAGAGTCGAAGTTATAAAAGACCAAGGCAGAGATTTTAGACTGAGAAACTTGGATATACTTATAAACTTTTATAAATTAATAGAAAATATAATAATCTTAAAATTCATTTCAAATTTTGATCACAAAATTCTATTACCCTCCATTAGGACTAACTATATTTATGAACACTTCATAGACTATAGACTTCAACTCTGACAGACGGACATTCACAACTCTCTTTCTGCGTCTATATCTCCCTCACACCTTCTTCTCTCTGCCTTGGCCTTCGCATATTCAACATTCCCTTAAATGCTAATCTAGGGCTGCGGTCGTCTCAGAATTGGTCGCTCGCCCAAGGAGAAGGCGCGTCCGCGCATCTGGAACCGCTCGGCCATCCAGCGCTGACAGCTCTCGCAGTGGCAATTGGGATTCTTGGTGGGTCCGATATGATGGCCCGGTTTGCGCATAACAACCACATTGCCAAAACGCAGCGCCTTCTCCAAATGCTCGTGCGTATAGCCGGCGACGCTGGTGGACACATCGCTGGCCAGACTCGGACTATCGCGTGAGATCTCGAAACGACGTGCGGGCAGCGGCGATGCGGCCACAGTGCCAAAGGTCGTGGCCGAGGTGGTGCTGGGCGGTGCCTCGCTGCCGCAGCGCAACACAGTGCTGGCCGCCGACAACAGCTGAGGTGAGCTACGCTCAGACGACGGGGAGCCGGGCGCGGCCTGCACGCAGAGATTGTCGCGCGCTTCGCTCTTCCAGCGATAGCCAGGATGCAGACGCTTGAAGGGATCAATGCCAGGTGCGGCGCCAGTTGTACCAACGGGCGCTGTAGCCGGCGCCGGCTGAGCTGTCGGCTCTGGGCTGGCGGGCGGACCAAAGAACTGCAGAAAACCAGGACGATTGCGTGGAGCATTAGACAATTGCTGCTGCTGTTGCTGTTGCAGCTGCCTGCCTGGATAGGTATTGTAGCCCACATTGTGCTCCGAGAATGCATCCGATTCGGAGGGCAGCGTATCGCTGCGCTGAAAGGAGCCACGCTGCGAGTGCACCTCTCTTATGGTCGTCAGCGGCGGATGGGGTGAAGTGGACACAAGCTGCGGCGGCTGCTGCTGCTGCTGTTGTGGTTGCTGCTGCTGCTGCTGCTGCTGCTGCATGGAGTGTTGCTCTGGTGTGGAGTGTTGCCTCGCCCACAGACGCTCCATTTGACGAATGCGCACACGATCCAGCGAGTTCTCATAGTCAAAGCTATCCGATTTGGAGAGCACTGCAAATGCTGGCGTATCCACCTCATCAGTATCCTTCCACGAGGTGTCCACATAGTCGCCAGCCAGGGCGCTGGACACACTGCTGCAGGTGGCATCGCGTGGCATCGTCGAGCGCGAGGAGTTCGGATAGGCGCCGCTGCTTTGCGTCTCATCGCTCGGCTGGCGCATATATTTCTGGCGCAGTGTGGCCAACTTGGCAGCGCGCTGATCCCCAATGTGCTTGCGAAAGAGCAGCTGCTTGGACTCGCTGACCTCCTCAACGGTGCTGCACTTGGTAATCGCATGACCCAAGTTGAGTTTCTGCTGTTGCTGCTGCTGCTGCTGCTGTTGTTGTTGTTGTTGTTGCTTTTGCTGCTTGGCCGAAGGCTGTGGCGATCTCTGGGCCAGACGACGAGGCAATGCGGCGCCTGAGATGCGCTGATGTCGCAGCAGCATCTGCTCATTGTCCAGCACAGTTTGTGGCGTTGAATTGGAATCCAGCTCGTAAAGCTTCTGGTCATTGCTGTTATCCGAATCGGAGCTAGAGGCTTCGGCATCCGCATGCTCCTCATCCTCCTCCGAGCCGGTGCAGTAGACATCAATGTGCACAGTGCGCGGCTTCTTCTCACCCAGATTGGGCAGGCGGGGCGATGTCTGTGTCGCAGCACCACTGGCAAGTTGCGGTATGCGCGGCATCGATGCCGACTTGAACGTAGACGAAGGCGTGATGGGCGTGGGCGTCAGCGTGGGTGAGTAGGTGGGCTGCAATATGAGATCAATTAATAGAATACGATGATTCTCTATCTCATTCTCTCTTGCTTACCACATATGTGTTCGCCTCCTCCGCCTGCCGTCTGCTGGCAAAATTGACCAGTCCCTCGGCTGTCGCACGTCGCTGCTCGTAGGCAGGCCGACGCCTCGGACGCTCCTCTGTGTCGCTGGTTTGTGAGTAGGCATCGCGCAGCTGCTGTGCACGCACCTTGCTGTGATAGACGAAGGGCTCATTCTCAGCTGCGTCCAGCTGTTGCTGCTGCTCGTTCTGTGGCAGAAAATCGGCCACGGCAGAGACAACAATGTTGCAGGTGCTACGGCAACGTGTGCCGCACAGCTGAGCTGTAACACCGCCCGGCGTCGCCTCCGACTGCAGGTGTCGCGAGGCCTGCGGACTCCCAAAGGCCGAGTCAGCATATGTCGTAGCCGAGGAGTTGGTGCTACGAAAGCTGGTGGCAGTCGCTGCCTACGAATGCATTTAATCCGCTTTAATCATTGGTTGAGAAATTAATTTCCATCAGCCTGCTCACCTTCTCCGGCTCTGGCTCCGCTTCGTGCTCGGCTTCAGTGTGCGGCGTGCTCCACTTGTACACCACACGCATCGGCTGCAGCGGCTCCTGTGCATTGAACTCCCGCTGCACTGGCTCACCTGCACGCGCGAATGTCAATTGGGCACGCACCGTCCACTCGGCGGTCAGCTCATGAGGCAACGGAGGCAGCGGCGGCTTAGGGGGAGCCTGTTCGCCACCATCTGCCCCACGAATGTTGCTGCTGGTGCTCATGATGCTGCGCCAGCTTTTAGGCACACATGTTTCACTTTTTTCTGCTTCACAATTTCTATATACAATACACGATCTGCACAGATACGCGGCATATAGTTTTCATAATGTTTTTCTCTTATATATACATATATATATTTTCTTTTAGAATCAGCTAAAAATATAACACAAATACGTTGCTCTTGATAGTTTGGCAAACAAACACCTACACGCACTCACGCACACACACACACTAAAACGTTGAGAGGGCGGTTCTTAAAGTCGTTGCAGTTTGATTAGGCATAGGATTAGGAGAAATTAGTTTAGCAGCTCTTTTTTATTAAGGCCAAAGAAAATCAAAGCCAACCCTAATATATCTTAATATTTTTTATTTAATTATTTTATTTAATATTTTTTATTTTTCTTTTTTTCTATATATTTTCATTATATATATAATTTTAAATTTTGTATACTCTTTTTTGAACATTTAAATATATATTGTTATTTTGTTTAGGTTCGTAGTTGAAGACTTATTTGATTAATTATTTTTCTTTAGAATTTGCCGAGAATCAAGGAATATTATTGAACGCTTTGGAAAATTTCCTTTGAACAAATTTAAATTATATTTTGATCAAATAATTTATAAGTTCTAATTAAAATCGAGACGCAACAAGAAATATGCATAATGCATCAGAGTTAAAAATAAATAGCATAGACCATTTGTAGCATTAAATTTATGGCTCCTAATAATTGGCTGCATATGACGTACATATTTCTATCTGAATCATCATGTTCTACATATGCATATATACATAAATAAATATATATATATATATATATATATATATATATATACATATATATCTGTTTAGCGATCAAAAGACATTGGCGGCAAGCAAAATTGAAAAGAAATTGAAATATTCATAAATTCCGCAGGCCGAAATTATTCATGATTCTTTGATGAAACATAAAAGAATTGATTACACTCATTTTTTTCAGCTGAATTAATTAGCTAATTAATAAAGTGAAATCTTTAAAAATAAAAAGAATTGCGTGAGTTATATTATTATGTTTTGTATATTTAAGATTTATAAATAAATTAAATTTCAATATATTTGAATTAATTCTTTTGAAACCACCCTCGTTAGTGGCCGATTTATATTGTTATACGTTTGATTATAATCTTAATAATCTTTCTATTTTTCTAGTTTTATTATTTATTTATAGCCACGCACAAAAACACTTTCGTTTTATATAGTATATATATACATATATATGTGTATATGTTTTGTTGTTTGTTCACTTGGCATGTAAAATTGTTTTTCTAATTTTATGTGCATTTATTTATAAATTCTCGTTTATTGTTGTTGTAAAATACTAAAAATCGCAAGATGACCCCAAAAGCCAAATTGAGAAAAGCCACGCACCAAAATAAAATTGCAGCTCGAAAAGCTTAACAAAAAAAAAAAAAAAGAAACTCAAATTACGCAATGTTTCTCTTATTTTTTTTTTTTTTTTTGGCAACAAATAAAAAAGAAGTTAAAAACTCGTGAGACGCTGCGTATGCGTAATGTCTGTTTTTTTTTTTTTAATGCCTGGAATTCACTTGATGTTTGTCTCACTCTCTATCTCTATCTCTATAGTTTGAGACATTTTTGTTTTTTTTAATTACATATTTCAAGTCCGCTGCAGCAGTCCAATGTAATTAAAAATTATTGAATTACTTAAAAATAAAAAATAAAATAGGAAATACAAAGCGAGCGGACACGCGCGGCAAACGAAAAAGAAAAGGAAAGAAAACGCGCACGTAGCCTAAGCGGCAACTGAATTCAAACTGAAATGCGTGAAAATTCGCTAGAGAAACAATTTTTCCGCTGGTTGAAAACGTGCAGCGCGCACACAAACAGAATTTTTGGCTGCGCTCTTTTCACACACACACACACATACACAGATATATGTATATATATCTTAGAAACTCTATATATGTGCTTCTATGTATGCGTTTAGCATAGTTCTATTAATGTTTAGCAAACACAACAGCGTGCAAAGGGCATTTGGCTCTTCGACTTTTTGTTTATCTCAGAAACATATGTCGCCCCACTTGTCGCTAAAGTCGAGGCAAGCCTCCTGCTGGCCCAGCTACCGCCCTTGTTAGCAACTGTTTATGTCGAGAGAAACAAAAACTAAAACTGCAGTTGGAATTTTGAAAAATCTATGCCAAGCATCCACCCGCGCTGCTCGTTCGTTCACTTTAAAACAAATAAATATGAGCTGCAAATAGAAAAGCGAACCAACCACACGTCAGACCCAGGCACGATCTATTCTTTTTGTGGTTGGGAGTAGGGGATGCTGCTCGTCCCCATTGGAGCCATTGAAAAGCATATAAATGTGTATATATATAGAGAGAGAGTGCAACACAATCACAGCAGCAGCTAAGCATATAAATCAACAGCATGGAGCAGGCATTCATTTGTCCAAGCAACAGGAAGTCGGAAATATTGTGAAATTAGTTGGATGACAAGAGAAATTAAGCGATCAGTGACGAATCTTGTATACGCTTTGGTAGAGTATTTAAGCAGAGCTGAGAAACAGAAACTCTTCTTCTCTCACTTTTAAATAATTGATTTGAGTCAGATGATAAATTGCTCGAGTCAGATAATGACTGTGTTGATCGATAGGAGAATGATTTTGTTCTCGTAAGAAGTTCTGAATGTGCCTCAAAATGAAGGAGATTTTAAGAAGTAAAGTTGATATAAGCAAATGGGATAGGTTTATTGATGCTCATATTAAGATTTTCCTAAAATTTATATATGATTTGAGATTTATGAAAGTTTAATATAAATGGCCAAGAGTCTAGAATCTAGACCCTATACCAATATAGTAAGCGAAAAAAACGAGAGCAGATATAAAATTACTGTATTATGGATCCCTATAAAATGACACAAGATATAAATAATAACAAAATATTTGCTAAGCAAAATTATTTTTATATTCCATTCATTCCAGCCAAAAATTTTACCATTTCCCTTTCCCATTTTCTTTCGCCAAAAGGCCCTTACAAACACATATACCCCACGTTACAGCATTTCGGCCCATAGGGCCTTCTGGTGCCCCTGGCCAGTTGTCATTTTGAAATGCTGTGCATATTTTCAGGCATATTTTGCAGGCCAACTCGCCAGTAAATTAATGAGGCGACAGTTAGCATTAAAAATATACATAAAATGAAAAAAAAAAAAAAACAACAAAAACAAGAGAGCAGGGAAAAAATTGAAATATTTTCAACAGCCGCGTAATTAGCCCCGTTTTTTCGTTTCTTTCTTTTCATATTTCGTTTTATTTGGTTGCTGCGCCGCATTGTCTTCAGGCACACAGAGCGTATACGCAACGCATGTGCACATGAATCATACGCCGTGTGGCACACGCCACAAATGCTGTTATGATCTCTCTTTCTCTTCCTCTCCCTCTCACACCTTTTTAACACACAAGGGGCAGGCCTTACGTTTCGGCCCGCCCGTTTACGCGCGCGCTTATATTTCGCTTACCTGGCCAACGGCCAGCTCTAGGAATTTAGACTAATCTAATTAACACTAAGTAGGTAAAGCATAAAGAATTAAGTAAAACAAAAGCCGCCCACTCACCTCCTGCAGCGCCTTCTTGTCTGGCGCACGATTCGTCTGCAGCGTGCGTATGACATTCTTGGCTCCATCCACAACAGCGGCCTCGATGCGCAGCCGATGACGCAACTCCTCGATGCGCTCCTCCAGCGTCGTCTCCAGGCTCTGGGGCTGCATGCAGCCAATGCCGCTGCCAGAGCCCATTCCCGTTATCAGAGCGCCATGCTCGTCGGTTAGCTGGCGCGCGGCCTTCAGGCGATCGGCCTGCTCGCGATTCTGTTTGACTTTTATGATGCGCAAGCGCAAGAACTCGATCTTGGCTTTGGAGTCCGCTAGCATTTGGTATGCCTCGGCGAGCAGTTTCTTGTCGCAGCCAATGCCCAGCGACTGGATCATATTCTCGGCGCCCGTTTTCACCTTCATCTCGATCTGCAGTTGTTTCTCCAGCGAGGCGAGCACCTTGTCATTTGCCGTAGCCGGTGCGCCGCCGCCAGCCATCGCATTGTTCATGCCCAAGCCGCCGACAGCGCCCGCCAGCTGGGCAGGGCCGTTGCCATCAAGGCTGAAGGCAATCGATTCTGTAAACAAGATGAGAATTTAATATTCAATGCATTTTATAGATTATTTTTGGTTGGATGTGAGGTAGATTATAAAAAGACAATAGTGTATACCTTACAGAGTGAAGTATGGAATGGGGTATATGGCTTGGGCGTATCATTTGTAACAGATCAGAGAGATTTTATATAATATTTCATGTAACTTATTTCTGATTAGCGAAAGCTTATATAGGCTGAGATTATCTCTGTGTAAAATCAATATAAATAGAGCCATTCATTGAATGGCTACCCCCAAATAAGAATATATATACACTATAAATTGCATAGAATAATTTACATTGACATTGAGAGCAAACAAAAAATACTTTTTATTTGATTAGCGAGTTGAACTCAATGGTTGAATATGTAAATACCCTGTTATTTAGGATAAGCAGGAGACTATTTACTCTTACAGTATGCAATATCTGACTTACAAAATATTTTAGGAATTGATTCGCAATCTATTTAATCAAACAAATAAAATAACAGAAATTGTTAAAATATATATATCTTCAACCAGAAAATTTACTTCTAAAATACCTCACTAAATACCTTACTAAATTGGATTCAACCTTACACATTAACTTCTGATTTACTACTTGCATATTTATATTCATTATTCCCTTACAGGGTATCTGGTAGTCGCCCAATCAATTACTTGTCACATATTAACTACAATCGCTTCACTTAGCTTTAAATAGGTGCCCTTGACATCAGTTAGCACACAGCTGGTTGCTTGGGGGGAGGGGGTCTGTCAGGTCAGATCGTTTAACCTGATGGCAACATTTAGCCACATACTGTCAGAGGTCAGGGATCATTCACAGTGATTAACACGCTGCAACGACACCCACGTGCGCCCTGTGATATAATTACGCTTGCATTAAGCTGTTGAAGGGCAGTGGACTGAGAGGACAGGTGAAAGGTGTTTGCAAATGGCAAAGTCACCTATAACACCTGATTAAATAAGTGGAATTAGCAGCAGGAGAAAGAGAAAGGAATATGTATATATATAGAACATGGCATATGGCATATGCTTTGAATAGATTTATGTCGGAGAACTTTGAATGTGGCACGTTTGGCTAATAATTTACTGCTGTCTATTTAATAAAACAAAATTTTATTATGGCTAAGCAGATTAAAATAGAATTTTAATGGACATAATAAAATTATAAAGAAAGCTGTGTAACTTCTGAGAGAAAGAGGGAGAAAAGTATGTAGATATATATATAGATAGATGTATAAATATAAAAGTAGACAGATCTACCATAATTATATACTTCATCTATATACAAATTGCAAATTAGCTTTGTATGCGTATAAATTAGCAAGTGTAAATATTATTATTAAAGATTTTTTTTTTTAACTAAACATATTATTTTCTATTTGAAAATTTAAATTTTTTCTTTGCTGCTTTTTCTTTTATAATGTTTAAACATAAATAAAAGATTGTATTTAGAGTTTAAGAACTCAAGAGTTTTTTATACACATGTTCAGCGTCGCTTGGCCTAAGAAGTCTCTCAACAAGACTTCATCACTAGCCAAAGCTATATAATCCCCAGCAAATTCTATCTACAGAATTCAAACAAAATCGTATGTTAATTCATGCTATATCAAAATCGAAAAACAAGAAACAGCCATCAAAAATGTTTGTTGCACTTCGCTGGCAGCTGCTGCCAAACATGTCAATCAATTGAGCAGATGGAAAGTCATGAAGCTTTCAACAGAAGCCAGAGATCTTCGCGATCATGATGATAATAATAATAAACACAATAATGATGTCGACCATCTGATGATTATGATGATGAAATTAACTCATGCTGCATGCTGCTGATGCTACAGCTGGTGGCATAAGCCAAACACGGAAGCAGACAGAACTAAAGCCCCAAATGTTGAGCAGTCACATTCAGCTAAAATATAATTTATTTCATGCCACTTGTATCAATAGTTGGAAAACAACAACGAAAGCAAAGAATAACAGAGAGAATATAAAAAGAAAAGCTAAACAAGCAAACAGTCTAGTTGGCGGTGCATGCTCGACTAGTAAATATCCTAGGCAAGAAGTGTTTTAGAGATCTTTTGATACTCTCTAAAATGTGAGAAACTCTAGAAAATATTGGGATATTGAACTAAATTTAGATTTATTTAAAAACTATAAACATTTCTAGAGCTATACACTAAAATGTCAAAATCAAACTCCTAGATTGTATGATTAACAAATATTTAAGCTCTGTCTCCCCCTATGTAATGCACTCTTGCCATAAATTGCAGTTAGCTTAGGGTAAACCCAAACATACTATATAAAACAATCAAAAAAACTTGACACTAACCAAGTGTTTTGTTATAGATACCGAGCGTAAGCGATAAACTCGCCAGTATTTCGCGCCTGCCCATAATGTAAGAGAACACGCAAAGCGCGACATAGATAAAAATAATAAAATTATATATAGAGAGAGAGATAGATGCATAACGAGACAGTTGCCGGGTTTGCGTGACAAGTGCTCGTAAAACGATACTTGAAGTAACATTTAACGATTTTTTTTTACAGGAGTAGCGGTAAAATGAAGAAGAAGCTTTAACTGTTGGGAAAGTTGAGTTTTGCGTAGGTTATATAATCTGGAGTTTAGTAATCTTTTTTGTTTGTTGGCTTTTCGCTTACCTTGACCATTGCTATTGACCGCCGTGTTGGCCGATGTTAGTAGTATTTGACTTTCGAGCTCCTGCAATTCCGATTTCAGTTCGGCCAATTTACTTTTGCTCTTCTTGACCAGAACGGCAACATCGCTGAGCGAACGACGATCCTTGGCCACCTCACGTAACTTTTCGGCGCCCTCCTTAATCTTCAGCTCCTTGCGAATCTCACGGCGTATGGCCTCTTTGATCTCCTCGAGTCGTATGGACATACAGCTCTCGGGCAGATTCTCTGTGAAGCCATATTTATGACTGAGCTCGTATAGAACTGGATGCTTTATATATTCGCCCTGTAAAGTCAGAATAAGAATCAGAATAATAAAGTTAGATTGTTTTGTGCATGGATGGATGTATTATATATATTTATTATTGACTTCCTACGTACACCGGCACCATTTACCGTATCTGTATAAAACAGTCCGCCGTCGGATGACTCGAAATTCGAGACGATGCGATTCCATAATCTCGAGACACTCGCACGACGTTTGACCGTCGACTTATGCGACAGACTGTAGTTACGTGGCAGTGTATTGCATTTGCGCGAACTCGATTCTTGACCTGAGCTAAAACTCTCATTGGAAATGCTTTTCGAATCGCTTTCCGGCTGTGAGTATAAAATACTGCGTATTTTCTTAACCAAATTGGACATTTTTAGGCAATATTCTCACACAGATTTCACTTGAATTAGGAATTGAAAATGTTTCTGGGTTTCTCATGGGATGATAAATGTTTGCTTGTTGATGTTGTTGTCGTTTTTATATTTGTGACCAGTTCATGGTAATTAGACAACTTGTGTCGCCTCTTTCCACCACAAGCGCTGCGAGTTATCAAGAAAATGTACAATAGATTGTTCAAAAAAAGAAAAAGAGAGAGCAAATAACAAGAGCAACAGCAACAAGTTAGTGGAACCTGGTTCTAGATTGTCATATGTCATCGTCAACGATGATATGAGAAAGTTAACATAATTGATAAAAGCTTTTGCTTCTTCTGTGCTCAATTCTTAGACATTTCCGATCGGAGATAGCGACAATTATAATGCAAATGAAAAGTTCTAATTCCAATTGAAACTGGCTAACAATTGTTACGACAACTTTCACGAAATGCCATTGGGTGCACTTTCGAGTCGATTGTTGAGGTATAATAAAAGTCTTCTGATAAATTCAAGTAAAAGTCAAATAGGAAACCTTGAGTTGGCTCTTTAAAAATCGATTGAAATATCGTATGAGACTTTCTTTTAGTAATTCTAATCTTAGCTATAAAAGAAAGAAAAATAACTGATTTCAAGCAGAGTTCCCTAAAACTAATACAAAGATGTAGTTTCAAGTCAACAATATTAATGAAACATTAAGAAATCTTTAGTCAGAATATCTTCAAAAACAACAAACTTTACATAATATAGTGCCTAACCTTGGTAAACAAAAAATATCACACAACATTCCCATTCCGTGACCCTCAGCAAATAAACTTTTGAATTTGATAATTGATAAAGAAAAATGACTTCCATAAAACGAAACTTGAAGCTAAGCTAACCAAAGCTAGTTTTTTTACTTTTATCTGAAATTTGCCTAAATGGAAAACTATTTTGTTTATATAATAAAACCTAAGAGCCAGACAGTTAGCACAGCATGGCACCATAAATATGTACGCACACGTCTGTAAATGCCTGATAAAGAAACTATATGCCGTATGACTGTTAAAAAGCAAACGATATATATATGTATATATAATATATACAGGAAGCTTAGCTTATAAACATATATGTGTGTATAGCTTATGTTTACTTTAGTAATATTTATATACCCTGCTCCTATTGAAAATTGATAAAGAGGGTATAATGTTTTTGTTTAGGCGTATGCAACAGACACAAGAAGGCGTGGCTGTCCCTGAGTTAGATACAATATATTGTTAATCAGACTAAAGTGTCGACTCGATCTAGCTGGGTCTAGGTATGCGTCTAGTATTCTATCTATATCTTATTCTGTAAGGTTAGGCAAGTACTATATTGACATAGGCACTCCATTAACCATCTCTTATTTTTAACATTCGCTAACTTTATCAATTTCTCTGAATTTGATTTTATTTTGGGCACTTAATAAATTTATATAGAGATTCTTACAAACACCTCTCGAATATATTCCTCAAGTTATCTCGATCGGAAATAGCTTATAATTGAACATAATCAGCCACTCATCATGTGACTCAGGGTATTTGACAGTCGACCACACCCGTCTTGCACACTCTTGTTTTTCATTAAAAGTTTTCTGCTATTTTTCCATATGCAGCTACCTTACAAGCTAAGTAAAGTCAGTTGGCTTCTTTTTTTTTTTTTTTTTGTTTCTTTTCTATTCTATTATGTATTGAGTGTAGTAGACAGAAGGAAATCTGTTATAGAATTCCATGGAATACGTTGACTTGATTTCCCCATTGAAAACACAAAAAGCGTAATACATTTGCATTAACGAAAGGCAACTGGGAGCTAAAACACTGAACTTGACTCATGCCAATTAGCCCAATAAGGCACAGCCGCTGAGCAGCTGACAGTTGGCCATATTTGTTGTTAGCCCGCATGCATATGCATAAGAATTTCTCCAACTCTCCATAGCAAATCAACAATAAAAGCAAAACTCTAGAAAGCGAAAATGCGAGCGAGTGACAAAGAGACGCCGGCAAAATCACAAAAGATTTATTGGTCTCTTAATTGGAATTCGCATTGGCATAATTGGAATGCATACTCTACATTTTGATTGATTGCTAGTTGAATAGCAAGTGGAAGAAGAAGAAGCAGTTGCTATACACTCTCTCGCATAGACTCTCATAATTGAAATTTATAAACACCGAGCGCCCTTCCTGGGACGGCTATGGCCGTCTATGTCTATGGACTGCGCAACGTTTTCTTATCGGCATTTGCGGTGGCTCTCTGATAAGACTTATCACACTAACACTAACAACAACAACAACCTTTCAAGCAAACCGTTTGTTTATCCACATACACAAACACATATGCCAAATATGCGGTTTATTTCGCTTCTATCACATATTTATATAAAAGAATATACAAAATTATTTTTATAATTTCTTTCACTATTTCACTTGAGCACTCGTTGCAACCTGTTGCATATCTATATATTTAGTTATCTATATATTTAGTTCTCTCTACATTTTTAGCTGCCCGCACGCCGCAACTCACGAACTTCGAGTGATGTTCACGTCATTTTCCCAGGTGTAATAAATGTGCCCATCGACCCGAAGCGTACACGCCTCGTCGTGGGTGGGCGAAGTCGGACGATTTATCACGAAGCTGCTTAACGATGTGACTCACGAAGCTGCCAACTGGTTTCGGCCTGGCTTTTCAGCTGATAACAGCAAAAACATAAACCCTCCCTTCCCCCATGGCCAACTACACAACAGTTACATCGTCTAGATGCCTCCATTATCGAATCGTCGACATTTAGTTACAAAAATATATCTATGCAATTATCTGTCCATAATAAATACCTCGAATCGAATGACTTAATCACTTCAAGCATTACGAAAAAATAGAATCAGAGAGATGACGCTTACTAATGCGTAGTTTTAGAGCTCATCTATTTATAGATTAAAGCACATTAACCGAGGGAAAAAAAACAGAGTTCATTTAACAGTTAAAAGCAATTGCACCTGACCTGACAGTGTTTTTTGTAAAACAGTTTATTTATAAATACTGAAAGTATTGACTACTGAAAGTACTTATATGGATACATATAAGTAGGTGGATATATAATCTGTCTGTATTTATGAGCATATTCAGGCTAAGTGAGAGAGTTTTAGACTTGATGTTCTATGTGGGATTTGAGTGTAAATCAAGTTCACTTAAGAAGCCTCAATTTTGAGGCTTACAATGTTAGCTATATTTATATATTACAAACAGTAAATTCTCATTATACTTAAATTTAGTTAAGTTAATGGATATATATTACTTTCTTTTTTTAAGTCACCTATAACTAACTGAGGCAGTCATTTATAAGCCATATAGCCTTAACGTTCATTAGGCTGACAATTGCAAAGCTCACTTTAATTAGCTGTATTTCCATTTTTTTCTTTTGCCTTTCAATTGCAAAAAAAAAAAAAAAAAAAAAAAACTCCTGGGAAATGTTTTACGAGCTTGTATGTGAAATTATAGCGACACGGCGCATTCTTTATAAAAGCAAAGCAAAAAATACATCTTGATGATAATGGAGGCCCGCCGGGTATTGCAATTGCATAAGCAAGAGCTAAAAAAAAAAAAACTGACACAACATACTTACGAATACTTGAATAATCAGCATAATATGCGATATAGCAACAATGAGAAGCAAGAGACAAAGATAAAGATATATATATATGATATATATATATATATATATATATATAAGAGCAAGTTGCAGGCAGCGTCTATGGGGCAAACCACATGATGATAATGATGATGATGACAGCCGCTGTCTGAGAAAGTTGCAAAAAAAAAAGTTGCAGGCGGGCCACATTGGAGAACTAACCAACGGCAAAGCTGCAGCAGCTGAAGGAGGTAAAGAAAATCAGGGAAAGAGAGGAAGCTACGACCATGAAGCGATGGAACGGAAATGGAAATGGAAATGGAGGCGTTGTGCCACAGAGAAAACTCATAGCAGGAGAAGCCTCAGAAAGAGGAGAAGGAGGAGGAGTAGAATTAGAAGAATAGGAGAGGGTGGCGTAAAGAGAGACAAAGACGACATCAGCAAATGGCTAAAAATTTGTGGCTTTCTTTTGACGCAGTCTCCCTGCTGTGCGTGTGTGGGCTGACAGCTCGAGAGAGCAAAAAATAAAGAGGAGAGCACTTCTTGAGACAACAAGAGTGTGATATATGCAGAGGGGCAGAGAGGCCGCAGCAATACAACCCACGTTTAATTAATAAAATATTTGCGCTAAACATAATGATAATGACTGCGGCATACCCTGTAAATGAGCGATAGCTTATGGAGGAATTTGAGTGTTCCTAGATTAGATTTTAGTGTGTGTTGGGATCTGCATAAAGACAGAGGTTTATGAGATTTTTCTAATTTGTTATAAAGGAAACTTAATTTATGCATTTTAGTTTAGGTTTATATATTTTGTTTCTCATCCTAAGATGATCTATTATATATTCATGATTATTTAAACTAAGACCAGGCTCAGTCTCTTTATCTGTCAATAAGCATATAAGAAAACTAAGTCAACTTGGAATTTGACTATATCATAACAAAGAGTCAAGACATCCTCTCTTTTAACATGTTGTATGTCTTTTATCTAAAGGAAGATGTTAAACAACTGCCTCAACTGTTTTCCATTCAATTCAAATAAGATATACATAATAATAAATATTCCCCTTATTTCGCTCTAACAAGTACAGGGTATACCAAATGGTCTATATGACTCAAGTTAGCAAAATATTTCGCGCGTGCTATCTGCGACTCCAACTCATATTATATTTACATTCATATGCACATTCACACTCACACTTATACACACACATACACACACACATACACATACACACACACACATTCACACACACACATTCATCTTCATATGTAAATAAATAAGCTTATAATACGATGGCAATTGGAATGCGTTTAAATCCTATCACATTCTATATACATATTAGAATATATATTTTCCTCTATATAGAGAGTACATACGTGTAAATATCCTTTGAGACGTGAACGCAAGTCCTTGAGAAAAACCATATTCATAGTTAATGCCATGCTAGAGAAAGAGATGCGCGATTTCTATGCCCTATAATCGTTGCAGGTAAGGCATTTTCCAAACGATTTTCGATGAGGTTTTCTTTTAATTTTTGCGGTATTTTTGCGGTTTTGATGTAGATTTTCTTTTGTCTGTGTACGTATATAAATGCATGTACATACATACATGTATATATATTAAATAAATATATTAATTTTCCAAATCGAATGCGCGACGCAAAAATCACGACGACAAACTGCCAAATGTGCGATATTATATATGCAGAACTAAATGGCATGAATATAATATATATATACATATATTTGTATGATATACATTATATATATATATGTGTATGAAGTATATAAAGAAAAAGGCGCGACATAAGGCGACGCTGCGAACGAATTGAATTTTGGGAAAATGTCAAGGCGCTGCTGCTGGCAGGGCGAAAACTGCAATGGAAAAACTGGCTGAGGCAGCCAAGCGATTAGAAAGCTTTTCAATTTTTGCGCACAAATTACGGAAAAACAAATCATTTTCCTTGCATGCATAGACACAAACATACATATACACAAATAGATATATATGACTTTTCCCTTCATACGTATGCAGATACATTCGCAGATACAACGATGGCTACAGCTACAGCTACATTCGCATCTACAGATACAAATTAATTGCTTGGCTGCTTATCTTATAGATACTTGTGTGTATCTTTCAGATACAAACGAACTGTGCAGCATTTATTGTCGACGCAATTGCCGTTTTCGTTTTGGAAAATGATTTCAAATAAAAAAAAAAAACACCCAAACAAAAAAGTTTAATCGAGTTGTTTTTCGCTGCTTGTCAATTACCTGCAAGAGAAGAGAAAAAGAAAACAAGATAAACATTAGTTAAGTTTGTCAAAGTCAGGCAAAGTGGGTTGCTCAAGGAGTTCGATTGATTGTATAAATTATAAATAAATAACAGACGATTTTAAAGCTAAAATTAGCATTTCGAATATATGTTGTAAATAAATAAATAATGAAGGAAAAGTATTAAATAAAGAGAATTAATATATATGAAACGAGGGTTAAATAATGAGAATTATCTTCTTAAAATTCTTGTCCCTGATTGATTTACTTTATATAACAATGCAAATTGAAAAAAGCTAAAATATAAATACTAACAGCTATAAGTGTTAGCATAAGAATCCATTTAAATATTAATATAAGCATAAATAATCTAGCTATCTAGATGAAAGTTTGCGATTTCGCAATGACTCAATTCTTATCAAAGCATGTTATATAAAATGTTTTGCCTAATATTAAAAGCTCATTAACTGTTAAGATACTCAAGCTATCTATGTCTAACTATATCTATATCGAACTATATATATATCTAACTTGATCTATATCTAACTATATCTATATCTAACTATAGCTATATCTAACTATATCTATATCTAACTATATCTATATCTAACTATATCTATATCTAACTATATCCATATCTAACTATATCTATATCTATCTATATTTAACAGATTTTGCAGAATTGGAGTATTTTTCTGGTTGGTATATCCTATGTGAAATACTACGCAACGCCACCCTAGCAACCATGTTAACTACTTTTAACATGTGTTAATGCACATCATAGATGCATGTTAACGCCTTTTCGTTCGCCCTCCCTCGTCCCATTTAAAGGCAATCACAAGTATGATTTATACTTAAAACGCGTGACTACTTAGCTACTCGGCTTGCTGAAATGTGTGCTCAGGTAATTAATAACTGGCAATATTTAATTTGTTAACGCCCCGCTTTGATGTTCAGTTCGCAAAAAAGAGATATATATTATATATACAGTTGTCCACATGAGAGCGATGTGATTTCTAATCGGTCATTTGCCTGTGGCGGGAGATTGCCTACACTTTAACTCACGTCCGCATTATTCACTACACGAGATATATAAATGTTTATACATGTGTGTATATATATACATAAATAAAATAACAAGGTCGCTGTTGTTTTAGTAAACTATATACATATATAAGATTAGACGCTACCCTTGGTACAGCCCACGCGTTTGCTTTGTTTAACGCATCAAGTGGATGTGGGGGAACTTTTAACAGTCGATACATTTTTTCGCACTTTACACGCAACACAAATTTCAATTTGAATTTGAATTTGTGCTTATATGTGTGTACATTAAAATACAAAATAAAAACACAAAATAGAAAACAACAACAAATCGTACTGACCATTTATGAACAATCCAAGCAACAATAATAAAATCTTACTTTTTTGGATAAAAACGCCTAAACAAAGTTTCTTTTTTTTTTTTTTTTTTTTTTTTTATTTCTGTGCAATTTGTTTTCCAAATACAAAATGTTTTGCGTATATATTTTTATAAAATATTTATTTATGTATGTGTTTATATATTTTTATCTCAAAGCATCTCTATAGTAAATGATTTTTATAAAGCGGCAGGTGAGATTTTAAAACGATTTTTAAGCGTTTTCAAATTTAATTTTAATTCAATTAGCGGCGTTTGAGCAGCTGTAGCTGCTTTTAAAATTATTCTTGCTGTTGCTTAACAGTTTAATGAAAATATAATTCAAATAAAATGTTGATACATAATGAAACTGTTAGAATTTAATATTTTTAGTCTACTACTATTATACAGCATATTTACTATAATATTATGTTAAACCACGAGTATATTGCATATTTGCTACTTTCTAATCAACAAATATTTATTTATATTTTTAATATTTTTTAAAAATATATTTAAAGTGCATTTTAGATAATTAACCCCAATTAATTAATATATATCTCTTTTCTATTACATTTTAAGCTCCATATTAAATTTCTCACACTCATCTTCAACTCCAATAGTCTTTTATCTCTCCCTCCCTCTCTCCCGCTCTTCCACTAGCCTATAATTAGTAATAGTCGCTGCCATATTCAAAACATTCGTTTAGATTTGATTGAATATTTCGCTTTTAATGCTTAGCCAAATGTAAATTTTTGGCATTACAAAAAGTTTGGAAAATTCAATCAGCAGCTCAATCGACTGAGAATGTGTTGGTTTTTTATGGTTTTTTAATCAATTTACGGTTATGGGCAACAGAAACCTGATTAATATGGGGTGTTATATCCATTGTTGTTGTTGTTGTTTTTGCTGCTGCTGTTAGATGATGAAAACATTTTAGTTAGTGACAAGTGAGCTGTCAACGCATTTGTAATTCGAGTTGTGGAGAGGGAAGACGCCAGACAGACAGGTAGAGTTCTGGCCAGTTGCCACAGGGTAGAGGGGGAGGCGGCAGACCATAGAAGTGGGTCGGGCAACTGCCTTGGGCGCTGACCCAGTCCCCCAATAGAAATATTGCATTAGCTTAAAGCCATAGAAAGGCAACGACAAAATGTACAATGAAATTTTTCAGTTCAGAGTTTTCTTCGATTTTGTGCGCGCTTTATTTAGCATTTTTTTCTTTTTATTTATTTATTTTTTTGTTTTTTGCTTATTCAGCACATGCAACAAGTGAATTTGGGTTAAGCCTCGCAGCGTAAAGTACCATAAAAATACAACAACAAAAACGCGCAAAGACACAAAAATAAAACGAGCAAACGCAGCAGAAGGAGAAGCACAGACAACAACAACATAAATAAAACTGTGACAAAATTAGAACAAAATTTCAAGCGAGTGCCTGAAATTGAAAATCGATTTTTTTTTACTTTTCGTTTTGGCTCGTTTCGTTTTTATTCGGTTTGGTGGCTGGTCTCGAATTTTAATTGATTGTCACTTGATTTTCACTTTTTATAAACGTTCAAAGATGGTAAAAAAGAAATAAGAAATAAAACCAAAACTAAAAGAGAAATGGAATTTCACCCAAGCGGTATTTTGATTTTTTTTTTTTTTACTGTTTGTTGTTGCGCTCTTTTGTCTTAATTATTAAACGCTGCTAGCGGAAGAAGCAGCAGTCGAAGAAGCTGTAAAATAAATGGCCCAAATCGAGTCGAAGCGTTTAGCAACTTACGTTTCAGCAGAAAAAAAATTAAAGAAATAAAACCAGCAACAGCAACGGCAGCGGCAGGAAAAGAAATTGTTGTGCGGCTAATCCGAATATAGGTTCACAAGCTTTGGGGCGTTGTTCCACCAAAAAGGACATTGACACTGCACACCCACATATAGATACACACACACACACACGCACCAACGAGACTTGGCTCACAGAGCGCATTTATGCGTCATCGAGAGGAGACACTGCGAAAATTTATGCAATTGCTGCCACAAAGACTTTCACGCGATGCTACGCAAAAACAAAACAATAACAAATATGAAATAAGAAATGCGCGTTACGCTGCACCACCGACGAACCGGCTTCAAGCGCGATTAAAAGCGAACTGAGCGCCAAGCACTCAAACAAAGCTCTCAAAACCAAACGAAGACAGTAGCATGGACAGAGCGCGCTGAGCATGCGCGAGCACAAACATAAGCACAGTTAGTGAGCGCATTTCTTGAACACAAATACACAGCTGCGCTTGCAAATGGTGGGAGAGAGACGGAAAAGGAGAGTGCGGCTTGGCATGAAGAGAGCGCGCGCACACAAACACAGGCGAAAGTGGAGCGCGAGCGCACAAACTGCAGCAAAGAAAGCAAAGTCAAAGCTCCCGCTGCATGCTTCAATGAATGACTGGACGACGATGTTGATGTTGCCGTTGTCGTTGTCGTTAACGTCGACAGCGACTGCGACTGAGACTGAGACTGAGAGGCTCTGGTGGCATAGCAAAGCCGCCTTTGTTAATTGGCCTGCGCGTGCGCCAGCTTCTCTACACAAGTGTTGTTATTATTATTCTTGATTCTTTTTCTAGTTTTTGGTTTTTCTTTTGGCATGGTCTTTCTAAGCTGCGCTCGGGGCTGCTAGCTGTTTTTGCTGTTGTTGAGTGGCTTTTATTGTGCCAGTTCTGGGAATTGTACAGCTATGTTTGATTAACATTTCTTGGTCACTCTTTTTTGGTGTCTTCTTTAACTTGTTTCTTTTTTGGGTTAACATTTTTCACTGCACTATTATGAAACTGTCACACATTTTAGCCAGCATTGTTTATATTAGAACATACGTTCCTATGAGATAAGCCAAGTGCCAGATCATTTGCATAAGCACAAAAGCTGAGCTTAGCAGACGCTGCCGAGGCAGAAGCAGATGGCTAACAGGCACAGCATGTGGCGCCGCCGCTGTCACTTCAATTAGAAGCTATCTGACGACTTAACGTGACTTTCCCCCAAAAATTAATACGAACAAGAATGCATAAGTACCAAAAGAAAATCCCTAGAATGACTGGCTAACCCAACACACACACACACACCCACACCCACCTATTAAGCGGCAACAAAAGGGTTGACAGCTGCAGGTGAAGTCGTCCAAGTGCCAATGACGTTTGGCTGACTAATTAGATATGATACTCGCCTGTTTGCCTGCAGCCCTGACGCATAGCTGACCCCAACTGCTATATAGGCTAATAGTGTGCTAAATACAAAGGGGTAATCCCCTAGCTACGACTATTATGAGCTCAAGTTTCTACACTTTTAACATCGAGCTAATTAAAAGCTTATCTTATCTATGTGTATATACTCGGATATGTATTTATGTAGATGTAGATTATAATTTATTGTTATTACATAACATGGCTAGACTGTGTATATGTGCGTCAAAAGCTGGGTTAATATTCTATGGGTATTACGTCGAAAGATATATCAGTGGAAAGTTTACTTACATTTTATTATTAACATTATTTATTGATGTTGGCTTTGACTTTGGGTATTTAATAATCAACTAATTATATATAATACATATAAATGTATCTATACAATAAAAACAACTCTGATAATAATAATAATAATACAATCAAATATTAATTATATATAATAATAATCGTTTCTATACATATACATACATATCTAATTTTAGCTCTCATGGCAAGTTTAAATTGAACATTTTTATAATACACATATAATATTTTGATGTCATACAAAAGCTGTTTGCTATAAAACCCGCCTGACAGACAGCTCTAAAGAAGACTTCATAATGTCAACGAAATTGCAATAACGGTACACTAGCAAACACACACATACACACACACACACACACACACACACACACACACACACACACATAGATTCACGCAGCAACTATGACATTTAACGAGTTTTGTTGCGTCTTTTACGAGTCAATAAACGGAAATTGCCAACGAGCTAACCAAAAAACTCAGACGCAGAAGAAGCAGAAGAGGTAGAAGCACACAGTCAACAACCGGATGTCGCATGTGCCACAAGCCACAAAAGCCAAAATGGGCGAATGTCCAATGCCAAGTGCAACAGCAGGGGCAGCAGCTGATAAACAGCAAAAAGCTAAGAGCCAAAAGCATATAAGTTTTTCATAAATTTTTATTGGCCAGCTTTGCAGTCACAGATGCGTCAGAGCCAACGCCTCTGCCGGTGGCAGTGTCGCTGCTGCGAGGTTGACAAACTCCACGCAACATGGCCCAAAAACAACAAAAATGAGTGAAAAATACTATACTCAAAGAAATGCCAATAAAAAAATACCAGTTCCAGCATAATTACAACAAAAGAGAAAAGTGCGAAAACAAACGAAAAATTGCATAAAAATAGGTTTTTTTTGTTGGGAAAGTCGGCGCTTTTGCCGCCGCATTGGGCCGGAAAATGAGCGCCTGTCAATTAAACACAAGTCAACTGTATATATGTATATATACTCTAGGTATATATATCATGATTAGGGCGCAAAGAACAATAAGATCTGAACTGTAGGCAATATGCAGATTATTTTCCATGGCTTGTTTTCAGCTTTCGGTCTGGGCGTCTGCAATTGCATGCATCTCGCTCGCACTAAATGCAATGTGTGATTGTTTTTTGGTTTATTTTGAGGTTTTTTTTTTTTTTTTATTTTACTTATTTTTACAGAGTTGGGCGCGCTGTCACGTAACGAAAGGGAAACTCTGTCTGTGAATCTGTGGGAAGTCAGCGTCTTGCAACAATGACAAGGCGGCAAATGCAAAGGCAACAAGGCAAAAATACGCAGAGGCAGAGGCCAAAAAGGCAACAATGGCAGCAGAATAACACAGAGTAGAAGTTGCTCTAGCTCTGCTTCACCTCTCTCTCTCTCTCTCTCTCTCTCTCTCTCTCTCTCTCTCGCTCTGTCCCTCTCTCACTATCGCATGTTCCAACTGACTGCCTCTGCATTTTAAGACATTTTTCATTGCATATGGTTGGCAGCATCGCATTTCAAGAAGAAGAGTCACAGTCAAAGCAGAAGTCGAAATAGAAGCAGCAACAGCAACGGCAACAGCAATAGCAACACGCCCAGTTAACACCGTAAATGCGTTGATTAATTAATTAATAAAACTTAACTGTACACACATATGTGTATTTATATATGTATTTCATATACATATATGCAATTACAGTTAAAATATGTGCAGCTGCTGATGAGAAAGCAGCGGCAACAGCAGCTGCTAAGCTGGGAATAACTGCTGCTGCTTCTGCAAAGCAAAAAAAAAACTAATTGCATTAAGAGCTGTTAAAGCTTAGCAGTCAAAACAAAAGCGCAAAAACAAAATCAGAGCAATTCCCACAGAATCTGCAAAAGTCACACCATCGCACACGCACACATAGACTGTGCTGTTGTTATTGCACTCAATCAATGTGCAACGGCATTTGGAGAGCAGCGAGCAGCGGTCAACAACACTTGCTGCTCGCTCGCGGAAGCAGCGCACCAAAAGAGAAATAGAGAGCGCTAGGCAGCGGCAGCGGCAGCGGCAAAGGCAGAGCGGAAGCTGTTGTTGTTGTTTTTGCTGTATTTATACTGCAGGTGGCGTTTGGCAAACAATTGCAAGCGCTGCTGTTGCTTGGCACGCTTCTGCCTGTTCCCTCCCTCCCCCTCTCTCTCTCTATCTCTCTCTCTCTCTCTGGCGCTCTCTTTTCTATTAACACTCAAGCAGTTGGTGTCGCTGTTATGCTATTAACATGCTGTTAGCTTGATTGAAAATGTTTTATGGCGCTGCCCCTTTGTTGAGCTGCGGGTTGTTATTATTATTGTTGCTGCTATTGCTGCTGTTGTTGTTGCTTTTGTTGTCAAGTGCACTAACAACAACAAACGTCAGTTGGCCGCTTTGAACTCGCACGAGTGAAAGTGAAAATTGCTAAATTATACAGAAATCAATGTTACAGCAGAGGCAGAGGCAGTGGCAACAGCAGCGCCAGCTAACGGAAAGGTGGACATTGTAAATGAGCAAACAGCAGGCGCGCTAGTTGATTAGCCAAACAGCAAACATGCCAAGCAAACAAACTAAACCAGCAACACCCAAACAAACTGTTGCAAGTTCATGAGCAACAGTTTGCGCCTACTGGCTTACCCTAACTGCACTTGACTTTGCTCTAAGTCGCATTCCAATGCTGCGACCAGGTTCTACTTTCGCAACCCGTTTTCACTCCACCAGCTGTGGCATATATACATAAATATATACATATATACATACACATTCAATTTGCAAACTCAACTCTAACGTTGTCCCAATTTTCGTGCCTGCCACATAATTGGGGACACCTGCATGTGCCAAATTCAAAAACTAGTTGCAACAACAGCAGCAACAGCAACAACAACAATATGATCACTGGGAAAGGAAGCGTTAGAAACTGGTCGAATGGCAATGGTAATGGGCATGCCAATAGAAATGGAACGCAATTTTCCAGTCACGCAATTAGAAGGTGCGCATTTCTTTCTAGCTCACTGTTAGCGCTGAATACTGTTAAGGTACTTAACAGCGATTGAGGATTTTAACTTTTCAATTGTAATGGAATTTCCTTTGGCATTCCCATAAAAGATTATTGCTGTAGTCACACATATAATGTGAATGCCTTTATATGTGATTTCAATTAATTGTAGTAAAAATTTAAAGAGATTTTTATGTGCATCATGTTTTATTTACGTTTCCTTTCTTCGCTTACGTTTCTCTCTCTCTCTCTCTCTCTCTCTCTCTCTCTCTCTCTCTCTCTCTCTCTCTCTCTCTCTCTCTCTCTCTCTCTCTCTCTCTCTCTCTCTCTCTCTCTCTCTCTCTCTTCCTCTCTCTCTCTCTCTTAACATAGTCATGCCAGCTGTTATGCGTAAGTAAAACAAATCACTTTAATTAACATAGCTACTCAATACGCCATCTGTGTCTTAACATATTCATGTAAACTGTCATACATAACATTTAAATAAGACAACAAATTCCTTAAGCATTTCATGATCATTTTAGTATACGTACTTGTTAGTCATGTTCATGTAAAGTAACAGCTGTTTACTCATATGCTTTACTTTTCTATCGAACATTTAATTGGTATAACCATTCTTCTTGATTCACTCGAACGTTTCTCAATTGCTCAATTTGAGTAGTCACTGCTTGACAACTGCTACCTGAGCACCCACCAGCTGAGCTACTTCCATTGTCCAGCTTCAGTTTCAGCGGCAAAAGTCACCGCAGCAATTTGCGCAATTGAACTCATCAATTGCAGCAATTAAATGTGCCAAAGGCAGAGGGGAAAGCAGAGGTACCGAGAGGCGGTACGCCTGCCCAGCTGCCAGTTTCGAGCGATGAATTAACCAACCCAAACTCAAACAGAAAGCAGCCACACGGCAGGCACAAGATGAATGTGATATAACAGCAACACGACCAACTCAACGACAACAACAACAACAACAGCAACAGCAACAACTGCAAGTTAATTAAATGATTTTCAATGTCTGACAAGCGCGCGTTACTTTCCTAAGCCCCCTCCAACAATGGCAAATGGAAAATGGAAAAGAGCAAATGGTAGAAATGAAATCGATTGCATTGGAAATGCATTTCCGTTGAGAGGCGATCTCCAAATGTCGACTGGCAAATATATTTGCAGGATGCAGCCAGGCTTCAATCAGTTCACAAATAGGTTTTCCTTTTCATTCCATGTTGAAAGCTGCCCCATCGTTGTTAGCCACTGCGCAAAAACAGATTACATGGTCGCAGCGATAATATAACTAAGTATACATAATATATACTAAATATATATAGTATATACTAAATATATATTGTATATACTATATATATAATAGAAAGTAAAATCTAGTTGCAAGTAATCTATAAGTTATAGCAAATCAAGGCTAGCTTCGTTTGGTGAACTATTATAATATACCCTGTAAAAACACAAGTTTCTCCCTAAAATTTGATACTCCAGTTTGATGTAACATAAATGCCTTAATGCCTTTCCTCAGACCCAGAGCATTCATATTTCCTGCACTTCCTACAAAGAAATTTCAATAATTTACATTACTATTTTTTGCGCAGCTCAAAATTTCCATAAATTGTGAATGTAATTGCAGCAGCTACGTTGTTTGGCTGTTGAGCTGTTGTGATAGCTTATCAGAGACCAAGAAAACAACAACAACAGCAAATAGACAACAGAAAAACAGCGCAAAACAAACTAATAGATACAATTGAATTTGATTAAAAGCATCTCTCAAGTTATGCACGGAAATCAAGTGAAATTTAAGTAAAGTGGAAAAGGAAAACAAAATATAAAAAAATAACAAATGAAAATATAGACGGAAAAAAACTGCACAAAGAGAGGCCGCACTTTAATCAGTCTCCGGCTGCGAGATACACAGCTGCATCTGTTAGATAAACGAGCAACGACAATCATGAGACGCAGATACAGATACAGATACAAAGACAAGTGCAAATGTAGCGCAGTGCGCAATTGCCAGGTAAAATGATCAAAATGATATTGCTGGGAAATGTTAAAAGAAAACAAAAACTTTAATCGATGTTTTTAGACAGAGTTTAGCGTACATATAATTACAGATAAAATCATAATCATATTTATAATAATATCATTATATAATATATCATGAAAATAATAAATGCCATTAACCAATAACCAGCCTTATGCGATTTATGTTATTTTTAAGGCCACTCTGTTAACTACCGAGATGTAAGCTATGCTAAAAGTCAATTTAACATATTCGAATTCAATTATGTTAGCTGCGCATTCGCTGTTAACTTGCTCTCTATGCTAAGAGTCAACAGAGCTTTAATTGAGCGCATTAAAATAAGCTTAATATATATATTAAAATATTTAGTTCTCCATAAAAGTAATGTAGTTATTTATTATTATTCCTCAATAATAATTATATATTTGATTTATAAAAAATAAAAAAATAAAATGAAAATTTAATTGATAAGCTGAAAGTCAAAACTTAGAGCGCACGTTTGCTACTTGACCAAGTGCTGTTGGCCAGGCCAAAGGCAGGCAGGCAAGAAGAACAACACATTAAGCCACTTGCTGAATGCATTCTTGACCAAATGCAAACAGCCAAGTCAAAGTAGAAGTAGAAGTAGACATAGAGGTTGACTCTCTGACAGCCCTTGTGCCCTTTTTGTTTACACTGACGGCCTGTCAGTGGCCAAGACGTAGGCACACAGCCAGAACGACAGATAGACAAAGACAGAGGGACAGTTGGGCAGACAGATAGACAGTTGGACACGGCCAATGGACAGCAGTAGGCTGTAGGCAGAAGACAGGCAGGCAGGACACGCGACAGTTGACGTGCGGTCATCTTTGGCTCTCTGTCTCCGTCTCTGTCTCTGTCTCTCTCTGTGTGGACAACATTTCCACTGCAGAATGCGTTCAAGTATTTGCTAAGGCATTTTCCATTTGCAAATTTGTTGAGCAAATTAACATTGCCAAGCATTTACAAAGAAAGAGAAGCCTCAACCAAGGTGGAAGTCACAGCAGGGAACAGTATGAATCAGAACCTCCATCCAGGCCAGATTGCCGGGAAATGCAATTAAAATGTTAATTGAATTATGCGTAGGGTTTAAAAGCACAAAGCCGTAATTAACTGTACGGCACAGTTAACAGAATTATGTTGTGCATTAAATAGGACGAGCCGTAATTAAAAATGCAAAAGTTCATGTATATAAATAAATAATATTATGTTAGAGCTACGTTTACTGCTGTTAAAGCAAGAAAGTATAAATTGAAAGAAAACATTGAAGAAAGGGCTCTGTTAACAGCGCACTGTTAGCTAACGTGCTGTAACAGCTATCTGCGCTGTTAAAAAAGTTCAATTAATTAACAAACTGTTACAATTAACATAAGATCATAAAATTTAATTTCAAGGAGCTATGTGACCTTTGTTCTACTCTATCATGTAAAGCCACTGTTAACACATAGTTTAGGCCCTTTTAAATAGCTATCAAAAATACCCATTAAATTTCTACTGCTATTATTCCGAACAAAAGCCGAGCCTAATTTTAGTTCCTCAAGTATTTATAGGTCCATTAACTGGGCTATTTTTAGCAGCAGCACTTCAGACTACTTCTCTGACATGTACAGCTGTATATATGTATAGAGATGTCATGAAGTCCTTAAGGGTCTACTCGAAAGTTATTAAACGCTCAGCAAAGGGTATTAAACTTGGCCATTCCCTGTTAAGTAGCTGTGTGGCTGGCGAGCGCGTTACGCTGCGAAATGTACATATATACATACATATGCATATATGCATCGGAATCCATCCGTCCATCCATTCAAACTGGCCTGACCCTGTTCTGGTGCACCACTAAAAAGAAACAAGATGTAGCTGGCAACCGGTTCTGGGAACTACAGGCAGCCAGGCAGCCAGGCTAGCCTGCAGGCAGCATCATCCAGCCGAGTGCAGCATGCAACTTGCAACTTGCAGTTGTTGCTCGCTTTCAGGTGCAAGCAGGCTATACAATAAGCTGGGCAGCAGTTACTGCAAATGACATTCGGCTGCTACATAATCTGGTTTTCTTTGATTCCAAAGGAAGCTTTCTATACCCTGTACCTAAAGGATGGATGAGTAGGTATAGGAGCAGAAAGTAGATAAAAGGTCTTACTATTCTATCAAAGATCTCCTGGTGGTCGACTTGTTTAAAACTGTTAACAGCGTATTCCTAAGTACATTTGTCTATCTTGCTACTAATCTATTTAACGATCTACATCTTCCCATCCAACTACAGGGTATCTCTTGGCTGTTCACTCTCTACTAGAGCTCCTCCTTTTACTTGCAATTCTTGTTCAGTCCGTGATTTGCATTCCGAAAAAATCGTACAGAGAAACACGATTTGAATTAAGGCCAATTGAATTTTTGGTTGACTGATGATTTTCACCTTCGCAATTCACGGCCAATGACATAACCACTCCCACCCCAACCACCAACGCCCCACCTGTAATGGCTGTGCTGCTCCAATTGGAAGGCTTCATTTTTGTTGTTTTGTTATTATTTATGCGAATTGTTGCATTTAACAGCGAGCGAACGTGCTGTAAATCTGGATCGGGTTGCATTTACTGTTCAATTGATAAGCGCATTTGCTGCGATAAGGCAGCTTCTCTAATTGCCATCAATCCAATTACTCACACACACACACACACACAGAGAGAAAGAGGCTCGCAGTGAATCGTAAACATTTGCTGCTATTAATAAACATGTTGTTTAATTTGTTGCTTTCATTTCAGATGCATGCCGTTTGTTCAGTGGGCCACGCACTTAAACCAATTGACATTTTGTGCACACGCACACACACACACAGATACATATACACACACATACAGCATGTATGCACGCAAGTAAAATGCCCAACAAATATGCCAAATGATGTCATTTGTCCGCTGTTAACACTTTGAATAACACAATGTTTTATTCTAATTTGGAACAAACAACAAATTTAGAGAAGAGTCAAGAAATAAATGCACGGGAATGCTGAAGCTGTATACAATATATAGAAAATATATAATATAATTATAATATATGTGAACAAATTCCTCATAAATGATATTTTCAGAAATGTAAATTTTATAATACTGACGGATAACATAATTAGGCGCCTGTTAACTAACCTAAGCATGTTATGTTGGCACAAATTCCCTTAAAATACCTCAAATAATATGCATTTATTTCGCAATGAGTAAACATGTTAACGGTAACTTAATTAGTTTGAAAAAACTGCATTGCTAATAACACATTTACGCAGATCCATTCATGTTAAGTGAAAAGCGAATTCACTTCAACAATGGCTGGTTCGTCAGCTTGTCTGTTAGTCATGTTGTCTGAAAGGAATGATATGAAATGCTTTATATTTGTACAACTATTCAAGTCAGGCCAAGCTGGCACCAGCAACAGGAAACATCCGGCGGGAAATGTTAAATGAAATGGCACATTAAGGATATGCCACAAGTAGCTGCGTCAGCTGAGCCGGAAACGGCCAAGCTTTCGTGACTATGTGTGGGACTCTTTGTGTGTGTGTGGCTGTATGTGTGTGCCTGGCAACAGGTGTGCGTATACTTTCGGACTAAGAGTTAGCTGATAAAAAAAAACAACTAAGACTAAAAAAGAGCCAGCAACTGGCCATGTAATACGCTATCAACAGCGTCGACTCACCTGATAATACGAATCCGACATGTTTTTGTGTTTTAGTTGTTGTTGCTGCTGTTGCTGATGTGGTTGTTGCTGTTGTCGTTGTTGAATCACTCGTTAAGCGCTCTTGTTGTTTGCTGAATTTAGTATATCAGTTTTGTTGTTGCCCGCGTCAGAGTTGAGAGACACACTAACACAGACACACACACACATATATGTAAATATTAATACGCATATGCACGCACACACTCAGACAGACGACCAACGCACGTCGCGTTCTTTCGTTTAGTTTGGTTTTTGTTTACTTTTGCTCCAAAAAAAACTGTTGTCTATGTATGTAATATATATTTGCCTGTTCACACTTCCAACTGTGCTTTTATAGCGAGCGAGCGCGCGCTCTCTCTCTCTCTCTCACACACTCTCTTACTGGTATTTGCTATCGATATTGAATAGAACTTTCGTTGAGTTGTCGTTGTTGTTGTTGTTAATATGGTAACATTGGAAATGCGACGACAAAGCAAACGCGCTAACAGGTGGCACAAACTAGCAAGAGCGAGATAGCGCGAACTAGCGAGTTAGCCTGACAATTGTTGCTCAAAACAAAAGCAAGCAATGGGCGGTCTATTTTTTGTAAATATTATTCTGCATATTACTGACAAAACATTTTACACACAAAATAACAATGATCAAGGGAACACTAAACTGCAGCTGAGGCTGCTGGGGAATACAGTGGAATGGAGTAGATGCACTTCCATAGAAATTAGCTTCAATTGAGCATTTTGTAGATTTAATTGGAAATGGTATGAGTGTGTGTATATGTGTGTGCTGGACCGTTGCTTTTGATTGAAGTGACTGCCGGTGCTTTTCCCTCTGCCTCAGCTGGTTTTAGTGCATGCTATAAATAAGTAACAGTTAATGGACCAGCGGGATGGGGCGATTCAGCGCCATAATCACCAAGCGAAGGAAGAAGAGCGGCAAGCGCAAGTGGCGGCAAAAAAAAAGCTGTTCGCGCAGCTAAATGGAAATTTGCTGCTGCGCCCTGCACGCTCCTTCTCGCTTACACAAACATACACACACAGACACACTGGAAGACAAGACAGATGGGCACAGTACCGGTTGCAATATAATGGCGTCTAAATAATGAGGCACCTTGAAATGAAAACACGGCCAAGATTGTTTAAACAATAATCGCAACGCACAAAAACAGCTTTGCACACACTCAAGCACACACACACACAACGCTGCATATGTGAGTGCTTGGTATCTTTCGCATCTTCTTTATCTTATACAAAAATTTCACTGGCAGTTGTACATTTTTTATAATTGTAATCTCGCTCTCGCTCACTCATACACGCACGCACACACACACACACACTTGCATACAAATTGCGCTGCTCAGATCAAATTCTTTGCCGTCTGCGCTTGTTGCTGTTGCTGCTGCTGCTGCGTTGTCGACATTTCGCTTCGTTTTCTTTGCTTGTTTTGTATGTTGAGTACAAAAAAACATAATAACAAAACTAATATTAACCACGTACACTTTGTATTCAAATCATAACGCTTGTGTTTAGTGTTGTACTTTTAATTGTTACATGCAATAAAATATACACTTTGTTGGGTTTTTAAACGAAAAAATGTGAAATGGTTAAAAACAGAAAACGGCGACGACACGACGTTCGAGCATATAACCAGTGTTACCGCTAGCACAAAATGAGCAAATTACCGCAGATAGCTTGTTCAAAAAATTACAAAAAAAAAAAATACTAAACTAGAAATGAAGTAGTTCGGCGGTATTGTATACCTTCAAATTATTTAAAAATAATAATAATACAATACTATTTTATAAGTTGTAGGATTAAAGTTATTTTCAAAGACAAAACTAGTTTTTGAGTAGTCAAAGACAGTCTATTTTGCTTTGCGGTTTGCCGATAAGCAGGGCTGTGTTTTTGCACACTGTAGACGCTAGCGATGACACTTTTTTAGCGATCGGCACGAAAGAAACCTGCAGCTATTAATATATACAAATTGTATATATTATGTAAAATGATAGATTGCATTAAATATGTAAGTATATTTATTTATTTTATTTTGTTTTAGGTTAGACTGCTGGCTTCTTGGGCAACGAACCGAATGCTGCAATAACGGTGCCCTTCGTGCCAGTCACGGTCGTGGTTAAGGCAGGTAACGTAGCCTTTGCGGCCGGCTGGTCCCACTTCGATTTGCTATAGTAAACAAAGAGCAACTAAGGATTATTTTTATGGAAAGATCAAGGCAACACTTACCGCTTTTTGGCCTCCTCCTCCACTTTGCGAGCCAACGCCGTCGCTTGCTCCACTTTGTCCATGTCTTTGCGATCCTTTTGGCGCTTGAGCATCTCAGTTTTTTGTACCGCCGACAACGCTTCGTAGTAGCTCTCCTCGCCCCACTGTAGCGGATCGTAGATTTCAGGCGGATAATTGGTGCCGAATTCATTGATGTCACAAAAACTTATCAACTTCTCATAAATGCTGGGATTACGGAACTCCTTGCGATCCTGTATAACGCGATTCATATCCATATTCGTTTGCCTCATTTTCGTATACATTTTCGTGATCTTTGCCACTAGATCCGCTGGCGGCTGCCCCTTTGGCTCTGGCGGCAACTGAAATTTATATTTTGCGTATTTCGGATCTTTCTCATAGCTCTCTGCCGTGCGATCCTCAGCGTTGTAAGTGTTGGAATCATCATCGTCATCCAGCTGCATGGGCGTCTCCGTAGCGCCTTCTGTCTTGGCATTACTTTTATCCTTGCCATTTTCATGTTGTTCAGTCTCACGCTGCGAGCTAGCACTGTCGCTGGAAGAGTCTTCCTCACTGGAGGATTCCTGCGCACGATCTTCTTCCTCGTCAGAGATCAACGTATCGTCCTGGTAGCTGACCAAGCGACGCACTTTCTTAGCGCGTTTCTTTTTCTTGTGTTTCTTCTCTGGTTCCTGCTCCTGCTTAACTGGTGTTGCGGGCGTTGGTGTCGCCTGCTTTGGTATTATAACCTGGCAGATTTTATAATTTGGATTAATTTGAGCACATTTTTGTTGAATAAATATCTCCATACCTGCGAAGCTGTTGAATTTTCAGAGTCTGGACTGGCATCACCTTCGTTCTCCGAGTCCGTGTATTGTGCAGTCAAACTGGCCAAGGCGGAATGACTCATTGTAGTTTATTTTGTTTTATTTTCTAACTATTATTTAATATTTAATTCCTATCTTCTAAATTGTTTCCTTTGCAGCTTTCTCTACTTCATGGAACTTTGCCATTCACAGCGATGCGTCGCAGGGCGAATTGTCTATTGTTTTTGTATTAAGTTGGCAGCACCTATTTGAACAGCTGTAAATAAAGTGTATACGAGCTATTTGAAATTTGACGTGCCTTAAGTTATTTCAATTATTTAAGAAAAAACATAGAAAGTATAATTGAGTAGTACAGTTATATATTGTATATATCATTGAGGTACGTTCAACGTGAATTGTTTACTGAGAAAAAATACACTTATAGATTAAAGAGCATACAACCTTCGCGTTAAGTATTTCACGAATGTTACATCGTGTAAACGATATTTATTGTTGACGTTGACGAATAGGAAAGAAAATATGAGCGCAGCAACTGAGGAACAAGATCGCATACAAAAACGCGTAAACAAGATACTGGAGACGCGCCTGGAAACAGACAAGGATACGTTAGATGCCCTAAATGGATTATCCAGCTTTTTCACCGAAAACACTTTGCAAAATCGCCGCAATTTGCGCAGCCAAATCGAACATCGCTCGGTCGGCATCAATCAGAATTTTCTAAAAGCGTTTCGAGAGGTCAAACTTACGCTAGATGCCGTCTGCACAGATCTGGACACGATGGCCACATCGGTGCAAACCATGAAAACTGACCTGGAGACATCCAAGGCGCTGACTAAAGACCTCATCGAGCAGACCAACAAAATGCAAGAGGAACGGGAACGCCTCGAGGTACATCAGCAGATCGCGCAGGCTTTCCTGGCGCGATTTCAGCTCAGCGTACCGGAGCATCAGTTGCTGTACGGCACGGCCAAGGATGCGCCCATTGTGCCCGAATTCTTCAAAGTGCTGGATCGAGTGCAGTCCATCCACTCCGATTGCCGGCTGCTCATGCAGTGCGGCTATCAAACGGCTGCGCTGGACATCATGGAGGAAATGACGCTGCATCAGGAGGGCGCACTGGAGCGGCTCTATCGCTGGACCCAGAATCACTGCAGAAATTTGGAAAACAACGAAATCGGTCCGCTGATCGTGGAGGCCATGAGCCGACTGCAGGACCGGCCCGTTCTCTTCAAATATGTCATCGATGAGTATGCGATTGCACGACGAGCTGTGCTCGTCCGCCAGTTCATTGAGGCGCTCACCGAGGGCGGCCCTGGAGGTAATCCGAAGCCCATCGAACTGCACGCCCACGACCCGAAGCGCTACATCGGCGACATGTTCGCCTGGCTGCATCAGAGCATACCCAACGAGAAGGAGAATCTGATGCTGCTCTTCAAGAAGTGCGATAAGCATGGCAAGATATCAAACTGCTTCCCTTCTCGTCCAGTTATTTGAATGCTTCCTCTCTTGCAGATATCTCAGAGCAGATGCAAAAGGCTTTGAGCTACATCGCCGACGGCGTCTGCCATCCGCTCAAGGTGCGCGTGGACACGATTCTGAGCTCTGAGCAGGACACCATCATACTCTTCACCATCTCCAATCTTCTGCGTTTCTACCAGCAGATCATGAAGCAGGTGGTGCAAGGCGGCAGCCTGGAACAGTGCCTCATCGATCTGCAGCAGAGCAGCGAGCAGATCTATCTGAATGCTCTAGCGGCACAGGTGCGCAGCGTGCTGCAGCGGCCAGCAGGCACTAGTCTAGCGCTGGAGCCACCACAGCGAGATCTGGTGCCGCCGGCAAGCGTTGCCCGGCTACTCAACATACTGAAAGAGATTCTCTCGGTGGCCACCATGGTGGATGGCCGCCAGGCGGACATCACCAAAATCGTAACCTGTGTCATCGATCCGCTGCTGCAGTCGGTGCAGGAGAGCGCCGCCCACCTGCCCACCGTAGACATGGCCGTCTACCTGCTCAACTGTCTGTATCACATGCAAAGCACCTTGGCGGTCTTTGAGTACATGGATGAGCGCGTGGAGCGTTTGCAGGCGCAGTCGGATGCCCAGCTGGACACTCTGACCTCCGAGCAGGCCTCCTCGCTGGTGGCCAATCTCAATCTGGGCCCCATCTACACCATTCTGCAGAGCAACCAGACGAAAATCGAGACGAATCTGCTAAAGATTTTCATGTCCAAGATGGATGCATTCCTCGAGCTGCCCGACGTGCTGTTGCTGCCCCAGGTGCAGCTCATCATGTCCAGCGCCCATCGCAGCACCGTGCAGCGTCGCGCCTTCAATGTCATCGTGGCCATCTACAAGCAGATCTATGAGCGTGTCCACGATCCGGCGAATGGCTTCGAGCAGCCGGAGGCGCTGCTGCACAAGACACCCGATCAGGTGGCTCGCATATTGGCCAACTGATGAATGGCAGCTCGAAGGCTTCAGCCTCTTGTTATATGTATTTATGTGTGTGTATTCCAATATATTGTACGACTACTGTAGTCCATTGTAGTTTACTGTGCCCATTGTATGCCCACTTGGGGGCTTCTCTTTATTGTGCTCCCCTCACTGCGGCTACATTTGAAATGGAACTCGTGATTTCTTGTTGCTAGTACAGTCTGTATTCATATTGTATGACGGTAAGGGACAGTTTGAAACTGCTACAGTGAGCTCTAGATAATATAAACGAAAGTTTAGTTTTATATACCAATTGAAGTTTATATGAATGATTTGAGTGGCTGTTGTTACTACAGTCTGTATTCTATTTGTGTGACGGCGCTGCTACAGTGAATGTAACTAATGTAAACTATATTTTAGCTTGAAATGTATTGCTATATTAAACTAGCCTTTTGATTATGAGTATTTTGTCTATATGTCTTACTTATGCTTCAGTGTACTTACTTCATTTCCTGTACTTCTTAGCGAAACTCTACAGCTAAATAGTATGTTCATTATATGTATATAAGTATTTGCGTTATTTACATTTATTAGCAAATAACGCAGCTGGTTCGTCTTAGTGATCTTTTACTGTAACATTCTTAGAAAATGCTATTGAAGTGTATTGTTTTGAAGTGTATTGCATATATATATATATATGATATACAACTTCACTGTATATCTTCACTGGTTCCTCTTAGCGAAGCTCTACTGTATCTTCAATTATAATTGTCGGCAAAGCAAGTGCCAAGCACATTTAAGCTTCGTTCCGCCTTACCCACAGCCTTTTCTTTGCTTTTCCATTTGTTGTTATTCTAAATGCACAATAGGCTCTAGAAGCTGATATATATATATAACATATTATATATATTTATATAGGGTATATATATATATATATATATATATATATATATATATATATATATATGCTATAATCGCCTGCTCTCCATCTTCTGTCAATTGTGCAAAACGCGCGCTTATCACAGCCGAGCCGCGCCGAGCCCTAGGCAAAGGCGACAGAAGAAAAGAAAATAATTCACAAAAGCTTTTGCTTAAAATTAGTTAAAAATAAATAAATAAACAAATGAAATGATTTGTTGTTGTCCACATTTATCACGAGGCGAAATCTCTTGAGCGCGTCATTAGTTATAAAATATTTTGACATCGTTTTTATCGCGTGTTAACAATTAAACAATATTTTGTGGCTAGAAGCGCGTTCGCAGTGCCATTTCAGCTGGCCATAAACTGAGAACTCGGCATCGGAAGTTTTTATCTAAGAATCATTAAATTCCAAAATATACAGTGGAAACTGCTTATCGCGACGTGCGGAAGCTGTGAATTAAACATATTCGATTTGTGTGTATATCAACTTATATATTGCTATGCTAAGCTAAACGTTTTATAATTAAGTATACAGAAATAGTGTTAGTGTGTGTGTGTGTGTGTGTGTGCTGGTACGTCTTAGTTAATAGTGACTGTGGCACGCTGGAAGAGCTCCAAGGTGAGCGCCGCAAAGAAAGCGGGAAATGAATTATTTGCTGCCAATTGTTGATCGATGGCCGGCTTCAATGTCTGTGAATACGGCGACTCCAGCAGAGCCAAACAATTCGATTCATTCAGGCTAATGGACAGATAGTCATCCGGACTCTCAGCATACATGCTCGAAATGCTAATCAAATAGGGAATGATATATATAAGTTAAAAATGTTCTTATATAGTTTAGATATCGAGACCCACCGATAGTGACTGTTGGCGCCCACGCGATCGATCCTGTAGCCCAGCAGCATATAGCAAACATCACGAAACTCTTTGCTGGCCGCCTTGAAGCACTCCTTCATCTTCTTCATTTTGCCATTGGCCGAGTCCAGTTCGGCGCGCAGCTGATTGAATTCCTTGAAATTCAGTGTCATGCCACCGCCGGCATTGCTGCTGCTGCAGGTTTCATTGAAGCGTGCCTGTGTCTGCTCCTGATCCTCCTCCAGCTTCTTGTTGCGACGCTTCAAACGCTCAATCTGCATATACAAATAACTTAAAGTTTTGGCCCAAGCTCGCTCACTCACTCGCTTTTCGCTCACCTCCGCTTGAAGTTTTTCCACCACATTCTTGGTTGCTTCGTATGCCTGTGCGGCGGGATTATCGCTGACATGCAACACCTTGTAGTTGCCCATGTTGAAGTCGCCGCGCAGACAACGATGCTCCATCTCCAGCTCCAGTTCGTCCTTGCGCCGCCTCAGACGTTCATTCTCCATGCGCAGCGAGTCCAGCTCTCGCTTCACGCTATCATAGCCACTCTCACTGATGGGCGGATCATTGATGAACTCCTGCTGTCGCATCGATTGCATTTCCCGCGCGAGCGTTGAGCACATCTCCTTGTAGCCCGTCAGGGTGCGCTCCAGCACCTCGACACGGTAGCGCACCTGCATATCGTTGGTCATCTCAGCGGTGCTCGCATTCGTCACATTGAGATCTTTGTCGAAATTATCGAGCAGCGTCTTATAGAAATCGCGCTCCTTGCACACAATCATTAACTTGCGCTGCAGCCGCTCGCGGAGGCTCTTGTGGCGCTTGAGCACCACATTCATTTCGTCGATGTTCTTCAGGTAGACGGCGCACTGCTGCTCCAGCTCGCGTACCGACGTCTGCAGCTGTTTGGCGTCCAGGGCGGCGGTGCTCTTCTCTGCGGTGCGCACAATATCGTCTTGGAGCAACTGCTCGATGCGGGTGCGCAGCGCCATGGGACTGACGAGTGTATTGGCTAGACAATGATCCTGGGCAATTTTCACCCACTCCTTCAGCTCCTGCTCCACATACGTCAGCTTCACCTGCAGTGCAGCTGCCTCGGCACGAGCGCCCTCCTCCCGATCCAGGCGCGTCTTATAGTCGTGCACCTGCTCCTCCAACAACAATTTGTCCCCAATCAACGAATTTAGTTGCTTGTTGTGCGCACGCAGGCGGTCCACCTCGGCTTGCAGCTCTGGAACACTAAGCAAACGGGCCTGCGATGTCTTGGTCACCTCTTTCCAGTCGGCGTAGGATTGGATTTCGTATTCCAGCTCCTTGATGCGCGCATTTGCTGTTGTCAAAGTCTGTTGTTGCATTTCGTAGTCCAGCTGCAGCTTCTCGTATTTGGCAGCGGTTTCTTTATATTCATCGTGGCGTTCTTTGATGCTCTCCAGCTCCTCCTGGGTCAGCCGCAGCTGCAGCTCGGCCCGCTCGCACATTCTCTTGTATTCGCTCAGCTCATTGTTGATGCAGTGCTGCACTTCCCGTGCATCCTCCTCTATCTGCGTCTTCTCCTGCTCCACACGACTCAGTGTCGTCTCGTATTTGAGTTTCTGTTGGGCTAGTTCGGCGACCAAACGATTCGCTTCCTGGCGAGCACTGTGCTCCCTCTTCCGTGCCACCTGCAGCTGCTTCTCCAGCTCGATGACCTTGTTGCTAGTGTAGTCGCATTGCTCTTTAAGCGCTTGCGCTTTGCTTTCGGCCAAGGCCAGCTCCGTTCGATGCTCCTTCGCCTCCTGTGCCAGTTGGTCCTGCAGTTGAGTTATTACCGCCTTCGTCTCGATGAGGTCGGCGCGCAGTTTGCGCGTCTGCCAAGGACCCACGGGATCAGCGAAGGAATTATTCAGTGATGTATTACTGGCATTGAAGCTGGCATTCGCTGAACTGGTGTCCAGGCTATCGATGCGTCGTTTCTTTGGCACTTTTGTAGGCAAAACATTCATTTCATTTCTTTTCAATACATTTTTTTAGCTCTTCTTCTTACCTGTCCCAGAGTCTTCGGTGAAAGACATGGAGAGCCGGTCGAAGCTGAGCTTCTTGGGCGCAGAGTGTGTAATACTATCATTGAAGCGTGCCATTATATTGTCTAAACTACTTCGTATTTCTTCCATTTTTACTATTTATTCAATTTTTATAAATTATTTTCAAGCTCGCTGTTTGTGTAAAAAATTTGTTGCTGAAATCACTTCAGGCTGTGGCGGCAGACCGATATATACTCGATATGTGACCACTTCAAACAATAGTTGCGAGCGGTACTGCCAACTGATTATGGTATAGGAAAATGCTGTAAGTAAAACAAGTTGACAGCCTCGCTACAGCCAATGGCGCCAAATTTCAAAAACATGTATTTGCATGAATATCTTATGTTTGATATATTATTTCGTTTTCGTGTGAGCAACCATTATGAGTAATTGCATCATTAGTTTTATGTAAAACGAAACATTTCAATCATTTTAAATAAGCCTACACAAAAATAAAGTGATAAAATTTGCGCTTATGATTTATTTGAGTTAGCCTCCCACTCTGTCCTGCGTGTGTGTAAGTGAGTGAGGGTGAGTGTGTACGTATGCCTCTGTTAGCCCATGAAAAATGAGCGCATTAAATTTTATGATATTGTTTGGGCCTGTCATCAACTTTGGTCCAGAGCACACACACACTGTACTCACTCTACCTCATACACACATACACACACACACAGTTTCATACGTACGGACGACAAGCAAGTCGCAAAGTTCAAAGTCAAACAATAACACTTTTCATAAACAAAAACCGAGTATACACACACACACATACATATATATGTAAATATATATGTGCGCTCAGCTCATATGAATTTGCTCAAATTTCTTTCTTTTACAGTTACCTGCGCCCATGCTCCAAAGTCGACTACAAAAAATTTTCCATATTGAAAGTTGGCCAAAGCGTAAAAGAAAAAGCAAAAACAAAAACAAAAAATAAAACGAAATTGACCTGTACCAAACAGTGTTGCCATTTTAGCCTATTTCAAGCTAGATCTGGCCTATTTTAAAGTGTTCTAGCCTATTGATATAAATCCATTGAAAATGGGTATGGAATGGAATAGCCAGAACCTAGAGAAGCCTTTGCAGAAGTTATATTCCTTATGAAAATAATAGAAACTTTTGACTATGCAACATAATGTTCATGTCGTACCAAGCATATGTGTTATGCTTGAGCAGCGTAATGAGGTAATCCGATTTACCTATACGTGTTTGTTTGCTTATACGTATATACATACATATATTATATGTATATTTGTCTCGCTACCATAGACTGCCTCCACCTGTCTCTCTTTCTATCTGCCTAACTACAGAAGATCATATAAGTTTATTTGTATGAAGCAGTATGTATTTGATATGAGTAAAACGAAGCTAGAATGCTTGCAGCAGCAGAGAGTGTTCCCATTGGTCACATAAAGCTCAATTGCAACGACCGCCTAGGCTGAACATTTGAGAGTCTACCTATATAAAGGGCTTGAGCTACAGCATTTCTTCGTCGTCCAAACATGGTGGAGGTCAGTCGTTCAGAGCAATAAAGTGGAGGAAAGTGAAGTGTAGTCAAGAAATACTTGGAGGAAACACTTAGAAGAAATACTTGGAAGAAATAATTGGAGGGAACACTTAGGGGAATTACTTAGGAGAGATACTTGGAAGATGCACTTAGAAGAAATACTGGGAGGCAACACTTAGAGGAGAGACCTGAAGGAAAGACAGAGGAATTTAAAACAATATATATTTTTTCATCTAGCCCGCTGTTCCAGAATTTCTTTCTAGCCTACTTTTATCCACAATCCCACTTATTTCGGAGCTGAACTGCTGACAACACTGGTGCCAAGCACAGCGCGAACTGTCGCCAGAGCACACGCACACACAAAGGAGAGGCGAATATTGTATAAAAGTTCGCTGCCTGCGTTTTGTTCAAGCACTTTAGTGCGCAGTTTATGTGTAGTGTGTGTATGAGGATTGGTGTGGGTGGGTGTAGTGCGTGGGCTTAACTTTTTGCTCGTTGAGCACTTTATCAAAGCTTAGCACCTGACAATTTGCCATGAAACATGCGGCCATTTCTTTATTTCGTTTTCTTAACATACGCACAAGAAATCAACACGCCTTTGCATGTGAGTGTGTGTGAGTGAGAGAGAGTATGTGAGTATGAAAGAGTATGTAATGAAAATAACATTGAGTGCTTTTGCTTTTGTTCTTTCATGCGGCTTTGTAGTCGATGTTGTTGGCGATGCTGCTCATTCTCTTTGTGGTGTACATCAATGTCACCGCTGCAGCTTAGCGGACAAGTCCCTTTACCTTTTAATTAAATTAAAGCCGATTAGCTGCCACTCGCCTCGTGGACTAACTTGTGTATCCTTATCGGGGACCAAGTGCGTTTTATGCTGCCGTTGGCATTTTATGTTTTAGATGTTTTTCATCAGCTGCGGTCCAATTTTCCAACTACTTAACATATTTTATTGCTTTGTTAATGTGCAAAGAGCTTTCTCTCCACTCTCTCCCACTCACTCTCTTAAAATTCAGTCGAGTGCAATGTTAGTTTTAAGCTGTGTTTAACAAGGCAACTGTTGCTATATTAATTTGAAGTAAGTGCACTCCTTAAGACGGCAAAGCAGGGATTGCTTTGAGTCTTTTAACAGTGTAAGCTTGGTATGCTAATTTGCTCTAATTGCACTGTTAGCTCCTGCAATGCATTTCTAATTGATTTTGCTATGTTAAAGAGTTAAAGAGCGTTATTATGTAAATGTGCTCTAATTGCTCTGTTGACGCTGCATAAGCTGTACTTTGCTTTGCATAGGAAGAGCGCAGAGCAGCTTTTGCTATGTTAAAGTGCACTAATTGATTTTAAATCTCGAATATTAAATTCTACATCATATTAAATGCGAGTTAATAGCCAATGTTCACTTTATTTATTAATTTTAATATTTTTCCGCAGTATTTTAAAGCTTTACGTTCAATTTGAACTATTTATTAATATATGCACACCTTTTTATTATTTTTCCATTTTATTTGCATTTGCCAGTGGCAGAATTTTCCTTATAAATGCCACTTATTAATGCACCATTGCTTCACAAAAACAAACCCACACAAACGCGCATACATACATGCTCTCTTAAACACTCACACATACACAGGACATGCAACAGGCGGAACTTATGGGGTTTTTTAAGGGGGCGGTTTGTTGTTCGTATTTGCAAAGCGACGCTTCCTAGAATTTCCGCTGACTCACAATCGCGCGTTCGCCACAAAAATCTGAATAAATTTCCAGCGTGACACAGAAAAACGCAACTCCAACTGGATGGAATTTTCATGAGGCACGCCAAAAGTCCCTGGCACTAAAAGACCCTCAGAGCTGTCTGTCCGCGAGCTTAAGTTGGCATTCATTCCGTAGCTGCACTCCGGTCTAGTCGCGCAGTTACCCTCCCAGGCAAAGGGTAAGTCGATTTGCACTTAGTTTGTGTTTGGCATATGATCCGTGGTGAGAGCAGCCGTCACCATATGATTGATAGCTGTGCTCACGGTGCTGCTGCTGCAGGAGCCAGTGAAACATTTTCAGAGATAATGGATCAATTCTCTAGTTAGCTTAAATCTCCAAGATTTAAAATGCGTTCACACACACACACATACACACGCTCCTCTCTAGCATTTCAAATGCACCTGTTAACCGTTTGGAAAATTTATGACTTCCTAGTCACAGCACTTGGACCGAAGCCCCACACAAACACACGCGCGCGCTCGTTCGGCTCTTTGCATCTCGGTCCCTTTGCCACTGTTCCTCTCTATGCACATTGCACATTTCCTCTCCTTGCCTAGTTGCCATTGTCTGCCAGTCTGCACTTTGCTATTGTTTTTGCTTAACGGTGAATAACGATAAACGACGTACACAGACACATGCAAAGAGGAAGAACCGTTTAGATGCTCACGTACGCCCACTTCCACAAAGTGTTAAGCTGCCAAGTGCAAGGACATGTACATGCTTGCATCCAAATGCATTGACATCCATGTGTGTGTCTGTGAGGGCAATAAATAAAATCAACAATAGCTAATTGCAAGCACAACCTTTTATATACACAAGCGCACAAACGTATGAGGACCAAGATACACGTGAATGAAATGCATTATGCAAGCTTCAAAGCGCCTAGCTTAATGTTCATATAACTTGTCTAGCAAATGCCCTGTATATAAATCTGTTAAAAATAGTAGTAGGCTACCAAAATTGGGTTTACTGTAAATCTTACTGTTACTAACCTTGCTGCAGCTTAAAATAATTAATAGGTGTTTGCTAAGAAGCGTAACTTTTCTATTTACTAGTCAATCTATATACCCTTTAATCCAACTCAATTCCATGGCAGTCAAAAAGGCCCGGCTGAGCCTTTCACTTTCATACTAGCAGCGGCTGACACTGCTGCCTTGTTAAGGAGTGTGTCAGAATGTGGTGAATTTTACGTGCTAGAGAGAGCGACAGAGCGCTCTCAGCACACACACACTCAAGGCAAGTTAACACATAGCCGGCCCCGGCAGCAGTAGCTGCTGTATAAAATACAATGCATGCCAACAGGCGCGCAAAAGGTACGAAACTCACCAGCTTAAGAGAGCGTTTGGCAATTTTATCGATATATCGTTTACATCGATGCATACTTTGGCGCAATTTTGCTGAATAGCTTAAATAGGAAATTTATATAAATAATTCCAGTAATTTGAATAATCAAAGTTAGTCATATTTTAATTAACAGATGTGGAAAGTACATGGTGTAGTATGATATACAAGGTTGTTAGCATTTTAAAATTATTGCGAAATTATTATTGTCATTTTTTGAAAAACGAAGTCTATCGTTTGGTTTTTTCTGCCGTCACCTTGTGTTTATCGATGTGTGGATTTACTTTGCTACTGTGCGCGCTCTTCCATGAATTTGTAATTGAAATGGCCGCGTCGCTACGAAGTGCTTGCAGTGCGTAGGCGGTTGTCGTAGACTGACGTCGTGGCCATAGCACGTGCTACGAGTGCGGTGCGTGCAACGGTGCCACCACCACCAACACCAATACTATAACAACAGAAGCAGCAGCAATCGTAGTAACAACAACAGCAGCAACAGCAACAGCGAGAACAACAACAACGGACAAACGACCGCAGTAGCAGCAGCAGCAGCAGTTGAAGCTAGCTGACTGAAGCTATAGCAGAAACCTGAGGCCGCGGCAGCAACAACAACAACAAAGAGTAAAGCAAAGCAAAATCACAAATAACGGCACTTAAATTATGAAAAAAAGTAACGGCCTAAAGTTGACTTTGCATTTGTAAAATGAAATCGAGGTGAAACAAAAATGAAAACCAAAGACAAAAACAATTAAATTGACTTTGCATTTCTGAAAATAAACTAAAAGTGAATAAAGTAGACAATAATAAAAAACAGATGTGACTAAAACTAAATAACAAGTTTGAGTGGTTGACAATATATTAGATTTAAGTAAACAATTTGCACCTTGTTATTTGCTTCTGTCAAAGACTAAGCCAATTGACGCTGACAATAAGTAACAGCAAAAAATTAAGTTAATTATATTTATTGATAAAAAAAATCTAATTTATATACATATAGACAATTTTACATAAATCGAATCAAATTGAAGGTGTCAAAAAGAAGAAAAACGTAAATGCCATTTACGCAAATAATACTAAACAAAGAATAAAGCATAACACAAAAGAAGAGGCAGAGCCAACCAAAGAAGAAGAAGACGGAGGCAGGCAGCAGCCGAAGCCCACAAAACGCAAACAGGATACTTAAAATATCAAGGCAAATACATACAAAAACCACACACATACAAACGTTCACATTCACAGTGTATGCAGAAGTGTGTGTGCGTATATATGTTTGTATGTGTGTCTGCGGCTCGACAACTAAAAATATATTGTGCGCTTCATATTTTTGGATTCGACTTCAGTTGTTGCCCCTTTGCGAATTGTTGCTGGGTCTGTAATTCTTGGATTTTGTAAGCAAGGCACGAAATAAATATATATAACATCTACAACAACAACAACAAGCACAATAATAACTAAGGTGTTTTTGGCCCGTGGCGCGACAGGCATAAAGCAAACAGCAACAGATTTTGCCTGTGTTAGATGCCAAACGCTTCAGCTGAACAGAGATTGATGCTGCCAGTCAACGCACAAACAACAACAACAACAACAGAAACAGCATACGACAACCGCCGAGCTGCGTAGAAAACAGCAATTGAGATATGTAAGTAAAAACAAAAAATATATAAATATATATATACATATATATATAGGACAATTAAAATGCATGTGCGAAGTTAACACGAAATAAATTTAGCGTAGTATACTTTTTGGGGATTGTAAAAATTGGCTATAAGACAGAAACAAGCTTTTGTTATATTATGACAGTTAACTAAGCTGATTAACTGTTAAAAGTCTGTTAAGAAAATATTATTTCATAGCATAGTTTTTGAACGGCAGAAAGAATATTAAGTTAATAATTGTGATCAACTGTCAAAGGTATGTTAGGAAAATGTTATTTCATTTATATTATTATGATGTTAGATGACTGTTAATGTTAGATGACTGTTAAGCAAGCTGATTAACTAACATAGCCCTATTAAGAATGTGTCATTTCTCACATAATTACCATAGCTTAGTTTTTCGGCTTTTAAAAATTGAGATACATATGCTATGTAAGTTTTACGAATGTTAGGTGCATGTTAGAGACATGTTACATAAGCTTACTGCCTATATTTTTTATGCAGCCTACTCTAAGAAAGTTTTATTTGTAAAACTTATTATGGAAATGTAACTAGAACATTACTCAGATTTGACATTTTTTTAAAAGTAACATATATGTTAGATTTATTCGACATATGTTAACTTATATAAGGGAAAATAGACTGATAAACGGTATGAAGCTAGTTTAGTCAATTGCGATATATAAAGTATGCTCACTTAACAAGAAATGAAGTAGAATAATATAACAAATTGAGAAACATATTGATTAAGTACTTTAGTATTGTAAAGCACGCAGCAAATAGCTATACCATAGCATAAAATTTGATGAATTCAAGTTAACTCAAATTACCAGTTGGTATTCCGGAATGTCATGGTGTGAAACACGGGCCATACGTCAAACTTATGTATATAAAAAAGGGCAGCAAGAAATCAAATTCGTTTCAAGCGTCAAAGCTTTATGCATATTTTTACAGCATTTAAGTGTGAAATGATGTGTTGGCGCATTATTTGACTTAGGCAAGGAAAAAATGTTAAGCTCAGAACACAAACACGCGCACAATAAAAGAGGCGCACACACACACACACGTACACATACATATATAGAGAGATAGGGCCAGCGTAAGGCAACACAGAGAATCTGTAAACCCTGACGGAGTTGAAGTGCCAAACAAACAGGGCAGAAACACGCAGACACTGAGACAGAGAGCAAAATGCGAAATACAAATATAAATACACAGATACACACACAGCGCGCACACACACACACACAGTCACAAACTAGCTGTACGTGTGACTTACAAGAAAAAACACTTATACGCCACGTTGAACGTGAAACGGTCGCAAGTTTTATCAACTTGTGCTGGCTGTGCTCGGACGCCGCAAACTCAATTTGGCATTTAGGATGACTGGCTGGCTGGCTGGCTGGCTGGCTGGCTGACTGGCAGGCAAAGGCACAACAAATACACACACAAACAGCTATATAATGTACCCAAGACGAAAATCGATTGTGTGATGCTGTAGCAAAAACAAAATAACTTCCATAAAGGCCTCACTGCCTCCGTGGCTCACTGCCTGCCCGGTAGCCTGCTTGTGTCCCCATCAAATGGGCCAACAGCAAACGTATTTTGTAAGCCGATTTCTGCATTTGCCGTTTACAGAATTTTTTTGCTGTTGTTTTATTGTTGTTGTTGTTCAACAAGAACCTTATCAATGCGTTCCATGCATTTTCTGTTATTGGGTTTAACTTGAAATTTACATAGTTCGTCTGCCTAATTACTCTGTAATGCAAAATCAATTTACAAAAGCCAGCTATCGGCCAGACAGACACGCTGCAGGCGCATTCAATTAACACAATTCCCATGAACTTGCCCTAAAATTGACTTAACTTGGACGGACCTTAGACTAGATAGAAGAGTGTTTAGGGTAACGAAGCGTTTTAATCTTTATTTGATTTGAATTTCATTGTTTTCTATTACATTACATTATTGTTATGATAGTAATGCTCATCATGAAGAGTATTATCATAATAATAATAAAAGCTGAAAGATACCCTGTACAAATGTGAAGACTTTAATTATTTTTAAGCAACTTTAATTGAAGAGATTTCGTGAATATTGTTCATATTTTATTAACATATCGAATTAGAATAGAGTTTGACCTCTCAATGATGATGATAACACGGGGCTCATTAGTAAATGGCCAAAAACATAGCTGTAGCTAGGTAACTAGAAGGTTTTTCGGTTGAATTTCGTAATTTTTTGAGACAATAATTAATTTTCTCAAAGCTTTTGATGCTGAAGTTGATTTTAATGAAATGTGTAATACCAAGGGCAACAAGCAGAAGAGCTCGAAGATAAACCAGAACTAGCTAAATGAAAGAACTGTGCCGACCCACATATACATACATATACACATACACATACACCCAGGAAAACACACTCACACAGAGACACAGTCATACAATAGCTGAATAACAAGACAATTTAATGCCAGCAAATTGCGCAGCAGCAGAAGAAGCAGCAACAAAATTTGATTGCAGCTGCGGCTGGGCTTGGCTGCGAAGCTGCACAAAACTCGAATGTCCTTGACGCAGCTCGACAGGACTTGGCCAACTGTTTGCCATCGTTAGAGTCTGGTGTGATATCGCTATTGCCACAGACACAGAGCCCCAGTCTCTCAGCCGTGGGCGCGTGCTTTCAAATGCGATTTACGTTGAGCAGCGAACATTCGAAATCTAATTAAAATCTGAGGTGCAAATAATGCAATGCAATTGAAATGAAGACGATTTATGTGGCGCATTCATTCGCAACTTGGCGCAATCATAAATTATGCGACACGGACAGCGAGCGACCCAGACAGTTAAGCAGACGGCGAGAATGGGCGAATCGGGCCATTCATGGTGCAAGAACTGCGCACAAGTGGCAAAAAGCGTTCAAGTACAAAAATCAATTTCCGTCGAAACACTAGCTGGCAACCGGGGCAGGAGGCGTGGCGTGGGGCACCAGGCGTAGCTGCAACAAAATGAAATTGAAATGTGGCAAAACGAAAGACAAGCGCTTAATGGTTAGCTGCATGTCTGGGTGACTAACTGATAAATGTAACTGTATATACACATTCACAGGGCAGCATATGACCACACACACACAATGGACTCGCTGACTCAGTGACTGACTGACTGGCTGGCTGACTGGCAGTCAGACCGATTGTCAAACTGACTGTCAACGGTTGAGCGCACACAAGCGCTGGGACAGCATCCTGACGAGCACGCGACTTGCTCAGAGCGACATCTATCAGGACATTTCGACATCCTGCTCGCTATCTCTACTCACACACACACAGACACACACACTAATGCACATAGAGCTAGCTTTCATTGCTCGTTCAGGCATCATAAACCGCTGCCACGTGCGGACCAAACGAGCGTTCGCAAATGTCAAAAACAAAGCAAGAACAACAGTAGCAGCAGCAGTAGTAGCAGCAGGAGCAGCTTCTGTTTGTCCATCTGTCATTCACTCATTCACTCACTCTATCACCCAGTCAGTCAGTCAGTCATTGCCGCCTTGACTAATGAAATGCCATCGCTGTCATCAACATTGTTACAGCTCCTCCTGATCAAAATGTAAACTTAAAATGACAACAACGAGCCACAAAATGATGAAAATGAAAATGAAAATGTTTATTCTGTTGATTTTGCAGCGAACACTAAGACCTCAGCTCCATTGACAGTTGGCCAGACAGAGCTACCACACGGCACAGTAAACTGACTTTGAGTATTGATTTTAATCATAGCAACAATTAGCTACAATTGGAGCAAATATTGGACAGATAATAGGCTGTGGCTTGTAATCTGATATGAGTTCTGGTTAGCTCCACAGGTTTTCTTAATTATTTCCTGTAATTCTTTCTGCTGAATGCTGTCTTTTTCTCTCTCACTCTCTCTGTCTACCTGTCTCTATCTCTCTATCTAGTTCTCCCTTTCACTCTCTCTATCCGATTGCCTTTCCCGTTCTAATTCTTACTCTTTCATTCACTCTCTTGCTGTTTGCATGGATTCCATTCTATCTCTCTCTCTCTCTCTCTCTCACACACATATCGTCTTATGTTGTTCTCTCTCTCACACATTTCTTGTCTAATTTCTTTCTCTCCATCTCTAGCACCCTCTGTCTCTCTTTCTTACATCGTCTTATTTTTTGCTTTCTCTCTCTATGTTATTCCATCTTTACCTCAGTTCCACTGTCGCTTGCTTGTATATCTCATTTTCTTGCTCTCTCTCACTCTCAATATACCTATTTTCTCATTGTTTCTATAATCTCCCACCCTTTCTCACACCCTTTCTCTCTGCTTCTTTCTGCCCCTCTCAATTTGTGAAACATTATATAGGGTAATTTTGCCTGCTTTTTGTTCTGTTAATGCACAAAATTTAGTTACCAAATCAATCAAAAGCACAAAGCCCTACCGTAATCAGATATTTTGCTACGGCACTATGGAAATTCTATTGAAAACTAGATCAATATAGACTTAAAGCCGAACAAAAAACCTTTACCTTGACTAAGATTCATGAAAACTAATACTATATAGTTGACTATGGGTAAGCCGAAAAGTTTTAGTTTCGCAGGATACAGAGTGAGCTTAGATAGCTAGCTTACAGGTTATATGTATGTATATGCCTCTATATATACATATTCACACATTCGAATTTCACGCACATGCAAATTCGTTTAACTTGCGTTTCCTGGAATTTCCTGGAAATTTCTCTTTGCCAATTAAATTAATTTCGACGCACTTGTCAGTGCTGTGATTAAGTGCGGTTATTCTCTCCCATTGGAATTGATTCCTCGCAACTTGCGTCAATTTGTGAAAGGATTCCCGAAGCATTCCTATCGTAGAGGAAGCATACTCTGGGTTATGGCTATGCGGCTTAACAGGACTGGCCCGAAAGTATAGATGGCCTAATTCACGCACTGGCATTTCGAGGCAATTGTGTATATGACCATAACTTGCCATCAAAGGCTCAGAACTATCAACACACACACACACACGCATACACATACGCGCATAGCAAGGACATGACAATGCAAAATCCTTGCGGATTTGAGAAAGCGGGAACTATTTGCTTACACTCTCACACACTAGTCGTATAAAAGTTGAACCCATCTACATGCATATGTATAAGTTAGGAACATTTAAGGCTAGCATGTACTATGTCTGAGTGTACACACACATACATGGACACACCCTTTGCTACGCGCACAATTTTCTGCATTTCAGCCATGTGCAAATCAAACATGACAGCTGAGTGGCAGGCAAACAGTGGCCCAGACTCCACTCCAGCAAGCTAACGGCAAGGAGCAGGACAGACCATTTAACGGCATTCAATTTCATGTGCTTACACTCACACACACACACATCTCGGTAACCGATCGCCGCTAGCGGAAATGAGACGAAATGAAAGCCCCGAAAAAAATCCGATGGGCTCTGTGCACTGAGTTGAGTCGAGTTGTTGTTGTTGTTGTTCTTGTTGATGAAGTTGATGATGATAATAATGACATTGATGATGATGCTGATGGTGACGATGATTGTCACTCATTGACACGCCTATTGAATGTAAAATAAAAATGAAAGCCTATTGAATTGTTAGCAAAGCGAAAGCAAATACATGCAAATAGATGAACTCACAGGATACCCATTAGCAAGGAGAAGCACAGTGGAAGTGAAGTTAAAATGAAATGAAAGCTGTTAAAAGAATAAAGAAATATCAATAATTAATACGGCTTGCCTCCTGGGTGAGATATAATCGATTAGCAGCTGGCAACTCCTCAAACTGATGCTGCGCCTTCCGATCTAATGCCACATTATTGCTTCTCAATTCCTATATGGAAAATTATAATGAGATTCTATTTGAAATACTCTGTCAGCATTTCATATATTGAATATCATAATGAGAATTTGTTTTAAGCACTCTGTCAGCATATCCTATGCCCTGGGCTCACTTCTTTACAGGGTATAATCAAATCAGGCAAGCGGATGTAGGCAACACTGAATTTGGTATATGTTATATGCTTATTCTAGTGGCCAGCTGCGGAATGTCACTCATACCTGCAGTGCTTATATATATAGATATGCATATATAATACGCACTCGCACACACACATGCATAGACACACCCACTTAGAGTTTTCAACATTTTGAACAATTTGCCTTTGACTTGAAAGCCGCACAGTTCAGCATAGTTGAATTTTCATTGTCGCCATTTGTCGCACACGCACAACAATACAGCGTATTGGTGTGCACGCAACCACACACACACATGCATAGAGGGACACACACAAGTAAACGCCCAGCCATTGCAGGTTGGCACAATCACATTATGTCGCACGCCCAAGCACCAATCTGATTGCACAATTATTTACAATGGAATCAGGTATTGTTGTTGTCGTTCTTTTCTATGTATGTGCTGAGTGTGTGTGCCTGTGTGCGTGTGCCTGTGTGTGTGTGTCTTATATTACGTTTCGTTTGTTAATTGTATGGGCGTGCCATTGTGCTCGGCGCATTTGTCTGTCATTTTATTACATAAAACTCGAGCAGAGATTTTATGATTGTGCTTCTGCATCTTTATCTTTGTAGTTTTAGCTTTATCCCATTATCTACAGCTTTGTCAACTTTATCTTTATGGGCAGCTGGTGTCCTTTGATAAATTATAAATTATAAATTATATTATATTATAATCATTTTTTTTACTGTTGGTTTTTAATTGAAGTGTAATTACCTTTCTATGCGATTCTCGTGAATTATATCCCCATCTTGTTCGCTTTTTTAGTTCTTTCGCAATCTATATATTGTTACCTTTTATTCTCTTATAGTTTTTTCTTTCGCAGTCTGTTTTCAGCTCATCCTTGTCTCTCGCTCTTTCTCTCTCGCTGTCTCTCTCTCACGCTGTCTCTCTCTGTCTGTGTTTCACTCGTTCTCTCTTGAAGTGTCTTATCCTCTATTTCGGTCAATATAATCTCTCCGTCTATCGCTTTCTTTGTGACTTATTAGCTTATATTCGCTCTCTTGCTCTTGCCATTCTACATCACACTGCGTCTTTAGCATCTCTCTCTCCCTCTCTATCTTTCTTTATCTCATTCTCTGTGTCTGTCTTTCGTCTCGCCAGACAACGTTTGACTAATGAGAATAATTTGCCTCTCCCACTACAGCCTCTTCTTTCCCTCTTTCCCTTTCTTCCCAATATTGTCCTGAATGTCTCTAGAGTCTCTCCCCCACACAGTCCACACACAAACCTGAGAGCTACCTGTCATCTGTTGTTGCATAAACTAATTAGATGCGCACACATATAATTTATGGTCAACAGAAATGTAAAGAATATAACTAGCAGCGGGGTCATAAATTTCAAATTATCCCCCGCTCCCAGTGTCCGAAACAAAGTGCAAAAAAAAAGAAGATAAATATTGTTAGCTGGAAATTGTACGCATAGCTGAACTCACACTGGGACACACTCGACTCGAGTCGACTCGACTCCACTCGACTTGAATACCCGGATATGGCGAGACGGCCGCTCTCACACACGTTTTTCAAATTTTTCACGATTCTCTTTCTCTACGTTTTTTTCTCCACTTTTCTCTGTCATTTTTGCCTTGCCTGCGTCCACGCCCCTTTGGGCTGACAGGCAATGGGCGTAGCGCAATCTAATGAAATTCCAAGAAGCTCGGACCACAAGCAGATGAGAAAATATGCGAAAGATACACAAGCACACATACACACACAAGCACACACACACACACAAGCACACACACACAGAGACAGGTCGAACCTGGTTTACATGAGATGAGTAGATGAGGTTAGGGTTGAGCTGGTCGCATATGGGTAACATTATTAGGACACACGTCCGCTTGAGTCGCACCCATGTCATCCGTGATTTGGTGTTACTTTGGACTCTGACCTTGGCCCCCGGCCACATTTAGCTAGCTGTCCAGCTGTCCGGCAGGATGCTGCCAAGACAAATTAAGCAATGGCCCCAAAGCAATTTGATGACGGCATTTCGATAATTGGCCCTGCCTTGCATAACAGACAAATCCCCAACACTATCCCCAACATCAGCCACTGTCCAGCCAGAACATTTTGGCATTTTAATATGGCATGCAATTTCTCTACACTTTCATGGCAACACATTTTTAAATATTTCCGTTATGAAATAAGCTGTAGAAATTGCTCAAACACTTGGCATAGTTTACCGCTGAGGGTAGGGTTAAGATGATGCTAGATAGGGTTAGGTATAGGGTTAAAGCAATTATATAGCTGTTTATGAAGTAGAGTAGATAAGCTAGAGAGAAATAGAATATTTGCCAATAGAACAATAATAATTTTCCATTTCGCTCAATTAAATAAATTGATTAACAGTATAAGAGGCAAAAGGAAGAAATAAAAGCCCTAAGTGAATGACTTCCAAATCGGAACCTTCTATATAAGCATAATTTCCTCTATGATAATAATCTCTTTTATATGTGTAATCTCTTCTGCGAGTTTAACCTCATCTATGAGCATAATCTTTTATTTATTTTCGATCTAATAACCGAATTTGCTTAAAAACTCAAATAATAGAATTTTATTTGTGATTTCAGCTGAGTTTGCTCCCTTTTTTCTTGATTTACTGTTGCCACACTTCCTGCTTGCCGCTGGCAAATAAATATTATAAATGCAAGTCTCACACTCACACAGACGCACATACATACACATACATAGGCAGGCACACGTACACAAATTATATTTACTTGGCATTTGTATGCTTTATGCCAATTCGAGACTCATATGAACCATAAACTGTTTGCATTTGTTAGTCTGGCCTCAAGAGCTGCTCGAATTTGGCCAGAAAACGAATTATGTGCGGGTATAGCGAGCACCGCGTTTAAGGATAAAGCGAATGCGGTGAGGGCAGGGGGTAGCAGAGGGGGTGCGGTGAGCATGTAAGCAGTGAAGCGTATCTTGGTGGGCAGGGAGTGAGTGTGTGAGAGAGTAGCCCTTCCAAATTGTAGTCATGACAACATTTTTGTAGTCGCTGCTGCAGACAAGATAAGCAGAGAAGAGATGCTGCTGATGCTACAACTCCTGCTCCCACTCCCTCTCCCGCTTCAGTTGCTCCTACTTAGTCGGCTTCTGCTCCTTTTGGGGGTTTCAGCTCATTCTGCTGCTCCTGTTTCTGCTCCTGCTCTGAGTTATACTCCTTTTCCTGATGATTATTTTTCCACCGTTCGCTTCGACTCCTGCTTCTGCTGCTGGTCCCGCTTATACTCCTGCTGCTGTTTCTGCTGCTGCTCCTGGTTACACTTCTTTTGATTTCATTTTAACTTCTGCCCTTTCCCCCTGCTTCTGACTCTGCTCTTGTTTGCACTCGTGCCGGTCGCTCATACTCCTGCGTCTTATTTTACTCCTTCTCTTGCTTCTACTCCAGGCTTAGCTTCGGCTGCTACTGCTGCTGGTTGTACTAAGTGATTTTTTGTTGTTATGCCAGCTCCTGGATTAACTTCTTTTGCTTTGGATTTATCTCTATATTTTGCTTGTACTTCTTATTCTACTTCAACCGCTATTCCTACTCCTGGTTTTACTTCTTTTATTCTACTACTCCTGCACTGTTCTTGCTGCACTAATTCTGTATCTGCATTATGCTACTGTTCCTCTTACAGCTCCTACTGCTCCTGATTATTCTCCTTCTTCTGTTCCTCGCTTAACTTCAACTGCTTTAGTCTCTTCTTCAATCTTTTGCTCCTATCCTTTTCTCCACTTCTCTTTCTACGTCTTTTAAAAATCCTTCATTCACGCCTAGTCAACATCTTTCTCCTGCTTCTGCTCCATGTCTTCCCCATGCTCCTGCTCCATCTTCCACTCAGCTAGAGGTCATCGCCACTTTCTTGAACCCGTCTCGCATGTGTCTCGATTTCTCAACTAAAAAAAATGTGAAAAAATTGTCTTAAAGGCCAAACAAATCGTAGATTACAAATCACAAAAAATACATACAAAACCCGCTAGCTCTTGTTGTTGTTGCAAAATCATGGCCAAATGCGACTTAAAAGGTTTAAATTCCAAATAAACTTTGCTTTTTACTCCACTGGCTGGTGCTCCTGCTGAGAAAGATTCTGCTGCAGCATCCTCTTCTTCTTCTTGTTGTCTGATTGCTTTGGCAAACAGTATTAAGTATACGTCTAGTTGTACAGCTGTTAATGCTGCTCCTGCTGCTGCTGCCTCTACTGTTTGTTGTTGCTTTTGTTTTTGCCGTTTGAAAATATTTGCGCAAAGTTAACGCAGTAAATTACATTCGGCATATGGAAATGGCAAATGGAATTTCAAGTTAATCAGCAAGTTATTTGTGCGCACCGAGCACAAAATACGAAACACCAAATACGAAGTACGAAGCACGAAATGCGGGCTAAAACAAAAACAAAAACAACTTTAAGCAGAAATATTTTTGCACTGCAAATCTTTGGAATATTTGCACTTTAACTAGCTGGAAAAATGTGCATAGGAATGCAATAAGACAATTGAAATATTTTACTCCTCCTGACAACTGAAGTTGGTTAGGAATGTTTTAACATTTCTTATTGGAATTACAGAGGTTTTGGTCAGCATTCGGCTTGTCCTAGGTTTGTTGTGGCTCTGCTCTTTGACTTAATTAAATTTGCACATTTATCATAGGCTTCAGTTGTTATTTAGATTACATATTTTCTACATTTATTTATAAGGATGTACTATGCATATAATATATGTATTTATGTTTTCTAATTTCCTTTTCTTGCATTAATTTATGCTATGCATTTGCCGGAATTTCATGCACTTTTTAAATATATATATCATACGAAATTTGCTTTGTAATTCAGGATGCTGTAGTGGAGTGTACTCAACTAGAGGAGTCCTGCTCATAGTTTTTATTCCAATCATTCTATGCTTGTTTATTAGCATGCATACATGCAAACAACTCAAGCACACATACACATGCACGCACATACACAAGTACGCTTCTCTGCTAACTGCGCAGTTAACGCCGCGACTTGGCCTTGGACGCCCTATTTCCGTTTTCCATAGGTCTAGTAAAAAAAATTTAGGTATTCAATTGAATTTTCATATTTTTTATTTTTTTTTTTATAATTTGCATATCGATTTTCGATGCCTTCATAATTTTAATAACATTTAATCCCCTTGATCCCTAAAATTATGCTATAATAATTTATTAAAATATTTCTTCAAACCGAAGCATTAAAATGCTCAAACAATTCCAGCCTAAGTCAACACTCAATTTAGATTTTTAAAATCTTATAAAGCAACCTTCAATAACAGATTGAATCTACTTTAACATAATAATAGTAGCCCAAACACAAGATAAACAAAGCGAAAGCAAAATCTTGAAGAGGCTTAAAAAATGTATTGATTTTAAACTTCCGTCATGAAGAGCTTTAAAACGTAGTAGAAATCTAGCCAGGCTTATTATATATGTATATTTATTGTAACTAGGATATATGCTTAACGATTGCTCGCCATTTGCAAGGCCCAACCAAAATTTCGCTAGCAAATTGGCTGAAATGTGAGGCAGCTGAGGGTCATATCTGAGGTCAATTGAGTTGACTCCCGGCTGGCTTGAAGCTGTGCAATATATGAAATTATATTACGGACATATGATAACAGTTCCGTTAATTTAAACAGGCAACCACGTGAGTGTGGGGAGCTGTGTGTGTGTACGTATGCGTGTATGTGCCAGGTAGTTGTCGTTGTTGTCGTGTGCACTTGTCAAAGTTGACTGAATCCTATTAGTGTCAATTCTCGTCCTTGACACATTATCAAGCAGAACTGAGCTACTGCCATCTCTCTTTCACTCTCCCTCTCCGTCTCCCTTTCTCTCTCTCACTCTCACTGGGCTTTTGGCCCCTGCTGTCTGTGTATGTATATATGCATTGTCCTGATTTTTCTGCTTTCCGCTTGCATTTCACTTTCACCTGTTGCACCTGTCTCCCTCTGATGCCAGCCGAGTCCAGCCCCTGATGGGAATTGTGTGCAGCTGGAAAACTGTGTGCAACAGCTTACGCATTGAGGTCACAGCAGGAGCAGCAGCAGCAGCAGAAGCAGCAGCAGAAGCAGCAGCACACGGGATACCCTGTATTTTGTTTAATTAACTGTTTTATTGACTCGTCATTGATGTGAATTGCCTTTGACTGCCAGCTGGCAGCTTTCAATCATCCGAATTGAGCGTAAGTCATAAATCGCTCAATTATTTCGCGCTGCCAACTGCCAAGCAACAGCAGCAACAGCAACGGCAACGGCAGCAGCAACAACAAATGCTTTAAGGCCACTTTCGCCAGCCATGTCAAAGGCAATGGAGCCATCATAATATTGTGTATTATACGCTGACAGCTTTAAGGCTCAGCTGCTGACACAGTTTCTGCCAGCAGCAGCAGCAGAGGGGCGTGTCAACAAATGAATATTGGGTAATATCAAAGTGGCTGACAATAAAGCGCAGTTACTTACCAAGCAAATACAGTGTGCGTACGTATATATACAAATATAACTATACTGCCATCTATAACTATCAAGAGAGAGAAAGAGAGAAAGAGAGAGAGAGAGAGCGCTGCTGACTCTGACTCTGCCATTTACCATGAAATATATTTGGCAAAAGGGATGCGCACGTGACCGACGCATCATCTTTACATCATTTCAGACCCAAATGAAAAGTTGTCACTGATTAACTGTTTTAGCTGGCGAAATAATTTCACTTGTTAACAGTTGCCTTCATTTCAACCGCTATTAAAACATTTAGCTTCATTAACTAAACAACTTTAAATGATTAAAATTAAGGATATGGATATATATATATATATATATAAGAATATTATTATGAAAACTTGTTTCGAAGTAGAAACTGTACATTTTGGTATATATTAAAAAATATATGTATATTGAAATAATATGTAAAATTAACTTATGCCTGGACATATCATTTAAGTCAGTTGAAAAAAATATTACACACCGAGATATTATCATCAGTAAGTTTAGTTTAATACTTATCGAGTATATGTATGCATAATTAGCTTATGTTTTCTTAAGGTCTTTTTGTATACGCTTAAAATAGTACAGCAAGGCTCTGAGCTTTATTTTTTTAAGTTGTCGTGAATGTTGTTTAATAACATTTCTGGTACTTCAAATTCTTCACACAATTTTTGTTAATATTGCTGAAGGTTTGAATCTAAGCTAATCTAGCTTAACTCAACCTAACCTTACTTTAGGTTAACATAACCTAAGGTGACCTAACCAACACCTAAACCTCTTCCAATATAACTATATTGCTCTTCATATTAATTTCATATATATATATATATATATATATATATATATATATATATATATATATATATATATATATATGTATATATAAAATTTATAAGATATTTATACATTATATATATAGATATTTGTATAATAACTCACATATCCCATCTGGCATCTGCTGGCAATTGTATAACGATCTATATGGAGCATGCCGACATGTGCTCAACGCTGTGACAATTTTTGATAATATGGCCAATGGCCGCTGGCAATGGCAATATATTTGGTATCTCTAATACAGGCTGAGTTCGAGAGGTGAGAGGCCGAAAAGCCAAGCCAGGGGCCAATGTCATTGTCTGTGCGATGTTTTGTTATGTGGCCCGGGCTAATGGCATATCCATTAGACATAAAAGGCCAAATTGTGTGGCATGGTAACGTTTCCGTTTCGCCGTACACACACACGCACACACACACGCAGAGGGAGAGAGACAGAGAGACTCTGATTGTATAGAGCGTATCCTGCACTTTTGTCTGGACAGTTGTGGGCACGTATTAAGCCAAAGTGTGAGCCATTGCATAATTGATTTTTATTCATGCGGCGAGTGTTTTGCATGCGATGTGGCCTCAGCTAGTTGGCATTTGTTATGCACAGCATGTGCCACGCTCTCTCTTTCTGTGTGAGTGAATGTGTGCGTGTGTGTGTGCGTGTGCGTGTGCGTGTGCGTTTGATAAGTTTATCAAGTGCTGAGCAAAAGTTTTTGCCAACTATGTTTAATGTTGAAACTTTTTCATATATTTGCAGTTCGATTTCGCTTAATGACGCTGATTAAAACATGAACGCACTCGATATGAATAAACAATTTCTAAGCGTTTCGCACGAATCGCACTCGAGCGATGCTCAACGCAATCGAACACGGTAAGTGCTGCCACGCCCCTTCATTAAAAGTTTTTCCATTTATGGTAAAGCTGTTTTGCCTTCATATTTGTAGCTCGGAACGCGCTTCGAGCTTGGCTTTGCCACTCAACTCACTGCTGGACTTTTATGACAAGCAACAGGAGCAATGCAAGTCGGTTACATTGCTGCCGCTGCCCAGCGGCAATAACAGCAACAGCAACAGCAGCACCAACATTGACAACATCAGCAACATCAACAACATCAACAACAGCAGCAGCAGCAGCTCCAGCAGCATTGTGAGGCGTCACTCCTCCCACTACTATCCCATGCTCGAGGACAAGCAGAAGCCGGGCCAACAACTGCCACAATCTGCCGCCGATTTGCTGGTGAGTCCTTGGAAATCCTTCAAAGGCCTGGGCTCCATTTTACTCAGCAATTTATTTAATTTAGCTGCAACTTTATAGTTGCAAATTAAATAAGAAACTGCTATAAGAATGTGTTTAGATGAGGGCTAAAAGGCTTTTCTTTGCAGCAGCAAATTGCCTCGAAGCGAAGTTTTTTATATGATTTCTAAGGAAAATGAACTGAGAAATGCATATGTTTTATTATGGGTTATTTGGATATTGCTAAGGGAATTTAATATATATATATATATATATATATACCTAGTTAGCCGAAATATTGCCCTAGAGCCACTCATTATACCACTCTATTTTACTCTAAGTAATATATAATATTCTGTTGACCTACGCTAAAAGCGGCTTAGAAGTTTACTTAATATCGATTTCCATTTTTATAAAGTTCAAACTTTCAAAAAGGCACTCAAAAAACAAAGTATTCAACTTTCATTTCACAAAAGCTGTTAAAGTTGGCCATTGAGCTTTTAGGTCATTGTTAACTGAAAACAACATTTTCCAGTCGAAGCTCACAAATACCACAATTGCTTGAGTTCAGTTTTTGACCAACTTTTCTAAAAGTTTTGTCAAAATATCTTAGCTATAATTGCTGCAAATCAGTGCACATTTAAGAGTTACTGTTAAAATTGCATTCTACCTAATTTGGCCATAAAAAGGCTAATTGCTCAGCACTGTTGCACTTAGTTACGCGGACAAACTTTCGCTGGCGGTGCATAATTTATCGATAGTACAGTTTCACAGTTACCGCCCACATCCCCTACCTGCCTCTAGCACTAAGTGTGACATGCACGCGCTGCACAATGTCAGGCTTCACTCGCCCCTCTGCCCCTCCCGCTCCCGCTCCCCCCTCGGGCCATCACATTTGCCCCCTTTTTAGCTATCTGCCCGCATCAGCGTCAAACCACCGTCAGCATCAAAAATGTTTAGTGTGCCACGCGCGCAAATCTGCGGCAAACAGAGCTCACAACATAAGAGAGAATAAGAGGGAGAGCGCGAGAGAGGGACTGAAAGAGAGGGGGAGAGCAAGCTGTGTCAGATTTTGCACTGCGGCTTAGCGCCGGCTTAGACTAACTCATTGCCCGTCCGAATTGTCATTTGACTTTCTACTTTCACATTTTTTTTGTTCTGTGTGTGTGCATGTTTGTGTGTGTGTGTGCGACAGGTAAACATGGCGGATCAGAAATATTGCAAGTCAGCCAAGCAGCAGCAGCTGGTGCGTGTGGATACGCCCGTCACGCCACCGCCGCCCATACCGCGTCGCCTGATGCGCGCTGCCAAATGCGGCTGGCAGCCCGGCAGCCAGGATATGGGCCAGGATATAGTCGCCGCTGCCGCCGTTGCCGCCGCAGCAGCTGCGGCTGCCAATGGCAGCAATGTATTTGTTTATCCGCAGCCAACAAACGCCAGCCAGAGCATTGAATGCACAGCAAACGTTGGCGCAGGTGGTGCTGCTGCTGGTGCTGGCGGGGTTGGTGGTGCAGGAGCAGCGGGCGTGGGACAATCAGCGCTGCTTGTTGACCTAGTCGCACGTCCGACATACACGGATGCCGATGGCATATCCGATGACGACCGCATGAGCTTGGAGAATTCCGTTTTCGATGAGTCACTGACCTCCACACCCGTCAAGGTCGCCGGCTATGCGCACAGCAGCAGCAGTCGCTACGGCATGATGGCCAAGCGCGCCCAGCGCTCCTCCAGCAGCACCGCCGACTCGGCGTATGGCTCATCGACTGGCGGGCATAGCGAACGCTTCGCCTCCAGTTCGACCAGCGTGGATTTTCGCAGTCGCTTCTCATCGGTGGACACGCAATCGTCGTTGGACGAGAAGCCGCCGAGCATTTCCATTGATTCTCCGCTGGCCAAGGACACCTGCCGTCTCGAGAGAACCGCTCTCAACGATGTCATGCACAAGCTCAACAATAATCTGTACAACAACAGCAGCAGCAACAGCAACATCAATAGCAGCGGCAGCAGCAGCAACACCACTGGCTGCAATCCCAACAACAACAAGTTGCCGCAGGTGCCGGCCCGGAAGCTGCCCCAGCTGCCGGCCAAGCTGCCACCTCCGCCGCCCAATCCGAAAAGCAGCCACAACTCTAGCAGTGACAGCGGCAAGGAGGCTAGCAGCAGCACTGTCTCTGCCTCGGCGTCGACTTCGTCCGCTGGCAGTGGTTCGAGCACCATATCCAGTGCCACTATGTCATCCAGTTCGGGCGGCGAAGCGGCCGTCGCCGTGGCCGCCAACGTAGCCAACAATCAAGTGAAACGTCCAGGTCCGCCGGAGCCGCCCTTGCGCAATCTCAGTGCATTTGAGTGCATGGACAATGTGGCCAAGGTGCATCAGGCGGGCACACCACAGGCAGCACAAGCACCACCGGCACCACCACCACTGACCGTGCGCAACAAGCTCACACGCAAGAAGCCGCCGCCCATTGTCTATCCCAAGCTGCAGCAGCGGCAGGACTCCACGCTGTCCAGCGACAGCTACTCCATCAGCTCTAGCCCTGGCTACAACTCCAAGCTGATGGAGACGCCGTTGCTCGCCTCCACGCAGACGGCGCGCAAGAGCCAAGCGCCCAGTGTGGTGCAGCGACAGCCACTGATGGATTTGGTTCCGTCGCGATTTGGCATTGGCTCCGGCAGCAGTCAGCCGCAGCAGCAGGCGACGCCGATGCGCAGCAAAATGAATTTCCGCCAGGACTCGACAATATCGAGCGACAGCTTCAGTCAGACCTCCAGTCCGGGCTACAATCCTAAGCTAATGGAGGCGCCGCTGCTGCCCTCGCTGTCCGCGAAGCGACTGTGCAGCGCTCCAGCGCCCATTGTGTGTCGCCAGGGCGTGCAGCACGAGCCCATCGAGGAGCTGGAGCCGCCCCAGACGCTGTCGCCGCTCAACAAGTGCGCCAGCGCCACGCCCAGCAGCCTACAAACCATCGTGCGCTTCCAGAACGGAGCACCGCACACCATGTCCTTGCAGCATCAGGTAAGGAAGATTCACACCCTCTACTCCAAATATCCTCTCATGACTTACTCTGTCTCGTCCTCTCTCTCTCTCTCCGTCAGATCATCAATCGTCGCAAGAGCTCGAATCCTTACATCACCAATGGCCGCTTGAAGTTTCGTTTATTCCAAATCCTGATCAATGCCTTCGCCCTGCTGGCCATCGCCGGCGGCTTGGCTGCCTACTTCAATGCCTATCCCACAATTAAGTTCGTCAATAAGACGATCATCAACACAATCCATGTGGAGGATACATCGAATTTTGGCAAGAACCCGGCGCCGGGCACCTGTCTGCCCATCATCATCAAGTTCTGTCAGGGCTCGCAGATACCCTACAATTACACCGTGTTTCCCAATTACATTGGACACTTTGGTCAGCTGGAGACGCAAGTGGTAAATATGCGCCCAATTATCAGTCAATGCAGTAAATAATCCCATTCGCAGGATCTGGACTCCTTTGAGGCTTTGGTCGATGTGCGCTGCTATGAACTGGTCTCGCTCTTCCTTTGCACGCTGTTCGTGCCCAAGTGTGGACAGACGGGGTAAGTAGATCTATCTATCTAGCATCTATGTATCCATGATACCATCTAACACTTCCTCATCTCACCTGCAGCGCCGCTGTGCCGCCCTGCAAGACGCTCTGCACGGAAACAATGCGTCGCTGTGGCTTTTTCTTTGACGTTTTTGGCTTGAGTCTGCCGGAGTATTTGAATTGCAAACTGTTCAAGGACTTTTCCAGCGCCGAGGACTGCGTGGGCTTGGATGAGGTGCGCGAGGTCATGGTATCTTCAGCAAATCCCAAATGCGATGGCTTCCAGTGCGACACGAGCCGCTGCCTGCCCAAGGAATACGTTTGTGATGGCCACCTGGACTGCATGGATCAGGAGGACGAGGGCAACTGTTCGCGATGTCACGAGGGTGAAATCTATTGTGGAGACGAGCGCTGCATTAGCGTCGATCACATATGCGATGGAGTCATCGATTGTCCCTACGCACAGGACGAACGCAACTGTTGTACGTATTTGGACTGGAATTCATATCCTTAACATATTTTCTTAATATTATCTCTATCTTGTGCTGTAGTGCGTCTGAGTGAGCGCAATGGGGATGTGGGCTCGGGCGTCTTGGAGGTCTTTCGCATGAACAAGCGCCAGTGGATGCCAGCCTGTGTGAAGAACTGGGATCGTGCCGTCTCGCCCAGCGCTGTCTGCTCCATCTTGGGCTATTCGGCTGTGAATGCCACCAGCGTGGTGACCCAACGCACGCATCGTCCACTGCTGGCCTCGGTCAATGTATCCACGGACATCTGGAAGCTGTATGCCAAACGTCGCTCGACGCTGATGCAGGAATTTGCCAACTGCCGGCAGACAGAGGATTATCCCATAGCTGAGCTGACCTGTTCCAATTTTGGTGGGTTTATCAAGGGATTTACGCGTAAATCTAGGTCTAATCCCATTCTGCTTTCTCCAGAGTGCGGCAAGGTCAAGCGTGGACGTCACAAGCCCTCTAGACGTATCATCGGCGGCTCTCAAGCCAATCCCGGAAATTGGCCCTTCCTTGCTGCCATCCTGGGTGGACCCGAGAAGGTGTTCTACTGTGCAGGCGTGCTCATTTCCGATCAGTGGGTGCTCACCGCCTCCCACTGTGTGGGCAAGTAAGTTCGAGTTAGTTAATATATGTATATGGATGTAGTTTTACTATAAGCAATTCCTCTCTTTCCTAGTCATACGGTTATCGACTTGGAGGATTGGACCATACAGCTGGGCGTTACGCGTCGCAATTCGTTTACCTATACGGGTCAAAAGGTCAAGGTCAGAACGGTCATACCACATCCGCAGTACAATATGGCCATAGCCCATGATAATGACATAGCCCTCTTTCAGGTGGGTTACCCAAGAATTTCTCAATCTTTCTTATTTATTAGCTTATGTTTTTCCTTTGCAGCTGGCCACCCGTGTTTCTTTCCATGAGCATCTGCTGCCCGTTTGTCTGCCGCCGCCCAGCATCAAGAATCTGCGACCCGAACAGCTGTGCACCGTTATTGGCTGGGGCAAGCGCGAGGACAAGGATCGTAAATGCTCAGACTCTCTCACTCGATCTGTCCCTCTTTTAAATTTAGTCTATTTATGTCTATTCATTATCATTGCAGCCAAGTCCACCTACGAGTTCATAGTCAATGAGGTTCAGGTGCCCATCATTACGCGTAATCAATGTGACGAGTGGCTGGACAATCTCACCGTATCCGAGGGCATGGTCTGTGCGGGCTACGATGACGGAGGCAAGGATGCCTGTCAGGTGAGCAACTCTATGGAAGATATAGGAAATATATAGCATATTTATACATATCCATAAAGCTCTACATAGCCATACATGTATATAGGACTTGTCAACTACTTAAGCTATGCTTTCTCTCTTTAAAGGGCGATTCGGGCGGACCTCTGCTGTGTCCGTATCCTGGCGAAAAGGATCGTTGGTTTGTCGGCGGCATCGTCTCTTGGGGCATCATGTGCGCCCATCCCAAGCTACCCGGCGTCTATGCGAACGTCATCAAGTATGTGCCGTGGATCAACGAACAAATCCAAAAATATTCACGTCCAGCCAACGAGGATCCAGTGCAAAAATATGATCTGCATCCGGGGGGACCCGATATACTATCCAAAATGGCAACGGGTCCGGTGAGGAAGCGCAAACCCTTCAACTATCACAATGGCAAACCAAAGGGCATTGACTTCTACGACAGTGAGGAGCGTAAGTAAACGAACAGAACGAGATTGTAAAACCACTAAATACATATGTATACCTAGCCTATGTAGTGATATGGCCATATTATGATCTTTTAATACAGCATATCCTTGAAACATTTGCACAAAGTACACAGCCGAAAAGCTCTTGTGCTCGACACCCAAACACACACATATACCCTATACATATACATGTATGGTCATATCATCATATATGTATATATATATATATATATATATATTTTGCTACTGAACTTGAGGTATAGCTGGTATTTTGGAACAGCATTCAATGATATCAATTGAAATCAACTTAAATCTGGGGCAACATAAGCGTAATGTCAATTTTTGCCGAATTTATTTGTCAATTTTTTACACAGAGTTTTCTATGAAATCAGAAATCCGAAATCAGAGTTCGAAAATCAAAAACCAAATGTCAATGAATAAATGCATATATATATAGAAAATATATATATAAATACATATTCCCTAACATAATCCTTATGTATCAATGTGTCTAAGCAAAAGTAAATAATTGTGGACAATAAAATATGAAAATAAAGAGATATATACACATATTCAAGGAAAACACTACGAAGCTTTAGCTTAAGATAAATGTAAACACTTTGGTGTCTGTATAACTACTATAACGAAAATCGAACTGTAAACAAAAATGTATGATTGCCGCCAAGAAGAACAAAGAGTAAAAAACTAAGCACAAATATTATAACTATGTATACTTAGAGATTAGTGAAAAAAAAACTATGGACAATACCAAAGAAGAAACAAAAAAAAAAAAACGAAAATCCATTGCTGATCTAAAGCATTTGAGATGATCTTTCAGTTAATCAAATGTGCTAGGGACAATAAGAGGAAAAAGATACGACACATGAAACTTAAATGTAGCTGTTCTTAAATGTAATAAAAAATCTTCTCTATAAGCACTATACCTAGTTATAGCAAAAGTCATGAAAATACTTAACTACAATGCGTGGGTTTCAGCTTTAAACAAAACAAACAAAAATAATGAAATTAAATGTGGAAAAAAGGGAAATACCTAATTATATATATCTATATATATATATATATATACATGCATATATATTGAAGGCTAAAATTGATGTACTATTTACACAAAAAGAGACAGAGCTAGAGAGTGTTAGAAAAAGAGAGAGAGTGAAGTATACATGCTTTTTAAAAATGTAAAGCAAATATAATATTTATAGCTATATACAAAACTAAATGTTAAATATATTTATTTGTTTTTGTTTTTCTGTTTTTTTGCCAAGCAAGAAAAACTCTCTCTTAAATAAAAATATATATTATTATATATATATGTCAAGTATATAGTAGTTGCTTTTTAGTTATGAGAGAAGGAAGAAAAACGAAAAAAAAAAAACAAAAAACAATCGATAAGTAAAAGTTTTTGCTCTTAGTTGAAATTCAGTTTCGCTTAGGCGCCTATGCTATGCCTATGCCTATGCCATCTAGTACTACTATATATACACATATACATTTACATCTATATGTAGCTATATGAAAGTAAAAATGCGTAACTAAAGACTCAAAATTGGTTGTTTCAGGCTTAAATGAACAAACAAATCAACTTGATATTTAATTTCCTAGTTAAACTATCATTTCTAGCTAAAACTTGTTGACAAATGCTTTAGATGAGTATTGCGAGTATTACGACTAAATAACATATATATCATACTATATCGATGTGTGTATGTGTATAATCTATAATAATACGATGAGTATATAGCATTAGGCAAAATATATATGCATGTTTTGTACAATCAGTTTACAAAAGAAAACCAAAAACAAAAAACAGAGTATTCAAGTATACCTAGTATTACTTTAAGCCTAAGAGAAAATGAAGAAAAAAAAATGAAGCGCATATTACACAAGGCACACGAAAATACTTTAAAAACAAAGTAAAAAAGAAAAAGAAAACTTAATATAAGTGAAGTATATATACAACAAAATATACATATATCGAAAGAAAATATAGATATATATGTGGATATATATCTATATATACATATATGAAGTAGCTTTACCTTTAAGCAGATGTGATGGTGTCTAAAAATTTATACAAAACCTATGCAAGTGTTTATACGGATATATATATATATATATATATATATATATATATATATATATATATATATATATATATATATATGTGTGTGTGTGTGTGTGTGCGTGACACGCTTTGAAATTAGAGCCACACACACAAGAGTATTACATATATTGCTTATATCTAAGATCAATATATATGGTAAATATATACATATAAATATGTATCTCACACGCATTCTATGTAGTCTGCATGTATTCTCATTTACTGTTTGCCTTTACATTTTTGCATTGGGTTTCGTTAGCTTTGGAGACACTGTTCCCAAAAAATCCCTTATATATACTTTACATTCATTGCCGATTTATGAACATGCTAAGGATCTGGGCTACACCCTGTAAAAGAAAAAATAATAAAATTTAACAAAAAAACAGAAACCAACGCTTAGCTTTATGTATATTTAGTCTAAAAATATATAAATAAATATATATAAATATATATGTATCGATATATATATACATTTATATATAGATGTAATAATGCTTAGCATTGGCCAGTGGAATATGTTATATATAAATATATATCGGATCAGCATGTCAAGAAGTACATCTACCTTAGTATTGATATAATTAAGCACAATCAACACACACATAAGCCGTACCCTACATACCTGTATGTGTATGCATATACATACATATATACACTTATATTAGTTACAATTGCTATGCTTACAAACGAAATGGGCCTATGCGTGTTTTTTTAAGTTTTCTATTTATGATTTGACAAAAAATTAAATAATAATAAAAAAATATTTTCAAAGGAACAAAATATTGTTTTAGATATAAACAAAAACTAAAAATACAAACGAATATAAATCTACAACAGATGCGCTCACAAAACTGTTCAATTTAAATGTGCTTATCAATAACAAATAAAGTAAATTAAACAAGGACAATATTAAAAGAAAAAAACTTAAAAAATTGTAGCGGAAATGTTAAATGTAAAATGTAGCAAAAATTTGCAAACCGAAAACGCTGATTTAATAAGAAAAAACACTGAAATAAATAAGAAAAGCTAGTTGAATTTACATATATACATAATATATACATTGTGTGTGTTTACACAAATATCAGCATATACATATATATACATACATACATATTTATATACACACGCATATATATGTGTTTAAAGATGAGATCATTTTGGTGAAATGCACTTGTTAATTATGCACAAAAGAAGATGATGAAAAAGTAGACGAACTTTATAAAGAATTTACACATACTATATAAAAAAAAAATCAAATAACGATGAACAATTGACAATAAAATTGAAACTGATTTTTGTGTTTTGGTCCCTTTAGAAATGTGACCTCGTGGCATATTTACGAAACGTTTGTAAACCAAAAATTGTATTAGCGAGGGCGAAAAACACACCCCGAATAAAATTTAAAATGGAATCTTGCCGTACAATAACTAAAAATGTGCATAAATCTAAGTGAAACTACACACACTCACACACATACAAACACACACACAGAAACACATATAACTAAATGCTATAAGCAAAAAATGTCATACATATATACATACTATATACTTACATATATAAATGTTGAAAAATAAATGTATAAAACTATAAAAAAAAAAGTTTATATTTATTTTAACATTTAGGACGGACATGGTTAGATCGACTCAGCTGTTGGTCCTGGTGGAGTATACCTAATGGGGCGGGCACGCCTCCATACCATAAATACCATGTTTATTAAAATTTATAAAAACTATAAAACCATATTTAATTTAGCATTAAAAATTGTATAACAAACAAATGTCTTTTTATACAGTAAATTTGGAAATGATGCAAATTTTAATAATGTTGAGTGCAAACTCACTTTGTACTTATGATAGAAATTCTATTTAGTTAAATGCATTATAGCTTCACTTGAGGTAACTTTTGACCACATTCCGCAGCTCGCCGATGACCTGTCGCTGATCGGCAGAGCCGACTACAGCAGTGCCCGATACAATCCAGTTGGCGCCCGCCTTGGCACAGCAATCGATGGTCTTTGGTCCAACGCCGCCATCGACTTCAATATCCAGATTGGGATAGTTATTGCGCAGCCATTCCACTTTGGGCATCATGTCGGCCATGAAAGATTGGCCGCCAAAACCTGGCTCCACCGTCATGACCAGCACTAGATCTGCTACATCTATATATTTCTCAATTTCCTTTACCTGAAACACATGTTTTTCAGTCACATAGAGAGCGCATACGCACATAACCTCAAAAATGTTACCTCGGTGCCTGGCTTGATGGCCAGACCCACTTTCATGCCGGCCTCCTGTATTTTTCGCGTAACACTACACACGTCCTTAACGGGCTCCACATGAAATGTATACAGATTAACGCCCGCATCTGCCATTGGCGTTATCCACTGCTCTGGATTCTGAACCATCATGTGCGTCTCAAAGAATGCCTCCTACACAGTTCATAGATACACGCGTGCATATAAACACATCTCAAATAACAAAACCACACACTTACCTTGATATGGTTACGCAAACATTTTACCATGGGATGGCCAAAGGTGAGATTTGGCACAAACGCACCGTCCATAACATCCAGATGCAAATAGTCTGCGCCATTGTCTAATAATTTCTGCGACTCGGCTGCCAAATTCGCCAAGTCTGCGTTTAATATAGACGGTCCGATTTTCGCTTGAATTGGCATCTTTTTGGTCGTGTTGCAGGCGCAGCAATTTGGACGCGCCTTTGGACAAGATGGGGAAGCCGTTGTTTCTGCTAAGGTCAAACTGAGGAGAGCTGGAGCTCGAAATTTTGACGTTTTAAAACGTAAACAACCCAAACGAGGGATGCACAAATCTTGCAACGTTAACACGTGAATGGCCAAACAACTAAGGTTCATAATTTTCAATTTGGTGACTTCAATTTGTTCATTTTGCGCTTAATAAATACTTTTACATTGAGAATGTATGTAGCTTGGAGTGCTTAGATACAACTATAATTCGTCCTTAACATGTACGCCAGGATATTCTTTATTTTCGATGGTAACGCCCTTGCAACGTTCCTGCTCCACCAAAAAGTCTTTTGCCTCCCAGGCCTGAGCTCCATCCTTGAACAGGAATATCGCTCGATTGTCGTCGACCATGTAGCGCTCTGCTTGTATGTGATTATTCCATAAGCTGGTCTGCCACAGCTTCGTTATCTGTTCGCCCTCCTCTCGGCTGGGATTACCGGTGACCGAAACAAATGTCATGAGCGTGCGCCCCTTTTTCGATACTTTGAGCAGCTCTTCGGGGTTTTTGGTGTCTAAATTTGATAAATCTAGCTTTGGTTGTGGGCGCAGGTGCTCTGGTAGCTCATCTGGCTCAAGTGGTTCCTCATCTTCCTGTAAATTTAATTTTTATTTTGCTTCTCCAGCGGAATGTTAATTTTTACGTACATCCCATTGATCGAGCAGACGTTCCAAATCGGCTTCGCTGTAATCCCGTATATCCTTTTTAGCCCACTCTGGTTTTTCACCATCCTTGAACTTCTTTGACAGCACAACGGGCACAATGGCCAGCATTAGTAAAATAAACTGTATTCGCATTATTTAAACCTTATTTAAATCTTTGTACCCGCAGCTCAACACGTCAGCGCGTAAATTAGCATTCGCTTGGAACAGCAATACATGAATAGGCAAACAGCTGTTCGGTCAAAATGGTATTCACTGACTAACGCGTGCAAAACAAACGCTTAAGTTATTAAATGTGTGGTCACACCTAAAAAAATAGGTGAACGAAGAGTGGCGAAGTGAAAATTAGTGAGGTTACGAACTCAGCCCACTCAATGTTAAATAAATTCTGTTAACAGTGGAGAGAGAAGCTGTTCTCAATGAGAACTTCTCATTGAGTGAATCTCGCGATAATTACTTCAAGTGCCGCAACACAGGCACAGCTCACTTTCAGTTGAAGTCGAGCGGCCGTCGGTGTCGCGTGGTTTAAGTTGGCTCGTAATGAAATAAATGTTACATAGCACAAGGTGAATTTTCTACGCTGCTGTTGTTTGCTGTGAACCACTTGGCAATTAAAGATAAAGATTTGTTATACGTATACAAAACACTTAAAAAAGCTATGTAGATGTAGGTTTAAGAAAAGTGAATAATATAAGTGAATTCATATCTATTCCAGGAGGGTATGCACACCCATTCCTACCAACAATATGTTGTTAATTAACGCAGCACTTTGAAAACAATGCCAAATGTTTTACGCACATTGTGTATTTATTTTCTGTAATACTTATTAAATAGTGTTTCGTCTATTTTGTTGTTGGCATGTTTTGGTTGATTTTTTCCGTGGATGGTTGTTGTTAGTGATGACATCATCACTAACATCATCGCCGTGTGTTTTTTTTTTTTTTTTTTGTTTGTCTCTCAATTCTATTCCATTCTGTTTTGTTCTAATGTTTAGAAAAGGTTAAATTCATACGAAACGGAGAGCGACCAAGCAAAACCACGCGTGCTCGCACATACACCCAAACGCACTCCGTTAAAAGTTAAATAATAATAAACAAACATAAACGAAAGATTACAAAATCAATGAGCAGCCGCTTTTTAGCTGTTAACAGCTGGTTTCATCTAATTGGAGTGTAAAGGCGTTTGTTGAACACGGCACAGCAACGCCGGCTAGAACAGCAACGACGGCGCCGCCAGCTTCAGGATGGTGTTCGAGGCCATAGTAGCAGATGTGCTCAACAAGGTGCTGGGTGATTACATTGAAAATTTGGATCACAAACAATTGAAAATTGGCATCTGGGGAGGTGAGTTCACAACAAATATGTTCCCAAATTGTGTACGTAAAATGCACGCAGTTAACTGTCACGCTATTTGCGCATTTAGCTTAATTTATTATCCACCACCATGCTCTAAATATGTACGCGTGTATGTATGCCTGCATATGTATTGCTTGATCACATCATTTTTTGTCTTTGCTTGCGCGACCTTATCCTTCTGGCTTTGCACAGTGACCCAATTGTTAAATATTTGCATGGGCGTGAGAGCGATGCGAAAGCGCTCTCCCATGTCTGTTTGCTGCATCGCTCTTGTTCTCGCACTCACGCTCTCTCTATCAGTCTTGCTCTTCGTCCATCTCTATTTGAAGCTTATGAACTGTTGCTGCTTTGAGTACAGTGCTCCCCCTACTGTAGCGTTTGTATATAGCGTCAACTGAAACAATAAAAAGCAGACGAATAACAACAAAAGCTGCGGCTTTTGAGCGGACTCTACTCTTCTGCAGACAGCATAACAGTTTTGTCAAACAATTTGCAGCATTAAGAAGAGGCAATAAACGAACAACAACAAACTTATTTCTATGACAGATAGATCATATGTATGCATTTAAATATGTATATGAATATGTATATATATAATATATAATATATATAATAGGTATGTGGATAGTATTGATCACATAGACGTTTCTCTGAAAAGTAAATTTACTACTAACTGATTAACTGATTATAGCTTAGGGTATTTAAAATTCATCTTGACATTACATATTTTTGTATATTTCTTTTTATATCTTCTTTAGCCTGTAGCAGTATAATATTACTTAGGTTTTCTTAAAAGATAAAAAAGTGTTTATCAGCAGCTGCTCAGATTACACGATATCAAATTTTAAAAAATGCAACCTTTGTATAATGCGCATTACGAAGTTAGGTTACAAGAGCTGTCATTCAACTATTGACTTTTATTATAAATACCTGATACCTTATACCTTATATAGTATGTTGGTCTCGGTAAACGGGTTTCTCTGCGTCTACTTAAGCTTAAATGACAGCAAAACAAATTTTGAACTTGAACTCGGATGACATAATGCGTGGCTCATAAATAATATCATTGTTCACCGAGTTTGTTTGAATTTTAACCCATTTCAAGTTAAAAAAAAAATTGTGAATAGAGATATAGGATAGATTTAACAGTCTATTTAGAAGGTTTTTAGAGTATATGGAAAATAGAAATAATTAACATATATTGTTTAACAGGCAAGACAATTTAATAAACATATATTCATGAAATAGCAAATACATCATAGGTGAATATATATATATATATATATATATATATATATATATATATATATATATATGCTTAAAATGATAATACTCTATATTCGTAGTAAATTTGGCTTAAGCTTAGCTCATTTTACTTGTCTATAAAACATATTAATCACTCAGTTGTTTGTTTACTCAAAAAGAAAATACATTTAAATAATTGTCTCTCAATTGTAAATTCGTGCATTTATACATATAAGTAGACATTAACTGATTCATCCAAGGTTTCCATATTATTACTTCATATGGGCAAATTCGCATATATAGGCCGCTTACTGATAAGCGACACTTGCAGGCGATAAGAGAGCTACACAGACTCAAAAGAAAAACAATTTCGAATTGACTCTTTAAAAAGGGAGCACCTGGTAGTAAAATTAGGGTATATATAAATAGGGACATATGTATATTCAAAAATATGGGAGGGAAAGGTCCTATAATATAGCTTGTAATTAAATATAATAATAAATATATATTAAAAAATAAAATAAATAAAAAATTACTCCGCAATTTAAATAAAAATAGCACACAAAATAAGAAATCAATTTAAATATTTATGTTTATAATGTATGCATAAATATAAAATTAAAATATATATATCACCATCAAAGTTAAAGTTAGTTTTGCTTATACTACAGTAGCTCCCGTTTTAAATCGTTTATAAAAACTTTATTATTATATAATTAATTAATCGCTCAACTAAAAATTTTTGACAATATTCTCTTAGCTTCTTATCGATGGTAATTCTAGTAAATTACTGATAATACGAAATAGATTGAATTGTGGCTATATTTCAAATTTTATCTGATTTATAGGCCAATATTCCATAGACTATGAGGTAATTTTTCGTCTGATCGTTGACTAAATTGACCTATATTAGGTAATTCAATCAAAAAATTAATATGCGCTATCCGAGGTCAAAATTGTTTTCTTCTTCCATATGGCGTTCCGGGCCTAAGAAACAATCAAAATTCCAGGCACGCCCAATGGCCAGCCATGTGTGCTTGATACGGCTTGCCATAAATACATATACATTTATGCAAATATGTATATATTTATATATGTGTATCTAAACGTATGTATAAATGGTTGGGCTTATTGCGTTACCCTAACACTTGCCGGTTTTTGTTTATTTATTTGCTCAACAAATTTCAAAGCATTTGCTGTAATAAATCAATTTGCTAATAGCGTGTATTAATAAAGTACATAATTTCTAATTATTGTCTATTTATTTTTACATTAATATATTGTAATAATAATTGAACATTTTTGAAATTTTCAGGCGATGTGGTTTTGACCAATCTGCAAATACGCAGCAATGCGCTGGATGATATGGATTTGCCCGTTCAGCTGGTCTATGGCTATCTGGGTAAGTTACAAAAATATTTGCAAGTAAATCTTTATCTCTTTTTAATGTATATACTTTGCTTAGGCAAATTGGTGCTGAAAATACCCTGGAAGAATTTGTATAGCCAGCCGGTTATAGCCGATATTGATGGTCTCTATGTGCTTGTCACGCCCAACAATAATGTCCGATACAATGCTGAAAAGGAGGAAAAAAAAAATTTGGCTACTAAAATAGCTGCGCTGGATGCTCAGGAGGCTGCGATGAAAAAGGAGCTAGAGCCGGGTACGGCAAATCGAATATTAATCTATATAAATTAGATATCTAATCACATTACTCATTCTCTTGCAGCTGTGCCCAAGGCTGATGCTGGTTTCGCGGAAAAGTTGACTGCACAAATTGTTAACAATTTGCAAGTAAAAATTAGTAATGTGCATTTTCGCTATGAAGATTCCACAACGATGGGCTCGGTGTTCTCGTTTGGCATAACCTTGCATGAACTGGAACTTTATACAACGGATAAAAACTGGGACAAGACCTATATGACGGAACGTGCACCGGAGGTCTTTAAAATTGCGAATCTCTCCTGCCTCGCTGCCTATATGAACTGCAAAGCTAGACTTTATGCGACTGAAGAAAGAGAAAAGCTAGTCGAGACATTCAAGAATCAAATAGCACGCAAGGACTTTAAGCCCACCAACTACTGTTATGGTAAAAATTAGTGACTTTCTTTTCGTTGTTTTTGCAAATAGAGCCTTAAATTTTTGGCTTTTCTTCTATTCAGTTCTGGGTCCCATTTCCTGCATTTCGAAGTTGAAGCTGAACATGAATCCAGAACTGGATGAGCCAGCATTTGAGAAACCCAAAATTGATCTTAGTCTGGAGATGGAAACCCTCAACGTGGGCTTGACCAATAAACAGTTCCAATATCTTATACAGCTGGGCGATGCGATGAATCGTATGCAGTTAGGCTTGCCGTATCGTCAATATCGGCCCTACAATATACGTGAGTCATATATAATTAAATGTTAAAGTAAACCTCTTAAGATCTTTTCATATATATTTAGCTTACAAGGGTCACTCCAAAGAGTGGTGGAAATTCGCAATTACCGCTGTGCTCGAGTATGATGTACGACGTCCGAAGCGCACCTGGACCTGGGATTACATAAAAGCTCATCGTGAGCGTTGCAATGACTATGCTGAGGTATGTCTCGACTGCTTAGCAGCTGCAATTGCAACTAATTATTGTCTTTCTCTTGCAGAAATACAAAAAACGTGAACTTACCAAAAAGCCAACTAAAACGTTGGAGGAATCGTGTAAGATGCTCGAAGAGAAGTTGGATCTCTTCAATCTGTTGCTCATAAGGCAACGCGTTAACATCGAGATAGTCAAGTACCGGGAATCAATACCACCTCGGCAAACGAGCTGGCTTGGCAACTGGTGGGGTGGTAGTTCGGCCAAGTCAGATGGAGACGAAGGCACCAGTCAAAAATTGGGTAAAACAATAGCCGTAAACCCCATTTGCAATATCTAACATAATTTGTTTATAGTGCGCAAATTTGAGGCTGCTATGACGCCAGAGGAGAAGGCCAAAATGTACAAGGCGATTGGTTACGAGGAGCATATGAAACCGCAGGATGTACCCATAGAATATGTGGCTCTCAAAATGAGTTTCAAACTAATTGCACTCGAAATGGGCCTATACCAGGAAGTGCTGGTTGACGCCGATCAAAGCAGCACATTTGATTATTTCAATTTGCCATCGATAATATTATTGAAGTTTTCTATGGCTACTGCAACGATTTTACAAAGACCGGCTGCCGATGCCATGAGCGTGACAGCCGGCATGAAGTGTTTGCAGATGACAGGTGTAACTCAAAACGATCGCGCTCCCATGCTGATCGAGTCAATAACAACGGATGAGTTTAATTTGCTGGATATATTCTTCGAAACGAATCCAATTGATATGCAGTGCAATCAGCGAATCAAGATCGTGGCTCGTCCACTGCAAATCACCTACGACTCGAAGACCATTATGGCTGTTACCAGTATCTTTAAGCCGCCGACTGACGTGAATTTGTCGAAATTCGAGCAAACGGCTGCTTCGAAGCTGGTGGACATCAAGGAGCGCTCTGCGACGGGTATGCAGTATGTTATCGATCAGAAATCGATATTGGATGCAGACATATTGCTAATGCCCAACATACTAGTGGTGCCGCATGGCGGATACTATGTACCCGACGAGAGAGCTCTGATTGTGCTCAGTCTGGGTCAGGTGCATGTGAGAACCAAGCCACACAGGCGCACCTCCGAGCAAGTCAGGGCATTACACGATGAGGGCGTTGAACAGAAGGATATATTAAAGTCTATTATGGATAATTCCTATGACAGATTCATTGTGGAAGTAAATGATGTACAAGTACTAGTAGTGCGGCCATATGAACCTTGGCAAAATATCCTCCAAATGGCCGAATCAACGGAATTGCATGTCCTGCTGCCGACCTCGTGTAAGGTAGAGGCTGCAATGTGCGTCTTTGATAATGATCCGCGTTTGCCCAAGATCAAAATTGATATAGTGATGCCGGCGGTACAGTTCAGCATTACCGAAGATCGTATGCTGGAAGCGATTGACTTGTTCACCAGCTTGCCGCTGCCCCAGAGCGATTCCCCAGATATAACGCCCGTTTTGCGACGCTCACGCAGCTCAATATCGAACTTTCTAAATCGCGAAATCAAGAAGCGTACCACTCCAGGGTCCGGTGCAGAACAATCACTTCAGGATGAAATAATACAATATACCAATGTCGAGGTGAATTTCTCCCTACGAAAGATCAGTCTTAAGGTGATGGAATCAACTAGGCACTGTGAAACAGAAGCCGATGCAGAATCGACATATGTAACACCAGAGCTGGAGACGTTTGCAAGCACCGGTGAGCTGTCAGTCTTGTCTGACGCCCAACAGCTTGTAAATCAGACCCTGCTATTTGAGGTCCTTCAAGTGGAGACATACATGGCCCAGCGCACTTACGAAACAGTTGCGTCTGTCAAGTAAGTAGCGCGTGTACAAAAAAAAAAATTGATCTTTTGATTCAATTCATTAATTTTTTTTCAGATTGGGTAGCATTAATCTGAAACACTTTGATTGTGTTGACACTAAGGATAATAATGTCCTGGATATCATAAATACACCTGGGTACATCAAAGACGAGAAATATTTATTGACAATCAGCTATACGATGGCCGATAAATTGTCGCCTGAATTTAATACCAAATACAATTCCGTCGAACAGCTGATGGTGGCCAATTTCGAGGTACTCGACATTATACTGCATCAGGAGTGCCTGCAGCGTCTGTTGAAAATGGCCAACAACTTCCAAAAGCGTATGGATGTCATATTATTAAATTTGAAGCCTCGCGACCGCTACGCATCCGCGGCCGATGGCGATGGAATAAAGCACAAACTGCAAGCTATTATGGAAGACGCCGAAACAATAGTCACCAGCCAAAATACGACTGCGCTCCAGAACAAAGGGAGGAGGAAACTTGTTGTGGATACTGTGAAAATGCGTATGATTGCGAATATTGAAGCGATCAGCTTGAAGCTAACCTCGCGCAAACGTCCACTGTCCCTGATGCAGGTGAAGCACTTCGTGACTAACATAACACTAAAAGACTCGTACACCGAGATGAACATTGGACTCAAGGATATTGTAATGCTAGATCTCAATCCCAAAACGATACATACGAAAGTGAGTGCAAGCCAACGATTCGTTTCGAATGTGAGACTAAGCGAGCTTTGAATTACTTTGCAGATATTGACCATTGTGGGCCAGGATGCCTTCAATTGCCAAGTGGTGCTATTCAATAAGGAATACACCCATAACTACAATTCGGATGATATGAAAATTACGGTGGATATTGGATGCATAAAGATTGTGTTCCTCAACTGGTTTGTCACCGGCCTACTGGTAGAGCATTATATATAGATCATTATAATAATATATCAGTTATTCACAATTGTTTTTTTTATTTTTTTCATTTAGAACTTTTCAAGTCACTTCCAGACTGCCCAGGATGCACTTACGAATGCCAGCGCAGCTGCTGCCCAGTCGGCTAAGCAAAATGCCATCAATGCCTACGAAAAGGCAACGCGCATGAAACTGAATATTAGAATTAAAGCTCCTGTTATACTGGTTCCAGTGGATTCACAAAGTACAGATGCATTGGCCATCGATTTGGGCTTGCTGGAGATGACAAATACAACTATCGAGACGCCAGTGCCCAGCGTGGACCAATACGCTGTCATCGATGAGATAAAACTACAGATAAAAGATGTCAAAATATCGAAGGTGGTTATGTTGGATACAAACGATTCACGGGTCGATGGTGAGCAGGACTTGACTAGACTTGATAATCGAAGAATATAGATTTTAAAATGATATTTATCGGAAATATAGATGTGGATGCTGTTCTTGGAATTAGGACCTCAGTAAATATGATGGATCCTATGAGTTTTACCCTGACGGTTACGCGCAATCTATCATTCGGTTGGTACACGGATGTACCAGAGATGAATCTTTCGGGTCACTTGAAGTCTGTTGAGGTAACGAAGAAAGAGAACGTCAAGAATTTATCGGCAATATAATTTATATTATATATAACGCTTAATTGCAGCTAACACTCTACATGGACGACTATGCGCTCATCATGTCTATACTTGACAAAAATTTGAACGAAGGTCAAAATGAGTTTCCACCAAAAGAAGTGGTGATAAGGGAGCCGACTACACAGTACACTCGACGTACCGAGACTTCCACAGTAGCAAGTAATTCTGCGCGAGTATCAGATGATTTAGTAAAAGTATGCGAAAGTCTTAAGCTCAACTTTCAATTTGATGGCGTCATTATAAATTTGATGGAAGGTTAGTGAGCCGCAATGGAGCTGTGCGAAGCAAAATGTTAATTTACACTTTCTAATTTGTATTATTTAGAGGAAGGCGAAGGATTGGCTTGTTTTGGAATTTACTATTTGTCCGTGAAGGGCACCAAACTGAACAATGGCACGCTCAGTGTATCCGTTGTCCTTTGCAACATACAATTGGATGATACGCGTTCATCGAACAAAAGCAAAATACGGCAATATCTTAGCTGCAAAAACTGGGATGCGGAGAAGTCCAAAAAAAATAAAATTCTTGAGACCTGCCAGAAGGAGGCATGGAACTACATGGTTGATATAACGGCCATTATAAAAGAGAACGACGTCTTTGGTAATATTAATAATAATAATATTAATAATAATAATAATAATTAATTTGTAGTCTAATTACATAATAAATTTATAAATATCTATTTACATTTTATTGCAGCTGAAGTGCGAGTGCGCAGTTTCGATTTGATAGTTTGTATTGATTTCCTAATGAAGTTGACCTTGTTTCTGACTTTACCCGTCGCCCCGGAACCCCGCGATCCAGGCCTGAAGCAGGAGAAGAGTCCCTTTAAGGAAACAGCAACAGTTGCTCGAGACAGTGTAAGAAGAACCGCGGATACGATATCAAGTATGTGAAAATCATATATATAAATATATATATATATATATTCTGAAATTTTCAATTACCTTAAACTTATCTATCTATCTGTGTTTTTCCATGTAGCTAATACACAAGATTCAACGAAAAAAATGAATTTGATACTTCACATTGATCAGCCGGATATTATATTGGTTGAGAGCCTGGATGATCTGAATACTAATGCAATTATCTTTAATGTGAGTTGAAAATTTGACTTTGAAAATTAAGTTTCGACTTTGATTTAATGTTTCGTATTTCCGCAGGCACAAGCGCATCTCAATTATCGTTCAATTGGCGAGAAGCAGATTATCAATGGTGAAATCGCAGCGCTTAAGATATATATGTGCTCATTTTTGCCAGAGCGTCGCGACGCGACGCGTCATTATATTTTGCATCCGGCTGTTATCAGTTTGCAGGGCTCCACGCCCGAGTCGGAGGGCTTGCACATAAGTCTTAAGCTCAGTGATATTATCATTAATATATCGCCGACAACGATTGAGCTGCTTAACAAAGCGATGCTCAGCATTACTAGCGGTGCGGCTGAGAAGGCAGCCATTGACAGAGAGGCGACGGACTATTCCAAGATTTGGTATCCAAAACCGTTCCATTCAAAAACCTATTGGTTTACAAAAGTGGAGGAGGCCATCGAAGCGAAAGAAACACCGACGTCGTCCCAATGGGACATAGAGAAGACCGAGAAATGTGTGATTGAAATGCCCAGCATAACTCTTGTGATTGAATCGGGACAGGGATACTATACGAAGCCTCTACTTTCATTAGACACACGCATGACGGCTGTCTTTAATAACTGGAGCAGTAATTTTACTGCGCATGGCTCCCTAACGCTCAATATGGTAGATTATACTTTGATTACTTTCTTAGTTAGTTAGTTAACAAATATTTCTCGTCTTACAGAACTATTACAATCAATTCATGGCCGAGTGGGAGCCGATTATAGAGCTTAATGAGGTTTTGGGACGTAATGGCATCAGAGAGTATATACCCTGGGAATTGCAATTCGATATGAGCTTTGAAAAGATGGAAAATGAATTTGATGACTTAGAGGAGAACACAGCAATGAACATTCGCATACATTCCAAGGAGAATCTAGAAATAACGGTTAGCAAAACATGCCTTAGCCTGCTTAGTGAATTGGGCGAAGCCTTTTCGCAAGCCATGGACAAAAAAGGCATTCAAAAGCCAGAAGTTACCGCTCCTTATGTGGTCATCAATGATACAGGCTTCGACATCACAATGAATTTGGAGTGCGGTGTTTTTACGCTTCACGAGGTGCATCGTGGCGGCAAGCTTACAAACAATGCTTTAGTTCTGCACGCGTTGAACAGTTCCGATGATCAGCTGATCGATCCAGTAGATATAAAAAATTGTACGATTTCGGCTGGTGGCAAAGCCTATTTGCAAACCAAGGACATGAGCACGATGTCCGAAAGCCAGATCGATGATTATAATCTCTATGTGAAGGTAATTTACATATCATATACTCACAACTGGTAATCTGCTGATGTGTACGTGGTTTCTATATCCACAGGTTGGTGATCTAACTGATGAAATTGTGCTTCCCGTTAATAAAGCCGACACGCGCTACTTCCCGCTACCTAACAGCGCTCTGCCCGAACAGTGGGCCATTGTCTCCCAGGTCAAGCTGGAATATGGTACCACCAAAATCAATATTCATGGCGTTTTAAGTGTACGTAACTTAATCAATGAAAATTTATCAATTCCTTATATATAAATATATATATGTAATTGTCTTGTAGATCCTGAACCACTTTACGAGATCAATTATGGTGCATCGACGCCACGAGACAGAAAATCGATTCATTTATGTTGGCGTCGCGAAACCTAATGAGGTTTTCAATGTGCCGCTGCACGCCATCTATGCAATTGATAAGGACCTGTACTTTTCAGTGATGGGCTATCAGACGTCCGTTCAGAGCTTCCCCTGGTATATAAATCCATCAGATATGAACCTTGAGAGCCACGTGCAATGTGAGCCAATCGACGCATTCGAGCCGCTCAACATCAATTTGCAGCGACGCAAGCATGAGATTTTCTTTGCAAACACCAACAAGTATCGACTTCGAAGTGCCCATTATATGATTCATTTACGTCCTCCACTATCCCTGCGAAATTGTTTGCCCATTGACATTAAAGTCTCTGTGGCTGGCTGTTTGGGTCGTCAAACTAACATCGAATCTGCAGGTCGGACATCGACAGAGAATCCTGTCGTAGAAGAGCGTTACGAGAAGCAGGACTTTCTAGATTTTGGCGAAAAGGAGGTGAATCCCGGGCACATCCTGCATTTGCCAACGGTTCGCATGACCGCAAACGGTAAAGAAGGAAAGAGTGTGCTAGTTATACGTGTGAGTAGTCTAATCAGGATGTTCTGTGGATTTGATTATAATTATTTGCATACTTGCTTAATAGCTTTTACAATATCTGGAGAAGGACTGGTCCCATGCCTCTGAAATTCCCAATCCCAATGATGAAGTAACCGTTTGGACATTTTGCTCATATGACTCAGATGTTAAAATGGAAATGGATCTGTTTGTGCGGTAATTATTTTCGTCTTTAATGTCGTCCCATTTAATGAGCAAAATCAAAATAAAATTGTAATTGACCATTGCAGCTGTAGCAATCCAAGTGGCAAAATTGTTCTCACCTTGTACAGCCCGTACTGGATGATCAATAAGACGGGCAAGATGCTTACCTACAAATCGGATTTGTCATCCGTGGAAATGCTGTATCATCCGCCCGAGTATTCAGGCCCCATACTGTTAGCCTTCCGCGATAAGATGTTCTTCGACAAGAAGAAGGCAGCAATCCGCATCGAGAGTGGGGAGTGGAGTGAGAAGATTCCATTGGATGTGGCTGGTTCGATTGGCGGCGTTACCTGTGTTGCAAACAATCAGAAATTCCAAATCGGCGTACACAATCATTTGACAAACAATTCGCTGACCAAACAGATCACGTTTATACCGTTCTATATAGTGCACAATAAATGTCGCCATACAATCGAATTGCAAGAGCTGAATCGACCCGGCGATCCTTGGCTACCAGTCGAAGAGCTAGAGTATAAACCACTGTGGCCCAAGAGCGAGACACATCGCAAGCTGATTCTGCGCGTAGGTAAACAGGTAACGCCAGCGTTTGACTACACCGAGGCGACTTGTACGCTGCTCAAGCTGACCAACAGTCCCTATGGCGGCGTCAATGTGGATGTGCAGTCCACAGAAGGCGGCGTCTACTTGACATTCACCGAATACCAGCCGTCAGAGGCGCCCGGCCTGATCATCAATCACACAAGCAAGGATATTATCTACTATGAGAAGAACACCGAAATGATGAACACTCTGAAGTCGAAACAATGTGTTCTATTTGCCTGGGACGATCCGACGGGTCCCAAAATCTTGGTATTTGGCAAGGATAAACAGGAGACCGATTTGAAACGCGATGAGATCAATACGGTTACGTAAGTGGAATGCAAATTCGAGGTGTGCTATGTTTTGCTAATTGATGTTTACAGTCTGCAGAATGACAGCAAAGCTTACTGGGTGTCCTTCCTCTATGGCATGCAGCGTGTCCTGCTGATCACCGAAATTGAAGCAGTCGCCAAGCGAACCGAGAGCACTGCAGCACTGCAGACCATAACGCGTAGCATTGATTTACATATACATGGCATCGGCATCTCGGTGGTTAACAATGAGGCTGCCCTGGATATAATCTATTTGGGCATTACCAGTTCGGGTATAGTGTGGGAGTCAAGAAAGCCGAATAAGAAACGATTCAAGGAGATGACCATAAGCGATTCAGAACTTATTGAAGCCGAGTATCAGCGCTATCTGGTGCACAAGTCCGTCAAGGATGTCAAGACATATTTGCTGAATAACAAATTTCCGGTGCGTATAGGAAATAGATAACTCCATACATATATAGACATTAATTTATACACACTATAAACAATTTACAGTTGGATTTCAACAGAATGACGATCACGAAACACATTGAACGGCGTTTGCGTCGCAACTTTTATCCAGCCATTTGGGTGTCGCTCAAATCATCTCCGTTCCAGAATCAATTGCATGTAAAAATAAATCGCATACAAGTGGACAATCAATTAGTTGATCCCATATTCAATGTGGTGTTGGCACCGATCGCTCCGCCAAAGAGTGTGGCCACAACCACAACGATGAAACCATTCATCGAATGCAGCATTGTGCAGCGCGTGATACCCAATTCGGAAGTGAAGCAATACAAGTATGCATCCATCTTGATCCAGGAGTTCCACTTTAAGGTGGATATTGTGTTTCTAACAGCCATTGCGGAGATGTTTTCGGCTGAAGTGTCCGATGAGCAAGCGGCGAAGCTGTTCCGCAACGATGTGGATTCCATTGAGTTACCATTGTCCACGTTCTTCGAAGAGCACTCGCAGCAGGAGCAAAAGAATTACTATGATAACCTGCATTTGGGTCCACTGAAGATACATGTTAGCTTTTCCATGGCTGGCGCCGATGCAATCTCACTGCCCGGCTTCCTCGGTACACTGGTCCAAGGTGTGGGCGTAACGCTAACGGATGTCAACGATGTCGTCTTCCGTTTGGCCTTCTTCGAGCGTGAATATCAGTTCTTTACCCAACATCAACTGATTGGCGAGGTGACGTCCCATTATAAGGGCCAGGCACTGAAACAGCTCTATGTTTTGGCTCTGGGTCTGGACGTATTGGGGAATCCATACGGTTTGGTTGTGGGTCTTAAGAAAGGTGTCGAGGACTTGTTCTACGAACCGTTCCAGGTGAGCATTGCAAAATTAATCTTAAGCATTGACTATTTAAAGCTACCTAATCATGTTTGTAGGGCGCCATCCAAGGACCTGGTGAATTTGCTGAAGGTCTTGTGCTGGGCGTCAAGTCGCTCTTTGGTCACACCGTGGGCGGTGCTGCGGGCGCCATGTCCAAGTAAGTTCGTACTTATGGTGTCATATAGGCAGGTTTATTTAATTATGTCAACTCGCTTCCCCTAGAATCACTGGCGCCATGGGCAAAGGTCTAGCTGCTTTGACCTTTGATGACAAATATCAACAGAAACGTCGAAGGGGCATGCACAATAAACCAAAGAATTTCCATGAGGGTCTCGCACGCAGCGGCAAGGGTCTGGTCATGGTGAGAGCTCAGCCGACACATCAACTGCAACTCGAAATAAACTAAGCTGAACTTACCTTTTCTGCTCACAGGGCTTTTATGATGGCGTGACGGGTGTGGTTACTAAGCCCGTTGCTGGCGCACGCGACGAGGGCGTGGAAGGCTTCTTCAAGGGTTTGGGCAAGGGCGCCATCGGCCTGGTGGCGCGTCCAACAGCTGGTGTTGTGGACTTTGCCAGCGGAAGCTTTGAAGCAGTCAAACGCGCCACCGTGGGCATGGATGATGCCAGACGTTTGCGACCGACACGCTTCCTACATTACGACTATGTACTGCGTCCCTATTGCTACAGCGAAGCTCTGGGCAACAAGATACTAAAGTAGGATTCACAACAATATTTATATTTGCTGGTCATAGATTAATCGTATTTGTTGCTTTGCAGGGAGGTGGACAAAGGCAAATATGCGGAAACAGACAATTTTGTACACTGCGAGGAGATTATACGCCGAGCCGAGTACCTTTTAGTTACCAATCATCGTTTGATCTATACGCAACGCAACGATATGTTTGGCGTGTGGAATGTGAGTGAAGCGTGGCCTATCTCCATATACATTGTTTTAATATTTATGCTTATATTCTCTTCTCCCTTCGGTTGCTCAGTCCTTGTGGTCGTATCAATGGGAAGAAGTGGACAGTTTTCTGAACAATGGCCGCGGCATACAGTTCAAGGTGATCAGCCGCGAAAACAAGCGTATATTGGGTCTCTTCTCACCGAAGGAATCAAACACCAAAATAGTATTGGTGCCCGACGAACGGAGACGTGCAGCTCTGTTGGATGTAATTGAATCTCAAATACGTGCAGGCACTCAGTTGCGTATGCCCACCTCTCGCTATTCGGCGCGTATTGTATAGTAAAGCGGGACTGCTTCAACGACATAGCATTCACTACCTCACGCTATTTCAAGCTATTCTGCACACTCTCACACACACTCTCACTACACTCACACTTATTTGCATAAATACCCCCTCTATACATATATATACATATACCAATGTATACATCAAATTTATGTTTTGATATTAAAATTTTATGTCAATGAGAAAGGATAAACATGAAAAGTATGTGTTTTATCGCTAGCCTAACTCTTTATAAATCTGTGCTATATATATATTTCTATATAAATGATAATGATAATCCAGGATGCAAAGTCCTACACTTTTTTGAGATAGCTGCTGGGCGGCGTAGCCAGCGGCATTATTGGTTCATAGTTGTTGCAGTTGTCGCTCTCGCAAAAGGACGTCAGAGAGGCGAGCGCATTGGCCGCCAATGCCTCCACGCTGAACATGGTCGACAGATGGCCGCTGCTCTCAAACTGATTGATGATCATGTTCACCTTGCTCTTGGCCTCCGCCTTCAGGCAGGGTGATGTCGGATTGCTGCTCTGCTGCTGCTGATTGTGCTGCTGCTGTTGATACTGTTGCAATTCGTTGGGCGCTCCATCGTAGCTGCCATCGCACATATCCAATCCATTGAGCAGATTCTCTTTTTCGCTCTGTTTGCACTTGGCGTTGGCCGGTATGCCGGTGGGGCTGCTCGTACCACCGCCAGTCGAGCGGGAATTCTGAGTCAAGCTGGTCTTGTTGAGGCGACTGAGAAACCAGTTGCGTGCCAGCTTGTCGCAATCCTTACCGGGCGACTTCTGTGGACTCGTCTGAGGCGTCTGCGTTGCCTTCCGCTGCTTCTTTTGGTCCTTGAGCGTGGCCGGACTGCAGCTGCTGCCGCTGGTTAGGGAGAGCAGTTCCGGCTCGCTGTTGGTGTTGGCGCACGAATAGCTCTTCTTGACAGCCTTCTTCAAACGCTCCGGACTCGTCAGCTGACTAGAGAGCTCGCTGTGCACCGTCTTGACCTTGGCCTGGAAATCTAGCGCCAAGTTGCCATGCAGACTGGATGGCTGGGGCTGCGCCTTGAGCTCGCCAGCAGCAGCACCACTACCACTTGCAATAGTACCACCATTAAGCAGCTCAGCTGTTTCCACCTCACCGCCAGCTGGCTCCTCGTCCATGACCAGCGGTTGGGGCGGACACTTTGGTATGTCATATTCGAAACGTTTGGCCAATGCACTCGGACTGTTGCACTTTTCGGGCAGGCGTGGCGGAGTCTGCGCCTCCCCAAAGTTATATATGGGCGACGGCTCCTCATAGATGCTGTCGCTGTTGGTAGCCGCTGTCGTTGTCGAGGCCGTAAAGCTAAGACGCTTCATGACCGGCGGCGTGGGCAGTTTCCGTAAGGACTTAAGCGTTGCCTGGGCAACGGCCTCGCCCCGTATGGCCGCCTCAATGGCGTGTATCCACTCTTTGGCATCGACCTCGTTGTTCGCCTGATAGATGAACTTCTTGCTCGGATCAGCGGTGGTGATTTGAAAGCAAACCTCACGACGTTTACCCTCACCAAAATGCTCAATCTCAATGGCCGAGCTCTTTAGATAGAGACTGCTGCTAGGCCGACAAGACGTCGGACCATCCGCATAGCACAGCATCCAATCATTCAGGATGCCACAATAATATTTCTTGGTCTGATCGAAGAACAGGCGTTTCTCAATGCGCTGCAATTGTCCGAATTTGATGGAACGATGCAAGCCCAGGTGCCCGGCGGGCAGATCAGCGTAAGGGCAATTGATGAACAGTTCGTGAGCGAAAACTTGCTGGGTTTCCTCTTCTCCAGGATTTTGGCAAATGTCATATATCTGCTGGTCCTGTTGCTGCTGCTCCTGCTGCTGTGAATGCTGTGAGTGCTGGGGATGCTGCTCCAATTCCAAATGCTGATTGCTAGAGCAACGAAAGGTTTTATCACTGTTCAACGATTGACTGCTGCTCAGATCGATGTACTCCCTCGAGACGGACACTGCAATTAAAGTCAATTACTTGCATGCTGGCTAATAGATAACTACCATAGACTATCTAACTCTGCTTTGGCACTCACGCGAAGACTTTGAGACTGCAATTGGCGTTGCAATTGCTGCTGTTGGGTGTTGTGCTGCTGTTGATGTTGAGGACATCATCTCCAGATAGCAACCGGTCTCGGCGCCCACTTCGCTGCAGCCATTCGATTTAATGGATGCTGTTGTTACTGTGGCATCTCTTGCTGATGTTGTTGGTGCTGCTGCTGTTGCTGTTGCTGATGTTGCAGCCTGATCGTCTGCATAGCTGGCCAGCAGCTGGTCACAGCGCTGCAGCAACTCCTGCGTCTGCTCTGCTGCCGTCACATGAAACAAATTCGAAGTATTCTCATACTCGGATGTCGCTAGCGAGGCACGAAAGTGAGCACGCACGTCTGCAAGAAGACATAGAAGATGAAGAGGAGCATCTAGAAATGGGTAATGCTAACTTAAAGCTAAATAAGGCCAACGCATTCAATTTAATACGCTTCATTGAACTAAATGGCATTAAATTGCCACAAATGCTCAGCGAGGGGTTAAGCAACTCATATGAGTCATACATACATATGTATGTATGTACATAGCATATCAAATATGAGCAGCTTATAGTAGTGTATGCCTATGACCTCATATGAAAAGTCTAAAAAGTCAACTGCGAATTGACCGCAAGCAATTAAAAGCAATTTCACTGGGCGGCAGAGAAAACAAAAACAATAAAATAAGAAATTAAAACAGAGAAAATAATAAAAACAAAACAATCCAGTTTCCCTAGTTGCTCTTAGCCCCTACAGTGCTGCCTTCTTATGTTGCTTAAGTAGGTTCAACGGTAAACATTGACAACAACAACGACTACCACTAAAACAACAACAATAACACAATGCACACATTGCCACAAATCTTGTTAAAATTGAAAAACACGCAAAGAAATGGCCCAGACAAACGTAATTAGTATGAAATAACTTAAGCAAAATGGCAACAACGAATTCCAAATACACTTTCACAATTAAGAAAATAAAAGAAGCATTTTTAATATATATTTTCATATAACTAATGTGTGCTTACTTTTCCATTTCTTGGTTAAATTAAATTTCATTTGAAGATAAAACCAAATTTTCACACAAATTTAGAATTTTGTTTAATTTAATTTTAATTTTCAATCAAACCAAATGCCGACTAGGTTATCAAAAAAAAAAAAATACTGCATAAATGAAAAGAATATAATGATTTATATTTATATGAATGTACATAAAAAAGGAATTAACTGAAAAACTAAATATTTAGTATCTTAATTTGTCTGTTTTCATTTTTAATATTATATGTATATTATATACATTATAAATATATCAAAATTCTTAGGTGAGAAAAGAAAATTATATAGTATAATCTTGTTATAATTCCTAGACATAATAACAATCTATTTATATAAGACTGCGACATATTGCTCCACAGAATAGATATACCCTGTCAGACGAGCATTATAGCTTGCAGACTTAACTGCCGACGCGTTAAGAGAAGGGCTTTAAGCAAAAGCTACATACGTATATAGTATATATACATATAATTGTATGTATGCCCGCGAAAGAGTGGCTAAAAAAGCGCCGAAAATGGGTTTTATTAAAATTTGTACAGAATATAAAAGTTGAAGCATGAAAAGAACAAAGCGCATTAAGCTCGCAGTCAAGTTAAGAGCCAGAGACTTTGCCTCAGTCTGGGCCTCAGCCTCAGCCTCAGCATCCACCTCTCTTCTCTTGTTCTTGTCAGCTCCAGAACGTGGACGGCCCCTGGCATGAGTCAATATATATACTATATTGTATCTGGGGGTTATTAATGTTTCGCTGTACAAGAAAATTATATGGCCGCAGGGCAAGTCGAGGCACATGAACATTTCTACAAGTAGTTTGGACTGTCAAGTTTATTTTCTTCTTCTTCTTCTTGTTGTTGTTCTGACTTGGGCCTAATTAACAATGCCTTCTAAATTATCTAGATAAATATGCGGTTAATGCGTAGCTACTTTAATATTCTGTTTAGTTGCAAAGATAATTGTTTAATAATGTTGTCTTAATACCCTGCACTTATAAAACTGTGCTATAAGTGGTTTAATAAACGCTCAAGAGCAAGATCTGCTAGGACATTAAGTGCAAATGTAGTTGAAGAAGATGGAAATAGAGGGAATTTGGAAATTGAGTCTATTCGAGAGATTCGTTAGGGTCGATGGGTCAAGAATGATGGAAAGAGCGAAAGAGAGGCAGTTAAAGATGGCTGCGTAAAATACAGAAGCCAAAAGCCAATGTGGGAAAGATAGAGATGGAGAGAAATCGAGGGAGAGAGAGAGCAAGAAAGGTAACCAGTCAAAATAGAAACCATTTGTCAAGCTATACAACCATAATTAGTAAATAATGTAGGGAATCTTCAACTTCTATTACGAAATTTATCCTCAATTATATTTATTTGAAACGTAATTTCTACAAATATTTATTTTTCTATTACACGCAAGGGTCTCCACAGATAGGTCCTCTCTAATAAGATCTACTCCTATCTATACCTAATTGATAAGATAAATAAATAATTTATACAACTAATTACAGCTTTAGCACTTAATGCTCAATCTTCAAGGCATAACCGAATCACGCATGCCCTGCAACGCGCTCTCACTTACACTTACAGACAAACATATGCGTGTAGCTAGTTAATATGCACATTTAAATAACTATTAACTATTCTGTTTAGCTGCTATTGACTTACCCAGTAAAAATTGTTGAATTTCAATGCGTTTCGAGGCTTTTGAGTCGATATCCATGATTTATCATAAAACGCGTTAATTCAAAGCGTTCAGCGTTAATGTTTGTTTATATGGCTTTTTGTAGATCGTTTGATTTTGGATTTGTATATGTGTTTTTTATTGTTGTTTTTTTTTTGTTGCTGTTTTAGCTAGCAATTAACACTTGTCTGTGAAAATAAAGTAGCTCACAGCTCTTCTTAAATCACAAGCAATGCGAAGCACTCTCTATAAAAATTGCAGTAAATATTCAAAAATAAATATTACGATTTCAGTTACTCAGCGCATTTCCCGAGAAAAAAAAAACTCATTTCTAAATGAGTGAGAAAAAGTAAATAAATGAAGTTGCAAGAAATTTTGTCTCCCACAGAGAGAAGAACAGAAATCAATCCATGCTATGGCCCATTCAGAGTTTATAAATAGATCAGTTCAACAAGATCTAGAATAATCAGATTCTGAGCTCACTTCTAGCTTCAAATGATACCCTGCACCAAATGTGGTTACACTTATAGGCAGTGACTGACTTCCATTCCCTCTACCTTCCTGCCTGCCCGCCTATAGATATTTTAGTCAATTGCCTGTAGGACTCATTTGCAAGACAATGGCAGCTGTTCGCCATATTTGGTGTCTGCTGTAGCCTATGCTCATTGATTTTTAAACAACTTTTGTAATGGGTATCTGTGTGGGGTTCATTGACTTTGACCAAATTATGCTAAATAAATATACTTCCGTTTAAACAAAAAATCAGATTGTGCTCAATTGTGGCTCATATGATAACTATGATATTCCATCTGATAAGTGTTGAATAGAATCGTGTCTATCTGTATGTTTATAAGTATATATTTTCTGGACGTGCATTAGATATAATTATAGAGAGAGAGAGTTTTCTATATTTCTTAGACATTTAATCATTAAGCTATCTATATATGACATACACCAGCTCGGTTGAATGCGCATAGCATCAACCAGAATCGGTCTATATAAACTGTTATAATAATCTTGTTAAGCTACAACCTTGTTTTCAAGCTTTTCTATTATTTCTAGTTATATTTTCCTTAGTTTAATGTTTATTGGATAGATCGTTTCGTTGCATTCCAAAATATTATATATATTGTTTTTGTTTTAAGTTTTATTGTCTGTTTTGTTGCTTTTATTTGGTTGCACGCTTCGCTTGGCGCCTGTGGAAAATCAACGCGGCGTTGATGACGTTATGTTTTTTTTTTGTTCATCATTAGCTCTATACGAATATATATATACATACATATATGGCATAGGTATGGGAATACATATGTATATTTGGTACGCTCTGTGACTGCAGTCAACTTATAGCTGTGTTTGTACATATGTGTCATTAAATGTTATTACGAAATGGCTTTGGGCCGATTTTCATAATGCGATACTTAGTTTATGCAGCGCCGCTTAGCACACTTGGGCAAGGGTTGAGGGGGTGGAGGCATAGGTGTAGGGGTTGATGTGTATGTGTGTGCCAGCCTCTAGGTTTTACAGACATATCTGTCGTCTGTGCGTCTGTTCTGCGGTTTATTTGTTTTTTTGTTTGTTTGTGTCGCCTTTTGTGGTTAAATGTAGGAATAGATTGTGTACATAGAGAGATTGTTAGAGAGCTAGAGAGAGAGAGAGGGGTAGAGTGGGAGCGAGTCTTGTGGGGGTCTAGTGACTGCTGCTACTTGGCAAATGTTTTATGTAGCTAAGCTGAGGCTGGTCTCTGGCCCAACCTTTTTAATTGTGACTCATCCACAAAAAAAAAAAATAAGGCGACGCGTGTAGTTGGCCATAAAAGAGAGAGAGAGAGAGAGAGAGGTATATATATGAGAAAGAAGTATGGAATATATAAGCACTTCTCCGTTAGAACTTTTACTTTTTCTCTCTTTCTCTCTTTCTTTTTATCGCACATAAAAAAATTAGTTTAGCAAATGTTATTCGATTTGCTTTATTTGATAACTTTTCTTTTCTGCACTGAGCGATAAACAATTTCTATTGCTAATTAACACTTGCAGTTGAACATATCGAATTTCTGTTTACTGAATTTTCTCTTCTGGTTCTGGTTCTGCTTAAGTTATTTTTCAATGTAAATATTTGATTAAAGGTTTCAGCATTTCCAATTGTTTAGTTTATATGGCCACAGCGCAGGCGTGTCTGCTGCGTCGCAGTCGCTGCGCTGCTGCCTGTCTGTCTGTGTTTCCGGTCATTTATCAAACTGCAAACTGCATTTCCTGCGCAGCAGTCTTCAGTTTCAAATTGAAAATCAACTTTGGTATTCGATTGATTATTTCTCCCTCCTTTCTTTTTTGTATGTTTTTGATTTATGCTTGTAAATTTTGCATCCGGTTTTTCACTTGATTCTTTGTCACACTGCGCCTTTGTTTTTACCCATACACTCTTGCTCTTTGCGTTGACGTTGACGTTAGCGTCGACGCCGGCGTTGACACCTTTTCTGCTTAAGCTTAACAACAACAGCTTTTCTGTAACAGCGCTCTCTGTAGAACCAATGCGAACGCAGACGCAGTCGCTTTTCATTGCGAATACGATTGTGTGCGAGCGAGCGAGATGGCGCGACCGCAAGCAATTGAGCGCTTTGCGCGCACTATGCGAATTTTAAAGCGCGACTCTGTGTGCGCGGCCGTGAATCACACGAACGCAACTGACTGAAAAGCAACAGCAGCGCAGCCAAATGACTAGAGCGTCGGCCGCTCGGTTGGCTTCCCCACCACATGTTCGTAGCCGAAGCCGAAGCCGAAGCCGCACGCACGAACAGCCAAACAGGCACACACGAAGTCGATGCCTGTTGCTGTTGTAGCTGTAGTTGTTCTTGTTGTTTGCTCACTTTCTTTGTAGAACGCAGAGTTTTAATACTCAGCAGGCAGTGCATAGGGAAGTGAGCGGATAGCCTTATATGCAAGTGCAAGTCTATGTCAGAAGGGGAGGGAGACAGTTGATGAGCAACGACAACCGAAACACCGTATGTATGTAAATGGTTGTGTCGTTGTAGTTGCATGCACACTTAACATTATATATTATATTATATTGTTGAAGCTTACAGGGTATCATCCGATCGACTACTGCCAGTTGCGGTAGTTTTGGTTTTATTTTTGGGGGAAACAACAAAGTGAGTTTTGTTGCATAAAACTGAAAATGTAAATTTAAATGCAAGCGTTTTTGGCCATTTGAGAATCGACGTTGCCGTCTTGGCCAATTTCGGCCAAGCAAACAGGCTCGCCAACCCACAAGAAACTCATAAAACAACACGCAAACCAGAAATCTTCTTAGAAATGGCCAGCAAAAAAAAAAAAAAAGTAAATACAAAAATGAGAAGTGGCAGATGTTGTTAGAAATCGGAGCCTGGCTTAAAAGCCCAGCTCCAGGATGTGTGTGCGTGTGCTGCAGATAATCAGACAGCTAAAGATAGAGATATAAGTATAGGAAGATACAGATACAGCGACATCTGATGCAGCTACAGCTCCATCTAGCTGCTGCCCTGAAGGACGTGCTCCACAGGTAAACAACTCAATTTTTAATTAAATGTTGCTTGAAATAAATTTAAAAAATTGGATAACCTTGGACTGGGCCGCCACTCGATAGCCAAGTGCGTGACTACGTGTGTGCGTGCAGGGCTTAAGCGGACAGGTTCCCAGATATATAGCAGAAGCGAAACGGCCAGCTCCAAGCCGGTTGCAACAATCAGTGCCACTGATTCATGCCACAATGCTCGCTCTTGTTCCACACACGTATTTTGCTAATACTTAATTACGAGTCTTTACATTCAAAAACAACCAGATTTTTGTACTTTAGCGACGTTTTTACTTGGGGAAACACGAGCAAGCGTTTCTGATGCGTTTTCCTAGCGGTTTTAGACGCGGGCGAGTTTAGCTGCGCTGCCAGCATCGGAGCGAATTTTTTGTTTTTATCGTTTTCGTTTATTGTTCAAGCTAATTATCAGCTTATACAAATATGTAACTAAATGCTTGTAAGTTAGACGTAATTTTTTTTGTTTGACAAAAAAGCCTGCAAACGGTTTTTTGCGGCGTTTTTAAACGCGCAACGCTGTTGCTTCGCAGCCTTTTTTTGTTTTTGCTTCCGTCAACTACAACTAACTAACACTTAATGAACAAGTCTAGTCATTTAAATTAACAATTTTTTCTACTTAAATCAGAATTTTTACCTAAGAAACGCTTGTAGGCGATTTTGCTGCGTTCTACTGGCGTTTTGTGACGCGTGCGATTTAAGCTGCGCTGCCAACTGCAACAGCGCGTTTTGTTTTTGTGTCTTCGATTGCACTTTTTGCACGGGCGTTGGCGTTGCTTTCGTTTGCTGCTGCTGCTGCTTCTTATTCTTTTTCTTCTTTTGTTTGTTGCTTTGAGCATTCTCTGTTGTTGTTGATTGCTTTGCTACAGTTGTTGGTACTTTTGCTTGTTTTTGCTGCATTGACATTTTTAGCTTATTTGTAAGTTGTTTTGTTTGTTTGCAGCTTACTGTTGTTGTTGCTGCTGCTGCTGTTATTGTAGTTGCTGCTGCTGCTTGCATTGTTTTGGCTTTAGCGCGCTTCTTTGGCTTTTCCAGCGGTAATATTGTCTTATGTTCGCAAAGCTCGCACTGCACCGCCTGCAAAAGTGATTTATGATAAGTTGACATTAGGATAAAGGATTTATGCTGCTAACCATCTTGCTGGCCATGCACTTCTTCAGCCATTTGGCTCGTTTTCTGGCCCCAGTGCTGAGGCCTCCACGCTGCTGCTTGGTCTTGACCGCCTCCAGCTGGGCAATCAACCTGCGTCGCTTGGCATTGCTGGCCAAGCGCTGCGGTTGCAGATGCAATTTGTACTGGCCATCGCTCCACTGGCTGCCGCAACGGACGCACATGCGAGCCGGTCCGATGTTCTCCTCTGGCAACTGGAGATTGTGGCGGGCTAACTTGCGACCTGTATTGCTGTGGAATCGGAGGTTTACTATTTTCAGCATTACTATGAAATAAATCTGCCTTACATATAGTATGATTTGAGCAAGCGTTCGGTGTGTGTTTCTACGCTCAGCTCTTTGGCACAGTTCCACAGGTGGTCTACTGTTCTCTCGGTCATTTCTGTAATGGAAAACATTTAGCTTTTTTATAGCCAAAACTGGCAGCACTGACAGCAACGCACGTTGCACAAGTGTCTGAGCTACACTTGCACAGCACATAAACCACAGATCATTTGCAACTTACCTACGTTTGCATCAATATTATATAATTAACAGAATATGTTTATTTATCTAATTCGTCTACGTATTAATTTAATTATCTTTACCAATATTTAAATGCCCATCAGCCTCTCGCGTTTTGTTTTGGTGCTGCCACTTAAAAACATCGCATGGAGTTGCCACTCATAAAACTTATCGATGGCAACAGAGCGTTTTATGTTAATAACATGCATAACTGTAGACTTCAGATGGCTGTTAAATTTAAAAAGGTCAACTTTTCATTCATGGCTGTAGTTCATTCGTAGCTGTTAAATTCAAAAGCGCAGTGCCTTGCGATTTTCATTTACTTTTTGTTCGAAAACTTATGATTTTATATACCAAATTGTTCTTATTAAAAAAAATGATAAACCTGCTTAGTTAAAAATGCCAGAAATTATAAAACTGTACAGAAACAATTGATTGCAACACCCCTAGCATCAATTCAGCGCAATGTTAAGCCGCTGCACATTAACAGACGCTGATCGATCGGTACTGTTGTTGGATACTGTGGCCACCCTAACGATAACTCTGCCATACAGACGCTTGTCCATTTAAAATCCCAACGTCGCGAACGAGCGAAAAAACAGAAGCGACGCGCACAAATTTCGAATGACGTGCATCCATAAAAAGATACTAATATAATAAGTTTTTAAAAGGAAAAATATTGTGTACGCGACTAACTAGCAATAAATAAATAATTACATACAAGTGCTAGTGCAAGAGAATAAATTAAAGATAAGTGTGGAGTAATTAGAATTTTGCATCCGCAACAACAACAACAACAACAATGGATCCCTTTACCCAGGTAGAACGTAACAAAGCAAACAATGAAAAATGATTGTCTTCTAACTGCATTCGATGTGAATTTCATAATTGCAGCATATGCTCGAAAAGGCCGAACAGCGCAGTCGCGCACTCGGCATAACAAATGCCAGCAAATTTCCATTAGCTGAATGCACTTTGACAAGCGAAGCAACGCCAGCAGCGCCGACAACAAAGACAACGTCATCATCGACATCGACATCGGCATCGGCATCGGCATTGGCATCAGCGCCAACTGAAAGCAGTGCCTATAGTAGCGCAGCTGGCAAAGTTGTTGTCCTCGACAAGGCAACGCTGTCGGCGTCGCCCACCAAGCCGCTGCGTCACTATGCAGCAGTGAACAAGGAGAATTTGGAAATGGGCATCGAGATAAACATAACCAGCGCCCAGCCAATTGGGGTAAGTTTTGTCTCTGCCGTTTTTATTTTTCGTCCACATGCATTTTGCCTTACGCTTTCGTACGGTGGATGTTTTTGCTCTTTGTCTTTGTCTTGGCATTTTGCTACAACTCTCTCTCTCTCCCTCTCTCTCTCTGTCGCTCTCGCCTTGTCTGCGTGCGTATGTGTTTGTTTTTGTTTGTATTTTTACGCGCGCTGCCGCCACGTTTAGGTGCAAGTGGAAATACAGGAGCAGGATATGAGCAGCGACGAGGATGAGGAGCAGGAGCAGCAGACTGCAGCCCTAATCCCAAGTACAGCCAGTGCTGCTGGCGGTGATTTGGATGCGCCTGTTAATCAGCCTTTGGCTCGTCTGCGTGACACCTCGCGCAGTCGACTGCAGCGTATGGGCGCCCTCTACTCCAACACGGATGACCTGTCCTCGCCCATACATCGCACCGAGGCGCAGTTCCATGCCGACGATGAAGACAATGTGGATCGAGTGTCTCGTAGTCCGCGGCGTGGCAAGCAGCGTCTGGGCAAGCTGGCCGCGTTGGCGGACACGATTAACCAGTGGGAGGATGACACGGCACATCACGATGTGCATCGACCGCTGCTGGATGCAGTGCCGCCGCCCAAGCCAGATTTACCCAGTCGCCCGGCCAGAGCAGATACCGTGGATGCAACAAGCGGCAAGACAAAGCAATTGAAATGGGACCCCAAGGTATTGAGTTCTTTAGAGGCGCAAGGTTTCCAGCGACGCGAGTCTTCTACGGTTAAGCATACCTACGATTATGCCAAACAGGATGAAGCCACAGCACCAACAGTTGCAGTAATAAAGGAAACAGTGTCAGCTACAGCCACAACCACCGTAAAACCACCTTTGCCAGAGAAATCAACTGCCGTCAGTCAGGTGGCTAAAACATTTAGTGCGGCAGCCAGTGCACCCGCTCCAGCTCCCAAATCCGTGCCTGCACCCACTGCTCAAGTCAAAGCTGGCCTCGTGTCTGGCCGTGCGGCCATCTTCGAGAGCAAAGCAAACAATGGTCAAACGCAAGCAGCGCAACGCAATCAAAAGGATCCGTGTGAGCTATCGCTGAAGGAGCGGATGAAACTCTTCGAGACAGGCAATGCCAAGGCTATGCTGCCTAAGGCGCCGATTGGAACGGCACCCAGCATCAGCCAGTTACGTGCTGTGGTGGTGGAGGAGGAGCAGCCCAAGGGTAAGTGCTGCTTAAATAATGTCTGAGTAGCCATTCAGCTGACCTCATTTCTCTTTGCAGCACATCCAGTTAGCGTGTCCAGCCAGCAGAGTCAAGCCAGCAAGCCACAGCCGAAGCCTGAGAGCAAGTTGCGCGACAAAGTGGCCGCCTTGGTGGCCTCTGCTCAGAGCAGCGCAGAGAATCGCATCAAAGACATTGACAGACAACGACAGGAGGATATGCAAATCATAGCGAATCGCTTCAATAAGCAAAAGGAACTCTTAACAACAGTAGCTGCTCCAGTGGCGCCACCGCCTGCGCCACCCGTCAGCTGCAAAGTGGTGCGCCCCATGCCGCCGCCACCACCTCCGCCAATGGCTACGGCCAGCAGCAAGCGGCGCTCACGTAAGCAGCTGCCATGCAAACCCAATCCAAAGAAATTCTCTAAAGCCGGCGTCTCTCTCTCTCCCTCTCTCTTTGCAGCTGGTGATGTTATTGACGAGGAGTCGAAGCGTGCCAGGAAATCCCATACTGGTGATCGATTGTATCCGGCGCTATCCGATCTAGATTCCAGTGGCGACAATTGCTGTGCCACGGCCACGGCCTCAATAAACGACGACACCGAGGAGGAGCTTGAAAGGTGCGCTGATAAATGCTATTCCTGCCTGCTATTTCTGCTCTGCATTGAATAGGCAACCAGAGATTAGATGAGACTGACTATTAGTTACTTAGTTTTAACGACTAGAGACAAGGCGCATAATAAATGTTTGTATAGCTGCTTAAACTAATCTCTTTTAATTTGTAGTTGCATGGATGAGTCCGATGTTGATGTGGCGGAGAAGGAGGAGGAGGAGGCGGATCAGTCCCAGACTGAGGACAGCAGTGCGGGCATGTGCAACGGCAGCCTGGGTCGCGAGATCTTGCACACGGTGCAACGCAATGAACAGCAACAACAACAGGGCAAAAAGGTGAGTCGAAGGTAACATAAATTAGCACAGCGGGTGGTCTTTAACCTTAACCTTTTCCCTTCTCCACAGGTACGCTATGCTGAACAGGATCATTATTATAGCAATGATGGCGACAGCTCAATGAATTCTTCACAAGTCTCTACGGGCATTGATGATTATTTGGATGAAGCCCTAGTTGGTGACTATGCCAGCACGCAGGAGGATGATACCGAGGATGAGCATAATGCCAGTCAGCTATCCCTGGGCGTGAGTAGCCTCTACACCAATCTATTGTTAACTTGTTTCTAATCTAAATTTTCTGATCATACAGAGCAAAGGCACCACAGCCTCCAACAGCTTCTCCTATCGCAAGGCGTCTAGTGCTGCTCTCTGCCAGACCATTGAAGAGCAGCATGAGGCAATGGATGTACAAACGCCTTTGCTTAATGGCGCACAACCTGTCAAATCGGAGTTGAGCGTCAATCAGGATAACGATAATCTGGTTACGCTCGTGCACACCGTCAGCTTCTATCGTCGCCAGCAAAATGCCAGTGTAAGCTAGACATTAATATATAAGTTGATTATATAACTCTTATATTTATATATCTACTTCTCAATTATTTATAGAGCTCCAATTCGACGCCGGTGCGTAAGATTTGCCGTGAGCAGCAGATTGTGCGCTCCGCTTTGAGCAACGATTGCCATGCCAAGCACAAGCTGGAGTATGATTCGCCGCAGCATGTGGAGCCGGCTGCCAGCAGTGAGGACGACGAGGAGGTGCAAAATGCACGCGAATCAAATGATGCAGCTTTGGCGCAGGAGAAGATTAAGAAGCTGTTGAGCGAGGTGTGCAAGCAGCAGCAGGTGATTGGACAGGCTAGCCAAGCGCTCAATCTGTGTGCAGCCACTGTGGAATTTTCAGGCTCCACCGAATCTGTGGAGGGTGAACGTTACCTACTGCTAGCAAGTAGGTTTTGATTGATATATGATATAGTTAGGGGTATTAAATATTAATGCAATATTGCTTGTAGCTCATCGTCGTCAGGCCTGCTTGGATGAGGTACAACGTCTGCGCGTGGAGAACAGCATACGGCCCGTGGGTGCGCCCAAGGAGAAGGGAATGCTTACGGTCAAGGACATCACCATACCGTTGCGCCAAGAATATGTGCGTAAAATGGCAACAGGCAGCATAAACGGACATCATTTGGTCTGCCTGCTCAAGTACAATGAGCACGTGCTGGCCACCAAGACGGTGCCCACGATGCCAGGTCTGCTCTCTGTCAAATTTCCCGATGTGCTGCAACTAAACAACGTCTATGCGGACTTTAGAGTAAGCCGAAGATTAATTAATTTCCGTCGAAAACAATATTTTAATGGATTTTCCTCGACAGATTACTCTAGAGATTTATGGCATGCTGGCGCAGCGGGATCAACTGCCGCACGAGCTGAAATACCACATCAACGTGAATAAGAAGGGCGGCATTAAGACGCCCAAGAAGAAGGGCGGCGAAAATCGTTTGGTTATGCCCCCCGTCCAGAGTCCAGCCGGTCCACATGTGGTGCGTACACCACAGCTGGTGCAATATGGTTTCGCCATCTTCTCGCTGCGTGAGATTCAACGCACCAGCTGGACGTTGACACAAGTGCTGGGCGTGAGTCCGCTCGACGGCACCGTGCACATGAAGGTCAACTGTGAGCTATCGGTGAGCGTGGAGTATAAGGGTTTCCTAACCATGTTCGAGGATATCTCTGGGTTTGGTGCCTGGCATCGTCGCTGGTGCTATCTAAATGGCGCCCTGCTCAACTACTGGAAGTATCCCGATGATGAGAAAAAGAAGGCCCCGATGGGCAGCATTGATTTGAATACGTGCAGCTCACAGAAAGTGTGCACAGCGCCGCGTGACATCTGCGCGCGCTTGAATACGATGCTGCTCGAGTGCGAGCGTCCTGCCCTGGATACCGATCAGGAATCGTTGATTATAGTGCCCAATGGACGGACGACAACGGTGCGGTATTTGCTCTCGGCCGACACCAAGGAGGAGCGTGAGGAATGGTCGGCTTACCTGAACAAAGCCCTGACATTGCTGCGCGCCTGGGGCACAACGCATTGAACAAGAGGCGTGCCAGCAGACAGCAGTGTTGGGCGGTGGGCGGGGCTTTTGCCCCAACTGTTTTTTATTTAAGTTTTTAGTTTTTGCTAATTTAAGTTGATTTTTTGTAATTTTTTAATTTTGCTCCCATTGCTGTTTGCCATTTGCTAAGATATATATTTATATGTTCATGTCCAATCAGCGTCAAAAGTATATGTTAATAATACTATAAATATATATATTTGTGTCTTTACAACTTTAACAAACAAACAATATATATATGTGTATCTATGTATGTAAAACACAGCTAAGAATTTTTTTTCGGTTTGATTAAGTTTTTGGTTTTATTGAATACTTTTTCCCACTATACACATACACATATACATATATATATTTATATATTTATATATTTTCGCATTTTAAATGTAATAACTTCTCGACTATGTGTGTATGTGTGTGTGTGTATATATGTGTCATATATTTGTTTAATAGGTGGTTGTTGTTGTTGGTTGTATATAAGTAGTAACAGCTTTTGTTTAGGTTGTCGGGTAGTCGACTTTGGTGTTTGGCAATTGACACTAGTTGAGTGAACTAATACAATTAGATATGTATCTGTATATATATACTATATATAATAGGCGTATATATATACTATATACATATATATAATACCTGCAATTAGCTTAAAAGCTATCTACAAAATTGCTTTAAAAGTGTGCTAATTTTGTTTAATGTTTGTTTTAGTTAATTCAACTATGTCACAACAATTATACGCATTATAGACGTATCTTCATATATATGTATATATATTTATGTATATATAGTAATAGATTTTGTGTATATAATTTAGATTTCCCTTTTCAAAGTGTAAAATACTTCAAAATTAACGTTAACACATTTTAGATATGATTGTTGTTAGTGTTCAATTGCTTTGTATGTAGTCTGTGTGTGTGTGTGTGCTACTGTGTGTTTGTGCGTATATATGTACATCATGTAACAGTTAAGGGTCTTACCCTACAGTTGGTTAGTTCGGAAATTTCTTTAGAATATGTATGTACATAAAGTGAAAGTTTTGGAAATTCGAGATTGAGATATTTGGAGGTTCTATTGACTTTTTTCTTTCAAGTTACTTTACTAACTGAAGTTTCTAGAAATATTTACACAAAGTGCTCTTATTATGGTTTTAGTTGAATGTTTGTCTATTATTAGTTGTTTTATTGAGAATTTTCTAAAAAAATTTTTCTATTTGAAGCCTTAGAACTTCTCTGCTTAAAGCGTCCAACTGTTTTCCCCCCTTTAGCTGACTGATAATCTATAGCTTTTATGCTACAGTCACTCTTCGCTAGCAAGCCTTGTTTTTTGTCAGGAATGTGTTTTTCCGGGTTTCAATCAATTTTACTTAATGGTTTGTGAAGGTGCCAAAATAAATCTGAAGTTCAGCAACTGAAATTGAACTTAGAACTAAGATCTTTTTGCATATAACTTTTCAAAACTTTTTTGCTGATAACTTTTAAACTCTTATTCTTACCACAGTCGCTTTTCGCTATAACAAACTTTACCTACTTTTTGATTTTAAGACTGTTTTATATTTTGTATAATTTCTTTTAGGTTTTCCCTTCTGTTTCATTTGCTGTTTAATCTCACATCCTTCCTTTATCAGATTCATATGAGCTCATCTTTATCCTACTATACTAACTTCTAAAGCCACACCGCTTTCAAATTCAAAACTTTTGCATAACATTGGTATTATAGGGTATTTTGAATTATCTATATAATATATATGTAGCATATAGATATTTATTGAGTGCGTTTGTTCTATCGACACATTCTAAGGTATTGCCATTATCTGCCGACTCTGGCTAAATAAGTGTTTTTTACATAGGCAAGTTTGACTGTATGTAACTGTAAAGCTTACTATATGCATTAGACAATTATATTAGACACTGAGCCAATTTAACTAGACATAAAACCAGATTAGCTAATAAAGATTTGGCTATATTAACAGTTATATATATATATATATAGATATATATGATTGGCTATATAATATTGTAGGATTTCTGGATAATGCCTGCTAAATAGGGGCTTAAACAATTCTCTTTCTATATATTTTGTCATTTTATAACAATTGTGTTAAATTTCTTGTTGTTTTTGTTGTCGCAAAAAAGTGGAAATTTAAAGCTGTTTTTAATTTTTTTCAATTTGTTTCAAGTCTTTTCAAATTTTTAACTTACTTTCTAAAATGCTAAAAATAAATTTCATTTGGCCAATATATAAAATTAAAAAAATAAATGCCTACATAACTACATATATATATGTGTGTGTGTGTGTTTAACATTTTAATAAACAATTCAACACTTTGATATACTTAAAGCTACAACAGAAAGATATAAGTTAACAAGAAATTAAAATACTATAAAACAAATGCTTAAAGAGCGACTCGAATGTAAAGATGTATGGGTGTACAGGTGTGTATGTGTATGTGTACTGTGTGCTTTAGTTTACGGATTAGTTGCTGCTGTAACGCCTGTGGGCAACACCACTTGAGCATTCTGTCGCCGCAAATCGGATTTCGTGGCCGCAGTTATAAGAGTGCCCACAATTAGCATAACGGCCATGGCTACATTGGCTGGCACATCGCCGTACGAGTAGAAGAGCTCCGAATAGAAGAGCGTAAAAAAAATGCCAAAGGTTTGAGCCGAGGCATTGAGCAGGCCGGACGATGTTCCCTCCGGTTCGGGAAACGTTAGCTCAGCGCCAAATTCAAAGCCCACGGGCAGGTAGCCAGTCATGAAAAAGCTGATCAATCAACCAACAGATATGAGTTAATTAAAGCTCGAGTTGCCAACAACTTACCCCAGCAGCGAGGCTGTCAAATAGACCACAGCAATGTGTCCCGTATCGAGAGTGAATGTGAAAATCCACATGCCAACCATGGAAAGAGCATACACGGCCAGCGTAGTCTCCCTGCAAGCAGCAAACAGTAGCTCTATAAAGTGCTCTCTTAATAATCATCGAACTTATACATAGATGCGGAATAAAATAAGCTTTTCCGCAAAGAGCATTGGAGTCTAAGCACAACTCCTTTGCTTACTTTTAATTGGTTCCATTCGAGCTATTAAATACACTCAGTTGATTGCTTTACACATTTTCTGGCCCATTTCTTTCATTTCTAGCGGTGTATGCTTAGCGAGCACGCAAGCTTAACTATTTTTGCCGGCTCTCCATGGCGCTCTCTTAACTTCACTCAAACTGACATTTACTCAATTTTGATCATATATAATTCCCTTTTGCCGCTCATTCCCAATTGGTTCCACATTGAAAACTCTTGCATGCTCTCAATTATTCTCTTACTTCATATGGAATGCACTCAAAGGGAAATTTGCATATTGTTCGTTACAGTACTTTCATTTAGTTAAAGAGTTATAGAAGTACCTAGCTTTTGCTGCTCATTCTGAATTACTCACCCTCTAGAGTGCACTCAAGCTGCCGTGCCTTCATTTCAATTGGTTCAACACTTCTCGCTCCACTACTTTAACGTATATACACATGTATGTATTTCAATTGAAACCTACTCAATTCTCAAAGGTAAATTTACAGTTCAGCCGGCGTATTTCTTTCCTTTCGATTGAGTTTTTTTACTGTGCCTGCAGCAGACTGTGTATGCGTAAACAATTGAATTAATTTTACTTACTTGAACTTGTGCGTCTTGTCCAGCACAATGCCAGAGACCACGGAACCCAGCATGCCAGCCAGCACAATGCTGAGGCCAATGCGGCCCGTATCGACCTCGTGACCCGGATAATACTTGAGCACCACCTGCAGAATAAACCACAAATCAATTATGCATCAATCAATATGGTAAGCAGGTGCTACTGTACTGGATTGAGCAGCGTTGAGATGGCGTAAAAGACGCCCACATTGATGCCATAGGAGAGCAACAGAAATATGAAATTCCGATTGGTCAACAGATTCTTTAGCGATTGACCGAAGCTGATCTGCTGCTCGGCCATGCCCTCCAGACGATTCGCCGCCTCCTGCGCGGCCGACGGCGGCGTTGGCGGCTTATCCTGAAAGACTGCAAGAGGAAATCAATTGACGATAAGAGGTAGATTATATCTAGACTCTTCTTACATATGGCCATGAGGATGAGCAGTATGCTAGTTAGCCCCGCCACTAGGTAGAACATCAACTGTAAATCGGCGCCCACTTGGTTGATGTCCTCCGAGTTTGGCACCAGCATCGGCGGCAGCACAAAGCCAATTGCAACGCCCAGCTAGAGGATTGAGAGGAAATGTGGTTGTGAGTGTGTTTTAGAATATGTTTATAATATAGCACAAAAATTACACAAGAGTTTGGGGGAAATTGAATTTATCTTCTTTAGTCTTCTTAAATCTTTTTCATTATTTATATGTTCTCCTTAACTTGATATTATATCTTCTACCTTCCACCTCTAGTCTTTTATCTTTCCATCTTTCTTCAATCTTTCAGCTGTCATCTTCCATATTCAATCATATAATAATATCTCATAGCTAATTTCTGCTTATTTGAAACCCTAAGCGAGCATTGTGCAGTCGGTTGTAGCTCTTTATTTGTTTATTTTATTGTTTCAAAACAAAGAGCATCCGTTTCCATTTGCTTCACTGTCACAGCGTCTCGTGTTATTTATGTTTGCGTTAGTCCTGTAAAATTGATTTATATGTCCTGCCTGGCAGTTGCAGCAGTTGCTGATGTTGCCACGGCCGCTGTCGCTGCACTTGCTGCTGCTGCGCAGTTTTCGTTTTCGTCAAAGTTCTGCGCCGCAATTTCATGGCAAACAACATCGAAAAAAAAACGCAGAGGGGAGGGGAAATGCGGCAATAGTTGTCTGGCCAGCTGCTGTGGTAAAAACTTGCCTCATGCATTTTTCGTCAGTTTTTCGGTTGTTTGCGAATTGGACCGTATACCCTGTAAAATGCAGCATGTGTCAATAATGGGATAAAAAATGTTTTGTGTTCACTAAACATTTCCAGCAATGTGAATCAGGATTGAGAGAATGTAAAACTGCTCCATAAAGAGGTTTACTAGGGTATACGAAAGACATATTTCATGTAGTTTCTTTTTTGGCACAAAGTAATAGTAGGTGAAGAGATTTCTTTAATTTCTGGTTATGCTGGGTATCAGCATCATCATATATGACAAAATCATCCAATTCAATCAATTAATCATAGGGAATATCTAGCAAGAAATCTTCAACAAGAGTTTCTATTGGCAAATTCATATTTTTGCAGGGTATTTTCTAGTCTATCACACATGTACTCAGCATTTATTTATTTTCTTTTTTTGCTTATGTGCAATTTTGTTTGTCCCATAAATCGGTTTTAGCGCATGCTGAAAAATAGCTTTTGACATTTCACGTAAAGTCCATTAAAATTGAGGACAATATCAATTGAAATTTCGTTGATAGTTTTTTGTTTTTTGTTTTTGCAGTCGCTTGAAGTTCGTGAATTTATTTATTTCCCAATTTTGTTCATATTATAGTATTTTGTACTGCGACTAAAGTTAAAGTCGATATGAATAAATTGCAATTATTAATTGAATTACAAAGGATGTTCAAGGAGGCTTAAAATTGGTTTTTATTACTTTCCAATTCACGGAAATTGAAAACTAACTTTAAATTTTTGTGATAATGAAAGATAATTTTAGGCTAAGCCTTTTACAAGAATACTTTAATAAATGTTAGACTTTCATTAGGAATATTTCTAACTGTGAAAATACTTTAAGCTAACTTTATTAAAGCAAATTTTAAGTACCTAATATAGAATTTTAAATTTCAAATAAATTTGATTAAAAATCAAAATTGTAAATACTTAGGAAAAGCTCTTAGGAATCCTGATAAAAATAAAACAGCTTTAGTGGAGTTGAAATCAAATGAGAGCTCTCCAAATGAAATAGCTATTAGAGCTGCATCCAATTATCCTAACTATGTATAAACTATTAAAGCTCTTAGAATTGTCAAAGCACATGCAATTGTCTGATTCAAATTTCTTATAAGAAATCTGTGAATTGCCAATTGGCATAAATATTATGCTGGTGCAGCTTTGACCCTATTATTATGCTCTCTATTTCGCAATTTAGCTATTTCTGCAATTGCATAATCGGTTCGTTTTCCGCTTTCCGGAAATTCTTGTTGCGGGCGCAACGATTTACATAAATTAAATTTGAATAACTTGCGAGAGAGATTGCCTTCGCCTTGAGGCGGCCGGAAGCACAGGGGGCGTGGCAATGGGCGCATATTAAAAGAATACATATTTGGGCCTGGCCGCGAGCTCGACAATAATGCAAGCAAATTGAAAGAGCAGACGCCTCAACTGGGAAGGAATGCTCCTACATAGTATATAGTAATGCCTACTAGACACATAGTGTATAAACAGCTGAGGGGGCTTCCGATAGAAAGGCAAACAAGGCACCCAAAAGGAAGAAGTGGGCGGGGATGGAGGCAATAGGTTAACTTGCAAGCAAGGCGTAGTATTCATTTCCTGGTGTGTTTACATATGCGAAACAGAGCACTTTGTTGTAATACCAAAAAAATAAGAAAAGAACTTGAAGCCGCTTATGGGGATAGTGCGTGTGTGGAAGCCAGATACCCTGCAAATTGCTATGCATTTCAGCAGATAATTAATTAATTAATTTAATTAATTCTGAGAATAAATCCCTCAGCTCTTATATTTCCTAAACGTTCTCCTTATACTCTGAATTCTACATTTGTCTACCGCTTGTCTACTGCTTGTTGCACACACACATATGGCGGTTATTAAACTCTTATATATTTTACACTCTATAGCTCTTATAATGTATGTCTCCATTTTCACTCACACATTTATTCGAATTCATTACCTCTTATATTATTCTATACTTTCTACTCATGCTTACATACTCTTTTACACACATACTTGAACAACGACAACATACCCTATTTCATGGCGTACTCAACGAGTACAGCGTGTAAAAATGAAAGCAAAAGAGTCTACTATGTTTGTTCAGCACTTTGGCAACTGGCGCAGTCAAAGCCAAAGCCAAAGTGTGCATCTTGTTTCTCTATCAAATCCGCTTGTTGGGATTCTAGGAAAATGGGGGTCTGCGCCTGTGGCGTTGTCTGCTTCGACTGTCGCTGCTGCTGCTGTTGCTGCTTGGTGCGTTTTGTCCTTGCCAGATAAGGCGGCAAACGCTGACAACCCTGGCCAAACCCCTAAAGGTGGGCGTGGTGGGGGCGCGCTCAATGTCAAGCGTTGCGAATACCGCCCGCTGCTTGGTTTATGCTTAACATACACTTCTAATGCCATAGGTATAAGAGTTTTTTCAATTTGTCAAGAAGTGTGTAACGCTCAGACGAGGACTTTTTTGATCGAGGTTTTGCTATTGCTGTTGGTCAATAAGAGTAGTGGCAGGCAGAGAGAGAGAGAGAGAGAGAGAGAGAGAGTGAGTGAACGAGTTGGGTTATTTATACATATGTGCCCTGCAACCACCATTGGTCGCCATGCTTTTGATCCCGTTATCAGCTGCTATGAGTACTTATTTGCTCAAGCAGTCTTGTGAGCGCACAGGAGCTATTTAAGTTGCGTACTCTTCTTCGCTGTGTGTGTATTTGTATATGACTGCTCACTTAGCACAGACTCGGGTGTAGTGATACAATTTAGTCTCTCTGCAGCTGTCCTTCATGTTTGTTGTATCTTATGAGTGTGTGTTTTGTTCTTTTTTTTTTTTTTTTTTAATTAAAGTATAGTGGAGTACCCCGTATGGCTTTAATAAAAATAAATAAAAAATTAAAGTAAATGCTTTACAATAGCATTTATTTTCTAGGTGTTCTTCGCAGTTGAGTGCACTGTCAATAATTAATAAAAGAAGTTGCGTGCTCTGTGTTGCAGCTATCTCTTTTTCACTCAAGAATTGGCGCGCAATCGAATATGATCCACATGGGGTAAGCACAAAAGTTCACTCACGACTGAAGGGAGTTTGAAGAGAGAGAGAGGCAAATATCCTCTTGGATATCAACTCATATACATTTATTATTTATTTGCTTGAGCCTGTTTGCGTGTCTTATACGTATGTATGTATATGAAAGGGTGTTTTTGTAAGGGTATTTAATCCTCAGTGGGCAGCTATTTTCCGTGCTTTCTTCATTTTTTCTTGTACTGCCACTCAACGTTCTATATTTTTTTTTTTTGGGCCGCAAGTTCGACTTGTTCGACTGTTGCCAAGCGGCATTTTAAAGCCAACATTTGCATTTGGGTTTCTCCATTGAGCAGGCACTTGACCTCAGCCAATGCTGAGCGTGGGTGGTCCTGCAGGTGGCACATTTACATTGACGTTGGCACACACACACTGACAACTGTACACTTACACAATGAGAGGCATGCCTCATACACATCCCATTGAGACTTCCTGTCATGGCGACCCAGGCGAACAACAAGCGGAAATTATAAGCCTTTTCAGCGCCACTCGAGCGTATGGCAAATATGACAGTACACGCACACACGCACACACACACCCACACACGTACAGTGAATGTGTCAGTCTGATGACTATTTGAATGTTTGTGCTGCATATTTGCACGTTCAACCTAGCAGGTGAGTTGCCCCCATTTTGGCTTAGCTGCAACACGTTGCACGTTCTATACATTATTCGCTCGTCAGTCAGAGAGCATTAAGGGCAGTCCCTCTCACCCTCCATTGTCTGTTGTCTGCTCTAATCAGTTCGTTGGCAAACTAATTGTTTAGCTTTGTTTGGCGTCCATAAACTGCCAGCGTATCGTTAATTAACAAAGTGTCAAAGGTCATATGTGTGAAAGCGCGAGTCCATTATCTAACAACCACACACACATACACTCACCCTTACAAAGTTAACAAGCAATGGCCAACCAAAATGCGATAAAACTAAGAGCCTTAGCTGCCCAAGTAGTTGCTGCTAAGAAACTTGCCAAATTCCTTTCATTTTATTTAGAAATATCAAAAGTTATTAAGCGAGCTATTTAAGCAGAATTTTAGTAAAGTTTTCTAATAACATAATATATAATAATAATAAACAAATTAGAGAATTCCTTATATAAATTTAAAAAAAAAATTTTTTTTTAATGAAACTATTATTCAGCATATGATTATAATTAAACCTTATACTTTAACAATTCACTTTTTCAACCTCTTCTCCTCTGACTCCTCTGTAAAATCTCTGACAAATTTTTGCCGTTAGTCGCAAAGTTTTGCAAGACGAAGTGAATACTTTAGTTTTATGCCTTCGCACGTTATCAGGACAAAAGTTTGCCTTTACTCAGTAAAGTTCTTAATGTTGCCACAGAGTGTTGCATTAATTAGTTGCAACTTTGTGGCATTATTTATTGATGCAATTATGCAATATGTGGCAAGAGCTCTCCCCCTCTCTCGCTTCGTCTGCTCTCTGTGGTCAGCTGTAAATGGCTTTTGGTATTTTGGCATTTGGGTTAGTTTTGGCCACATTCTAATTGACATATGGATTTAGAGTGGGCGTGGCAACAGCCTTCAGTCAGCCACAACCTGCGGTCAGCTGGTGTTGCAACTGCAACCGGAACTCATATATCTCAACCTCAATGTGACATTGCTGCCACACAGTTGCCACACACTTGCCACCTTTGCCACTTAAGGCAGGTCAATTCGTTTGTTTTCACAGTCGAATAAATTGAAAATGTGCTCAAAGAGTTTCTCCTCTTCTCTTTATTTTTTATTTTTTTTTTTCCATTTGCATTAGTGTCCGTTGCAGTGGGCTGTGCAATCAGTTTGCTTAGCTTCCATTTCAAATAGTTTCTTGATATTTAATATACCCTGCAGAAGTTTCAATAATGCTGTAAGCTGTACAGAGAGAAAGTTTCTATATCGCAATCCCATGTTTATATTGTTTGTTTATTTCTGTGGGATATTCTTATATGTGAAATATAGGGTGTCCTTGGTTTTTCAGCTAGGTAAGGAATGTGCCAATACAGGGCATTTTCTAGTCCGTCTATTACTACTCAGTGCATTCCCAAGTATTCCTCTTGTGGCTGCCTAGGCAATAAGTGGGGCAATTTATGTTAAGTGTATTTTCTAGTCAGTCAACAATATATATTATATTTATTTTTCAGTACACTTGGTTCGAATCAGCAAAATTCTTTTCATTTCACGCCTTAAGTTTCTTTGAGTATATATTTTGTCAATGAATTATTCAGGATATTCTCTAGTCAGGCATTTTCTACTTCGCAATGCACCCTGAAGCACATTTTCTAGATGCTTTTGGCAATTTGATGATTGCACGCGTCGTGTAGCAGAAACTACCCGAAAAGTGGATGGGAATGTGGGTGGGTTAGCTTCCGCTGGCCGGAAATGTGCATGGACCCGAAAAAAAGAGGAGGAGATAGCCAAGTAAAGAGTCACGAATGTCATTTTCGCATGTCAGCTAAGCATTGCGGCATCAATCTGACCCAAAATACGGCTGCAGCTCAGCCCTTTTCTTGTTCATGCAAATGCAAGCCCAGTCCGAGGGCAATGCTTTAGTGGAGATGATATTTCTGGCTTAAAGCCAGCGTCGGGACGTATGCTTTAAGCGGGACTTTGGCTTACCTGATTGCCAAAGACGCCAACGCTGGTGGCCGATGAAACTTGATCGGGCCCAAACCAAACGGCGGCCAAACGCGCAGGCAGCGACAATATGCAAACCTGAAGTGGAATATATATATATATATATATATATATATATATATATATATATATATAGATCAGTATATATGTATGTATATATGTATATATATTTAGTTTAAGTCTTACCTGTGCAAGCGCCACAATCGCCTGTCCTATGAAGCTGACATAGAAGAGCGATGGATCCACCGAGAAGACTTTGATCCAGGCCCCTATGCAGGTGCCCACAATGCCAACGAGAGCCGTTATGCGGAGACCCTAATGTGAGTTAACAGTCACTTACAAGCTTAACTAATGTGCACCACCTGAGCACCACTCACCACTTTGTCCAGAAACCAGCTGCCTGGAAATATGAGTGGTATATATAATATCATGTAGATCATAGACGTCCAATCCACCCACTTATCACTGATGCCATAGTAGCTGCAATTAAAAATATATAGTTGACAGTTAGGCACCACTCTGTACCACCTTGCGCCACGCTGAGCTGCATAAACTTTGGCAACTTTTAATTAAATACGAAAAGCTCTAAGCTGAAGTTTGTCAAAATTGCGTGCAAAATCATATTGGTGGCTCAGCCAGCGGCACCACCGGCACCACCGGCACCACCTGTGCCCCTGCACCACTTTCCCTAAGCCTCTTACCGTGTTATTATATTGTTGATAATGGTATATTGTATCCACTGCATGGCATTCGAGGCTGAATAGAACACAAAGAGTATGAGCACCGCCCAGCGTCTGGCATAGACTTTGTAACCTGCAAAAGAAGACAAAATAACTAATATAATATTATATAATATAATACATATATGTTACATATGTGTATGCATTTGCATGTGTGTCAGCCACTTGAGCTCTGCGCTCGCAGAACTTTGTTATCTCTCACAAGGCTAAAGTAAATGGCACACAGAATACAGTCGCGCTTTAAGATGTGCAGGATTAGTATACAGTATATAAAGATATACTCAGCATCATATACATACATATGCATGTATAACTGAAAAGGTAAAGCTTAAGCTAGCCTAGGCTCATATATTTATTCAGTAATATTTTTGTAGAAGTATATTATTAATTACATGGTAATTGCTCTTGGCCGAACTTTCTATATTTCTGCTTTGTACATTTTTTATGTATTAGTGAATTATTGCTTATCAATAAATTAATAGCTGTGCACATTTTTAGTATGCTTACCAGCTTATCTTTTCATAAAATAGGCTACAATAGTATTATAGCGAACTTTTTCATTTAGTAGCAATTATATGAAAAAGTTATGGCTTTATTAGGCTAGCAAATGAGCAAAAAATTGTAATTATTTTGATTGTTGCTTAATTTTTTTTTATTTTATTTTTTTTTTTTTTGTACTTCTATGCTAAAACGGATTTAAAAAGTTATAGAAAACATATTTATATAATATTATTAATTACTAAATGTGTTTATATATAGAGTAACTGTTCGTCGTTCAAATCTTTTGATTGTTAAGTTTTGGGCACGTGCTTGAACATTTTTAGTTGTTTGGCATTGAAAATGCCAACTGAAAGAAAAGCTTTTGATGTTTGTTATTTTTAGTTGACAACACACATACACACGCAATTTGACTCTCTTCGTTTGTCTACCTCTGCCGCACACTCACACATATGTATATACTATAGGCGCAAATCAGTGAATGCAAACAAAACGATGGCATACCTTGAGGTGCAGTTAAATCAAAATGGCCGCTTTGTGTGTACGTGCGTGAGTGTGTGATAGTGTGTGCTTAAAGTGGTTTGCATGCAAATGCTTAGTTACTAAACGCAGGCACACAGCCAAACACACACATGTATATGTTTGCTATTGAGTGTAGTTAATGCCACAAAAGATTTGTGTGGCAGTCGTGACTGGAATTACATTGCATTGCATGCTAATCAAACAGATCAAATCGCTTGCATGTGCTCTTTAAACAGTTTGCTTGACTTCAAATGGGTATTCGAACTTGATCATGAATTATATAGTAGAAGAGGCCGTGAATGTCATGAATATACAAATAAATGTTTGCTATTTCACCAGAGGCTCTCGCTTTCACAAACAATCGCTTTCGTTTTGTATGCGAGTTTAAGCTGTTTTGGACCTATTATTGTGGATGGTAAATCATAAGTCCTCTCTTGATCCCTTGAGTGTACGAGCATTGTGGATTGTGTAATGAGGGGAGCGTGTTTGCGATGCTTTTGATCCCGTTGTTTTAGTTTTCTGCTCAATTTAGAGTGGTAATGTGTGTATAATGAGAGCACAATTGAAATTCAGAGAAGAAGGCTTAACGAGCTCAGGAGCTCTTTGAGCGGCCGATTTTCTGTAATAAAAGGCGAGCCTGAGGCCGGTGTCAGCTCAGTCGCTTCCCTGGAATGGTGTGGGTCGGTTGGAATTTAGTGCAGTGTTGTTTTGCATAGTGAAGTATTAGTATAATGTTTAAATTAAATATTTAACTATTTGATAGTTAATTGTTAAGTGTTTTGTTTGTTATTTATTTATATTTAAATAATATATGTATAGCAATAGTTGTAATGCTGATTATTATCTTTAAGGCTCCTTATATTAATTCTGTTTGTTATCAATGATCATTAAAATAACATCGCCTCTTAATGTTCTTTATGCTAAACAATATATGTATGTGTTAAATAATGTTTATGTTAAATAATCTTAGCTCACCTTCTGCTGGGGGTGCTGGCGCTTTGCTATTGGCTTTGCTCTCCTTCTCCTTGGGCGTAATCATGTCTGTGGACTTGCTGCTGGCTATATATGAATCGGCGTTCTCAGCAGCGCCGCTGGCGCTATGTTTCAGATCCATCTAGGATATATGTATATATATATAGCTTTATATATCTTTATTTGCTTATATAAATTTAGCTCTTGGGCGGCTATTGTTTGTATTTGTGACTTTGGCTCGCTGATAATTTGCTCGGTGGTGTCGTTGAATATATACTGTACTTGTTAGTTGGGCAGTTTGAATAGTAGATCAAATTCTTTAAAATCACTGAAAAGAAGACAAATTAAGATTATTAAGATAATTTAAGATTAGAAATGTTTGCATGCACCAAATATTTGATTGAATTTTAACATGCCACAGCTGCAGCGGCTTTGTGGTTGCAAATTGTTAAAACATTTTAGCAACAGTACGCACGTACGTCTGCTCACCCACACCGACACACACACACACACATACATACACACACATTCAAGACGTGAGCTACACTCTCAGACGTGAGCTACACGTGTGCAACGAGCTTAACAACTGGCATAAACATTTCTTGTGCTCCCCGCAAAGCCAACATAATACGAGCACATATTACGGCCAGCTACTTCCACCTTGCGGCATCTGCCTTCTGCCGCTCTATGTGGCTTTCCTGCTTTTCCAGCCAGAGCTGTCAGCTTGTTTTTACCAGCTAGTTATATTAATATTATTGTTGGTTTTTATACGCTAGTCAGTCATATATTTTAAAATAACATGAGAAAGATATCTTGTGTCATGTGGAGGCTGGTTTTTTGGAGTTCCATTTTCAAGCATTTCAAATAATATTATTGTTAAATTTTAGTTTTTAAACAAAGTCAATAGACAAGTGACAGGTTAATTATTAATAATATTTAATACGTTACTTAATAATATTAAACATTTTTTATAGCCTTTTTATTTTAAATTAAATTCGTATTTGCAAAAATTTCCCAATACATTTAAAAATGTAATTTTCATATTCATATTGTATGAACTCTAGCAAAAGTTGTTTAATTAAATTTATCAATTTTGCATTTAAGGCGCACCTCGTAGTCCTGCCAACCCTTATTAAAGAGAATTTGATAAGCGATCAGAGTTGGCTCTTTCAGCCATTAGACAAATTGCTTTTGCATTCGAAATTTGTTTTTAAAAACAGATTAAAATTTATATTACCTTGGCCAGGCATTCATTATGCCATTAAAGCGCGAGTCATTTGCATTCGTTTATTTAGTTTAGTTTGAAATTGCATTTATTCAAATAGTATTCATTGTTACACTCATTATTACTGCAACAATAATGTTGTTGTTGTTGCATTTTGACATTGAATTCGCACACGAAACATGAAACATACTAAATGAACCCATTGAAACGAATCAACGCTTCGGCTACAAAATTTGTTGAGATAAATTTGATGGAATGGAATTCGAAATTGAAATTTGAACCAAGGGGATATTTGTGGGTAGGTTAGGCTAGGGCTAGCTGTGTAAAAGAGAGTATATTGGCTTTTTGATGTAAAGTAAGAATATGGAACATATGTTTACATAAATATATATTGGGCAGGGCTTGGTCAAAGCTGTTTTCCTTTGGAAAATGCTGAGCAAACTATATATTTTCCATCTGAGACTGTCAAGGATATAGTTGGTCAGGATTTTTGAAGTCTCGATTGTCGGTTCTAATTTCCTAAGCATTTGCATTGAAATGTGAAAAGTATAAGTTAAGTTTATATAGTCTGATAAGAATATTCCGCTTCTATTTTCTACATATATTGTTCTAGAACTGTAGACGAATGCCCATTGTCACATGCCATACCTCCCAAAGATTTTCTTCTTGAGCGCGTATTACGTAGTCAGTTACATTCAAATTTTGGTCCTTCACCTTTTGGACTACGTTTGCACTGGTTGCTGTTGAAAAAGCCAATCAATTGCCTGAATTTATGAGCTGCAAATTTCTGCTTCACTAACGCAGGGCGAATGGCATTTGCTAAAGCTGAGTTGAGTTCTTTCAATTTGATTTTCACTGCAAAATTTCCCACACACGCACAGAGGGAGAGAGAGAGAGAGAGCTGCAGTCTGCATATTTTTGTTATAGCCGCATTTGGCTAAAGTTTTTCCCATCCATAATTAAATTGCGCGTGCCAAAACTGGAAAAGCCCTCGTTGCAGTCCCTAATTGATTTAACTTCGTTAATGATGGCACTTAAATCAATTTGTGAATCAACAACAATTACAACAACAGCAGGAGAAACAGAAACAATCGTGACTAAAATAATTGCTGTGGCATTTTTGCATTTGAATAGGGTATTCATTCAGGGCGCTCATTTAGGTCAATTAGATTTAGCTAATTTGGTCCATTCTGAACCTAACTGTAAGCTGATAGCTAATACTATTTACGCTCCTACTAAAATTCATTTGAGTTTAATTTATTACAACCTACAAACGGTGTGAAAATCATTAAGAATTCAGTATCAATTCACTTGAGCTCCATTCGACCAGCTTTGTCTTGGCTATGGCTTTAATTTTAATTGCGTAAATAATAATTCATTATTCTATTGCTATATACTAATTAGATAAATGTAAATGTAAATAATACTGTTGTTACTATTAATTTATTATATATGTAAAGACTTTTATATTGATTAAACAGCATTGCATATTTAACTTGATGTATGTCAATTTGCATTGCTCTCTTCGGCCAGAAGTTTTCCTATTGAATGGCATTTACTATTTGTATGCCATCTTTTAACTAGTGGTGCAATTACTCTCTAAGTTAAAGCAGAGTATAGTAATGAATAGGAGAGTAAGGTAATTATTATTATTATTATTAGAACTTTTACTTTCCTTTCCTTTTAGTTGCTGCTTATCACTATTTCTATTTATTCAATCCATTTCTTAAGAGTTTTTGCTGCCTCTATCTTTCTCTATGCCTTCCCCTGATTCTATCTCTCTCTCTCTCTATCTCTCTCTCTCTCTCTCTCTCTCTCTCTCATTTTCTTTTTCTGCTTATCTCTTTCTATTGCTAAGTGTAAATTTCTTGTATTTTCTTATGACTTTAACTAAATATATTTCTATAAATTTTCCCTTCCAGTTCTTTAATCCTTTACTTTTTTTCTGCTAATTCGCTTTTACTCAGATTTTCAGATTTTCACTTTCTACAAATCCTTTTCATATTATTCGCATGTTGCTTTGCCTTACAGCTTTTGTAAAGAATTGTTTTTGTAGTTTATTTTCCCCATATATTTTGTTATTTACGCAGATATACCTAGACCTTTTGTAATTAATTTTTATTAGCTAGAGATATGCCCTGATTTATTTTATAGTGATTTGTTACCCCTGGTTGATGTTGATATTGATATTATGATAGTAATATCGTATCAGAAATCAATCAAAAACTCAATTCATACAAATTATGAGGGTCATTGTCTTCTATAGCAAATATATATATATATAAAATTAAAACAAAAATATAGAAGGACATGCTAAACATATAATTGTATAAAATTAATTAAAATGTAATCAAGAAAAGTTTATATAGGGTATCTATTCGTCTCACAAATCCCATAGTAATCTATGCATTATGCATGCTTAATCATTTAAAAGTTAGTTTACAAGGTTGAGGTATCTAAAAGTCCAGTATTTTCGCCTTGCATGGCCTCGGCTATAGTTTTTTAGAGACCACCACAAATTGCCCCTAATGAGATTTGGGTGATTGCAACATTTTTGTTATAGATGTCATTTGGGTTGTGGGGGAAAATCGTCATTTGCCATAGCCAATGCGCGCTTGTTAGACATACTATAGAGAGGGACCTGAATTATCAGCCACTAAACTAAACTTAACTATATAGGAACTATTTGTTTGCTATGTAGGAACTAAGCATAATACTGACTGAGCAAGTCGAACAGCTGTTGGCGGCATTTTGGCATTTTTTGAAAAGAAAATCAACAACAAAATTGATAAAATACACAAAAATAAAGAGAGCAAGATACAGCAACAGCTAAAGCAGGAGGGAAACAGGCATGTGGATGAGTGAATAGCGTGATAAGAGCAGAGCAATATAAACGAAGAATAAAAATAATACCACATAAAAAAAACCATGTTGAACTTGCAGCGGCAAGAAATAAATACATACATATATATAGTTATATATATATATCTGAATAGTAAAGGCGGCAGCTGAAGAGTCTCTTTCAATGTGGGGGAGTTTTTTGGACTCTTTTTATTTAAAAAATAAAACTTCAAAGCGAACACAGAACAAAGTTGATTTGAGAAAAGCGCGCACGTATTTGAATAAATATTTATAAAATATACTATATATGTTTATAGTTGATAAGCAAATACTGTGTAAACCTTAAGGTAGGTTAAAAACTCGCGTCCGCCGATATATATATTTATATATTAATATCAGTCCCAATCCGCTTGACACGAGCAACGTTTTGAGAGCGCCAGCGGGCGAATCGAAACTGAAACTAAATCCGACACAAAAAAAAGTACTCGCTCGGCGCAGCTAAAGTTGATTTTGCAAAATGTTGTTGTTGTTGTTGTTGTTGTTATTACTGTAACAGCTGATTCTTTGAGCAGACATACTAACTACACACACACGAGCACACACAGTCGCACACTCACACAATTGATTCCACAGTGACTTTGACGTGCTGAACAAATAATTACAAATTAAATTTTGTAAAGCCATATATATATATATATATATATATATATATATATATTTTGTTTTTTTTTTTTTTAGCATGTCAATTGCTGTTAATGTAAATATTTGTTTTTTTTTTTGTTTTTACACGCCAACAGCATGAAAAAACAACAAAATAAATACAATTTGATTTAACTAACAAACATTGAAAATTATTGTAATGTATAAATAATTTGATTTTGAATATGCATAAATAAAAAATAATAAATAATAAATAATAAATAATAAATAATAAATAATAAATAATAAATAATAAATAATGAATAATAAATAATAAATAATAAATAATAAATAATAAATAATAAATAATAAATATTAAATAATAAATAATAAATAATAAATAATAAATAATAAATAATAAATAATAAATAATAAATAATAAATAATAAATAATAAATAATAAATAATAAATAATAAATAATAAATAATAAATAATAAATAAATAAATTCAAATAAATAAATAAATGAATACAAATAAATATAAAATATAAATATGTAAATAAAAAAATACATACATATGTATATTAAAAAAATATGCAAATACAAATATAAATATATAAAAGAATATAAATTAATCAAAAATAAATTATTAGCTATAAGTTTGAATTAATAAATAAATATGTAAATAAAAATAAATAAATAAATACATATGCATATACAAAAATATACAAATAAAAATAGAAATATATAAAAGTATATAAATTAAAAAAAAAAGAAAATAATAATAAAAATAATTTGACTACTAGTCAAAATAAAAAAATTAATTCAAAACTTATAGCTCTTCCTTAAATATTTCCCTGCCAAGAAACATAAACTAAAGCTTCAATTTTGTTACCTCAAAACTTTAATGTTTAATTGTACATAAAACAAGCACAATTAATTGTAAACGAAGCTGAAAACTGAAAGCTGAAAGCTCACTATTAATTGCATTGACAGCGTAACGGCTTTTAAAGCTGTCAAACGTTCGGTACAATTAATTGCATGGACTCGATACAATTTATCTTTACCCGCCGTGATTTTGTACGGAATATTTATTTAACTTTCCAGCTTTGTTTGCATACTTTTTGCCAGCACTGTTGCAGCACTGGTCATTATGCATTTAATGTGTTTACCGTTATATGTGCGTATATATGTATGTACAAATAAACACACGCCCATATCTCCATACGCAATTATGCAAAAGATGTTCCCATTATTGCCCGATTGTACAGTGAATCCCGGTCCAAGGTGGCTGCAGTCACTAAACTTAGTTGGGCGCACTTAGCCGGCGCTCACTGTAGCACAAATATGTTGATTCACAGCACCATCGAAGTGCAGCTGTAAAATGTTTCGTCTGCTGCTGCTTCGCCCGTTCTTCATATCGCATATTCCACTTTATCGCGAGCTTTCTTAACTTAGCTTCGTCACTCTTAAACACGTGTAATTCCCGCTCGCTTTCTGTCTCTCTCTCCCTCTGTTACTCTCCCTCTTCACCTGTCAATTGTCACGTCTCTTCCCCAAGCTTTTTTTTTTATTGAATAATTTGATGGAATTTCCGTGAAATACTCGAGGCAGTCAAAGTCCGCATCTTTTTTTTTTGTTCACGTTCAGCTCAGCCCCAAGTGGGGGTCATTATTCGATTAAGTCAAATTGTTATACTTTATTATTTATAATGCAAATCATCCACATGTGTTTCCGTAAACCTTCCACGCCCGCCCCCTCTTGTGGCTCGCCCCTGCTCTGGTTATCTGACCATTACTCAAGAGGTAGACTAATCAACGTGTACTTTGAATATGGGCAAAATTTCGTGCAAAAAAAAAAAAAAAGAGATAATGAAATCAGCAGATAAAGTCATTCATTATATATATATAGTTCAGATTTAATCATTATTGCTTCATTATAGACATTAGTCTACATCGACGTTTAGCAATCAGCAAGCAGGCAAGCGTGATGTTCCCTCTATCTATCTCTCTCCCCCTCTCTCTCTATCTCTCTCTCTCTCTCACTCTCTCACTCTCTCTCTCTCTCTCTCTTTCTCGCCAGCTCTTATTTAAATCAGTCACGTTTTCTTGCCATATTGCACACGTATGTGCTTCAATTAACAGGTTCTAATGTAGCCCTCTCTCATTAACTTGGCCAATACTTATATGTACATAGGCAACTTATCTAACCTGTCTAGGTGAAAATCCCGTTCGATCTAGCTATCTACCCAACTATTTGGCATGCAAATTGTTGAGACTGAGCCTTCTCTAGCACTAGACACTTATTATCTATTGTGTGTTTACTAGAGGGAGTTTTTTCTAATTGCATACTTATCTATTATTAGTTTTGCCTAGATGCAAACCGGAAAGTCTGCTTAGTGATGACATTTTGCAGTACTTGAAGTAAACCCACTAAGAATTGTGCATATAAAATAAATAGAATCTTTAATATTAGAATTATGCATATAATTGTCGTCCTATTTATTTTGCTATAAATATTAATACAATAAATATAAATTGTAATACTATATACACATAATGATTTATTTTGCTTACAATGTCTTTGAAGTTGATTTGCTAGAAATCACATTCAAATAAATTTCAAATTTATTCAATTAAAAAGTTAAACAAATATATATACAAATAAATAAATAGATAAATTTCCTGCTGTTATTTCTATAAGCAGAAATAACTAAAAATCTTTCCTTTTCATATTTCAATGGCTCTAAAATTTGTCATTAAAGCTAATGCACACTCCATCTGAAGATTCATCAAACAGAATGAAAACAATTAATCAAGTATTATGCAGTCGTTGGCCTCGTTCTAAAATACTTTCAATTGTTCCATGGCTGTGCTTTTATAATATATAAATATGTTATACAGCTGTGTATTACAGGTGTTATACATAACTGTTATCGCATTATTTATGAACTTTTCTTATACCTGCAATTTTATCTTATCTGAGTACTTGAGAGCTACATATATATATTTATATAGGAACTCATCAATCTATATGTATTGCTGTTAATACAAAGTAACTGAAATGTTGATAAGATAAAGGTCACATATATTTAATATATAATTAAAGTTGTATTATATGTCTTAAACTAAGATTAGGCATCAGTGAAGTAGCTTATATATGAATATATAAAAATAGGTATTTCGCTGATCTTTAATTTCATTTAAGAGCTAATGGATGCATGGATTAATGGTTATAGCCGCATATTCAATTATCTGGCTGCATGGTCAAGGTAATTTTGGTATGTGTACATGCATTGGTGTGTGTGTGTGTGTGCGGCACTGTTAATCATTTTAATGTTTACTAAAACACAAGCGTAAGCCCGCCTGAAGAGCTGAGCTCATTAAGTGTACAGAGCGCTGCCAAAGCGAACGTCCCATCCTGATTGCACATTTCCCACTTTGCCACTCATGCTGCATGCCACTTGGGCGCTGGTCAAGCTATGTATGTGTGTGCGTGTGTGTGGCGCTTTGTTCTCGGTTTCAATCTCACATGAATTCCAAATGCAATTTGTCGTCGCTGTGCAGCGCCCATCGGGCAATTGGCTGAGAATGAGCAAAAGCTAGCGGCCAATTAGTTGGGTCCTTGCCAAAGGGAACAACAGCAGCAGCAAGATAAGAAGAAGAAGATGAAGAAGTGGAAGCAGAGGGAGAAGGAGCTGCAGCAACAGCAACAGTTCTCGCCTTAAACTGTTGCTCAATTATTAATGCCAACAATTTGTTTAAATTACTGTTGGCAACAATTCTCTTTGCTTTCCTTTTGCGTCGCCCGTTCGTAACATTAACTTAAGCCAGGATATTTCATCAAATTTCCCAACGGAAGTTCTTCAGTCGAATTCAATCAGCTAAAATTACGTTTATATGATCCTATTTATAGATATATGTACATATATATGTATGTATAATTTGCATATAAATATGAATTATTTATAGGTATTTTTATAGCTGCGAGTTTTACCACTTAGGTGGCCCTGCGGACAGCGCATCGGCAGACTGTTAGCTGCTTTTGTGGGGAGTGCCTGACTAGTAAATACTCTAACTAACAAAACATTATAACCGGATTTCCAATTTTCAATGGGTATAAACTATTTATAATTGAATAAATATTTTGTAAATTTTTGTAACGTTCCAAACATATACCTCATTCCAAACTAACTCAAGGGCGAAAAATTGTAATAGAACAAAAGAAAGATCCCGCTTGATCTTGCGATGGTCCATCATAAGATCTGTATCTTCTCCACTATATAGGGTATATGTCAGCTCATCATCCGCTTCACTCTCGCTACAGTCGTCACATTAATGACTCTCGCTGTGAAATCTGCGGCATCGCCGTAGGATGTGGAGTAGCTGCTTTGCCTGCGGCGTAATTTCAAGTGCGATTACCGCAATACGCATTTGTCAAGCGGCTCTTAAGCTCCGGCAAATCGCATAATTATGGAGGCTGTGCTGCGCTGGGCTGGGCGTGCCCCGCCAACTTCAATGTGACATAATTTCCGCAACATTTATTTATTAATTAAAAAAGGAATATACATGTATATAAATATAATGAAATGAGAAGCGAGAATTGTGCGCCTTAAATGGTGTGCGGCAGGCGCTTTATCTGCGCCTTTCCACGCTCCACTGTGGGCAGTTAAGCTAGATTAATTACCAAATTAATTTTATTTCATTTGTTCAAAACAAAAAAAGAAAAAACTTTTCAAAAGAGTTTGAAATTTGCAGCAATTATCATTCAGGTCTGAGCACAGCAGGCGACAGCAGGATGTCGTTCGCTTTTTTTTATAATTGTAATGTAGACTATAATATGATAATATACAAAATGATATAAGGGTGGGGGTAAAATGTATTTGTGGAAATTTATGTATATATATGAGTAATTCTGTAAACAAATGAGTTATTTCAGTCAACTCAAGTGAGAACTGCTATCTACTAAAAGTATTAGTATACAGCTAGTTCATATATCATCTCTATCTCTCTCTCTCTCTTTCTCTCTCTCTCTCTCTCACTCTCTCTCCCTCTCTCAATCTAATCAAAGCAAACAAAGCCACACGACACGCAATGTCTGGTAATCAAGTTATCTTGTTAGTCATATAATTTCAATTGAATTAGCTTAGTCGAAGTTGTGTTTGTAAATTGCGTTTTCAGACTACTTTTGTTATCTTTGGAAATACCAGACAAGTTGGTTTTACTCGGGAAATCAAAGTTCGCCAAAACAAACACAAAAACACATTCGAAATTAAGACTGCAAGCTAATGCAAAGCATTGTCCACTAAAAGTTGAAAGTTTTGTTTATCCGAAAGTTGATTTCTCATCTTTATTGTGAACTTTATGTGTACAAACAATGCTCTAGTCAGGAATGTCCTTTTTATAGGATATATTTATGCATAATTCCTGAAGCATTCTTGTCCAAGAGTTGACTTTATAGAAAAAATATTTGTAAATATTTGTAAATGTATTTTGTACAGCTATGTAAGTTGTCCGGCGCGCCCAAATGGGCTGAATTAATAGATAACAAGCTCACAAAGGGGTTAGTGGTGAACTCCCTATGGCTTTGACAAAAATAAAAAAAAATTAAAAAAAAAAAAAAAAAAAGAAAAAACATAAATGATTGAGCATACTTTTAGGCTTCTCTCTTCAGTGCTGCTTTCATATATTCAACCCTATGTAAATAATTTTTGCTTGTGTTGTTAAAGTACTTTATCTATGTACAGGTTCTACACTTAATAATAATAATAACAATAATAATAATAATAAAAAAAAAACCCTTTACAGGATATCATTTAGTTGAGCTTGACATTGTTCACATTTTATTTAAAGTTATCATGCTCATATGCAAATGTGATAGGCTTTAGGCTTCTCTCTGCAGAACTTAGGCAATACGTGAAACTGAAATTATATACATCCTTTTATAGGATATCTTGCAGTTGATTATTGCAGGGTTCACATTTCATTCCAGTGACTGCTCAGAAAGGGAGGCTGTCAGGCATCTCTGCACAGCTATGATCAGATTATATGCAGCTTTTTACAGGATATCTTGTAGTTGACCATTACTTTACTACCATTTCGTTCTAGTGACTGCTCAGACCATTCACAGAAATTCTTATTATGCAATTTCTACTGCTGCTGCAGCCGCTGCACTGCGATTGCTCTCGTTGTTGTTGCTGCCGCATGAGTGTGCCGCATTCATTTCATATGCGAGCATCTCGATTAGTTAGCAGTTTTCTCATTTTTTTTTGGTTGTTCTTCTCTCTCTGGCTTTTTAGGTTTTTTTTTTTTTTTTTTGGTTTTTGGTGGCTTTGCCATTCGTGTTGGCCTGGTCAGATGGATTTTTAATTGCGCTGCTTTTGCATTTGATGGCCGCCATTTTGCCATTTTGCTGGCGTTGTCAGTTTCCTAATTGGACATTTTGTAATTAACTTCAATGGCAGTTCACTCTTGAGCTGCATTCCGAGTCACAGCCCCCCTCTGTCCCTTCCCCCCTACCTCAGTTGTTTTTCTTGCGCTCATCGAGCACATTTTTCACATTTTCTGCTGCGAACTTTTATTGTGGCTTTTGGCTGCAGTGTCGCCGTTGCTATTGTTATTTATGTGCAGCTCGTTAGTTTTTCTTTTCTTATTTCCTTTTTGGCGGTTTCTTATTTATTGTTGTTGTTGTTGCTGCTGCTCGCATTCAGTTGCAGAGATTTTGCTGTAATCACTGAATGGATTGCACGCTGCAGTCGAGCGTATCCTAATTGATAACATTGTAAGGTAGTTTATTTATCTCTGGCTAAAAGTTAAGCAACCTGCTCGCTGTCAGAGGATTTAGCAGTTGTATGCAGGGGATTGGAAGGGATTTGGGGGGTGTTGAAAGGACGGGTTTGTCTCTCAGCAGGAAGTGCCCTAGTTACAAAGTTCAATCAATATGTTAGCAATGCAATTGTATCTTATTACAGCAAGTGCTGTTTAAATGCACTGCGAGAAATGAAATAAGAAAGAACAGAACCATTTTACATTTTATTTTGTACAATTTATTTTATATTTTTTATTTTATTTATTTTGTATTTTGGCTGTCAGCTATTTGACATACCTGCAGCACTAATGCCTTCAGCACACTGAAACTATTCAAAACTTAACCTCCTTTTCCTCCCATTTGCAGCATAAGAACACAAAAAGTTTAACTTGCTTAACCTACTGCGTTTACAACTTCGTCTTTCTTCTTCAAGTGTACGTGTCAAAGAAAGTAAAACTTTTACTTTTACAGTTAGTTTTACGCATGCAATTTCGTGAACGCTTCCCATTTGCTTCCTTCCTGTTGATTGAAGCTTATTTGAAGCGCTTTAAAGTGTTTAGCAAAAAGAGAGCACAAAAAGAAGCAAAGAGAGAGCATGAGTGGGAGCGAGAGCAAGAGAGCGAGTTAAAGGCGAAGAGTACCAGGGCGCTTGAAAGTACTTCAGTTCAAAAACCTCCAAGCATTGCGTCACAAAATTCACGCCATAGACAAAACACACACAGACGTAGAGAAATGCTGCGAGCGCTAGCACACACACACATACACAAGGATAACGGACTTTGTGTGAAGCTTTTCATAGTACCAGCGGCTCGTCAACAATCAGCCGTAAGTTTGCCTGAGTGTAAAAAGGGAGAACAGACACACATACACGTAATCAGCAACCGGTTTCGTCTGTGTGTGTGCGTGTGTTTGTGTGCTTTTGCCAATTGTCTAGCGTCGCCTCTTGAGTGGGCTTTTGGGCGCTGCTTAGCAAGACGACACCTGGAAAACTGCAATGGCTTGTGCTGCTTCTTAATCTCGTTCTAAATATAAACGCCAAACTAAGCGAAACATATGAAATGATGCATGCAGCAAAAAATCAATTTATGGATTTTAGTTTTTTGTTTGACTTGAGTCAACAAAAAAAAATGCACGTGTTTATTTTCCGTCTTGTTCTTGTTTGCTTGTTATTCTTTATTTGAGATTTAAATTTGTCCGCTATTTGAACAGCTGGCTGCAGAGTATAAGAGGCGCGCGTGCAATTAATGCAATTGAGCTTAATTGCAAGCAAATGAAATGCGAAGCACTCAAGACAGAGAGAGAGAGAGATGGAGGGAGGGAGGGAGTCGGAGAGAGAGGCAGGTAACACACTTAACTTACCCCGTTAGTTGATGCTGTCGCAGCAGCACACAAAAGCGCGCTAAAATGCCAGCACAGGTATTTAAGTGTATGAGTGAGCTTCTACATCTGTGTGCGTGTGTGTGTGCGTACGTGCGTAAGTTACGGGCTGTCGCGCCACTTTTTTTGAATGAGAATGAAATTTGTATTTTCTTGTATAAATAGGAAATGAAAATGCGCTGCAGCAGCGCTCACACTCACACGTACAATTGAAATGTAATTCACAATTAGGCGGTGACTTTTCTTTATCTTGGTTTGCTCTTTGCACAGGAACTGCAGAAACACTTTAATTGTCCTTAAATTTGTCTATATTATCATTTGCTGCTGCTGCTGCTGCTGCTTTTGTTGCAAACAGTTAGTGGCACACGCTGAACAGGACTACTGCAAATCGCGTTGCCTTTGGCCATTTTATAGGACCTGCTTAGGTTCCACACAACAGCTGTTGTTGGATGCTGTGGATGCTGTCGCTCTCAACCTCTCACTTTCGCCAATGCGCAGTTACAAACAACAACCAAAGAGCGGCTAACTGTTTAACTATATTTACTCAGTCAATGAGAATTGGTCGAATATTATCTGATATTTATTTGCTTACCTGAATCAAAATCAAAGCCCATTTTCGCGCTGTATTTAAAAGACGCATTCTATTGGCCGCCTGAAAGTATGCAGAGAATTCCGCACATTCACAGGGTGTGCCATGTTGGGCATCTGGCTTGCTCGCACTTGTTGCTGCCTTTGCCTCAGGCAAATTTATCGCCGCCTCAATATGATGCCATAAATTATATCCCTGATAATCTGCGCAAATACCCAAATAACTCAAATGCATTCACGTAGTAATCTGTTGTTCTTCAATTCTAAAGTTGTTAAAGGAGAATTAAAAAAAAAAAAACGTCTTAAGCATGATTTTATTATGATAATTTGAAATTGTTTTGCGTGTTTGAACCAATTAAAATTAACCAATAAATTTCTTATACTTTTGCTTGTATTTATACTTATAGTTTTTATCACATGAATGCTACTACTCTAATGGTAATCAAAGATTCAGATATAGTGTCAAAATCATTGGCCACACCTTTTTGACCAAATTCTCACGCTGGAGACTGAGAAACTGAGAAAATTCGCTTTGGCTATCAAGTGATACCACCCAAAAATAACCATAAAGAAGAAACAACATCGAAAGTGGTTGCCAAATGACTTTCACCCATCAAAATGTTATTGGCTAGGCAAATTCTGTCGATCGATGTAAAGATCTAGCACGACTTTTTTTGCATTGCATTGTTTTCTTCGTTTTTTTCTGCTTTTGTTATAAGTCAAAATCGCGTGTCAACAGCTGCAAAAGAATTCACAAGATTCATTTGATAAGAATGCCAACTGTTTATGTTTGTTGTTGCTGCTGTTGCTGTTGCTGTTGATTTTTATATCTATTATACGCTTCTAGCTTAACTGTGAATCGAGTGCTTTTGCATTCCATGATGACTTGGCCAGGGGGATGATAATGCGTTACTTTGCCCAGCCATTAGTCAGGCTTTAAGCAACGGCGCTTATGGCATAAAAAAAAAACAACAGCTAGCAAAAAGCAAATTCCAATATCAATACGAATAAGATAAAAAAGTGAGCGGAAAATATGCTCGAAAATATGACCAAATACTGAGATGCCGCAGAGTGGGTCTCAGCCGCCGTCGCGTCGCAGCCGGCGTCTCAGTCGGCGAGTGTGTCAGGTGCAATGCGCCGAAGCAGTTGACCAGCAGCGCAGGCAACGGAAGGAGCTGCGGAGAGAGCAGCAGCAGGAGGAGAAAGAGAGAGAGAGACGAAAGACAGACATTAAAAGTACATAAAAGCACACGAAATAGAAGAAAAATTAAAAAAAGAGACAAAACGACGAAGAAAAAATAAACGCAGGCAGAGCTCATATGTATGTATGTATATGTATGCGTGTGTGACGGACTGTGAATATCACCGTGGCAGTGGCTGTTGTTGTTATTGTTGCTGTCGCTATTGTTGGTCCGGCTGACAGACGTATCAAATGTCTTTCATAGGTAGCTAAACGCTTCCTATTCCGTGCATGTCGGTGCACTTGGTATTTGCATGCTTTGGCTCACAGCTTGGACTCGGCATTTGGCGTAGGGCATTTCCCGATTCATTTGACCGACCCATAAACAACGCCCATTTCGAAGCAAAGCTTCTTCGACTAACTGAACTTGTGTAGCCGAATACGAATGAGTTTGTGTTTATGGTTCTCTGTTATTTTTAGTTTCCTCTTTTCGCTAATATTTGCACTTCCCTTTTATGTCGCTTCCTTATGGCATACAAAATAAAGTTTGGTCGTGTGACCAAACAGTCTGCATCTTAGAAGAGAGTAAAAGAGAGTGAGAGAGGGAGTAGTATAGGAAGTTCGCAGTGCTAAGTGGCCTGTGTGTTGCCCTTGAATTGTGTGGCAAAAACTGGTTAAAGCTACCCCTAGCAGCTACCCCTTGGCCGTAAACTTCTTTGAGGTCCCTAATCAAAAAAAAACAGAATTAAAATTTGCCGCTAATTTCGTTGTTGTTTTTTTTTTTTTTCATTTGCAGCCAGCTGTTGAGAGCGGCAGCTGAACAGCAAAGCGAACGACAGTGGGAGAGAGAAAGAGAGTTCGTGCGCATAACACGTAGCGGCTGCGCAGCAGCAGCGACAGCGACGCTGACGACGACGACGACACAAAGCTCGACTTGACAGCGTCGACGTTGACGGCTCTCATTCGCGTTTTAACGTTTGCGCGGCGCTCACGCAACGGCTGAGTAGAGCAGAGCAGAGCAGAGCGGCATTCAAACAACGTATCAATGTGCGTTTTGTTATTGTTGTTACTGTTATTATTATTATTATTCATATTATATTTAACTCAATTTGCTGTTGCTGGTGTAAAACAATAGCATCAAACGTGTCGTGCAATAAGCAATGATAAGTGAACCTTAGCTGAAAATAAAATCGTTCAAGCGCAGCAACAACAACAACAACAACAGCAGCAGCAGCAGCAGCACTCGAAGCTGGTGATAAAAATAAAAAAAGGGCTCAGGGACAGCGAGGGAGCAAGCCCTAGACCTTAAAGCCTGCGTGTAGCTGTTTATATATAAATGCCTATGAGTGTGCGTATGTGTGTAGTGCTTGTGTGTGTGTAAGTGTTTGTTTAGTGCATTCTCCTAGTGGGTCACTGGAGCGTGCGATATGTCAGTGCTAAACTAAAACAAGCGACTCATGCGCAAAGCAGACAAAAAAGAAAGAAATGAGCGCATAAAATAAATGACGAAAAGTGTCAACGGGGCCCAAGCAAGTGCAAAAGGGACAGGGACACTGGCACAGGCGGAGGGGAAGAAGGAGACGGTTAGGCAGTGCTGGGCAAGTGTCAATGTCATGAGCATTTAGCATTTTAGCATTTATCATTGCATTAAAATGCAACCCTGCGTTTCGGGTGTGGGAAAATAAAAAAAACAAAACAAACAAAAAACTTTAAAGCGGAAAAGAGAGTTGAAATTGCTTCCGCTGATCGATTGATATTTTTTCGACTCTTTTTTTTTCTCTGAAGAAAACAACTTTTACGTACAGCCAAACTAAAATTACTTAAGTAACGGCAGCAAAGCAGAAAGCAAAACCAATTGGCCAGCATCAGTTAACAATATTTTAGAGCCAAGTGGCAACGGAGACGCGGCCAAAGACGTTACTAGCTTCCGTTAGTTCGTTTTTGGCCGCCCAAGCGGCTTCCAGCTGCAATTGTTGTTGTTTCATTAGCCATTTTTTTTTTCATAGGAGCAACAGCTGGGCAGAGGAAACAGAGAGAGAGAGAGAGAGAGAGAGAGAGCAGACATACATATGTGTGAAGTTGTTAGTAAAAGTTTTATTGATACATCTGCGTGTAATTAATACCAAGATTTCCCTTTCACACACACACACACACACACACACACACATCAATCTCTAGCCGCAGCATCGATCATCTGCCTGTGCAAAATATATTCGTCCAAATATTAATTAACCGATTGCCCGCGGCGTTGACTAACCAATACATTTGCATACACATTTAACACATATACACACAGTATGTACTTAGCCGGCTTGTTAACTAATTGCGCATACAGTGAAAGCTCCATTAACGAACAGCAATCATTAAGAAGTCAATCTAAATTTGTATAATTACCACTTGCTCTTTGAACTGAACATCTTTTATACAATATATCCGAAATTTGTATAAAAATAACCACAGAGCATAAATAACTTTTTTTCGGAGTTCTAACTCCACTTGGTGAACTATCTCTCATGATGTTTTTAATTTATGCATCACTAGACGAGAAAAATAAATTTCAAGACTCGAGCCCCATTAAAGTAAATTAGCTTTTATTTCAAAGTTTGAAGAAGAAATGTATCAGATATAAAACATAATATTGCTTTATCTGTATTTTTGTTAACGTCAATGAGTGTCAAAGTCTTGAGTTCAAAACCCAACAACAAACTAGTTTGATAACAACTATTTATCTGAGATTTTTAACATTTTTAACATCGTGGAATTTATCAACACATCACTTAAGTTTTAGCTGACGACTCAAATCCCACTTAGTGAGTGTTCACGCTCTTAATCATCTAATCTTTGAGGGCCCTAATGAATGTAAAACATATCTGAATTTCTGTTTTCATTGTCTTGCAATTTCGTGAGGCCAGCTGTTCGCTGTGGCGTGTTTTCACTGTACTGCTGCTATCGTTTGCCGGCTTGATTAACTAATTGTTGTTGCCTGTGTCTGTATATGCAAATGTGTACTGTAGTTGTTAGTATATAACTAATACTGTATGTTGGTAGCTCTTGATATCCGTCTGGCCCATTTTCTCTTTGCTGTTGACCCAATTGCATTTGGAATCGCTGTCATTGTTTAATTAATTATCAAATTAGTTACTGTAACCGCTTAAAGCGACATGCAATGCGAAACAATTGTGTGAATGTTGCACAAATCTCTCAACTCTAGATACAGTCAACACGTAACCAGCAACACGAGCAGCAGCAGCAGCAGCGACATCAGCAACAGTTGCCATTGAGCAATGAGCAGCTGATCTGACTTTTTAATCAATTACTAGTACAAGGGGCAGCCTTGCTTTATATAACTAATCTTCTTTGGCTAAATCAAAAATGCAGGCACGCATTTAATGCTGTGTTTATCCGAGGCTTGAATACCCTTACCCAAAAGCACATATAGATTGGGATTATTATTATTATTATGACAAAGGGCTGCGATTCAATAGACCTATAAGCTATAAATTTGCATGCAAATGCATGCCATAATACTCTATTCATTTGGGTTAAAGCTGGCAGTTCAGCTTTCAGGCAGCACGACGTTTAAATACCCTTACCAACACATTTTTACATAAGTTAGCAAGCTGCTGACTTGGCAGATTAGAATAGGAATGCAAAGTAATCTTTTTAACAAATTAAACTTATATAGTTGCCTATTGTATACCCTTACCCACTATATTAAAAGAAATTTGCAATAGTTCTATAACAAATTTATTATTTATAACAAATAGTCTCTATCCGAAATATAAATACTCTTAAGAACATAATAAAAATTGAAGGAATAATTCTATTCCAAATATTTAAATCAAAATCTCAAGTATGAATAAAAGTCGAGCTAGTTATATAAGTATATACATCGGCCACTTCTTTGCCGCGCTTGTCGCAAAATTGCATATACATATATAGCCTTATATAATTATATGATTACTCTCCCTCCCTCTCTTTGTTGGGTATTTGTATAGCATTCGAAAACTGGGTAAATGCATTTTTAATCATGCACACAAAATTGCATATCATGTTGTTCGTCTCTATTTCTCTTTGTTGCATTTCTATAACGAAAATCCGCCCAAAAATCCCATTCAGAGGCAAAGCTCTTGTTTTCACCTGACCAACAGGTATACACACACGGAATTTCCTATAGCTGCCCAGCGGCCAGTGTGCAAGCCAAAAAAGACAAGTGAACTTAAGCATTAGAAATGCTGGGGACAACAACAGCAAAAACTGACTCAAAAAAAAAAAAAAAAAACAATCAACAAGTGCGTCTGTCAGTCTATTTGTCTCTCTGTCTCTCTCTCCCTCTCTGTCTCTTAGTATGTCTTATGCCCCGTTGTCTGGAAATGCGATACAAAAATCTTCGTCTTGTTTTGTTCGCATCTCGCGCTCGTTTAATGCTTCGTCAGTCACAGATACAGCTACAAAGTGTATCTGCAACTGGCCAACATCATCAGCATCGCCATCATCATCATCATCAGCATCATCATTATCATTATCATTACCATTGTCATTATTATCATTGTCATCATCAACTGAGCTCGAAGTCTTGAGCTGAAGTCTCTGGCATTTCATGTCATCCATTTAACTGCCTTAACTATTCTACACCGGCAGCGAGGCGGGCTCCAGAAATTGTTGCCCCATGGCAACAGAAAGCAAAATTGTCCAAAATACATATTTAAATAATTAAAATTTAATTAGTGAAAATATGCTCTAACCATTATGGCCCGAATTTCCATGCTCAGTGTGTTTCGGGGTCTAAAAATAGTCTTAATTATTTGATTAATATCATAGCGGCGCTTTGGAGAGATTTGTTTTTAGACCTTCTTTTGCTAAAGTTTCGATTACGAATTTGTGTGTCAATTATAATTTGCTTGGCATTAGTAAGTTATTATAATATACTCATTAAGTTATTGAAAATATACAAAAAGATTGAATACTTATACTGCAAAGTGAATAGCTCTTCGAGCTCTTCCTCAAAAACTCACTTTAATAAAACCTCTTATAGCTCTTTAATATCTCTGCCAATTTAAGTCTTTAAGATGTTCTAAAGTTGTTTGTCGAAAACCCAAAATTATATAGAAAAAATTAAAAATACAAAATAAAAATAAATAAAAGTGTATAAGTTTTACTTTGAAAGTGTTTCTTATTATTAGTTATTATTTACTATTTTTCTCAGTGAACTAATGTAATAAATGTATCTGAATATATATTATTAAATATTTTATTTATTTTCTGTATTTATTTATTTATTTTTTATTTTTAAAATAAAAGAATTTTTTTTTTAATATTCAAATTCCTTTTTATTTTTTTATTTAGTTGTTGTTTTTTTTTTCTTTTATTTCCAATTAGCCTCCGCTAAACTTCTTTGCTCAGAACTTATCAAACTGCTCTCGCTGCTTTTGTCTTAGAATTTCTCTTTGAATTTTTTTTTTTTTTTTCAACTTTTCTGTGTCTTTTTTAATTTTTTGATTTGCAAATCTTTTCTTGACTGGGTTGCTTGGCCGCCCCAGGGGTTGTCTTTCAATATAGTTATGGACAGGTATTGTCTTTCTCCCTCCCCCCTCTTTCTCTCTACTAGACGGACTCACTGTCTCTCTGTTTGTTTGGCTTGATGAGCAAGCGGCGCTTGAGGAGATTAGTTGAGCAGCTTTCTTTCGATGCTTAGGGCCTGTTTTTCAAGCTGTTGCTGTCTTTGTTGCTGTTGTTGTTATTGTTGTTGTTATCGTTTAAGCACCCCCTTCCGCGCCCGCATAGCCCCGCACCTTATTCGAGTCCCCGCTATGCTAATCCATGGCAGTGCATTAAATGAAATTACCAAATGCGGCTACGTGCCTTTCTAGGTCTTGGCAATTTACATATTTAGACGTGCAGCCAAAAGACTCCACTGGCATATCATTCAGAAATTATATAGCACATACATATGCATATATATATTTATGTATATATCTGCTCTATAGTCTCCGATGCGCCGTAGCTGTAGAATCGTTTGCTGTCTGAGCAGCTGCTGCTGCTGCAGTTACATATAGACGAGGGCGAGGTCTTCGAACATCTTATCTCCAGGAACAATATAAACGCGGCTTGTTTATTGTGCCCATAAAGTAAACCCAAAATAAAGATTTCGTATACAAAACATACGCTGTGCAGCAGGTGAAAATGGGTATATTGGCTTGTAGCTGAAATTTCGTTTGATTAGATTTTAGGCATAGCTGTATATAAATATGCACTGCTTGCCTTGTGAAATGGGTATATTAGCTAGGGGTAAAGATAGTTTAACTATCACTTAGACTTAAAGTCTAAGAAATTATAAAAATATACTATATTTCATTGAAAAGCGGTATGCTAGCTTGCTATACAATGCTATTTTTGACTGCTAAGACTGAAATATGTCATATGAAATACAGAAGCCCATGAATTGAGGTTTTATCTGCAAAATACTAATTAATATATATTGTATATATAGCATATAGTATACTTGCTCGACAGTAAATATGCCCTTATCACATACAACACGCATTCTTGATCTAATGAGTTTTTTGAGTGTTTAGTCATTGCTTCGAATCAGCAAATTTATTATTAAGACTGCTTTGCTTGTTTTTAAGGTTGAATATATGTAGCTTTATATTTATATTTATATATAGTCATAATCAATAATACCTATCAGAAATTGCAATGTTTATCAAAATTTGCACCAAGACCTAAAAGCTTAAAAGACAACTAATTTCTTAAGTTAAATACAAATCAAGACATAAATGTTCTGCTCCAAATGGCTATCTACATTATAAATATAGACTAAAATAATATACCCACCTAATACTTATGTACATTTCATTTAGTTCAAGTTTCGTGCAATGGACGAATACATCTACTATATGATATTGATTTGGAGTCTATATGTAAAAATTTTGGGACTTTATTCCAGAACAGAAATTGTACTTCATATTTATATTGAAATTGTACTTCATATTTATATTATATTTTTGATTAATATTTTATACATATTAGTATATAGATTTTAATCCTTCTGGATATTTAACGCTATTATAGATAACACAACTTTCGCCCACATACTGAACCTCTAGAATAGAGCATTGTTCAGTCGTTCTCATCAATATAAACCTCTCTCGTTTTGCTTGCAGTACCAAATACGACGAACGCACGAGCTGTTTGTGGAGCACACGCCCCTCCGGACAAACAAGACTGAAAAATTTGTATATCGCTGCGGCTGATAAGGCAAATGGGCGCTGGTAAAAGGCCAAGACAATGGCCAAAATGCGAGCGTAATTAACAAAATGTGCGCCGAGCGACAAGTGAATGAAAATAGCTGAAAAATATACGTGAAATAGACAAAAGCAAGCCAACAAAATAAAACGAAAAGTGTAAAAAGTGTATAAAACAAAAACCAGTGTTGAGAAGTGGCGCAAGGAGAATTGCATTGAGCGCAACGGAGGCGCCTACGGCCGGTTCCCAGGCAACCGAAGTGCAACTGTTCGTGTGTGTGTGCTTGTGCTTGTGCTTGTGCTTGTGCATGTTAGCCCGTGTTCACTGTAGTCGAGCACAGTGTGCAGTGGTATGTGTCTGCGTGCGGAAATGGCTTAGCGCAAAACGGTTTTGATTAAAAGTGAACGTTTGTATGTCAAGCGGGTTCAAGTGAAGCGAAAGCGTCAAATACCCAAACAAAGTGAACTGCAACAACAAGGAGAGAAACAACAACGACAACCACAACAACAGTAAGAGCAACTCATTAAGCAGCAACAGCTACAACAATGGCCGCCGACGCAATTGCAGGCAGCAGCACAGCAGCAACAGCAGCAATGACAGCAACAAGCACATCAATCTCCCCTATAACACCTACAACAACAGCAACAACAGCAACAGTAACAACAACAGCACCAGCCCCTATAGCAGCTACAGCAACAACAGCAACAGCAACAGCCCCTATAACACCTACAACAACATCAACAGCAACAACACCTTCACCGATAACATCTTCGCCTACAACAACAACACCTGTGGACAGTCCCGCTCAGCAGCTGAACAACAGCGTCGACAGCGGCATCGCCGTTCTCGACGTGGATCATCAAGCACTGAAGCGGCGTCAGCGGCTGCAGCAATGCCAGCGGATTCTGCAGCTGTTGCAGCGCGATCAGCCCACATATCAAGAGCTGCGTGATAGATTAAGGTGAGTCCCATAATGAATCTAGTAAGACACAAATTTTGATTTGACTTAAGGCGCATATAACTTGAATTTCAAGTGATTCGAGTGAGATCTTTAATGTAAGCCGATTACGAATGTCAGGATGTGCTTCAGGCTTATCTTTTTCTGGATCTCTCTATGTTTATGCCAGTGGATCTCTCTATGTTCAAACTCTCTGTCTCTTTCTCTCTATATCTCTCTCTCAATATGTATTTTTCTCCCTCTCTCTCTATCTGTCTCTTTCTCTCTCTATCTGTCTCTCTCTCTCTCTCTGTCACTTTCTTTTTTTCTTTCTGTCTCTCTGCACCTCTCCGTGTCTTTCTCTCTCTCTTTCTGTATTTCTCTATCTCTCCTCCTGTCTCACTGCTTCTCAGTCTCTCAATATCTCTGCTTCTCTCCTTATATCTGTCTCTCATTTCCTTTTCCCTTTTCTTCTTCTCTCTCTCTCTCTCTCTCTCTCTCTCTCTGTCTCATTTTTTTTTCCGAACTTATAAGAAGCTTTTCAAGAAACTGTATAGAACATAAAGCATCTTTTGGATACCTACAAAAGGTTTAATTTGATGGAATATAACGCTAAATTCGATGCTCTCTTCTATAGCCAGTTAAAAAGTTCCTTTAGCTATTCAATTCAAATTAAAAATTATGAAATATTTTCTAGAATAAATAATTACTATTTTCTAGTTATATAAGTTCCGGGATAAACTTGATTTCATGATGATCAACCTCTTATATAACTTTGATTTTTTTTATTACTGGTCTTTTGATTTATCGAAATGAATAATGAATCTCAATTATTTTCTGAATGTGAATTTCGCAATTATTTTGTCAAATCTTTGACACATGCGAACGAAGCTAATTAACAATTTTACGATGGCCCACGGCACAAGCTATACGATATTAAGAAAAAATTGAAGAGGCTGTCAGACGGATGTGGCTGCTGAGGGGCTTGGCAGACCTACGACATACGGTAGATGGATGCTCCCAACTGCAGCTGCTGTTTGTCAATTGTCGATTTGATTTGATTTGATTTGCATATTTTCTGTGTAATGTTTCTCGTGTGTTTTGGGTGCGTTGCGAAGCTAACAAAAGTACGACAAACTTCAGATTTGCAATTTGCAAAATTTGTCGACCTCAATGACAAAAATAAAATGTTCGCAGGTGCAGTCGCATCTGGGAAGGGAATATATATAGAAAGAGACGGACTAAAGTTCCCACTCGACACACAATGAACTGGAAAAAAAAAAACAAAACAAAACAAACTAAAAAGGGAGATAAAACTCTTTTCATTACTCATCTTCAAAATGTATTTTATTGCCATGTCAGGCGCACTGAGAGCTGAACAACATCGTTAAGCGGTATATATGTATATATACATATATATAATGTGTATATCTGTTTGTATATCTGCCTAACAGTTCGTGTAATATCATTATGATGTTCTTTTTGCTCAAAGAATAAACTTAGAGTATTATGTGTAGTTTTTATTCTCTCGTGTGTTTGCGTTTGCAAAAATCGCTTCATTTCTTTGGGGTATATCAAGTGGGAAGTTTTTTATGGACGTTTTCAATTTTATTTAGGCTTTAGTTTTCTTTTTACTGACTTAGATTGAAATCTATTAGACATTAAATACATGCAAATATTGCTTGACTTTCTCGAATTTCTTTTAAAAGGAAATTGCACAGTTGCGAAAGGCTTTAACGTCTTTTAAACTATTTAGAAATTATCGATAATCATTTAAGGGGATTCATAGGAATCTAGAGATCATTAAGAAGAATCTACAGATACACAAATATGCATTTGCTTCATATTGAATGTAAACTATATTGAGAGAGAAACTTGAAGTTGCTTCAAAAGTTGCTTAAGCAATCGATATTTATCGATATACAAATTCACAGATTTCTAAAGACCGACAGTCTTTCTCTAAGTATATTTATAAATCTTTATCTAGAGCCTAGTATTATTCACACATCGTTTTCGTTTACGCTTTAGCTTCAGCTCGTTTCGCAATAGTAACACCAACGTTCGTTAAGTCTTTAATTCCCATTGAATCTTATCGGCTCTATAAGCGAGCGCAATTTGAGTTTATCTTATCGCTGCATTCATAATTAATTTGATGAATGCCAATTAATTGGGTCCGCCAAAGAGAAAAACAAACAGACAGACGCGAAAGCACGTGAAACGGGCTTTGGTCGCAATTCATTTCCATTTTGCCATTGGCGCACTGTTTTTCCAAGTTTTGCCATCGATTTTCTTTGATTTGAGCCGTTTTGCTTTGCCGTCCACGATTTGCATAAATGACAAAGAGCTAATTGGTCAAATGACAAACGTTATTCAGTTGTCTTTCACAGCTCACGCCTCTTTAACCCTATTTGCCTCTCTATCTCTCTCTTTGTCTCTTTCTCTATCTCTGCTTTTATTCTTTGTTATCGGCCTTTATTATTTTTACCTGTGACTAAACTAACTAAAGTCCAGTTCCACTTTGGATACTCGCCACAACGCACACACCAAAAAAAAACCCCTACAAAATTCAAACAAAATTTATATAAAACTAAATTAAAAATCCGGCCTAAATATATATCTAAAATTGTTGCTCTAATTATAAGGCGATTGTGATATAACCTTCAAAATCTTGACACTTATCTGTGAAATTTTTCATTGCGTTGCCTCTTTCTTATTTCTTCGAGTTTTTTGTTTGTTGTCTCTATTATTATTATTATTTTTACGATTATTTATTTATCGCGCGTTGTTATCAAATCAAAAGCCGCAAAAAAACGAATGCCAGGCTTTTGTAAACAAAAAAGAAGACTATATAATACCCCTCTCTCCACATTATATATATATGTATATATATATATATATATATGAAACGACAGAGTGCAAAAAAAGTGTAGAGCAGCGTAAAGTCAACGACGCAGTCGCAAACTTAAGTTAAGTCAGTTAAGATCGTCGCGAATCGTGTGAGAGACATCTTAAGTCTGCTGGCGGGAAAATTAGGTAAATATCTGATAAACATGTATGCAGAGAGAGCCGACAGCTAACAGCAGATAGCTGTAGGCTCAATTCGGTCCGTGCTCAGGCAATCAATTGACAAGTTCTTATATACATACATACATACAACATACATGTAGTATATACAAAATAAATGCCGAAAACAAGATTTGATTGATAAACGCTGTAAAAAATGCTTAATTGCAAAATAAAGTTCTTGGCTCGCTCAATTATTTATTCAAACTTGAAGTCGTGAAGTGTAAAAAAGTGTAAAACAAAAATCGACGAGCAAAAACTATTAAAAATGACTTTGATGTCTGCTCAAGTGTATAGAAACAATTTGCAATTCGTAATTCGCATTTGTCATGCTTAATCACGTGCTTTTTCCTTTTTTGCTCGAGACAATTGTGTATGACCAGTGTTAGATAACGAGCCAACTTGCATCTCGATAGACAAAAAAAAAAAAAAAACAAAAACAAAAAAGAAAAGAAATTGAAAATTCTCTCAAGCAAAAAGCGAGAATTTCTTTGCATTAATCAGTTATGTTTAATCTGCAAGCAAACAAAATACAAAATCGTGATTGATAGTGTTTAAAAATAACTCTAGCCAGAGCACATACCAAGCGATAAGCACAGGTAACCAGCTAAGCAGCTAAAGCAGGTAAAAAGCCTAGACGAAGTTGCAATTTGCTGTGTAGCTACACGAATTCAACACAAATTATGTTATTGACATTAATGACATCAGCTTAAATTAACAATGCATTTCGCTTAAATGCCTAAATGACACTGGCTTAAAATAAATCATGCATAATAAATTGATTAATGCTAAAAGCCAGCTAAAAGTTCATTGCTTTCTGAACTTTTAGCTGGCTTTTAGCAATAATCAATCAAATTTAACGAATTTATCAAACAGAAAATATATAATAAAAATGTTTTATTTAAATTAAATTTGTTGCGGCTAACAAAGTGAGGGACTTAATTTAAAAAATCGAGCTGTTTATATTTTATATCATAGTATTTAAATATATAATAAAATAAATCGCTACTCATAAAATGTAGATAAATATATTTTTGATATATGTATGTGAATATATTTTAAAATATTTTTTTAATTGTAAAAAACTTTTTTAATTTGCGCGTTAATTCTACTGAAAATATTTATAAACATTTATTTTCATATACAAAACGCGCTATATTTAAATATGTAATCGTATTTGTGATATGTTTTTTATATAATTAATTATGGTTAGCTAAATTCAAAGTAAAGAGTGTAAAGTTATGCCTTTGTCATAACAAAATTTTCCAGCCAAATGTATTCATTTTAATTAAGTGCGAAAAGGAAAATGTTATTTTGGCTTTAGCAGCTGCTGAGTTTAAGTATTAGTAAAAATAAATGCAAATTCCAATTTCAATTTAATTTAGTTCTAAAAATCTGTTTCTGTTGCTTTTGTTTAAGGTTATACTAAAATCTGTTTAGCAAATTGACATCTATATATTATATAATATTGTAAACTAGTGTCATTTACATCTGAAATTCAGTAATTCTTTCATTGACAAAAATCGATACTTAAAACTCAATTCAACTATATTTGTGATGCAAGATTAAATTTAAACAAGTGTCATTAAGGCTCAAAAGAGGTATCATATAATTAGGCATTCAAAATTCTAGCAAATACAACACTTATAACACGACTAATTTGAGGTAGAGTTATAAGTTTCAGCAAATGTCATTTAAGCATAAAATATAATGCTGAAAACTGGCTTACTATAACCCACTGATGTTATTAATTTTCCACCCACGTTAAGCGAGTGTCATTAAATCATAAACCGAAAGTTTTGTACATTTCCCTACTGTGAATGAAAACTTAGCAACTTTTTAGGTAGTGCATTTTGTAATCAGATTTTTAAAAATCATAAATTCAAAATGCTTTTAACTGAAATGCTACGCGTAGGGCATTACACTGAAATCATTTATTTAACTATGAGCTAACTTACATGCGTAAATGAATACGTACATATGAATATATATGTAGATATACAAGGGCGACATGTGTTATTATCTGAATGATAAGATATGTTCAGGCAACAATGTCAAAGACAGCGATAGTTAGGTATTTTTTACTATTTCCCTCATAGACTGATAATCCCCGTCGCGTAGAACAATTTCTTTGTTTAGTGCAGATTGAGTTTGTTTTCAGTTAGCGAATAGAATAGAGCTGCTGTGGTGTGTGTGCTTTGGCTAGGAGTTGTTGCATTGCTTCAAGCGACAAATGACAAATGAGAAATTTTCACAGAGTTGCAAGCGTCTGTTGCGGCCCTTCAACTGCCTAATGGAGCTGCCCATGCATCGGGGCAACAATAATTTATTCCTGGGTCTGACCAGTGTCATTGGCCTAATCGGTGGCGCCTATCTGCTGCAATGTGGCGCTAAGCATTTGCTCAGGTGAGTCGAATCGCGTTGAATTAAGTTGAGTTGGTAGACCACCAACGTTTTGCACCTGCTCCAAGTCCAATTGCTGCACGTGCAGCGAATCGCACATTCAGTTAGCTAAAAACATGGCTAGTTGCTTTTTAAGTTACCTTTTCAGCTTGATTTTCGTTTGCAGTTACGTGTTGATTACGTTCGCGTGTTGACCAAAAAGACATGGGAAAAATAAAGCAACTGCACAAAATATGTGTAAAACTATCTTGGGAGCATTTAAAAAATTGCACATAAAAACTGATTTGGCATAATTGATGTCCACTCTCGTTTTGTATACCCTGTAATCGTGCCAAAAGAGGGATGTACTGCTTTTTGCCAGAGCAAAAAAGTTGTTTATGATAAGCAAATAAATTCATCAATTGATCCTTCCTTCGGTTACTTTAAATATAGACTTTTTATCTCTCAAAGTGCATATCTATGTAGAAGCGCATACGACCAGCTCTTCGTACAGTACAGGGTATCACTGAATAATCAATCTTTTGTTTACTTTTCTTGTGACTATTTGCTTTGTCTTATTTGGTAGCTGAGCTCAATTTGTGTTTCCTTGGTCGAGTCACAAATCAAGCCGCTTGTGTAATAACTTAATTCACCAATATCTTTAATTGGTCAACAACAATTGGTTTCGCAGCTGTTGCCAATTTCGATTGTGCATCAATTATCGTTTACCGTTAGCAAATATTTCATAACATTGTGACACAAATTTGATATAGCGGAAATCGTTAAGAACGAAGCTCATGAGCTAACGGTCTCCACACACCTCTCTCTCCCTTTCTCTCTGTCTCAAAGTGCAATAACAATTATCAAAGAACAATATAATTCCTTGGTCTATTCAAACTAATGAAGCATTTGTTTATTGTGTATTAGTAAGGTATTCGTAAAGTTGCAATTGTTTAAACAATCATCAGCTGGCTTTTATACACTTTACAATGTTCGCTTTCTTAGTTGAAAACGGAAAAAAAAAATAAACGAGAGACGCTTCATGCATAAATGGAAAGTCAGTCAGTCAGTCAGTTTATGCGGCATTATAATTATAATTAACGCCTGTCAACGTCACTTGACTAAAAGTATTTTAATGCATAAGTGCGCTACACTGACAGAAAAAAGAGTTGAAAATAAGGAGGCCATGCGACTGGGGTTAAAATTTGTTGCGGATGCTTTGGAAACAGGAATATTACATAAGAAATAATTGAAATGTTAAATGCGCTTTACCTTGATTTTTATACTAAAAGGGAATTTAAAAGGAAAGGTATTTTATTGTTAAGCATTCACAATGTAAAATATTTAACCTGATTTGAAATATCTTTAAATCTGATTATAGTTTGAAATAATATGTGTTATTTTGTTAAGAAAAAGGCAGTAAAAACTTATGATATTTCTTATATCAAAAGTTTATTATACATTTTGTAAAGTGCTTTAAAATTACATCAGGGAATAATCGATTTGATAGGCAACGAGAAACAAGCAATAAAACCGATAATGTATAAAAATTATAAAAAGAGTTTTAAAAGCAAAATTAAAAAAGATTTAAATGTATGGAAATTTAAAAATTTATGTTATTTTAAGTCCAACTATACAGCTCATTATGCTACACGCTGACATTCATCATATTAAATACACCTGTTCACTTTAATCTAATCAACAATAATATTTCAAGTTATTTTCGCTTCGTAGAAATTTGTCTAACCTGCTTTTGCTGCAGTTAAATTCTTTAAATGTGTCTCGAAAATGAGAATCCAAACGGGTTCAATTAAGATTCAAGTCGCATAACAAGTGAAAAGAAACAAAAACAAAAACAAAAAAGTGCTACAAATGTGACAGAATTTTTATGTTTACGAAAGTAGTTCAAAAGCAGTCAAGGCAACTTTGAGAAATGGACAAAAATTACTACGAATATTAAAGAAAAGTGTGACAAGTGTTGTCGAACGAGTAAGAGTTCCAATTAAGTGCTGCATATCAGTAAAGATCCCGCAAAATAATTCGTTGCATACTTTTCGGCGGTTGCTAATTGCTATGGAAGTTCTTAGAAAATAAAAAACAGATTTCTATGTGCGCAAATTGCTAAGTAACATATTTGCAATTAATGTTAGCACAGCAAAAAAAAGTTACAATGCACATCTGTAAATTATTGTTACTATTTTTTGCGTTAGAACAAATTAGCAACTAAGACATTGACACTGGCATTGAGATTGAAAGTCAAGTAGAAAAACAATCATAAAAATGTTCTATACAACAAATCTTGTTAGGAAAACAAATTTATAGTTCTTCATATGTGTTATTAATAGAATTATTCATATTATTTAAATTTGTTTTTTATTTTGATCATTATCTTTATTGAAAAACCCGTTTAATTTTGGGCGCCATTTATTTATCAGCCATCATTAGACAGACTAATAAATTAATAAATTTCAAGAGCTACAATTTATAAAAATATAAAAAATAGTAGAAAAAATCACACGCAAAACTAATATGAATAACAACATTTTTGTTTTAAATCAAAACTAGTTTGCGGAATATTCGACAATCTTCTACAACAGCTTGAAATTTCGCAATGAATAATGAAGTTAGACATTAAGAAAATCAAACGCCAGACGAACTATCAATCAACATTAAAAGCGAATACAAATTCCAGTTAGAGCTTGAATTCAAATTAGAGTGCATCATCAGCTGTTCAACACTGTTCAGAACTGTCAAACTTTCTACTTTCCAGCAGTTGTAAGATTTCTGGTTATCTTCCTATGCTGAGAGTTTCTGGCAAAGCGCGTAAATTACTCTAGATCCCAAAGAAGAAAAAAAAAGATGACAGCAACAACAATGCTTTAAAGCTCTTGCGTCATCAACGCGCTTGTCTATGCCTGTCTATCCGCATATGTTTAGCATTTATGTTTGTTTGTGTTTGCTTTACTCTCACTCTCTCAATGATCCACACGCTAAAGCGCTCTCGCGCTATTGCTGTGTGTGCCTCTCTCCTACTGTCTCTCTTTCATTCTCTGTCTCTCTCTTGCTTTCTATGCAAAAACCGGCATAAGCTGTGTGCGTCGACGTCGCTGTCGTCGCACGCTCAGCTGTTGGCCAGGCTGGCGCGCTCAAAGCGAACTGCGCATAATAAAACCAAAGCTTGTGCGAGAAAGTTGTAGTCGGAGCGCGCAACGAAAAAAAAAATAGATAAAACAAAATTCGCACTTAATTCGAATTCAAAAAAATAGTAAAATCAAATACAAAACAATTTACGGCCATGCAGCACAGTGCCAAATTAAGCAAACTGAAAAAACAATACCAGAGTTCAATAGCAAATTAAATAAAATTCAAAGGAAATCAACCGCAACAACAATAACAGCAAGCAAACGTGAAGAGGGTATAGGAGTTACGTTATACAAACACGGCCAGCCCGTTAGCCAGCATGTTGTTTGCGTCCGGTGTAATCTGCCACGTGCAGAAATTGCTCTGTACACCGATCAGTTTCGCTGTCTTCGCCTTCCTCTTCATGGCCTGCACCATGGAGGTGGTGCTGCTGAAGCTAACGACCAGTGCGCATATCTTTGGCCGACCGCCCAATCAGGATGACTGGGATGAGGGTGGCCAGGAGGAGGATATCTACTATGAGAATCTCGAAAATAACTACGAGCACTGGGCGCGCAGGCGTCTACGCTATCATCAGCGTCAGCAGCAGTTGCTACAACAACAACAACAACAACAGCAACAGCAGCAGCAATTTCTATAGACAATTGTCTCTCATTCGACTGAAATTTCTCCAATTAGACTTTAGATTAATATTTTTGTTTCGACTTGATTTGCGTCTGTATGTAAACAATTGCAAAATTTTCTGCCAATTCATTTGAAACACACTCCAAAAGAAATAAGTGAAGAAAAACAAAAATTTGTGTTAATATTTTGTGCACGTTGTTAACATTATATATACATATAGATATAAAAGTATATGTATGTATATATACTTAATCATTTTCGAGTATTCGGTTTCAATTACGTGCATTTGTTTTTTTTTTTTTTTTAAGAAATTTGCATAAATTGTAAATGACTGACATAATAATCATAATACCTTTACACATATCCCATAATCTATCAAATATCCAATACTATAAATATACGTAAACCCTATACAGGTAGCAATAAATGTAATTTTAGTTTTCTTGTATGTATTTGTATGTGTGATTGCTATCAACAAAATATATATATATACTGTTATACTGTTATATAACTTGTTCAGTGTGTTGTAAGCTGTCCTAAGTTATAATTCCAAATAAAAAATGATTGAATATTCCAGTAGCTTATAGAAAAATTGCAAAATCACTTTTCACTGGTCAAAACGGGTTTATCGACGGTTTTTCTTCCGCATTTTTCCTTATGCAATAGTCACTTGAAGGAGATGAAGATGGAGATGGAGGTGGCGAAAGAGAAGGGGATAGAGTAGTATCTTAATTACAGTTTCAATTTGGTTGGTCGGAACTTGTTTTGGAAATATTGAAAACATTTGAATATTGATTTTTTCTTAACTAATTAAAGAGATGCTAGCAAAACAGAAACAGAAATTATAAATTGAACAAAAATTAGCAACACGTAGCCTTCATAGAGTTGTTTAACCTTTTGTCAAATAATTTGTATATTATCTCAAGTTCTGCCTCACAAACTTAAGCAAATATTCAATGCGAAGCACTGCAAAAAGGAAAGTAAGAAACAGCAACAACAAAAAAGGCATAAAGAATTGTGTCAAGAATGGATTTTATACAGCAATCCACAGTTTTAAACTAGACAAAGCAGTTATAAAACATATTCTTGCATAAATTCATTGAACTAAAGATCAGCATCGACGAGAATATAGACGCTTAGATATGCATACATTAAATGTATGCATATATCATTTCAATAGGCATTTTTTTTTTAATTATTCTCGGAAAAAAAAACTCGGAATTGTGTCAAGAATGATAGCTGCCTGATTTTTATAAACATCTATAGACCTGTTGGCAATTTCTTTAGTTCAATGAAAACGGGCTAAAACTGTATTAAGCAGCTAAATCAATTCAAGAATGGATTGAAGTTGATTCACTATTTAAGCTGGTTCTTGAATTTTAATAATAATTTTTAAAATAATTTAATGATTAATGAATTCCTGATTTCTTTTAAATTTTTATGTTTTCAGAAAAAATATATTAAATGTGTCAAATAAAATGTAAAAATATTTATAAAACACAAAAAATGTAATTAAACAATAATATATGTTTTTGAAATGAGGTAATAAATATTAATAAATATAAAATAATAAGTTAATTGGGATTAAAATTATATATATATATAAAATATATATAATATTATACATGAACAAACTATATATAATAAAAATATAAAAAAGATATATATATACATTATTTTTATTTAATGCTTTTATTTTTCATTTTATTAATTTTATTTTGTCTAAAATTATATAGATTTACTTGGGCATTAAATTACAATTTTTTTACAATTTTAAAACTATGAAATTAATTATGATAAATAACAATAAAATTTGAAAAATATTAAATTGCATAATTTAAACGCGCTGGGAATTTATTTACATTTGAATTTTACTTGCATTAATTATATTACATTATTTATAATGTATTTAAATATTGCAAAATATAATCATATTTACATTCTAATCTATTTTTCTCTTTTCTTCTTTTTAGTAAATTAGTCGCTAAGAAGCCGAAGAAGTCGAATGCCAGCGAGGAGCAGTCCAACTGCAATGTCTGCTGTGCAGAATTGGATTTGAGCAGTGCCAAAAAGTGAGTAATAAATTAGCTGTGATTGGGGCCAGGTTAAAATACTTTCTCCGTCTCTCCCTTTCTTTCTCTCTCGCCCCTATAGCTATGTCACATGTTGCACGTGTGGCAAGCAGGTGTGTCGCGGCATCAAGTGCGCCAATTGGCTGCCCAAGGCTGCGCAATGGGTGTGCGAATTGTGCCACAGTTCGAAGCAGTCGCTGGAGCAAACTTCTTCCTGGGTGGCCGAGCAGATGTCCTTCAATCAGCAAAAATTCGTCTATCCATTGAGAGCACGCAGCGAAATCTATATACCCATCAGCACAGAACTCGCCGACAGCTCGATGCGTAAGCATAAAAGCCAACGACAAAAAAAGCTAGAATTTATAGCTAAACGCCATTTTGCTTACAGAATTCGAGAGCGTCAGTCAGGTTGGCATGAACTCGACTATGAATGCGGATGAGCGCAGCAGGATTAGGGAATATGTTGAGGAAATCGTAGCGGAAATACTCGGCGGTAATCTCGATCACATCAAAGTCGGCCAATTGTCCAAGAGCGAGAACTGTAAGTAGACTCCACTCAACTGAATGACATATGAAATGGGTTTCGCAGAATCGCTTAGATTTGATTAGTGCAAATGCAATCTGTCGCGAGTGCAAATTTTCCTCAATTGTTGCGAATTAAAAATGAGCAGCTCGCTGTGTATATACACATACTATATATATAGATCATATATGTGATATATATCTTGCCTGTGTCGGAATTGTACTCAACAGTTCAGAGAGCAGACACAGCTTTTGCATGCGCACATTTATAGTGAAGCCAGATTCAGGGCAACGAACCAAACGAACCAGAGACAAATTCAGTGCAATTTAGTTAATAAAGGGGAGGCAACCCAGTCTATAGCTCTTTGGAAGAACAAAGCACCTAAAAGTATGCAGCAAAATAGATCAGACAATCTAGCCAACTTTTATATAGATAATGTGGTATATTTTAGCGTATTGTGCTTTAATTATTATGAAACTGGATGTAAATAGAAAATAAGAGTGGAATAATTCCTAGCGCTCTGTGGGAGTATGTTATCAGAAGATAATTTCTGCAACCCTTGGCATAAATTAATAAGACAGTTAAAACTTATTCAATAAATTTTTGTAGAGGTAACACTGGCAGGGCTTCTCAATAAGCTTTGCTTTTGCATTAGCAACTTTTCTAACTGCCCACCAAATGGCATTGCATACTTTGCCTAACTGCCTTGCGGTCAGCCAGAGCTTTTCACAGAATTCATTGCATACTTAATGTTAAATTTAATTATACTTTATGTACACACATTCACTCCCACACACACACACACACACACACACACAACTACACACACACACATAAACAAAATGCACTGCATACAGACCTGCAGCTGTTTGATAAATTTCATGCGAAATTAAGCAATATGTTTATCAATGTGGAGAACGCTTTGTGCGCACGTGCCTACAAAGGAGGTAAGTCCTTGCGTGTAGCTCTCTTCCGGCACTACCCGAACGAATTAACTGTAATGCTACACTACCACTACTGCTATAACTGTGCTCTAATCTCTGCTGTGTAGTGCCTGTTTAACCTGCTCGTATCCAGCATGAATAATGGCTATAATAATAATAACAATAAACTTTCGTATATCTATATTTAGCGCACGTTGTTATCTTTATGCATTTATCTATGTATTTGTGTCTATCCACGTAATACTTGAAAAATTCCACAGAAATATACTTATATATAGACAACCGTGCGTATACGTAATATTGTAAGAATGTCATAGAAATCAATGAATATATAGAGATGGATTATGCCCCACTAATTATTGAATACAAACTAAACTAAAATTAAAACACAAAGCAAAAAGCGACGAAAATCGCGGTCAACACTCATTGATAAGAGCAAAACACACACACACACATACAGGCACACATGTTGTGATAAGGCCAAGCATATGCAACTGATAAGCAGAAACCTCTTCTCTTTCGCTCTCTCTCTCCCTCTCTGTCTATTTGAAATACCGACAAGTACACAACACTTTATAAGCATTTAAGAATTGTAACAACAGTTGGCCTTAACCAGATGACAAGCCGAGATACTCACACATAAATCATACGCAACGTGCGCCGCCATTGCTCACCAACTGGTTTAAGCCAAGAGCCCCAGCCACAGCCACAGCAACAATAACAGCTGCAAATTGACAATTTACACGGCTGGTCGAGTCGAACATTTAACATATTTGCTGAGTGTTTGTTTTACAATTTTTTTGTTTTTTGATTTTAAAGTTTTTCGTTTGTCCCATCCTTCAAATTACTAAATCAAATACGTTTGTTGAGTGTAATAAGTTAGAGGCACGCTAACACACAATGATTGCATGAAATAAACATGTCAATCACTTCAAAGCTTGAATTGCACAAAAACAAAACTAATGTAGACCCGTTTACGGCTACAGGAAACAAACGAGTTTTTCTCAAATTTTGCTAGAATCGTTATGGGGAGCTGTAGAATTGCGTAAATTGATTTTTTAAATTATACACTTTTTTATAAATTCGATTTTTATTGATCTGCCAGTTAGAAGAATTTCATTTAATTGGAAATTACAATTGAAAATTCTTAGTTTTTCAGTCAGTCAATCAACCAATCACATTGACTGCCTTTCTATGTAAGAACTTGGCTGCAAAGTTTTTCTAGAACATTATTTCATTCTTCAATCAGCGACTAGTAAAAAGATTTTTTTCTATGTTCATTAGTCAATCATTGATCAATAAAAGTCATCAGTCAATCAGGATTCATCTCTATATACTCTATATGCTACATTTTGTTAGCAATCAATCAATCATCGTTAGTCAGTCTACCATTCAGTCAATCAATCGACTTATTTAGATATTTATCAGTAACTTTAATGCATTAGTTCGTTATTCGCTTAATCATTCAATGAGTCAATCAGTGAGTTTATTAAAACAGTCTATCAATCACTTTAGAAAAGAATACAGTTCTGAAGCTAGAGCTTCACATATGTAGATTTTGATTCGGTTTGATGGAATTCGCATAAATACGAATTCAAAAAATTCTTTAAGAGCTTTAAATTCTTGCGGAACTGTTGAAATAATAACTATTAAATTAATTTACACCTATATATTGTTTTATATAGTTTTTCAAGAGCTTGGCATAGTTTTAGCTCAATGAGAAGCGTTCTCAATTCTTGCATAGAATTCTCTCCGTGGCGCATAAAGCGCACGATTATCGAAATGCCTCAAATAAATAAAAGCAAACTGTTTGTATGCCATTACAAAGCTATCGATGAGCGTGTGTATGTATTAGTGTGTGAGTGTGCAGGTGATTGTGTGCCTGTGCCCGTGTGTGTGCGCGCGTGTGTGTGTGTGGCGCTGTTAGCTGCGGCTGTCGACTGCTCGCAGCAGTTGCTAGACGCATAGCGCGCCGATCGCAGCGTTTTCTTGGCCGCGCGCCGAACAGCCAAAAGCCGGGTGAAAAACAAGCTAAAAGAAAGGGGAAAGAAAGAAAGAGAAAAAACAAAGTAAAAGCAATAAAAGTTTATAAAACTAAAGTGTTTATGATAACAATAAAACTAAAAGAAAAGACGCATCACAAAAAAAGTATATAAATATAAAAAAAGAAGAAAATAAAGCAAGAGCAAATTGTGGATTGTGCAGATAACAGATAACAGAAACGCACAAACACGCATACACACATGCATACTCGACCTGTATTAGGGAAGCAGCGTAGCCAACCTTGACCCTGTATATTAAAAATATATAAATTGTATTAAAATATATATAAATATTAGCAAAAATCAAAGCTAAATTTGAAACGTGGCCTCAGCAAATAGCAGGAAAAATATTTTGTTGAATGTTAATCAATATTAATGATGGCTTAAAGCGAAGAAGATTATGCGCTAATAATTTATGCCACGACATAAAATATATAATTTACATAAATATACATATATATATATATATATATATATATATATATATATATATATATATATATATATATATATATATATATATGAGTCCGCGCGTAGTTAGCCAAGTGCAAAAAACATGTTAGACTTTTTTTTTTATAATGTAAGCCGAACTCTGAACCGAACTTGACTTGTGCACCTTGTACAGCGCACTTAAACACAATATATATAAATATACATGCATCATATATTATATGTAGTATATATTTAGGTATGATCTGTGCCGGTTAAGGTTCAGTTTCGGCTTTGCTTCATTAATGACAGTCGCATATGCAAAGCGAGTCAGATACATTTCAATCTTTGACATTTTGTGCGCAAAACTCAATGACTAACGGCATTCAAGCGATAAACACAAGCAGACACACACACACGCACACAGTGACGGACACAGACACGGCTTACACACAATAGACATGTCAGCGAGGCGTCGAAACGAAGCGATAAAGAAATTTAGTGGCTTTTGTTAAGGCAGAAATAGATAACTGCGTGATTATTAATTATGTTTTAGCGCAAAAAAGAAGAGAGACATTAGCGCCAAATGTGAAAGAAGCAGAAGAAGAAAAGGCGAATATTAGTTACAAATATATATATAAACACAAATATGTACAAAAGTATATTCAACTGTATTCAAGCGTTTAGCCAAGCTTTAAATTTCTATACTTTTTGGCCAATGCGGCGTATGCGTAATTTGATGTTTGTTTGTAGAGAAATGTCCGTGTGTGTATGTGTGTGTGTCTGTTTGTTATTGTATTTACGTTAATTAAAATCGAAACATAAATATTGAAACGGCACAAAAGACAAATAGAAACAAGAAACAAGTGTTGACAAAATAACAATAATAAACAAATGTGACAGTCTATTCATAAATGTGAATATACTCCATTGAGATATAGTATATCTAAATATATAGATATATATAACTGTCTAGCATGGACTTTACATTGGGGCTAATAACTGGCATGTATGCTGTGGCAGCTGTCATTGTCTTTTACATTGTTTACGTCATTGAGGTGAAATTAGGTATGCCTTCTACAACAAGCTATCGATCCACAATTACAACAACAACAACAACAACTCACTCACTTTCTACACTCACTTTTCCATTCCGTTCATGTGTGTTGATTTTTTGATATTTGTAACTTCTTTTGTGCTAACTACACTTTGCCCATATTCTTGAGCTCACTGAGACATTTTTACCAACCATTTCGACTGCATTACAGATTTGCCAGCCATTGTCAATGGCCATAACAACAACAACAACAGCAGCAGCAACAATAACAACAATGATCAACTGGCTGATATGTCTCAGACACGTCTGCGCACTCTCATCGAGAGCATCATTGCGGAAACTCTGCGCAGCGGCAGCAACTCTCTCATGACTCCAACGGGCGCCGTCTCTGAGATTAGTTTGGATACGCGCTCCAACGGGCAGCTGTCGGGCTTTCATAATAACAACAACAACAACAAGAGACGCCATCGCACCGAACACTATTTCGAGCCGAAAATCTATCAGGATCTGTTGGCCACAGCGGTGCTGAATAAGGTAAGGCAAGAACTTTATATGGAGGGGTAATGGGTAGAGGTGGGAGCACACTAGATTCTATATAAATAAACAAATAGAAAACTCCTGCATTGATATGCCCTGCAAATATCTGAGCAATGTGTGCTATTGTATTAATTAAAAGTATTTAAATGCCAAATTGCATATCTCCAGACGTATAGTCTTAGAGATATGTATAAAAAAGATTACCTGTAATGGAACATGAGCAAATGTAAACAGATATTGGAAAAATTAAAAGTAAATAATGAATGCGTTTGTTTATCGTACGATGATAAGGAAACATAAGCGAAGGTGTTCATGAAAACTGAAGACCTTCAAGATAAAAACGACGGAAAAGAATATAAATTAATTTATATATTTGTGTTAGGTCGGAAATTTATCAAACTATCCTTGATAAATACTTTGTTATGCCTAGAAACTGTCATCAAATTTTTATATATCTGAAGTACAAAAATTATTCATTTGGTTATAGAGATATGTAAAAGTTAGATATGCTAAAAGTCTATAGGTGTTATTGGCTTAAACGTATTTTAACAACTTATCGAAAATTTCGAAGGTAAAACAATAATTATTGATCGAGAATATTATTGCTAGTAAAAGAATCTAAAATATTGTTAAACTGACAGTCTAGCTATGTTTATATTACATACAAGGCTAAGGCCTAGAGCTTCAAAAAAGTTCTATTTCAATTACCAAGGCTTTGTGCCATTAACAACCCATTTCGTCAGATCGCAAGAAATCTAGGGAAGGGAATAAGAGTGAGCTCTATTTCTACTTATCATTTAGTTAACTCCATTCAATCTCATTATGTTTTTGGCTTGGCATAAAAAGCTAACTGACCTGCTGCAATAACTGTTGCATCTGTGGCAGCGACTAGCCATATTTGACCTCATCCATTTATAATTCCCATTTCCAATTTGGTTTGCTCGCTATTTCCGCTAACTCGAACCTCGTTTTTGATTTTCACTTTCGTTATGGGCCACACTTTGGTGGCTTCTCGCTAGCCAATTGAAAGGCAAAAGCTACCACAGTTGCATGCCCCACTAATTAGTTGCTGCCCATTGTTGCAAGCGTGCGGACGCCTGAATAGAATTGTTAGACGGTTAAACGGTTAAAGCCAACTCAGTTGCTAATTGGATCATTGACTTTCCCTGCTAGTGAAAAAACTCAATTTCGCATTGCCAAAAAATTGTCTTTACTTGATTCTCCAATTGTGGAATTGACCATGGCAGAATCAGCACAAAATGTAAATATTACAACAGCAAAAAGAACCGAAATTATCTTTATATATAAGTTGGACTGACTCATATATATCTATATATATGCCATATCTTATCAGGCACTCATATTTTATACTGTTTCAACATAGATTTCATAAGTCTTTGATTACGCCTTTTTATTATAGTTTTATTATTGCTAAAATCTCAACAACAGTTTCACTTTCTGCTGCGTAACGCTTAAATCGATCCAGTTTTTAGGTGCACTCGTGACGTCACAGCCCTTGACTATTCAGCATGATGTTTTCCAGGTCTTGCCGGCTATCTAAGGCTTCCCTCATCTTTTTCAAGTTATTCTAGTTTAATAATATCCCAACATTTTCTTTTCTAGATTGCTGACAAGGAGGGCAATACCAGGCTTATATCGGAGAGTACGCCGGATTTGAGTGCTCGCAACATTGATGAGAATTACAATGCGGAAGCTTTGAGCACTACGTCTGACAGTTCTATTGAGCCGCGCAGCGATTGCAGCTTAACGGATCATGAACTGGGACTCAATGTAAGTAGCAATCATATAAAATTCTCTATATATATCTATATCTATAGACCCAACTTATTAGACTGGCAAATCCGAGAAAATTGCTGGCCTGCAGTTGGATGTGGAGCGCGAATCGGTTTTGAGTGACTATATAGCTGCTCACATGGTGCCATTGCCTGATTTTTCAGCGTCCGTTACCGAATCAGAAGATGGTAAATATCCTATCACAAAATCCTTTCCCAACTATATTATGACTTTTCTTTGGTCGTCCATCTCGTTTTAGATATTATGTCAATAACTTCGAGCATGGTCGGCGATGGCACCTGGGAGGATAATTGGCTGTTCAAAAAGAAGCGCAGCACCCTGCAAAGTTCGGCAACACCGAGCAGCATTGGGATGCTGGTGCCCGCTCCTAAAGAGAATATTCGTGCTCAGATTGGTGATCGAACGGCCGACGAGGTTAGCGATCTGTCCGAAATGGGGTCCGACGCAGAGGAAACATCATTGGATTTGCTGCGTTGCGATACAGAGCTGAACGATCGGCTCTTGAGCAAGCATCTAATCGGCGGACAGAATACAAAACTAGTGCTGGATGAGCTAGTGGATCGCACAAGTTTAACCTCAAATACCTTGCCAGCGGAAAATGAACCGGCTTTCACCGAGACCACAAATCCGCTCGTTCAACAGCCCACGAAGACATCTAAGCTGGTGGCACCGCCGCCTCCGACGAGTTTTCAAGATGATGATGAAGAGGAAACAGAAGATCCAGCCCAGAAACTCATTGCAGGTTAGTGTCCATCTCTTTTTATTCGTACCAATCCACAATTACTGATCCCATCTGCTAACCTAAACACTTAATTGATATATACATATATAGACTGTATACCCAACCTTAAATTTACGTAGCTTAGGAGTCTTAAGCCCTTAGATATTGTACCCATCCACGTAATGTACCTCAGCGTATTTGTGCATAGTTGTCGAGCAGCGGCATTCAGCAGTCGTTTGTGTTCCAGCAGATGACCTCAGCGATCTCAGCGAGGGCATAACAGGCTTTGGTGATGTTGAATATCTAGAGGACAGTCAGTCACATGAAAATACTCCTTCAGTTATTGAGATACTAGCAGCTATGGCACTGGGACCCATGCTCGCTATTCCGGCATCTGATCAACCTCCTGTTATGACTGCCACGGAAATTCATACACTCAAGGAGCTGAGTGATTTGGCTCTGGCCGAAATCAACTCCCGCACAATGGAGCTAGCTCAACACTCTCTGGACATTATTGACGAAGAGGAAGGAGTCACGGAAGCACAATCTACATCTGAAGTCGAAAGCTCTCAAGCTGTTGCTACTGCCCAAATAATTCCACAGGTCAAGGGAGTAACTGAAATTCTGCAAGAAATAGCTACCACCGAGGAATCTTCAGTTAAAGAAATATCTAAATTAAAATTTTCCAATGTTGAAAGCTCTGCAGAAACGGAACTCAAATCTAAGCAAACCTCAACATCTGCACAAGCAATTAATGAAATTGCTAGTGCGATCAGTATACCAGAACCACAAAATCCTTCAGATTCAGCTCCACACACACACAAAGTTAGCGCTTTAATTGGAGTTTTTGAAATGCACGCAGCTCCACGAAGAAGTTCGCTGCCTTTAATTGAGAGAGGAACAGCTAAGACTGAGGAAGCTCTAGTACCACCAAAACAGAAAATAGCTCCCGCAAAACTCAGTTTTGCTCCTGAGCAAGTGACTCCAGCAGAAGTAAGTGCTACTACTGGAAAAGTCCCTGCACCAGTGGTGAATACTACTCCGGAAGTAGTAGCTGTATTTCCAAAGGAAGTTACTCCAGTTGAAGAACCAGCACCAGTAGAGGATATTTCGCCAGCAGAAATAAATATAGTTTCAGATAATATTAGTGCACTTCAATTAACAACTACTGAGCAAGAAGCTGCAACGCAAACAACACAGGAAGTTACTCCAGCTGAAGAGACTACAGCTCTAGATGAAGCAGAGGTAACTGCTGCTGAAGTAGAAGCTCCAGCAGTAGCAACAGATATAGTTTTTCCCGTTGAAGTAATTGCTGCTCCAGAGGAATTCACTCCAGAAAATGTAACTGCTCTTGATGATGATCCATCATCAGAAGTAACTACAATTCCAGAAGAAATTAATGCAGTAGCGGCTACTGTAGTAACTGTAGCTCCAGAGGAAGAGTCTCCAGCAGAAGTAACTGTTACTCCAGAAGAAATTCCACCACCCGTCATAGAAAATGTTACAGCTTCTATAACTGAAGTAACCGCCACTGCTGATGAAGTTACTTTAGAAGTAGTATCACTAGTACTAGCTACTGCTGAAGAAATATCACCAGGGCCAACACAAGAAATAATTCCAGTAGAAACAACTACAGCGGCAGCATCTCTACTAACTGTACTTATAGAAGATATTCCGCAAGCAATAGTAATTTCCCCTCAAGAGGAAATTTCGCCACCCATAATAAATAAAGCTACAGCTGGCATTACAGAAGTAAGCGCTACCACAGAAGTTACTTCCGCAGAAGTAGCTGCCACTCCAGACGATGTTACAGGTTCTGAAGAAGTATCTCCACTAAATGTGACTACAGCCCCAGAGGAAGTTACAACAGTGGAAGTAACTGCAGCTCAAGAGGAAATCACTCAAGCTGAATTTGCTCCAGCTGAACCGGCTCCAGCTCCACAGGAAATTACTCCAACAGAAATTACTCCAGCAGAAAGTACTCCATCAGGAGTCATTACAGCTCCAGAAGAAGTTACTCCAGCTGAAGTAACTATAGTTCAAGAAGTTATTACAGTTCAAGAAGTGATTCCAGCAGAAGTCACCCCTCCTGTAGAAGAAATTCCAATACAAGTAGGGGATGATCCAGCAGAAGTAACTAACGTAAAACAGGAAGTTACTTCTACTGAAACTACTTCAATTCCAGAAGAAGTTATTCCAGCAGAAATAACCACAGAACTAGAGCAAGTTACTTCAGCAGAATTTACTCCAGTAGAACCCACTACAGTTCCAGAGGAAAGTACCCCACCAAAGGATACTACAGCTCCAGAGGAAGTTACTCCAGCTGAAGTAACTACAATTCCAAAGGAAATTACTCCACCAAATAAGAGTACAAATGTAGATGAAGTTACTCCAGCGGAAGTAACTACATTGCCAGAGGAAGTTACACCAGAACAAATAACTACAGTTTCTAAGGAAGCTAGTACTGTTGCACTTACAGCTACTGAACAAGAAGTTCCAACGTCGACAATAGAGCTAGCTGTGACTACCCAAGTATCTAAGGCTCCAGAGGAAGTTTGTTCCACAGAAGTAACTACAGTTCTAGAAGAGGTTGAGCCAGCAGTAAATAATTTAATTCATGAGGAAGTAACTACAGTTCTAAAAGTTATTCCAGCAGAAGTCACTCCTTCTGTTGAGGAAATTACTCCAGCAGAAGCAGCTACAGCTCCAGAAGAAATTACTCCTTCTGTTGAGGAAATTACTCCAGCAGAAGCAGCTACAGCTCCAGAAGAAATTACTCCTTCTGTTGAGGAAATTACTCCAGCAGAAGTAGCTACAGCTCCAGAAGAAATTACTCCAGCAGAAGTAGCTACAGTTCCAGAAGAAATTACCCCAACCGAAGTAGCAAGAGTGCCAGAAAACGTTCTTCCAGAGGAACTAGCTACAGCTTCAGAAGCAATTACTCCAGCAGAAGTAGCTACAGCTCCGGAAGAAATTACTGCAGCAGAAGTAGCTACATTTCTAGAAGACGTTCCTCCAGAGGACCTAACTACAGCTCCAGAAGAAATTACTTCAGCAGAAGTAGCTACAGCACCGGAAGAAATTATTCCAGCAGAAGTAACTACAGCTCCAGAGGAAATTACTCCAGCAGAAGTAGCTACAGCTCCGGAAGAAATTATTCCAGCAGAAGTAACTACAGTTCCAGAAGAAATTACCCCCGCAGAAGTAGCTACAGCTCCAGAAGAAATTACTCCAGCAGAAGTAGCAACAGTTCCAGAAAACGTTCTTCCAGAGGAACTAGCTACAGCTTCAGGAGCAATTACTCCAGCAGAAGTAGCTACAGTTCCAGAAGAGCTGGTAGCTACAGCTCCAGAAGAAATTACTCCAGCAGAAGTAGCTACATTTCCAGAAGAAATTACCCCCAAAGAAATAGCTACAGCTCCAGAGGAAATTACTCCAGCAGAAGTAGCCACAGTTCCAGAAGACGTTCCTCTAGAGGAACTAGCTACAGCTCCAGAAGAAATTACTCCAGCAGAAGTAGCTACAGCTCCGGAAGAAATTACTGCAGCAGAAGTAGCTACATTTCTAGAAGACGTTCCTCCAGAGGACCTAAGTACAGCTCCAGAGGAAATTACTCCAACAGAAGTAGCAACAGTTCCAGAGGAAATTACTCCAGCAGAAGTAGCTACAGTTCCAGAAAACGTTCTTCCAGAGGAACTAGCTACAGCTTCAGACGCAATTACTCCAGCAGAAGTAGCCACAGTTCCAGAAGACGTTCCTCTAGAGGAACTAGCTACAGCTCCAGAAGAAATTACTTCAGCAGAAGTAGCTACAGCTCCGGAAGAAATTACTGCAGCAGAAGTAGCTACATTTCTAGAAGACGTTCCTCCAGAGGACCTAAGTACAGCTCCAGAAGAAATTACTTCAGCAGAAGTAGCTACAACACCAGAAGAAATTACTCCAGCAGAAGTAGCTACAGCTTCAGACGATATTACTTCAGCAGAAGTAGCTACAGCTCCAGGCGATATTACTTCAGCAGAAGTAGCTACAGCTCCAGAAGCAATTACCCTCGTAGAAATACCTACAGCTCCAGACGATATTACTTCAGCAGAAGTAGCTACAGCTCCAGAAGAAATTACTCCAGCAGAAGTAGCTACAGTTCCAGAAGAAATTACCCCCGCAGAAGTAGCTACAGCTCCAGAAGAAATTACTCCAGCAGAAGTAGCTACAGCTCCAGAGGAAATTACTCCAGCAGAAGTAGCTACAGCTCCAGAAGAAATTACTCCAGCAGAAGTAGCTACAGTTCCAGAAGAAATTACTCCAGCAGAAGTAGATACAGTTCCAGAAGACGTTCCTCTAGAGGAACTAGCTACAGCTCCAGAAGAAATTACTCCAGCAGAAGTAGCTACAGCTCCAGAAGAAATTACTCCAGCAGAAGTAACTACAGCTCCAGAGGAAATTACTCCAGCAGAAGTAGCTACAGTTCCAGAGGAAAGTACTCCAGCAGAAGTAGCAACAGTTCCAGAAAACGTTCTTCCAGAGGAACTAGCTACAGCTTCAGACGCAATTACTCCAGCAGAAGTAGATACAGCTCCCGAAGACGTTCCTCTAGAGGAACTAGTTACAGCTCCAGAAGAAATTATTCCAGCAGATGTAGCTACAGTTCCAGAAGAAATTACCCCCGCAGAAGTAGCTACAGCTCCAGAAGAAATTACTCCAGCAGAAGTAGCTACAGTTTCTGAAGACGTTCCTCTAGAGGAACTAGCTACAGCTCCAGAAGAAATTACTCCAGCAGAAGTAGCTACAGCTCCAGAAGAAATTACTCCAGCAGAAGTAGCTACAGTTCCAGAAGAAATTACCCCCGCAGAAGTAGCTACAGCTCCAGAAGAAATTATTCCAGCAGAAGTAGCTACAGTTCCAGAAGAAATTACCCCCGCAGAAGTAGCTACAGCTCCAGAAGAAATTACTCCAGCAGAAGTAGCTACAATTCTAGAGGAAATTACTCCAGCTGAAAAAACTACAGCTCCAGATGACATAACTTCAGTAGAAGTTACACCAGCTGAAGTAACTAAAGCCCCAAATGAAGTTACTCCCCCGAACGAAAGTGCAACCCCAGATGGAGTTACTCCAGCAGAAGTCACTCCTCCTTTAGAGGAAATTCCGATACAAGTAGAGGATGTTCCAGCAGAAGTAACTACAATAACGCTGGGAACTGCTGAAACTACTTCAATTCAAGAGGAAGTTATTCCAGCAGAACTAATTACAGAACCAGATCAAGTTATTCCAGTTGAAGTACCCACAGTTCCAAGCGACATTCCTATAGAGGAAGTAGCTACAGTCTCAGAGGAAATTACTCAACTGGAAGTAACTACAGTGACAGAAGAAGTTACAACAGAAGAAATAACAGTTCCTAAGGAAGCTAGTACTGTTGAATTTACAGCTACTGAGCCTCTTGTTCCAACGTCAACAATAGAGATTGCTGTAAATACAGAAATATCTAGAGATACAGAGGACGTTTCTGCTGCAGGAATAACTGCAGTTCCACAGAACGTTGCTCCAGAAAATACTTCTATCCCAGAGGAAGCTACTCCAGCAGAAGTTCCTGAGGAAATTAGTCCAAGTGAACAAGCACCTCCTGCGCAAACAATAGACAGAGCTGTTCCAGTAGAACTGTCTAAAGTTGCAGAAAAAGTTACTGCAGCAAAAACTTTAATTTCAGAGGAAGTTACTTCAGCACTTGAGGAGGTTGTCAGCACTGAATTCCAGTCTGCTTCAGATGTTGATAGTGCTACTCCCACGTCTTTAGGAGACTCCGCGAAAACTCCAGCACTAGTACTTGAAGATAATGCTAGTGCGTATCCAAAGGAAACTGCAGCTCTAGAGGAAATTACTGCAAGCGATCCTGAAATTTTGTGCGAGGAAACTACATCAGAAAAAACCTCGGCGCCAATACTTGAGGAGGTTGTTGGTGCTGAGCCGCACTCTGCAATAGAGGAAAGTTCGGCAGTGACAATTGAGGATGTAGTTAGTCCAAGGTTAGCGACCAACACCAGTGTTTCTGAGGAAACCCCAGCACCAGTACTTAAAGATGTTGCTAGTGCTGATCCTGCGGAAGCTACAGCTAAGGAGGAAATTATCGCAACAATCGCAACAGAACCCCAGGTTGTATCAGAGGAATCTACAGAAGCAACACAAGAGAATTTCAGTACTAAAACCCTGCCTGAAGCAGAGGGAGGGTCGACGCCAGCACTTGAGGAGGTTGTTGGTGCCGAATCACAGTCTGTCTCAGAGGAAAATTCGGCAGTGGGAATTGACGATGTAGTTACTCCAACACCAGCGACCAAAGCTGCCGAGGAAACCCCAGCACCAGTACCTGAGGAGGTTGCTAGTGCTGATCCTGTGGAAGCTGCAGCTAAAGAGCAAGTTATCGCAACAATCGAAACAGAGTCCCAGGTTGTATCAGAGGAATCTACAGAAGCAACACAAGAAGAGATTAACAGTACTATAACACTGCCTGCATCAGAGGACACCTCGGCGTCAGCACTTGAGGAGGTTGTTGGTGCCGAGTGTCCGGCAGTGACAATTGAGGATGTAGTTAGTCCAACACCAGCGACCAGCATCAATGCTTCTGAGGCAACCCCAGCATCAGTACCTGAGGAAGTTGTTAGTGCTGATCCTACAGAAGTTGCAGTTAAGGAGGAAATTATCGCAACAGAGCTCCAGGTTGTACCAGAGGAATTTACACAAGCAACACAAGAAGAGATTAACAGTACTAAAATACTGCCTGCATCAGAGGACACCTCGGCATCAGCACTTGAGGAGGTTGTTGGTGCCGAGTTACAGTCTGTTTCGGACGAAAGTTTGGCAGTGACAGTTGAGGATGTTGCAGCGGCTCTGAGTGCATCCCAGGAAACTCTAGCAACTGCACAAATTACAACAGAGTCAAAGCCTGCTTCAGATGAGAAAATACAAATGGAAAAGGAGGAAGTTACATGCGAGGAACCAAATTCAACAGTTGAAACAGATAAATTGATAATAGAGACTGATGAAGCACTACCAGATCTTTTGCCAAGTGAATCTTGTAAGAGCAAAAATAGTGCTCTAGTGAAAATGTCTGAGAAACATCTGCAAAGACAGCAGAATGTCCGAGCAGATACAACACCGAGCGATGAAGACTCAACCACGAGTCCTGTGCGTCCTGTGAACCTCTTCGGAACCATTTGCAAGATTTACATTAAAGACAAACGACTGTTAGCCACAATCGAAAAAAGACGTCAACGCGCCTTAATTATGCACAAATACCTGAGTTCCTTTGATAGTTTCGATGAGCCGCCAGATGATATAGAATATGAAGCACATGCGAGTCTGTTTGATGAACTCAAGTCAGCAGCCAATCAGCCCATTAGCTTAGACTTAAATATTGATGACGTTCAAGAAACAGAAAGTCATTCAGCCATAGATAATAAGAAGAAAAGTATTGCTGAGTTAGATGATAACTTTCGAGTAGCTGTAGATGATTTCAGTCATGACCAGATCGTAGAGCCAGAATGTCATTTAGACATGAATAATCCCAACAATATGATTGAGATTCTTCCCGATTTTGATGTAGCGTCAGATATTGCCAGCCAAACATCATTAGATACTATTGATAATAATGATGAGAATTTCTTCATTGTTGTTAGCCTAAGAGAGATTGGGTTTAACTTTATTAACCACATTCTATTCTCAGATCAATTGAGCTCCGGCTCTCGGTCAGAGCACAGCAATGAGAGTTCGCCGTCCACTTCGCATGAGACTTTTAATGGCGACGCTGAGCTATTGGCTCACAATAATGATAGTTGTCCCGATGAAATATTGGATGAGGCAGTCTCTAGTACAACAGCAACAGATACTAACCAAAATACTAAAACACAAAATACTAATAAAAATACCAAAACACGTCCAAATGGTAAACTAACAAATGGTTCACTGAGATGGTCAAGTCAAAGCAAAACAAATCAACTAAATGCCGATGATCATAATAATAATGAAGTTGCTATCGATGATGGTGACGACGATGATGATGTTAATAATAATAATGATGATGATGTTGTAATGCTGCGGCGCTTTGCCCCAGGTAACACGCACACAGCCATCACTCGGTGTTTGTTGTTGTCTCCTAATTTACATAGCTTACTTGTGTTTACGTTTATACGCTTTCTCTCTATCTCTGACTTTCTCACTTTATACTTTTTTTACTAGACTGGCTAAAATGTTGTCTAATCCTGTTTTAGTTAGAGTCACTTAAACATAACATCTTAACACATTTTCAGGCTCCATCGCGGAACGTGAGGTAAAGAAATGGTATAATGCCGTTGAGATGCCCAACAATCCGTATGCGCCGGAGGCTTTGAAGCAACGCATTAGCGGTACACAGGAACGATTCATGGATGTGCCCAATATAAGTCCCAGTGCCGAGAAGAAGGCTCTAGCTCTGATGACGAATGCAGCATCCAACACGGAGCAGGAACCCGCCAAGGAGGATTACAAGCGGTAACTCAGCTCGAATTGAAATTGAGAGTCTAATATAAGCTTACCGTTCTATTCCACAGATACAGTCGTGATTACTATATTAACAATGCTCCATTGGCAACCACGCCCACTCGTGCCACCTCCTTGGCCTGCAGCAGCAGCAGCAACAAGAGCACGGAGCCAACGGATGAGGACATTGTCATCAATGAGGTAATTCCAACGCATGGCAACCATGGCATTTCAAGTAGCGCTCAAAGCTCAAACCTCGCTGACCTCTCACATTGGACGCTGTCGAAGCCAGTGCGTCGCAGCAGCTCGCTAAAGTTCATTAACAAGCCTACTTGCCCCACTCCCCCATTTCTGACATTAGCCAACGGTTACGAACGCCCCTCGACGTCCGCTTCGCATTATCGCGACTCCGGCTTGGGCAACGAACCGGATGATGACTTTGACGTACGTTCGCAGCACTCCTGGCATAGGCAGCACCTGCCTAAGCGGCATACACAGTCGACGCTGAGCCTGCACAGCAACGGCAGTGGCAGATCCTTCGGTTCGTCCGTGTCCAAGCGGCATTCGGCGGGTGGTCCCTCGGCCGCTGTGCTTACTCAGTTCGAGAAGCAGCTGCTGCACAAAGACCTCAAGCGCAATAGTTTTCGTGCTGTCAGTGCCACATCCAAGGATTTCGTCATGAATCCCCTATTCGAGAGCGATCAGCACACAAAGCCAGCTAGCCTAGACGATCAGGACTCGGGCGTAGATAGTTGTTTAAATGGGTTCAGTAATAATAGTCTACTCTTCTAGCTCAAAGCTCCTCTTCAAATCGGGTGGGTGTAATGGGTCTATGTTTCGGGGTACCTATATATATATACATAGACAGAGAGTGGATAGTTAGCTGTTAGTCTCTGCCAAAATAATATGTTAGTCAATCAAGTTTTAAACACTAGTCAGTAAAGGCAACGCACACACCCACGTACACCCCGGCACAAATTCACATGATTTAGAGAATCTCCAGCACTTTTTAGGTTTTAAGGCAGACCGTGCCATCTGCTCCCCTATTCAATTGTACATTCTAAAATTGCCCCTATCCCCTCCCCAAAAAACTGAATGAAAACTTAGCAGCTGCAGCACAAACAAATTTTTGCATTCACATTACTATCGAGAACTGAGTTCTATCTAATCTACAATATAATAATAAAAATATATTAAACAACAAATAATTGTATTTGCTAATTGCCTAATGCTAATGCGCCCTAAAATATGCAGCACTTATTTCTTTGTATGTTTTTTTTTTTAATTCTGATTTTGTTGCTGTTAATTTAAAAAAATAACTCTTGTATGCACACCTAGTTTATTCATTTTACTGCTAACTTCTTTTTATACATATAAATATATATTAAAAATAAACAATAGAGATACAAAATAAAGCCAACAGTTAAACAAACACATATAATAAAAGTCAAAAATGAAACAAATGTTTTTAGTAAAAAGGCTGATTACAAATTGCAGGGTGAGTACAAAGCCAATCGATGAAAGTGAAGCTTAATTTATTTTAATAATTATTGTGTGTGTGGCATTTTACTAACAACATTTGTTTCACTTTCTGCTTTATATAAATATATATAGCTCGCATCAATAGAAATTTTTAATGTTTTTGTAGTTGTATTTGAATTTTGTATGCATGCTGTTGCTGCTGCTTTAACATAAATCAACCACATACACCAATACACTCACACATATGCATCACATGTACACATCACATTCCATATATGTTCATATATATATATATATATATACATATATATATATATATAGATCAATCTGCCAAGCTAACATTCAGCTGTGCTTCAAATATTTGATTGTACCTAAACATATTCTTTTTTCCAAAAACTAACCAACATGCATACAATATTGTACCAATTGTACCCAATCTACCAAATGTACCTAAACAACACAACACTACAAATGAACACGAAAAACCCAAACCCAAAAAATCAATGTTTTCCTTAAAAAAAGGCTCACGAAACAAGCCAAAAGGCAGTCGAACAGCCACAGGAGCGATTGCAGCAGGAACAGGAGGATACACTCCCCGATATGTCCAGCGATAACAAAAATATATATACAGCTGTGCCCGCACAGGTGCTGGAGGCGGGCAGCCTGGATAGTCAATCGAATCAGTCAGTGCTAACGACTAGCGATGATTCGGATACCGTGCGTGTTTACGATTTCAATAAGCAGGAGACGACAGTCATTAAGACGAGCACGTCTACAACTACGTCATCTATGGAGTCTGCATTGGGCGGAGCAGCCACTACCAACACCTCCTCCTCCTCCGCCGCCGCCGACGTCGACGTCGACGCCAACAGCAACAGCAATAGCAACTCCATAGATGCATCACGTAAACGTGAACGTCCCGTTGTGCTGCAATTTGGGCCTGCAGACAGCACGCCCAATGTCTGCTCCTCGCCCACGGTGACACCGACGCGTGGCTCCACGCCGCCAGCCTTTCGTTTTCTGCAGCCGAAGCGACGGCTAATTGAGCCAAGTCAAGTACTGTCCATAGACGATGATGAAATGGTGAGTGAAGCAGTTGTCAGGCGGGCAATTCATTTCAGAGCTTCATATGTTTTCCAGCCCGAGGTAAAAGCCTCACCCTCAGAGAAACCCGCTGTTGAGGATGATGTAGTGCATGCCTTGCCCTCGGTCAAGGCCCTAGCACAAGCATTCCTGCTGACCAGCAAACGCACGCAGCCCGAGAGACGTTGGCGTGCCAAGGTAAATGACATTACCTATATCCAATTGGACAGTTCACTTATAGTTTATGATCCAGACTTTGCAGCATCAGGCCAGGCTAATGAAATCAGCACCTGATACACCTGTTACCCCTGAGAAACCCGGCACGCCACAGTCGCGCAGGCAAATGCTGCAGCACGCCGTCTCTATGGCCGAGGTGGCCGATGAATCCACTATTGCCTCCGACTTATCTTCCCTGGAAACGTAGGTAGCTTCGCATATATGATTAATCTATTATCTTAACGTTTATTAACACTGACAGCGATCCTTCCATGCATTCGGACGGGCTTCCATCAGCCATACCTATTGCTTCGCCAGCGAGTCCTGTGCCCGTCCGTCGAGGATTCCTTCGCAGCAATATTGCTTTCTTTGAGAACTTAAAGTTTAAGTGAATATTGAATTTAATTGAATTTAAGCTGTGCAATCGCCATTGGCTGATATTCCGCAGTGAGTTAAGGAATATGCACAATAATGGCGCACAGCATCCCGCATACCAAAATGAACACCAAATATCGATAATCATGTGCCATGGCCACAGAGGAGAATATTATATCAAGTATTCAAGACAGTACTTAGAACTATATTGTACGCCCAGAGTGCGCGAATAGTTTGATTTTAATTTGTATTTATTATAGCTAAACATAATTACTTATTATATCCATGGATACTATTAATTAAATATTTCATATATATTTATGTAGCTCTACGATATGTATTTTGCTTCAAGCTATGCAAAAGCCCCATTCGATATCGATATCGATCGACCTAATATTTAACTGTTATACATAGAGTGTCATGTACCAATTAACTGTTATACATACTAGTGTTATGTACCAATAAAGAAAAAACTTAATTACGGTTTTACCACACTTAAAATAATCATCAGTTGAGATGTGGCTATCAATTCAAGTCTATATTATTTTGTATATATTGTACAAGTCACAATTGGTATTTCTATGAATTAAATATTTATATAAAAATAAATTCTATGGCTCGCAGCTGCTGCATTTGAAATGCATTGGTCTTGGAGCAAAGACGTGTAACAGGGAGAGGGAAGAGTTGAAATCGTAGCACACTTGGAATGGAACTAGTGGATGTTTCATTCATTTCGGCTATGACGTGTGATTGTGATGTGGATGCTCCGCCAGGTATATAACATAAACCAACGGGATGACAACACAGAGTGCGAGTATAAATATCAGCAGGCATATCCACGACATGTCACAGTCAGAGCCAGACCAGTCGATCGCCCGCAACGACGGACCAGGAATGGGTCGAACAATGGGCGCATGCCTGTCCACCAGCATGTCACCCAGCAGAGCCGTGCTGTCCTCCAAAGGGTTTTCCATGGTGGCTGCGTGTAAACAAAATTGAAATGCAAAATTACAAAAATAAACGCATCAAGAACGGAAAGCCCCTGGAATAATGGTATATACTATATATTTTGGATCTTTTATTTACTGATTGCCCAGCTGGAGCAATTACAGTTGCAGACTTAAAGGCTCACAGCGCAGCAAAAAAAAGATATTGAGGATGTATAAAACGTAAACTTAATTGTAGGTCATATAACGTGGAGTGGCGCTGAACTTAGCGTAGCTCTTGATAACCTTGTTGACCGCTTCGAGGAAATCCTTTTCGGTGGCCACCTTGCGACGGGCACGTATGGCAAACATGCCCGCCTCAGTGCACACGGACCGAATCTCTGCACCAGTGGAGTTGGGGCACAGACGCGCCAGCAGATCGAAACGAATGTCACGTTCCACGGACATTGAGCGGGCGTGGATCTTAAAGATATGTGAACGGCCATCCTGGTCGGGCAATCCAAATTCCACCTTACGATCCAAACGGCCGGGACGCATAAGCGCAGGATCAAGTGTGTCGGGCCGATTGGTGGCCATCAGAACCTTAATGTTGCCACGCGGGTCGAAGCCATCCAGCTGATTGATTAGCTCCAGCATAGTACGCTGAACCTCGTTGTCGCCGCCAGCACCGTCATCGAAGCGTGCTCCGCCAATGGCATCGATTTCATCAAAGAATATCAAGCAAGCTTTCTTGGAACGGGCCATTTCGAACAGTTCGCGCACCATACGTGCGCCTTCGCCTACATACTTCTGCACCAGCTCGGAGCCGATGACGCGAATGAAGCAAGCATCTGTGCGATTTGCCACAGCACGGGCACATAGAGTTTTGCCAGTACCAGGTGGACCAAACAGGAGCACGCCCTTGGGGGGCTCAATGCCCAGATTGACGAACTTCTCGGGATGCAGCAACGGTGTCTCCACAACTTCGCGCAATTTCTCAATCTGCTCCTTGCAGCCACCGACGTCGCTGTAGGTGACATCTGGCTTGTCCTCGACCTGCATCATCGTTACCGTGGGATCGATTTTGGGTGGCAGCGGTATGTGAATCTGATATTTGTTGCGATCAACGCCTACACGCATGCCCTCCTCAATGTCCGTGGGCGCAACGGAATCAGCCAGATCTACCACAAACTTGGCGAACTGCTTCACATTAATAATGTACTTGGGATCATCGGAGTCAGCGTTAATAATCTTTGTGCAACGCGCAACCTGCAAAGGCTGCTCATTTTGGAGTATCTGCTTGTCGGCAGCCAAGTCCCACAAGGCAGGCGGAGCCAAGCCTGTATCGCTCTCTTTTATGCCAGTTAGCTCGTTTACTTGTTTCACGGCTTTTTGTATGTCCTCTTCGATGTTCTTTATGGACTTGTGATACTGGCTCTGCCCGTACGTCTTAAGCAGTTCGATGTCGCCTTCGTCTAGCGATTTAATTTCCTTATCCTCCTTATTCTCGTCATGCTTAACTTTGCGCTGATCATCTCCCAAATAGTCCGGCATTTTGTTTTAATTGTTCAACAGCGAAATATTTAATAAATTTATGTTTTTTATCGCCAACGCTTCTGTTTTCTGACAATTTTTAATGGCGAGTGTGGCCGTATTTCCAATGACTAAACAAATTGCTGCCTGCGCCCAACTTCACTGCTTACTTAACAGAAGAGTTAACATATATACAGGGCGACTCAATGCAAAATTACTTTGCTTGGTTGGCCAGCTCTAAGAGCTGTTAAACGCATTCACATTGGAATTTTTAAATATATGATAACTAAATGCCAGCCACCTTATTATAAAATAAAAACCAATAATAGACTCACCCTCATCTGATCTGCCATCATAGAATTTATTGCCATCCCTTCGAATTGAAGTTTGAACTTCGCCAGCTACAGTACCAGAAGCATTCACAGCAGCCACCAAAAGGCGTTCATCCAGCATCATGCGTGCATCCTCCAGCGGATTGCGCTCAATGGCTGGTTCTTGGTCAACATTGTGCCGAGGACTGTTATTCCCACTACGATGTACGGCAGGCAATGCATCCGCATTGCTTGCCCCCAGCAGTACGTTGTGCACTGTAACTGGAATCCGAATAATTCGATGTGCGTGTATCTCATTGTCCCGATCAATCTTGTTCAAGCGCTTGATGTCCGCCACAGAGCAGTGAAAGCGCAGCGCCAATGCTTGTAATGTGTCTCCCTCCTGTACTTTTACCTCCAGAGTGTTCTCTGTGCGCGGCATCCTTGTGTGGCCGTTACCAGATCCGTTTGCAAACTGCACCATTTCCATAAAGTGATCGTCGATAGCGGGCGCGGCAGATATATCATCCATACCGTCTGACTTTGCATTTTCCCAGTTATACTGATGTTGACGGCTGAAATATGGAATATGGAATATGAAACATGCGCCGATTCTCGTAAGCAGACATCGACTCGAATCGAGTCGAGTTGGCGTTGACTTACACATTTCGACGCATTATATTTTGGATTTATTGTTTATTATTGAGTGCGTCTCCGTTGGCACTGACTGTACTGTCACTCAACTCTCAAATAGCAAACAATATTGTATATTCGTGAACAGTGCTGCCAGCAAATGTTTACTTTATTTACGTAAAATTTCGTTATTGAATAAACACAACAAACCCACGTCTCTGGCTGACAAACTTGTGTGCACTTGCAACACCCTGTTCTTTTATTTTAATTTAAACAAAGAGGAAGAGATTGTTTTTAATTTGCGCTTTAAAGTCCCCACAACAAATTTCTAAAAATGATTAATATTCTTGGCAATATTATGTTTTCGTGTGTGGCTTGGTTAGTAGGAATTGCTCTAATGGTGTCATTTATTAGGTAAATATACTTATTAAAATATAAATTTATAAAGTCGAACAAGTAGCAACCCTGGGCCTGATACCCTAGACTTAAATATATAGAGCATACATCTTCAACAGGTCTTTTCATAATACGCTCAACACACCATCTCACTACAAAGATGTTAGTTATTTTAACAAACATTTTTATTGAGAGTATTTAAAGAACGTAATTGCTATGTTTCGCGATGAATGTTGCTAATAAAACTCTTTATTGCTCTCTGCGTTCGTCCCAGGGTATTTTAATGGCGGTACACCCATGGACAACGCGAACGTATATCTATGCACAATAGCACTTAGAATTGTTCACACTCGTGGTTGTTTATTATATCCGTGTACAAAATGTCGTTTTTTTCATTTCTAAAGAGTCGCCCAGTTTTCTGGCTGAGCGTAGCTGGAACCACAGTGGGTGGCGCTTGTTTTGTAAAGTATGTTACCATGCGTTTAAGTCATAATAAGATAAAAACAAATAAAAATATTTGCCACCTGAAGGGATCTTATGCAAGGCACCAATTTCACAAAAGAAACCGATGAAAGCAACAAAGTCGTTATTGTGACCGGCTCCAACACGGGCATAGGCAAGGAAACTGTGCGGGAGCTGGCTCGGAGGGGAGCCACAGTCTATATGGCCTGTCGGGATATGAAAAAGTGCGAAGAAGCACGAGAGGAGATTGTCCTAGAGACGAAGAACAAATATGTGTATTGCCGTCAATGTGACTTAGCTTCCATGGACTCCATACGTAACTTTGTGTCCACGTGGGTTTCTTCTGTTGTTGACCTGTTGAATTCGGGCAAACGCTAAACAATTGTAAATTCCTTGCAGTTTCAAGCGGGAACAGGAGAACCTCCACATACTTATTAATAATGCAGGTGTCATGCGCTGTCCACGCACGCTAACCGTTGATGGCTTTGAGATGCAGCTGGGTGTCAATCACTTGGGTCACTTTCTGTTGACCAACTTAATGTTAGACATCCTCAAGGTATAATACATATCACGCAAATATGTTACCCAAGTAGTTACATTCACTTATTATATCGTAGAAATCGGCTCCCAGTCGCATTATAAATGTCTCTAGTCTGGCGCACTCACGCGGGGAAATCAACATGACGGATGTGAATAGTGAAAAGTCTTATGATGAGGCTAAGGCTTACAATCAGAGCAAGCTAGCAAACATTTTGTTTACAAAAGAATTGGCCCGCCGCTTAGAGGGCACTGGAGTCACGGCGAACGCTTTGCATCCTGGCATAGTGGACACCGATATCTTCAGACACATGGGCTTCTTTAGCAACTTCTTAGCTGGGTATATATAGATGGATATACACTGTAACAGTTGGATAACCGATTTAAATTGCAGCTTATTTGTTCGCCCGCTGTTTTGGCCATTTGTGAAAACTGTGCGCAACGGGGCACAAACTACTTTGTATGCTGCTCTCGATCCAGACTTGGAAGGCGTAAGCGGTGCATATTTCTCCGACTGCAAGATCCAAGAGCCAGCGCCTGCAGCAACCGATTCTCAAGTCGCCAAATGGCTCTGGGCCGTAAGCGAGAAGTGGACACGTGCAGAGATACTGGATGTTAAGACTGAATAAAATGCAGTTACCCTTTAGAGAATGTAGTATAATTTCATTCTTATTATTTCATTCTAAGTGTACATAATAAATTTGTATATCGATCGACTTCAACATTGTTGTATGCTTGAGCTCACATCTCTCATCTAGTAGGCGACGTGGTTGTTGTCATCATGCATTTTCGTTGTATTGGGCTAAATCGTAGACTCACATTTGTTATACGCAGTAGAATTCACATCAGTTCTGTTCTGACTGTCTTTGCGACGAGTAGCTAATAAATTTAAATTTTTAAGCAATTATGTGGAGTCTAACTGAATTTTGTTCGTGCCTCTACAGCGCCTGGCCTGCACTCTTTGGCCTTGGCATTTATTTTCTTGGGTATAACCAGTGCTAATTGATAATATACGTAAGCATTTTATTTACATTTAATAACAAATTTGTATTTGTTTTTCAGAAAGTACATGCAAGGCGGGCAGTTCACCAAGCAAACTAATGAAACCGGCAAAGTTGTGATTGTAACTGGCGCCAATACTGGCATTGGCAAGGAGACTGTCTTGGAGCTGGCCAGACGTGGCGCCACTGTCTATATGGCTTGCAGGGATGAGACTAAAGCAGAGAAGGTACGTTTGGAGATTATAGAAGAAACCAAAAACGAGAATATATTCTTCCGTGAACTCGACCTGGCATCTCTGGAGTCCGTGCGCAGATTCGCGGCTGAGTAAGCATTTACTGAATTTTTAATGAATTTATTTTATTTAAAACGTATGTTTTTATTAGCTTCAAAAAGGAGCAAAACAAGCTGCACATACTCATTAACAATGCAGGTGTTATGCGCTGCCCCTACATGCTAACCCGGAATGGTTTCGAAATGCAGCTGGGAGTGAATCACATGGGTCACTTTCTGCTAACCAACTTGCTGCTCGATTTGCTAAAGGTAAACTGGTTTATATTTAATTTGAGGAGCTTCAATTTCTTGATTTGAAACTTGATTTGTCACAGAAAAGTGCACCCAGCCGTATTGTCAACGTTTCCAGCTTGGCCCACATTCGTGGCACTATTAATTTCAACGACCTAAACAGCGAGGAGTACTATGACAAGGGCGCTGCTTACTGCCAGAGTAAATTGGCTAATATTTTGTTTACGCGTGAATTGGCCAAACGCCTCGAGGGCACTGGAGTGACCGTGAATGCTCTGCATCCGGGCGTTGTGGACACTGAGCTGGGCAGGCACATGAAGATACTGAACGGCAAATTTGGACGCATTGTGCTCAAAGCTTTGTTGTGGCCATTTCTGAAGACACCGAGAAGCGGAGCACAGACCACACTATATGCTGCTCTCGATCCAGATTTGGAAAAAGTGTCTGGCGTCTACTTCAGCGATTGCAAAGAGAAGAAAGTAGCGCCCGCTGCTATGGATAATAGAACCGCCAAGATGCTCTGGGAAGAGAGTGTGAGAATGACCTACACAAGAAAATTGGATTAGAAATAATTTGGACATTTTTAGAAATAAACAAATGTTTACTGTAGCTGTGGGAAGAGGGCGTGGGAATGACCCACACAAAGAAAATTAGATTAATGGATATTTTTGTAAATTTTTAGAAATAAACAAATGTTTACTATAGGAATCTAATATGCGTGTTTGTATTCGTATTCATTATCACGCACATTACTATTTATCGCTCCACTGATTGTAAACGTAATCGACTGCGGTCGTACTTACATACATACATATGTTGAAATTAAAGACGTACGCAGTTAGTTAATTTTTGGACTTGGCCCAGTGAAGACCTTAAGAGCAGACAAATGTGTATATTTATCGATTGCCTACTCAGTCCATTCATAAAATGGCCAATAGTCATCGGTCTTGCAGGTTACATAATCAAGTAAATTGGCTTTAATTTGCATATTTGCTATAACTGATAATATAAATATCTATTATCTTAGACAGTACATGCAGGGTGGCCAATTCAAAAAGGAAACTGATGAAACTGGCAAAGTTGTAATTATAACTGGAGCAAATGCAGGCATTGGCAGGGAGACTGCCTTGGAGCTGGCACGCCGGGGTGCTACGGTCTACATGGCTTGTAGGGATAAGAATCGAGCGGAGGAGGCCCGTACGCAAATCATCAAGGAGACGAACAACCAAAACGTTTTCTATCTTCAACTCGACCTAAGCTCGCTCGCATCAGTGCGCAAATTCGTGGCAGAGTGAGTAAGCAGCGAAACTTGTTCTAGAATATTTTATTTATTATTGTGCAATATTAGCTTCAAGGCCGAGCAGAATAAGCTTCATATTCTCATCAACAATGCGGGCATCTTCTCTGTAAGGCGTCAGCTCACACAGGATGGGTTCGAGATGCAGCTGGGCGTCAATCATATGGGTCACTTCCTGCTGACAATTCTATTGCTCGATTTGCTGAGGGTGAGAGTATACGACACTTAATATAATTGTATATTATATTATAGAATGGTTTATCTTATAGAAATCAGCGCCAAGTCGCATTATAAATGTGGCCAGCTTAGCACATGGCAGGGGCAAAATTAACATGGACGACTTGAATCTCGAGAAATCCTATGACGGGGGTGCATCGTACTATCAAAGTAAATTGGCGAACGTCATGTTTACTCGAGAGTTGGCGAAGCGCTTGGCCGGCACAGGCGTGACCGTCAATGCCTTGCATCCCGGCGTAGTGGATACGGAAATATTGACTAACTATAAAATGTAAACAATGAAATTAAGTAATACTCACACAGCCTATATATTTTCCGTATGTCTTACAGCTTTAAGACGCTCAGGCCACTGTTTTGGCTATTCCTGAAGACTCCCAAGAATGGAGCTCAAACCACAATCTATGCAGCTATAGATCCCGACTTGGATAACGTCACTGGGCAATACTTCAGCGACTGCAAGCCAAAGAATGTGGCGAAAGTAGCCCAAGACGAGAAAGTAGCAGAGTTCTTGTGGCAGGAGAGCGAAAAGTGGACTGGAGCACCGAAAGTGATTTGAAAAAGAGCATAGGCATTTATTTAAGATACTACGAGTGGATGCAGGAGATGCCGCGTTAACACAGTTTTTCCATTAAATTAGTTGCATAAATACATTTCAAATAATATGTTGCTAGCATGATTAGTGGTCGTTTTTAATGTTGATAAGATTTTGGACTAATTGGCTATTGCATTAGCTATATCGCCAGCTTCGATGAAGATCCTTGAGTAGAGAGCATGTGTAGTCGGCTCCTTCTTATCGGGCGTATTGGACACGGTGTTGACGTACGTATAGTGCATGTAGAAGCCTAGAGTGACAGTGTTCCCCGACTGCAGCTCAGCTGCAGGCGTAAACGCTAGACGAATTAATACTTTGTTGCCCTTGCGCCAAACTATGAACTTGGGCTCCTCGGTGGGTGCCTGGACATCCTCATCGAATTCCTTGGAGTCATCGCGTTGGTTCAGCACAAACGGACCCTCAAGTGGCACAATTGTTGCATTTGTCAGTTCACGCACATCCCGTTTTACTTCCCTCATCGAGTTCTGACGGGCCAAAGTGATGCCCGTTGTCTTGAGCAGCGGCGATGATGTGATAGCCTCCTCCTTGATGCGGCATGCCTGTTGAAATGTATCCGGGCTAATTTGAGCATCCTGCGGTGCCACATCCAATACAGTTATTGTCATGTCGTACATTGTGGGATTTGTGAACTTCAGAAATATCGCATTGGCCTGGCCAGGTTGCAGCGGTTGCTCACAGCGCACCATGACTACCTCCGGCACGTGATAGCTCGCAAAGAGCTGTATGCGATACTTGATGGATGTGGGATGATACTCTGGCTTGATCAGATTGTGCTCGCACTGACGACAGCGTAGCGAACGCTTGATCCACAACGAGCGACGCTGTGGATAAAGCTTGCTTACAGCCTCAGGCTGCTCGGCGGGCTGGCTGTGCCGCTGGGCCACCGTTGTGATGTTACGCAGATTTATGGGCTGCGTGAAGATGTCCTCTGGCAGAGCCTCAACCTCTGCAGTGGCCTCAGCGGCCGCTATGTTGATAGGCTTTGTCTTCGGTATGCTTTTGTCAGTCCAGCCAATCTGGCGACGTATTAGTGAGACTGTGAGGCCTGTGCGATCGGTCAGACTGGGAAACTTGTGTTGCTTGGGCGTCTTACGGCGCATAAACTCCTGCTTTTCTTGCTTCTCCTGTAGCACCAGCGACTGATAATACTCCATCAAGGTATTAAAACGCACCTGATAAAGGCATTCTTTGTCTGGCCAGGTGCCCGTCGCTACACCCTGATCGGGTATGCCCACATCACGGGTAGTCCAACGGCAGGACAGACACGACAAATAATACATTTTCTTTGTCGTTGGCATTGCCGAGGGCTTTGGACTGGGTGTGGCCTCCGTTGCACTTTCGCCGTCCTTCGGCTCCTCTGTTTTGCGCACAACTGGTACTGTGGTGGCCCTCGCGGAGAGCGTGTGCTGACAGCAAGGACAGTCGAAGCAGTTGGCACAGCAGTTTTTCTTGTGCCTGGCCTCCGACGATGGAATGTTCTCTAGGCAGTTTGAACAAAAGTGAGACTCAATCTCATGGCAGACGCAAAAGCCACATCTCAACTTCGGACAATGACGACAGAAGAAGAGTTTATTGATCGGATTCAGAATTCCGCACGAGCAGGCGTATTTCACAGGGCTTGGCTGCATAAAACTCATCTTGCTTTTGGTAAGCCAAATTACACTTTTTCAGATGCGAATTTCTCTTCCTCTTCTTCGTCTGCAAATGATGACAGCACAGCTAACAGCTGTCTCAATATGGTTTGGTATTTTTTGGTTGCATCTACGGTTGCTGTTCTGGATTTTAACATATCTACGTTAACATATAACATATTTGCTCCTCAGCTTAACAGAAATGGAATTAGTAATTGACAGATATTAGTTTAAAAAACAACAGAAAATAAAGGTAAAAACAATAATAATAATAATAATAAAAAATAATAATAATAATAATAAAAATAATAATAATAATAGTAAAAATAATAATAATAATAACACTTATAATAATAATAATAATAATAAAAATAATTATTATATGAAATATTCATTTCACGTGTTTAAGATCGCTTAGGTTAGCACACAAAAGTCTGCAACAAGTTTCATTTTCAATTATTGCCAACCCCTAAATTGAAAAACAGTTTAATGAAGTATGTATAAATTTATATTTTGTAATATTAATTGAAGCTATATATAAGAAGAAAAACTAAACTTTGTTTAATAATTATACATTATATATTTTATTTACCTACATGAATTTGTTGATGGTAGTTATTCGCTGATTAGCACTAAACCGCCACATTCCACTAACAATTTGATTAAATAATGCTACGATTATGCTAGTTTACATAATCGTATACAAAATCTAATCAAAATATTTGTGTAGACTTTAAAGTGTAGGAGAATATAATGGAAATATGCGAATTCATGTTCTGTTATTTCCTTAAACAGCAAACTGTTTAATTTGAATTTTAAATCAAAAATTTGTTTAAAAAGTGTTTTGAGTTATACTTTATAAACTTTATTCTTAGTTTAGGCTTTATTCTAATTTTGATAAGGTACTTGTTGTTAACATTGTAATAATATTAAATATATTATGGGACAATATTCAGCATCAGTCTGTGGTCTCTCTTGGCCAGGACATTTTTTGCAGCTTAGCCAAAGAAGTTGGGCACGAAGAGCTTCTTGCGCTTTGTACGCGATTTCCTATAACGCAGGATCGGAGAGTACTTGTAGTTATCCGAAAGCTCGCCGCTACTATATGGATAGAGACTGCGTTGACTGAAGGCACTCGAGCTGGACACAGGTGCTATATAGCCATTGTCCACGTAGTAGTAGCCGGTGTTTAGCTTATCAATGTGATCCGATGTGAGGGGCTTGCCATAGGTGAAGGCATATGAGTTATCGTAACTCCTGTGATAGTAGCTGCGTCCATACCCACTCTCATAGCTGTCCACATCGTAATATATGGGCTTGGCATAGCACTGCGTTAATTTACAGATCATGATGCTAAGCAGCAGGCTTAACCAGGTAAAGGTTTTCTGTGAATGAGCGATATAATAACGATATAATATAATATATAAAAGGAATATGGTAAAGGTATGCTTACGCTCAACTCCATTATCCTTTCAGTGTTTATCCTTGAGTTGCTAGATATGCTTGGAACGTTTGCTGTTTGGGTTCTGTAGGCTTAACTCCAAAGAATCACACACTTATATACAAAAAAACTCAGTGCGTCTCTTCGCACCCGAATGTGAAAATATATGTTGTTATTGTTATTGCTTTTAATTATATTTTCACTTGCCCGCTATGTTATGACGCAATTTTTTGTCACTCTGCGATCTCTTTGATTTAAGCAGCCGGTTCCATTCGTATGCGTCGAGACATCTTCTCATGATTCACACTGTGGTCCAGGCTCTAATTAAGTTACTCGATATGCCGCGTGCGCGATTCTAGTTTCATTTGGAAAACTTTTAACAATGCGGAAAGATTTGACAACTTGAAATGACTTGTTTATACTTTAATTAAGTTTAGCTTGTGTGTAGAATTTGTATAATTTCCATTAGCATGAAAATAGTTGGTGCTAGACAAGTTAAATCATCTTGATTTGTAGGATTTTTTTTGGTGTGGTTACATATAAATTTATATAGGGATTTACATGGACATTTAAATATAGGCATAGATTAGCACAAAGTCATAATTAAAATAACCACAATGATTCATAAGTACATTTTTTATTTTTAGCTATGGTCGAGTAAGATGAAAAAATAAATATTATGGATTATTATTATCTTGACTGGCCACAACTCGCTGCCAATTTTTAAACTATTTTGCGTATGTGTATATAGAACAGTGTCCCAACTTTTAGTTTTATTTGTCAATAGAGAACTCAAATATGTACCCCTCTTTTACAGACTTGTTTGATAAATATTCATTCCGGTTTCTTACATTACAACTCACATTTACTGATTTGTAAATTGATTTCATTTAATATAAATATGATCATGCTAATTATATTAAAATGTCGCTGGCATAAAATTAAATAATATTAGTGCTATTAACAACAATCAGTCAATCAACAATGAATGTGTTTTCGACAATATTTAATATATACATACATATATGCATTTCTTCTTATAAATAAACGACGCATTTGTCAATATTTTGGCTGTTCCATATTGAGTGTGAAATTGTACAATTCAAATAAAAATAATCACAGAAAGCTCTTAGTTAAACACAATAGTAGCAGTCGTAAATATATGTATTTGTAACAAATATTAAGTATACGCCGAGTGCATCCAGCAGAGAAACTTTTCAATAATTATCACGTATACGCCCTGGCTTACAGCTGAGGTAAATGAGTGGCTCAAATTAGAGGGTTATTTAACCCATTTGTGTGGCCTTTTGGTCAACGACATTATTAGCACACGTTTTCAAAGCACGTTTCTACTAAACAACGGCCCAAGATCTGCATTTAAAAATGTAGCACCTACTCCAAGTGAGAGTACGAATATTATTATTTTGTCTGCTACTCCGAGTCTTCAACTTGTTGTGATACTTTTCGTACCTTTCAGCTAATTAATTTCAATAAATTTGATATTTGAAAACTTTTATACATCTGCCGCCTTATTTATTGTTATTTGCCTGTTCTAAATTGGTGGGAAATTTCCTTCATGCATTGCTGGACTGTTGGGCGACTGGGCAGCGTCTCCGATCGTAAATAAATAAATAAATATATCAATATTTAATTATAGCACATTAAAGTTCTAATTAATTTGCAAATATAAGCTATATAAGATGCCAATATTTGCAGGCCATCAAAGGTTCTGACCTGTGTAATTCAGGTTTTCTGAATATTTATCGGTATCGGCTCTGGGAATGCAAACATTGAAATCTTTGCAAATGCTAAGCTGGTAATTTATAACGCATATAAACATTTCAAGATGTGATTCTTATGATCAGCCAGCACTATCTTTGAATGCGGCGTATTGAGCAGGAAGGTAACTTTTTTGCTATTAAGGTGTGTATATACTTCCGTGTTTACATTTAAAATTATACAAAGAAAGCCTACGTGACATATTTGTTACTATCTTTTTAAGTGAAAACTCTAGATATCACATGCGTTGAGAGCTAGTCAAACTAATTGGCAGGACAGGTTGTTGGCCAGATAGAGCACGTTATAAGAACTTCTAGAATTTCAAATTTAATTACCATTCATTTAGCCAGTGCTTACGTCTTTCACCACGTAATGAACTTGACATTCAATCAAAGGTAAACAAAAACAATAAACACGTTTGGAGTGAAGCATTTGCAGATCAACAATCATGTCTATGCAATACAATTCTTATATTATTAAAGTTAATTTACATTTTAGGTAAACAGTAAGTTAACATAGTTATTTTTTCTTTAACAATAGATGTCCTTTGGATTTCAGCTTATTCTTTATAATGCGTTCCTTTTCAACCTGGGCCTGTTTTTTAAGACGTTCGTGGCGCTCCTTCGCAAAGTCTAATTCACTGCTTAGTTCCACAATTTTGGCAGCAATCTCCTGTTGCTTCAGTAGGCGCCTATGCTGATTGGACTGAAAAACAATGAGTTAGACTATAATATATTTTTACCTCTACCTTTCTTAGATACTTACGCCCAGTGGGGTTGGTCTGCCGTCCAGGTATGTGTAATCCGGCAAATTTGTGAGTGGACCAAATGCATTTGGATTCTCGGGCAGTCCCCTTGCCGCTCGCCAGCCCTGATCGACGCAGCGTACAGCACTAAGCGTTACATGGCGCTGTGCTGTTTTGCGACGAAAGAAATATTTTCTAAATAAAACTGCATATAATATTTACTATGGACCACTCACCACTAATTAAAGCGCGATTTGCAAGGCAGAGCGTACCTAATCTTAACATTTTTGTTTTTCTCAAAGTGTAAACACGCTCACATAACCACAGCAGAGTTGCATGGAATAAGATTCATGTGAACAAATGTGTTCATTTGAGTTCATTGGAGCGAGCTTGAGCGAACTGCACAGCTGTTCTATTAATGATTAGGCAAATTTATCGGTAATACTAAATGATATCGGCATAGCCATACTGATAGTGAAAAAATTTTAATTAATTTTAAGTGAGTGGAAAGCATTAGTTAAAAAAGTAGGTCACATAAAAAATGGCAACTAGAACGAATACTATTGAACGCAATGCCAATGGCACCACCAAATCCTCGTCGCTTCGTGAAATTTGCGCGCGAGCAATGACAAAATCCGAATGGGAAGACAAGGTGAGTTATCCAAAAAACAGCGCGTGTTTTTTTTTTTTTTTTTTGTGTACCCTCATAACTGTCGAACATTTACAGGATGAATTTCTAGATGTTATCTACTGGTCACGTCAGGTGTTTGGCATCATACTCGGCATCATCTGGGGCATAGTGCCATTAAAAGGCTTTCTGGGCCTCGTACTGTAAGTGGAGCCAGAGCCTAAATATAGAACGTGCTGTAGCTAAATAACATATTATTCTATCGCAGCTTTGCTGGTATTAGCTGCGGTGTTGTCTACCTGTATGCCATAAACTTCCAGAACGTGGATGAGGATGCCTATGGCGGGGTGTGGGAACTAGTCAAGGAGGGTTTTATGACGTCCTTTGCCGGCTTTTTAGTGACGTGGATTATTTTCTACACCGGACTGCACTACGACACAATAATGGCCACGAAGAACTCATAATACTAACCATATCAATGAAAACCAGAGGCAGGCATCAAAGGGAGAGGAAGAGGAGAAAGACCGCACTCCAATACAAGCAATAACAATAACCAATTCCAGAGTCCAAATGCTATTCCCGCAAATGCATTTTGCAGAGCCAAAGCATATTTACTAATTGCCCAACTTAAATATATTTACTTTGTCCGTTTGTAAATTGTTGATACCCTTTTAGCTAATTACGGAAATTTTGTGTGTGCATTTGATTTAAATATTTACAAATAATCGCTGGTTGTATTGCGAATTTGAGATTTTTTCTGTGAAAAATACACAAAGTCAGCAACCTATTGAGATCAATGAATAATAATAAACATAGAAGATATCAATTTAGATTTGACTCTACTTTTATTAATATTTATATTATTTTACACTAACAAGGTAGTTGACGAGAGAGCTAGACCTATATTTAGATTAGTAATCCATATCATTCGGCACCACTGCAGTTCCGTTGTGCCCATTCTGTCCCAATTCGTGCTGAAATTTGTCTGGTAGCTGGCCGCTTTGCAGGATCTGTGACAATCTCTCCACCTCCGCCAGGGAGCTCGCTCGCTTGATGGCTTCTCGTATGCGTTGCATATCTTCTGGATTGGCAAAGCGTCCGCCTTCAGCGGCTGCCTTGCCGTTGCTCGCCTCGGCTGCCAGTGCAGCGGCGGCGCTTAATTTCGACTTTTTGGACACTTCTTTGAGCATATCCTTGCCCTGCTTGGTACGGAAGAACTCCTGTGCCTGTTGTCTATCTTTCTGTTTGATCTTCCTAAAGTCCAGCAGACGCAACTGTGGAAACTTATAGGCCATATACTCGCGGTAGTTTGGTTTCGTGGATACCGGATTGATAAGCAGACATATGGTCTCTAGCTTCTTGAATCCTGTAAGTGGTTCCAAGTCACTCAGCTCCTGCAAATTGTTGCCCGTCAGTATAATAGAGCTTAGATTTGGGATAACTTCCTCCAGGCCTTCACTGATACGTAAGATGCGATTATTGTTGAGTAACAGACACTTGAGTCGTGGCAGATGTGGCAGGTTGTCCAGCTTACGCAGATCGTTGTCCGAGAGATCAATCGTATCGAACTGATCTAATGTAGCACCCAAATTCTCAATTTGTGGAATCTTGTAGCCGCGCAAATCCAGCTCGCGTTCACGGCATGGATTTATGTATTGCATGGACTGGTTTATCAACTCCGGCGTTAGTTTAACCATCTCGGCAGGGCAGGCAGTTAATTAATTGCAACAAAAATATAAATACAATTGCAATTTTTATTTTCTTTTTAGTTTAATCCACAAAAACCAGCGAAAGCCGACGCGAGTTAGAAACGCAGTGTGCCCGTCTTTCGCGAATAAGAAAATACCTCAAACAAGCAGTTCGATAAAGCCATCGAAAAAGTTCTTAAAGTTATCGATACAAGCCGTACTTATCGGAATTCAATTGAAAATGCAAGTTGAATATTTGTGATTTGATTTTAATTTGAATTTCAATACATTACAATAAATTTGCAAATGCTTAAATTTTAATGAACACGATACAATTATTTCGTTTTGGTTTTTGTCCTTGTATTGAATGGCAACTACATATTTGAGCCAACTATTTGAATTGGGGGAAATACTTCTAAAATCGAAGTTTACTTGTGGTTCGGTGGTGGTGGATTGAATTGAAATGCTTTTAATATACATTTAATTTGTTAATATTCAGTGCAAACTACATGTGTTCGGTTTGAGTTTGTAAATTGATGCAGAGAATATCTCTGGGTATTTCTCACTATAATTTATTAAATGCATTTTTAGTAATTGTTTTTTTATTCCTTTGTTTTTCTGCCTAGTTGCTTAGCGTAAATTTGTTAACTTTTTAAAAATTAAATAAAAATGAAACCTAAAATATATATATTTAAATCGAAACAGATTGTCGTTCATACCGAATTGAAATCAATAATGGATAAATTAAAACAATATTTTTATATAGGTATAGATATTTTGGAAGCATTTATAAAAAATATTATATTTCATTTAAATTAGTTTTTATGCACGCAAACGATTTACATATTTTTATTTATTTATTTTTATATAAATATTTATATATATATTTTATCAGAATATTCATTGCGTTCGCTTCGTTAGTTTCTTCGTAATGTTTTAGGTTTTTTTTTTTTTTTCAATAGACAAATTGAAAAATAGATTTGTTTTGTTGTATATAATTGGCACTTAACTCATTTAAAATACATAAAAATATAGTACATAAAAAACGTTGGTTTCTTCCACTTCATATTTTTAGTTTAGTTTAGTTTTTCTTTTTGTCTATAAATATATGCAAATAGTTTATTTGGGATAAAAAGTATAAATAAATAAATCACGATCATTTGAAAATTGCCAAAGATTTAAAATAAAAGAGAAAACAAAATCTCACACACACACACATGCACATTCGTTTACACACATTCCCACACACACACACACATACACGCTGGCGGCATTGCACATTAATTAAATTGTTCAGTACGAATAGTTGCAACCTTTTTGCTCATTATCTTTATCGTTATTATCATTATAACTTGAAGTCTGATGGTTTTCGAAGGGAAATCGGGGATATGAAGGAGGAATGTTGAGTTATATATATATACTATATATAATAGACAGTTTTTATAAATCAACGACATCCTCTTTCGTATAGGGCGAGTCTCTAAACGTGCGTCTCGTCGAGGTGCGTTGCAGGCCTTCAACTAATGTCTCCTGTGGAATTGAAATTGGATGTGGATCTCGATTAAATATATATATATATATACATCATACACATACATATATACATGCTCTACAGCTAGACTAATACAAAACAAGCTAAACTTATTAACAAATAAAACACAAAAACTATATTAAGTCAATGAGCACCAGCCAACAAATGGAAGAACATTAAAGAGCCACAAGAACAATGTAAAAGCCAGATGCTGCAGCCCACAGAGACAGCGCGTGGATGATGCTGACATAGTTAATCAAGTCAAACCTCGAATAGCGTCGATATCTCTTTGCCAGCAATTCTCTTAGCACTGCTCTCAGCGCAGCTGTTCGTCTTGTTCAGCTGCCCGTTGCGCATGCTCAGAATCTCATTGCTAATGAGATTCGCACAGGCAATAGCACGACTGTTGCTCGAGCTTGTGCTTGAGATGCTGTGCGCATTGCTGGTGCTGCTGCTGCTGCTGCTGCTGCTACTGGTGTTTCCATGCTCTGTTATAATCGTTTTGCTGAGCGTCTCCTGCGTCTCGGTGTTGGTGCTACTCGTGCTGATGATCTTCGAGCGCGTCTGATTGTTTAATACTGTCGTCGTTGTTGTGGTCACTGTGCTGTTGTTGCTGCCTGTGCTGCTGGTGTTGCTGACGTTGCTCGAACGATTGGCTGTGTTCAACATAGTTCGTGGCATGATGGGCGGCTTGATGGGCAGATCTTTGGATATGGGTTGTTGGTTGTTGGTATTTTGATTGGGTAATACAAGACAAGTTTAGGGAACAAGCACAAATCAAATAATATGAAAATAAAGAAAACATAAAAATCAAAATATATATCTCTATATATAGCTACGCATTCAGGTTGCACTCTAAGTGTGACAGGCGGGAGGACATGCAACAGGAGCTAAGACTACTCATGCTTACCCAAACGACTGAGGCCTGCGGCTAGCTCACGCACCGACTTCTTCTCCAGAGCAGCGCCTGCCAGAGATGTACAAAATTTAGACTTGATTCCATTAAATTTTAAGTCAAACTCAGCTCACCTGGCGTTATGCCTACAATGCTGCCACCGCCGCTGCCGCCCGATGCCAAAGCAATTCCGGGTGTTATGCCCACGATGGAGCCGCCTGAGCCCTGGACAAAGGGCAGCACCTCCACATCTGCAAAAGCAAGTAAACAAATTAGGCTAATCCTTTACTAAACCACTGATCACGCACCTTCTTCCAGCGTATCCGGCGTTGTTTTAGTAGAGTCCACGCTGCCATTGCCCGTGGCCAGCTGTTCGTTGGCCTTCGGCTCGGTGCCCACGACAGACCAGGGTCGGGGCTTCTGTAGTGCAATGGGCGTCCGCAAGATGCCATTGCCGGTGGCTGTCTTCACCAACAGACTGCCATCGGTGCCTACGGCCAGGGAACTGGCACCTGCTGCATGGCTCTTGATCGAGTCGCTGCTGGGCGAGCGCATTTTCTCGTCGCGCGTGGCTGCCTTCAGTAAACCTCCAGTGGGCGCAGCTGCAGTTGCTGCCTCCTCATTGCCTGCTCCGCCCTCTGTGCGCATTTTGACCAGCGGCGATTTTCGACCCACCAAAGGGGAATATTTCTCCAGATTGTCCGTGGAGCGCGAACGTGTGGCCCAGGAGGCGCCTGTGCAGACAGAGAGAAGTGAGTAAATCTCTCAAATCTTTTGATTCACGATTCACTTACTCTTGAGCAAGGGCGACTGGCGCTCCAGTTTGATGGGCCTTCGTTCCTCCAGTATGGGCGTGGTCTCCTCTGAGGTCATGTGGCCGTTGCCATCACGACTCATCGTCGGGCTGTCCACGAATGACAGTGAGCTGCACTCCTCGGATGTGGGCGACACGAGGGGCGTTAGCGTTGTGGGCGTCACCGAGCCGGGTCGAAAGAAGTGCTCCAGGCCATCGCCAATGTCTCGCACTGCGCCGACAGCGCATTCCGCATTCACGAGCGGGCGAGTTGGAGCACGCGTCTTGGCCCGCTTGGGTCGTCCCTTGACAAGATGCTGTAGCTGAAACGAGGCACTGGGCAGCTCCGTTATGGAGTCACAGCCCTCATCCACGTTGCCATCATCCATGGCCGCATTGCTGATGCTGCTGGACATCATGTTGACAGCCGAGGCGCCGCCACCGGCTGATGTTGCAGCGCCACCAATTGCACCACGCGATGTCAGCTGTGAGTTGGAACGATGCGACGAGGGCGACTCCAGCAGATCGGGAATATGGCTCAAGCTGAGATTCTCCACCACCGATTGGGGACGCACCTTTCGGGCAATTGACCGGCGTTTTGACGGCAAGTGTGGCGTGGCCTGCGCAGAGACAAAGAACAGTTAGTAATTGCATTTGTTCAGAGAATCAGTTATATATATATATATGTATATAATGTTAGGTTATATTCATGAGATATGCATGTGTGTGAAGTGATGAGAGCGGATGTGCGGGTTGTTTTTTTTTTTCTTTTAGCAGGAAATTTAATTACTTAAAAAAATAGAAATAAAATCAACTACTTTTAAAACTAAAATATTACTAATAGATACACACAGTGCTACAAAGACCAGAAAAGAGTGGACACAGAGAGAGTGTAGTGAGGTGGTATACGGTGATAGCTCTCTATTAACGAGCAAGCTGTTTAAGAAATACTAATTTAAAACAAACCAAAAATATATAATTAAAAATAAATATATGAAATATATATGCAATATGCAGTTATAAGAAAATTAAAAAAAAATATATATAATATAATCAGTATAAAAATAAAAAAATATTACAGTAAGTTTAAAATTTTAAATATTAATATTAACATAAAAAGCTGTTAATAAAATAAAAATAAAAAACAAAATAAAATGAATTATAAAACTTTCAGTTAAAAAATTAAAACTGAAGTCAGCTGTCGCTCTATATAGATATAAATAGGATAGTTGGATTTTAATTAAAGTATAAAGTATGGATAGTTTTTTTTTTTTTTTTTTTTAGATAGAACAAGACATAAAAAACTACTTACAAGGTTCAGATATTCCAATTTCTTTAAGAGTTTGTGATATATATATAAATATATTTTTTAATATATATTTTTTGTTTTATGTAAATGAGTTGGAGATAAGGTTTTAATATATATATGTATATATATTTATACGGATATATATAAAATGTATATTATATGTTTATAGCGTATGTTGGATGTTGCGTAGTAGTTGTAGTTGTTGTTGTTGTGATTTTTGATGAATAGTTTGGATGATACAAGGATACACGAGAAGAACACGAGAGATAAAAATAATGAGCTTTTTCTTTGTTTCATTTTCTCTTAGTTTTTTTTTTCACATAGAAGATTTGTTTGTAGATGTATGAATGTGTATGTATGAGTGTGTGTGTATATGTGTATGTGTGTATGTGTGAGTGTAGGTATGTGTATTCTAAGCTGTTTGGCATTTTGTTTTCATTATATATATTTATGCGATATAAGATACGCTCCCGTCTAGAAATTTTTTCTTACGATTTTATATACACACATTTCTTAAGTTTTGCGATAAGCCTGCAGCGGGTGTGTGTATTTGTGTGTGTGTACTTGTGATTATTTTTCCACTACTTGTATATATATATTGTTATTAATATACATTTATTCACTTATTAATGTTTAATGGGTTTGGTTTTTGCACTTGCAATTTGCATTTATTTTGTAGGCTATTGCATCCACTTGGGCAGCGAGAGATTTTCAACACTTACAGTGGGCGATTCCAGGCCCAGTTTGGGCAAAACCGAGCCACGTCCGCCGGGTCGTATGATAAGGCCCTCAGCTTCCTACAGGAATGCGGAGAGCGAAAAATAGAGAAGGGTAGGAAGTTAATAAATAAAATTCGCCTGTGGGTCAAACGGCAGCAATTCTACAAATAAAGCGCTCCAAATATTTATGCTGGTGCTTAGGCCATAAAAAGTATTGAATATGACATCACATTTGTTATTAAATTGAACGTAATCAAAGATAACAAAGCTGTTATCGATTTTCGGTGGTTGGGAGCTTCATTGGTGGATCAATTCGGGTTGTGCTACTTACATGACTGGAACGACTGCGAACAATGTCCGGCGTCTGAGGCTCATCCAGCAGCACCGATGGCGACTCCGATATGCCATGACCGCGACGATAGCGTGTCAGCGCCTCCAGCACCTCATCTGTAGCACGATCCGAAATGGCAGCTGCTAGCGATTGCTCAATTTCACTGCGCAAGAGGAAAAGAGACAAAAGATTTGCATTAGATGTGGAAGTTTGACATTGCGGGGGCTTGGTGGGGGTCAATCTACTTTGTTGCTTTTGACGACACTGTTGCCGTCCCTGTTTCGCCTTCCTGATCCTCGTCGGGACACTTGCTATAGGGTGGCCGAGTTATGCCGCTCTCACCGGCGCTCGAGCTGCCCCTAAGGCAACAGCACAAAGTGCGCATCAGACCCATCTCGGCAAACAGCTGGCGGAGCGCGCACAACACAAAAAAAATCAAGGAAGCAGAAAGAAGAAAACAAAACAAAACTGAACTAACAACTGGCACTGTAGCAAACTTAACGGCACTCAAATTGACAATGAATTCGCCTGTGCTGCTCGACGCGCAGCTCGGGCTCAACTCGATATTCTGCCGCGGAGCAAATGTTAAACAAGCACACGGACACACTCGCGCACAAAATGTGAATGTATTTTATGTAAGTTATTTTATTTTTTATTTTTATTTTTTTTGGTAAGCTGGGCGACAGCACCCGTTTGGGCTTTCATATGGAAATGCATTCAGCTGTTAAGTTATTTTCTGTTTGCTTAATCTTATCTGTGCGCTCAGACACACACACACGCACCGAAACAGGCGATGAGTAAAATACTTCTTTGATTGCGTGCATGTGTTTGTGTGTGGGTGAGTGCCAAGAGAGCAAGATAAAGAGAGCGAGAGAGCGCGTGCACACAAATTGTGTTTTGAAAACAGCAAATTGGCAAGCTCAGCTGTTAGAGAGGAGTCGAGCTTTTCTTTAGTTTTTTTTTTGTATTTCTGCTTTATGCACTGATGAGAGAGACTTGTAAGCTGCAAATCGAACAGTGAGGCGGAAGCATTATCAAAGTGTGTCATGAATTCAATGCCATACTTGTCTCTTTTTTAATACAAAATATTTTAATGTTTTTGCTTTTTGGCGTGAAGCAAGAACGTGTGCACTTATGAATAATATCAATTAGCGTGCTAATGTGACATTGCTCATATTAATTTTGTTAAAATCTAATAAAAAATACTATGTACAATGTATATATAAACTTATATTTTAAAAATTTTGTTTGAAACACTTCTAAAGGAATAAAACTTAATACTGAGTTACTATTGGGTTTTTCATATCTGTCTTTGTTTATAGATCAATATTTCGTAACTGAATTGCGTAGCTGTGCAATCATAGTGCATGTGTGTATGTGTGTGTGAGCGTGAGAGTATCAGATTTAACTTATGAACGCGTCATCTTGTCTGCCTCAGCTCCACTCTGAGTCACACACAAAGACACACGCACACATTGCTCTCGGCCTTGCTCTTCTCTGGTTTCTCTTCTGTTTACTCACCCAACTTTGTTCATAATCTCGCTGCCGGCATTGTTGAGCAAACAGTTTTGCAGAAAATCTTCGGGTATTTGGAGTCGTTCGTTGAGCGCCTTGCGTAGATCTTGTACAACAATTTGATTGCCCAGTGTTTTGGGGCACTGCTCGATGCCCGTGCGTATCATTGTCTCCAATGTCTCTTCCAGATAGCTGCGAATCGTGTAGCTTAGTTCGCTGGCGACGCGGGTCAGCTTCGTTTCGATGGGATGCGCATCGGTGCGCACAGCCTCCTGCAGTTTGGGCATCAGTTGTTTGCAGTTCTCTGCATCTGTGATCAGACGTTGCACCGCCGAGACATTGTCGCCGCCTCCTTTGGCTATAGAAATGGTGTCCTGTGTCTCAGCGACCAGCTTGTCCACCAGCTGGTGTGTGGAGGAGAGCATGAAGCCGTGCTGCAGCCTAAATCCTTGGCCGTTCGCACGCTTCAGTCCGTTGCAGTTGCGCTGCAGCAGCTCCTGCATCTTTCGCATTACGGTATCCGTTTTCTCCGGATGATTCTTCAGATGCGGCGCTATATCAAATACCGGAAACGGAATCGTCCGCATGCAATGATTATGTTCCAAGGCATATACAATATCCGCATAGCCCTGCAAGGTGACGCTGTTCTTGTCCAGGTAAATGGTGCGCAGTCGATTATTGATCTGCAGCGCCTTTGCCAGGAGTCGGGCACCCACATCGCCCATATAGTTGCCACTAATGTCCAGCTTCTGCAGGCTCTGATTGCTGCCCAAGGCATTGATGAAGTCGTGCAGATCGTGCTTCAACTTGTTCTCCGACAACACCAGCTCCACCAGTGGAAAATCATCCTTCTGAATGAGATTCACTAGGGCATCCATCACTGTCGGTATATGCTTGGGCTTCATGCCCGTCATGCTGCGCGTCAAATGCAGCGATCGTATCGAAGGATTCTTCGATATGGCTGACAGCACAGGCGCCAGCTCCGCATCCAGATCTAGCAAGGGGAATGGAATATCATTAATCAATGCCTCATCTTCATCTTGATCCACTTACTATTGTCGCTAATGTCCAGGCTCTGGAGCACACGCACGCCGTGTATGCAAGACTCCAGAACGTGAGCACCTTGAGCGCCCAGCGTATTGCTGCTCAGATCGAGATGGAGTCCCGCCGTCGACTCATTGCAGGCGAGGCCCAGCAACAGATTCTTCAGCGCCTCCATTGGCAGCTTGCAACCGGCTATGTTCAAATGCTTCAGACTCAGTGTGCTGGTAAAGAACTGCTTGAACGACGGCGGTATCTCTTTGCCCTTCTTCGTGCTGAACGAGTTGTGAGAGACATTCAGGTGTGACAGGTGCGTGGCACAGCCTCGCAACAGAGCTCCAAACAGCTGTAAATTATATAAAAAGGGGAAAATGTTAAATTGATCACTTAACAGCAAACAGCTAAAAGCACTCTGTTAATAAACCATCTATGTTAAGGTTTGTTTAACATTCTGTTAACATTGGATGAATTTCATAAAACAATTGAAATTTCATAATAATTCATCAAATGTTTATTAAGCATTATTTTCTTTTAATAAATGATTCCCATAAATATTTTCTTATTAACAGGCGCTGTTAACATCTTAACATTTGTGCATTACTTACATTTTCTAGCGTAATATCAGTCGATGCCAGATCTAGATGTTCCAGCACATTTGGTTGAGCCAGGAAATTGTGCAAATTCTGTAAGCCAATCAAATTAATGACAATCAGTTAACTATTTTAGCCTGGAGTATATTTCTATATATATGTATATATTTTACTTACGGTTATGTCATCCTTGAGACTGTTACCGCTCAGATCCAAATAGGTGAGCGAGTTGGGAATACTTTGATTGAGCGAAAGCGAATGCGACATCTGATTAACACCCTTCGAGGTGAGTCCACAATGGGCGAGGGCCAATTTGCAGAGACCCTTTGATACCTTAGCAATGGGTCCAGCCAAATGTATAGCGCCTGATCGAATGAAAGAAATTCGTATTAATTTTATGTATTGAATCAATTATAGATCAACAAATTAATATGGAAATCAAATTGAAATTTGCATTTGTTTTCTGTTTTTTAATTTTTTTGTTATCATTGCCAATCTATCAAGAAATTTTGAATGTACACAGAGAGCAAAAGGCGTGAAGCAAGCGGCATGAATGTGAATGTGAATATAGATGTGAACATATACATATAGAGAAACAGAGCGAGAGAGAACTGCCAGAAATTTGCTTATGTGACCGGAATTGCGATGACTAACTAAAATTTGGGTAATAACTATGATATATATACATCATATTATTTGTATGAAAGATCTTTGATACCTGATATTGAATTTCTATGATAGATAAATGCATTTGATTATTAGAATATTTCTTCTTATGAATGGTGTGAAGATAAATACTTACAATAATAATTTAAAATTTAAATATTTAGTAGGAGTACTGAGCTATGATTTATAATATACATGATATATCATACAAAAATTAGAGAGTCTAGTATTCTATTTCAGTTGAGGAATTCTAAGAAAGATATATTATTAAATTGGAAATATTCTGATATATGGTACAAGAACTTTAAATAACATTTTGAGAGAAATTCATTATATATAGCCTGATATATCATACAAATATATGAAGTGTGAAATTCCTGATAAAGAATCATGAGTATGATCTAGCCAAAGAGGAATATATTACAGAAAGATTGATATGAAATTAGAAAACATAGAGCTTAGTTAATGAATGAATTAATATATATAGTCTGTAGACTGCATGAATTTAGAATAATTTGAGTTTTTTATACACAAGTGAATTCATAATTAGTTGAGGTCACATAAGCACATTAAGAATGGAAGTGATATCGCATATTATGAGTAAATGAAACAGCGATTAGCATTGACATTAACATTAACATGAACTTTAACAATAACATTGAACAACAACAACAATGCAAATGTAAATTTAATTGTGATTCGAATTGAATTTTGAAACCTAATTAGAGTTCGATTTATCTAAAGTGAGTTTTATATATGTGTGTCAAATGGGGATTCTGCAAACCTTGTACAATCTTTCCCAGTAGAGCGCACAATGAGCTAGCTCCTACACATGACAAATGCAGACACACACACACACGCACAAATATTGAATATATAAAAACATTAAACAAAAAGAAAAGAAAACAGAAAAAGAACACAATGTTAAACAATAAATGTTGTTAATATGTTAGGAGTAAAAGAGAAACGCAGTTAGTTGGATTAATTGGTTTAATAATAAATTCGACTGCTCATGGGTCGGGTAGGTCTGGTACACGATAGCGTGTGTTCACTGTGCTACACACCTTTGTCCTCGATTATATTATGACTCAAATCGATGGTGCGTATCGCTGGACTGCTGTTCGTAATCACAGATATGGATAGCTTATTCAAGAAATCCCATCTAAAATGTAGAATAACAAATTAGCATCGATCGCACACGTTTAAGTATTCGAGAATACTCACCTTAAACCTAGTGCCTCCAGATGCAGCTCCTCCAGCCACATCGAACGCTTGAGCACGTGCAGAATGCGCTCCAGCGTCTCGTGGGAGAGACGCATGTGAGCTGCCTTTAAGCCACGAAAAAATGTATTATACTCCAGTGCCGAGACAATGGCCATCAAGTCTCTGTAATAGATGAACAATTGAATTAGTTAACATTAAGTTAACAGAATGCGAGCATTGTTAAGAGTTTCAAAACCTTAACACTTACTTGGGCTCCAGATGATCGAAATCGCGCAGATTGAGCAGCCGTGTGTCATGGGACAGGTAAATCGTGTCCACATCCCAAGCCACCTCCTCGCGATAGGGCACGCCATGGAAATCGCACATGCAGGCATATTGAGCGCTGAAGCCGCCGCAGGGACCAACATTACGCGGATCCGAGGGACGGAATTCCTCTGAGAATATTGTCTCTCGCTCTGGTGGCTGTATGTCGATCTAGAGGCAGATAGAGAGAGAGAGAGAGAGATAGATAGTGAGAGAGCAAGTCAAGGTAAGTGAAGCTCAGCTAATCGCTGTCTATGCGCGATTTAAACGCGTTAACAGCGCCATTAACACTTTCAAGAGTTTGACGCTAACTTTGCGTGCTTTGGGCCAATTATCTTTTTCACTTTGTTCGCCCATTTGTTGTAGCTGTTGTTGTAATAGCTATTGTTAGGGCCATTGTTGTTGGCTGCTTGAAACACGCCCAAGACACGGGCTCAGTAAAAACACAAATAATACAAAAATGCAAAGTTTTCAACAAATGCCAGACACAATGTCGAGCTGGCGATGAGTCAAGTGGAGATTTGCATACAAATGCAGGCAGCAAAGCTGGTAACAATTACAACAACTACAATTACAATGATTCACTTAAAATGCATTGAATTATTAAGCTCAAGTAGCGCCAACTGCAACAAATTTCATATCCAAATTGCTTAATTGAAACAACGAGCAGCGAACGCGCGTGCGTGTGCGTGTGTGTGTAGGCCTAAGTGTTTGCGTGGGTGTTTACGCACCCAAGTAACTCTATAAATACATATAAATGAAGACCTACACGTATCTACATATATGTGCATAGCAATCTGATCTTCCATTAACAATTTAATCAAAACCATTTAAGACTTCGCCTTGAGCCAACTTAAGCAACGATCTAGGCTGAAGTGATTATTTAATAAGAATTTTGTAGTAGCTAATATTGTTATGCTAATATATAAATATATAAACAAGTAAGAAACAAGGTGGCTAAATTTGAATGGCTGCAGTATAAAAGTACCAGGCGAACTGAAATTCGTAGAGTGAAAAATTGTAGTTGACAGCAATTTAACATATTACTGTTAGCTCACTGTGCGTCAACGTACTTGCAGTTAACAGGGCGGTAACAGAGCACTGTTACTGCATTTTCAGCCCACAGATCATTTCTAGGCGCCTGGTACTTCACCAAAATATCTATTAAAATTTCGGAAATAACAGACCATTAGAGAGGGATACATTAAGTAGTAGAGTTGGTTTAGTCCGGCTCTCTTAGCAGAGTCAAAAGTCGAGCACTTCTAACAGCATAGGGCATAGGCGAACACATGTGCGGAAACGAGATAGCCTTAGACAAATAAAACTTTTTTATAGTGCCATGAAACATTATGCGATTTGTTGTTTATTTAATGAAAGCGATTTTTAATCTATGCAATTTATGAATTGTGTGTCAAAAGCTAAGCCAAAGTTGACTCTTGGCCAATGCATGTTAAATATTTAATTGAGCTTTAATTAAAAGCAAATTGTGAGTCAGCGATAAAAAAATATGACTGAAACGCTGTCAAAGCTAACCCACACCCATTTAATTAATTATTGTGTATTTATATACATATATGAAACTATAAAAAAAACGTGCGTAATTTAATTAAAAACAATTTCAGCAATTATTTTATTATAAATATATATTACATACATTATTGTATGCCATTTGTTGAGATTATTTAGTCATGGCTTAACTTTAGCCATTTGTTTTTTTATAGTTTAGAGAACTTCAAGTTACGCTATAAAAACATATTTTCTATGGAAATTCCCACATATCGCAAAAAATGACAAAAAGTTGGGAAGAAACTTTTAGTTATTGAGCTGTTAAGTTGTTGTTGCTTTTTTTAGTCCATAAAGCAACTAAGTTAGGCAAAAAGTTAATACGAAAACTTTGCGACTTTGGCGGGTTTAAAAGGAATCGTAAAAAGTATTTTAGGGATAGATTTTGAATTACTTAAAGACGGAACTTGAACCGAATTTTACGCATCATTAACTGAAGAAATTGATATTGATTATTTTTTGTTTTAGGTATAGATAATAAAATATATTTATAACTATATATCACAACCCATGATGAAATACTTCGTATATGTTTTTTTATATTTCCTATTGAATGTTATTTTAACAAATTATATAAATTAAATAATTTACAATTTCATATTTTGTGGATGAAACATTTTCTCTTTTGCTTTTCCACTATTTCATATGTATTTTATATATTTATTAATCTTAGTTAGTGATATATGAACTGCGGCTACTGCTGATATCACTCATATATGTAAGTATATCATAGAGCTAGCTATCTATCTACATATATATTATCAATATCATGTTCCGAGCCAATTATACGAATACAAATGTTTCGATTGCGTGTTCGGTTTTCTGATGCTTACCTTTTTAATGATGTACTTGAGAGGAACTGTTGGAAATATTTGCTTGATCGCCGAGGCTAGATCGGTCAATATGACATCAGCATTCTGTGAATGATATATATAATGTATATATAGTAATGATATGGGCTATATATTCGTGTATATAGTATAGTTATTTACCGAGCTAAAGTTGCCCGCGTCGCCGGTGGTGACAAACGAATATGGACGATCGTTTGTGATGATCGAGAAATGTGTTGACTTTTTGCTCTCAACGCCCACAATATCCAGATAATGGAAATGGCATTCGATCTAGCGAATTAAGAGACATATTAGTTGTAATGAATCGGTATATATCTATAGACAGAGAGAGAGAGAGAGAGAGAGAGAGAGAGAGAGAGAGAGAGAGCGAGAGTGTGTGTGTATACTCTACCTTTGTGGGGACTTTAGCGCTGAGCAAATAGACCCGAACGGGCGTAAAAACCTGCAAAAAAAGAGTTTTTTATTAGAGAAGAGAATCTATACTTAGGGCATTATAATATCCATAATACACTTAGGGAAAATTCTAGTACTTCCATTCCTATCATGACAAAATATTTCAATATGATTTAGATAAAGTTGTTTTCAATTTGGCGTTGAAAATTTAGCAAATTTCGACTTGCTAGACGATTTTTAAATTTAAGTCAAGTACAAAGTGCTTTAAATTTTCGCTGAGTGCACCGGATGCACATGCAAAAGCTTGTGCATATGTTGAGGTCAGAAATATAAGTACTTTTGGGGCTGTGGGGCTAAATGTGCTTCACAGTCGAGCTGCCAATTTCGAGGCGCAAGCAAACGAAGTGCAAAAAGCAGGAGGGGATAGCGGCAGCTGGGGAGGAGCAGAAGGTAGAACCTAACTGAAGTGTTGACTAACTCAATTTTCTTTGAGTGTAAAAGAAAACTTTTTTGCAGCATTTAATTGAAAATCAAAGTGCGTTCTGTAATTCATTTACACGCTGGGCACCAAACAAGACACTGGAGGCGTAGGAGGAGGCGGTGGCGGAGGCGTGGGAGGAGGAAGAGTAAGGGTAACATAGGGTGTCGATGGGAACTGCTAAGTAGCCGTTTGTCTGTGCCTCGGGTAATTGGACACTTTGTCTCACTAAGCAGCTTTTATTTTGTGCGACACTCGGCTCGACTCGAAGCCTCGAACTAAATCAATTTTCCAGTCATGTGACTCTAAACGAGGCGAGAAATTAGCATAAACTGAAAGCGCTCAGGAGCCAAAGGGCAGGTATATTGGATTCAACAACGTCGCTAAGTATGCTATAAAATATCAATTACATTTACAGCTATGCGGCCCTCGAAGAGGAGGAGCAGAAAAAAGAAAGAGACGGCAAGTGGAAGCCAAGCAATTTAAAGTGCTTTAACTTCGGCTTTGGGCTTGGCTTTTAATTGAGTTTTGAGGCCAAGCATGGAAATGGACGTCAAGTCGGAATGCTTCAAGGTAACTGCTAGCAGCTGCTGGTTATTAAATGGGCAGGTAGATAGATGAGAGATGGAAGATGCAGGTGAGTAGAGAGGAAACCAGAGAGAGAGAGAGAGAGAGAGAGAGAGAGGGAGCAGTGGGGCTGGGACGACAAAGAGTCTGGCTAGATAAGTGCTGAAATAGGGAGACAGGAAAGAGGAAAGAGGACTGAAGAAATTAAAAAAAGGCTGTATAGACTATCAAATGCTCTGCAAAGTATAAAGACATAATGAAAGAAAGAGGGAGATGCAGAGAACAAGAGAGTGAGAGAGAAAGGGAAAGAGAGAATGGAATGGACCTGAAAATAAAATATATAAATATATATATGTACAAGTATATTAAAAAAAATCTAAATCACTTATCGATTGTAAATAAAATAGAATCTATCTATGTATACAAATATATATTCAAGGTAAATGCCGCCTGTATAAACAACAAATATACCCCATTGAATGGCCTCTGCTAGTTGCAGGGCATCACAACTCATTTGAATGCAATTTGGTCTGCACAGCCTCAAGCGAATCATTTCAACGTGCAATTTCATATACAAATCAGAGCCACGGCAAATCTGTAGCTCAGGCCCAGGCAGATGGATGGGAGGCAGGTAAGACAAGGTAGATGTTGGAAATAAACACCTGGGGCCAGGCCACTTGATGTTTGGCTGCGCTGCACTCAACACTTACCAAGACACGATTCTCTGTTTTATCGCCTTTCGTTTCCAATTTGACCATATACTTGACCAAGATCTTTGTGTGTCGACCCAGAATGGATTTAACGCTTTCTGCAAGAGACAAGAAGAGGCAAAAGAATGCGATTATTAACTGTGGAAATGTATGAAGCGAACATTAGCTGGAGGTTAATTAAAAACAATTGGCAAAATGCCAATTAAGTGCATGCAGTAAATTAACAGTTCATATCTATAGTTACATATTTATATATGTACACATATGTGTGTGTATATATTTATATATGATATGTGCACGTAATTGTTATTATTATGCATGCCAATATCTATAGAGCGATTGTGTTATGGCTATGTGTTGTGGCTATGATGCCAGGGTGACAGCTCGTTCGTATATTGCCTTTTCAAATCCAAACACGTAGGCACTTTATGAAGGCAAGTTGGCAAAAAAAAAAAAGAAGAAGAAAATAACACACAATTTGAAATTTCGCTGAGCTACACAGCCTTAGATGCTCTCCTCTCCCTCTGTCTCTCTCTTACACCTATGGCTAAGCCCCGCTATTTTCATTTACATTTCCAGCTACTTAACATAACGCAGACACACACACATATTCATATAACAATCGTACTCTCTCACTCTCACTCACACACACAGACACACACAGTAGCAGTCCCTCGCAACGATGACGAATTTATTCAAAGTGAGATATTTTCATGTGCATTTGACAATGCCAGCAGAAAGAGAGCACAAAGAGGGAGAGGGAGAGAGAGCGGGCAGGCAGAGAGGGGGGTGGGTTAGGTGTAGAACACTTTGAGTGTGCTTTTGTTGTTGTCGGTGTTGTAGGCATTATGTCATGCGACAGGCACGCCAAATCTCAAGTATGCCCGGATGGCACACAAAAACCCGAGCAAAGGAGCTCCAGGAGCGGCTCGACGGTTGCTGGGGTTAAGCAAGCGGTACTCGATGGTTGGGGATCTCTGCGCTTTATGACTCCCCGTCTGGGCATTCGAGCACCGCATGGCAAAACTGGAATTGAAATGTCAGATATTTTTGGGTAGCCCAGCCATTGTTGCTACCCCGTTCTAAATCAGCCATATAACCCATTAAACATGCTACATACATACATAAATATATGTACATATCTACGTATATAAACAAAATAAATGGAAGCACAAATTAGCTTTGGGGCACGTCGTAACAGTTGAATGCATAATAACTATTCGAAAATCCAGCGAATGTCAACATTTGATTTTTATTAGTGTGAAGTGTTTAAGGGAGTAGATGGCTGTATACCATATATAGGAAAATAATAATTTCTATAGTCTTATGGGTATATATATTGAAACCAAAGCTGAAATAGAAATTGAATTAGCTAGTCAGTTCATTTAGAAAACTTAATATAAAGTCTTTACATTATTACATATCATCGAAACTTAAATCAAAAGAAAATAAGCAAAATAGTTGACAAAGTTAACCGATTACAGTTCTACTCTGAGCAAAACAATGAAATTCAGTTCTTTATAGCAGGTATTTGCATATAGAGTTTCGAAATATCCAATTACTCACTAAAATCACACAATTGAAACTTACATAAACATATACATATATAATTTATTAACTCTTAATCATTAGGTATACATTACAGCATTTACATAATATACAAAAGGCATCTGTAATTTCACAATGTTTACATTCGCTTATCCCACTCAATATCGAAAAGCTAACAATGAATAAAAAATCTAAACATTAAACAATGTTAATCTACAATTTGCCACTCAGTTATACAGTCAAATATTATGCCCTAGGGATATATTTCGTATGAATCATGCCCTAGAGAAACTCTATTGTAAAAAAATAAAAAAACCTGAAGGGGATAAAACAAATTTTATGCTTGTTTCTTGTTTTTTTCATTTTTGGAGCATTAAAATTCCTTGTGCAAACAAAAGTGAAAAGCAAATACATGAGAATACATATGTACATATAAATATGTGTGTGTTTGTGTGTAGACATGTGTATTTGGCAGTGGATTTGCATGATTTGCATGCCATAAAAGAACAGCGGGAGCAATTAGGGCCCTGACCACACTCACTAAACAGCCGCAAAGTTGTGGCCAAAAAACAGCGTTGAGAAAAGACATTAGCCAGACGAGCCAATTGTGTGTGCGTGTGTATGTGTGTGTTGCGATTGTTAGTGTCTGTAGACACGCACAGACACGTAAACAATAGCAAGGGCCGCCACCCACTGGGCAAACACTTGTAATGGCGCCAACTATTCCCAAAGGAAACCATAACGCAAAAACTTGAGAAGTTATTTAAACAAAACAGAAGCCGACTATGCAATACTCTGTGATAATAATAATAATAATATGTATATACTGCCTCTCATACTCTACTAATTTTTATATAATTTACATATGTATGTATATATGTATTCATAATTTATAGATTTCTAGAAGTCACTTCAAATATTATACTTTAAGAGAAAAAATACATATTTATAAAATTTTTAACTATTTGTAGCATCAGTATAATAAATAAAAGCTTTCGGCTCTTCCTCATCTGCCAATATGCTCTTTCGCACTCTGTGCAAAGAGAGTGACAAAAACATAGTTCCGTGCGGCGCGATGACAATGATAAAGATCGGCCATCAACAACGCGAGCAGCGAAGCATCCAAGCGGCAACATTGACAGTTAGCCGAGAGAGCGGCGGCTGCTACTGTTGCTGTTGCTTCTCTTAATTGCAGTAAAAATGTGAATGAACTTTGTGTTTGACGCTTCTACAGCTGTTGCTACTGCTGCTGCTGCTGCTGCTGCTGCGCGGCTCAAAAGCTTACGCGCTCTCTTTTCCGCTAATGCTCGCTCGCTCTAGCATGAGTCAAATGATACTGTTTTCTGGGTGTGTTTGCATGTGTGTGTGTATGTGTGTATTTGCTGTTCTGTTCGTGCATACAAGTGCCCATCACCTGACACTATGTCAATATCAGAATGTCGCATGTAGATGAGCAGACAGAAATGCACACACACATAAGCAACTGTCTACGGCAATGAAAATGCATTTATCGCTGAGCTGCGAAAAAATATCTGAATTGCAGAAGTTATAAGTATGAAAATGATATTTTATGTACTTACAAATTATTTATGAAAAACTTTATAAAACTATAGAATTACAGAAAAATAAATAACATATTTTATTGCCTTAAAAATGCATTTTTTGCGCCACTTGAGCATTGCGGTTCAAGCTTTTTGTACTACTCTTGCCTTGTGGCATATTTATCATCGTCTTTTATAAAGTAAATACAACAAATTCAACAGACAGGTTTGTTATCATTGCCTAATATTCTACCCAAACACCTGCAAACTGTCGTAAGTGCAAAACTCCTTCAAAATGTTCATTCATAAATATTTATAAAGTCCCAAATTGTCCTTTATTCCCATTTACCTTTTGTGCACAAGTCAAAAGTCAACAGGAATTCAAAGAGAAACAAAAACAAGTGAAATTCCGTTATCTGCCTGGCTTTGCAAGATTTGATTGGCTTTTTGGCAAACAGAAATTTCCCCATACCAAAAAAAAATTAAAGTTTTTTTTTGTTGTACCCTACAGCAATTACCTTGGCCATGTTCCCAATTCAAGCTCGTAATTACCTGTGCAGCCGCCGTCTCGCAGTCTCGACTTCATTTCCGCTTAAAGGAAATTTAACTTTAATTGCAAACTGCGGTCAATTTTGTTCGGTTCGGCGCTCTGATAAGCAAGAGCTGCAGCCACAGGTCAAACGATACCTTTTCGATACATTTCATACTTTAGATATTTCTGTATGGGGTCAAAGAACCGATGCGCCCTGCATGTTCGGAAAACTTTTCATTTGATCTGAATAGCGGATTTCAGCAGCTTAACAGCATTGACAGGCTGCACAGTGTGGGCGAGGGGGACAAAAAACGATAAGTGTGACCCAATTTGGCAAAGTTTTGTTACTGCTGCTGTCGAACATATATATAACATATACATATGTATATATTTCTTTTTCTTTTTTGCTGAGATTACACGAGTTCAAAATACTCTGCTACAAGTGCAGTTGTGGGCGTGTATCCGTGTGTGTGTTGCCCTGTCTGAGCCTTTTATTACGACACTTGTGTGTAGTTTGTTGTTTGTGTGCGCTGTTTGCTGCGTGTAGATACACACATATACACGCAATCAAAGTTGTTGTGTTAGGAGCACAAAGGCTGTCAAAACTCTGGCGAGAACTAAATGAATATGAAACTAAAATCAGTTATACAGTTTGACAACTTTGCACACAGAAGAAAAGGAGAAATACAACACACCTATATACATACATATACATGCATATAGTATACCAAGTCAAGCTCAAAAGCTTCTCACTTGCCGAGGATTAGGCACAGCGCAGCCCAAATATAGACACGTATACACACATACAGCTACATCTAAATTGTGAGTACACACCCATACTCACATACAGACAGCCACCAGCCATCATTCTTACAAGTACATTTTTGAAGTCATAAAGAATGCGACAATCGCTTTCAATGTTTGCAAAAACAACAAACAATGGACAAGGCCTCACCTACCCACAACTCACCTCTCTCTACAGCTCTTCGCTCAACTGCTTGGGCTAACGGTACAAAAAGCCGTGCTGGCAATCAAAGCTGTAGCTGAAGCCAAACGCAGCAGCACAAAAGAAAGTTAAACGAAGATTTTTTCTTTTTATTTTCGTTTTCTTTACACACAACTTTGTGATTACTTTACGTTATGTTAATTATATTTGCACAATGAAGCAATGTGGGGGTGTGTGCGCAAGCAAGACAAGACAAGTAGTAAGAGTGTGATAAAGAGAGAGAGAGAGAGAGAGAGAGAGAGTGGTCGGTCGGCTAGCGTCTATTGCAATTTACTTTCGCGCTTTATTATTAACAGCTGTCGACTGCTGTTGCTGTTTGCTCTTTACATAGACAGCTGAGCCGCTTAATGTTCTAATTACTGTAAATCCAGACACTTTCCAACATGCACAGGTTTATATGTAAGTGTTGAGCTCTGTTAAAATATTTGCTATAAATCTATTGTGAGTTGTTACCTTTGCACACATCAGTGGGCGTGAGCTTTAATTTATTTGACCTCATAACGCAGTTTAGTGTTGCGAATTTGGACACAAAGCTTTCAAGCTGCCAGCACATTGTTCACAGCTATGACGAGCTTCTATAGACAGCGACAGGTTAGCCACATGCTCGCGCGCTCTCGCAGTTACCCACTCTCTTTGCTATCTTCTTCTTTGTTCTATGTCCCAAAATAAAAAGTAGAGCACAGCACTGCGACCATCCAGCAGCAGGTCAGGGATGCGACTGAGCGCAGCAGTGGAGGTAGTGGCAGCGGCAGCCTGCGCCTCATTAAAGTCACTTTTTGTTGTTGGTGCTGCTGCTGCTGCTGCTGTTGCTGCTGCTGTTGCTTATGTGACACAATTTCACTCAAAATGGAGCATGAGTTATTTTTACTTTTTCATTCTCAGCGTTAGTTTTTGGAGTTGGTGTCAATTCTGCGTGCTTTTGTGTAGCTTCTTTTAAGCCGTCGATGTCGTCAAACGAGTTCTGACTTCGCCGCCAACTTTCAATGCGCCCAAATTGAGACGACAAATGCAAAAAGTGTGTGTGAGCGTGTGTGTTTGTGTATGTGACTGTGTGTCACTTAATGAGACGCAAGTTACTGGCAGGATAACTGGAATTGGAGCAAGACGGGAAATTGGCACAAGCATGCCTAGCTCACACACGCACACAAAGAGAGAGCGCTTAACGAAAGAGAGTAAAAGTAACAGAACGAGAGAGTGGGAGCGGGAGAGCACCGGTTGGTCAGCTTTCAGCAACTAATTGCATACAATTTGCCATTAGCTGCATCGCAAATGAGCCAGCGGGCAAACGGGCAAGCGACAAACGCTTAATTGGAAGTATGAATTATTGAGCGCGTACATTTATTGGCCAGCATCTGGGTCAATCGTGGGTCACACGCACACAGCAGCATACATATATATGTAGGTATGCCCACTCATGGCCTTCACTTGGACATCCAATAAATTTCCATAGTTTTGCATTTTCGACTGGAAAGGCAGACTCAATAAAAAAACGAAAATTGGAGTCATTAATTCCAGAGAAAACTTGTTTTTGTTTCAATTTTAGCTTATTTCTTTTGTTGTTTGATTGTTGCAACAAACTTTTGGCTTAAACAAATGTGTGAATCAATAGTGAATTTTAAAATAATTTTGCAATGCAATTTTTGTATGACAATCGGAAGTTGAGCAAGCAGCAAATTGGCAAAAACAATAGATGTGCACATTTGTTTATAAAAGTCTGGCAACTGAATTTTCGGATGGTCGAAAAGGGAAATCCCCAGTTGCTGACTAAATATTATAAGAGTACCTGCAATAAGCAGCTCATACTTTTTATTCTGGCATGATTATGTCTAAGAAAATAATAGAAAAATACGATAAGAGTACAATTTTCGTATATTAGTTTTTTAAGCTGATAATTCAATGTTTGTATACAAGTTTTATCAGTGTTGACTTCACTGTTTTTATGAATATAAGAGTTTTTATAAGGCTGACATGTCTTCAATATTCATGTATAAGAGATTTATAATTGTCGATGCAACTTTACAAGATTTATAAATGACTTGACTATCTAAATTGTTATAAGAAGCAGCAATCGACAAGTATTGCTAAATCTTATCAGATCAGATATGCAATATGGGCGTATATGTATGCATATCTCGCTAAACTTATATTTCAATTTATCAATAAACAAAATAAAAAGAGCTAATTGTTAAACGACTCAATTTCCGCTAAAAAGAGGCGCAGTCGTTTTCCTTCTTTTTAATGGCGTGCGAATAAGAACTTCAACAACATCCCCCTACTTCTCTCCCTCACTCTCTCTCACTCACTCTTCCAATTGGTGCGCTGGTCAAAGCGTTATACGAACTTATATCAATGTATGACGCATATAAGAGTTGCAGCAAGTATATGTACAAACTGCTTATTAGCTTCTTATTGGATATATAAGAGTATGTATGTATTTTTTGTTTGCTTATCGATCTCACCTTCGTCTTTGGCTTGCCGCAGTACGTCGCGTATCTGCAGCTCAATAATGCGCCGCAAATAGTCATCGATATGATTCATCATTTCGTTTGTATGCATTTGCTTTATATTCACATGAAACATTAATAGCAATAACAAAAAAACAAAAACACAATGTAAATAAGCAATAAGAATATAAGTTGAGCCCAGTGCAATCACGTAGACCCAATTCGAATCCAGTTAGTTGTGAAGCGTGCGTCGGATTCAGTACTGAGGCGAAATGCGACAATTGCGATCGTTTCTTATCAGCCCAATATTCTTATCAGACTTTTCGAATAGAGAACGTGAGCGTAGCTAAAGCTAACAGAGCGTCAGAGAGGGAGTGTGAGAGAGCGAGAGCGAGAGCGCGCTGTTTCAATTTGTTTTTGGGTGTGACCGTTAGGTGTGCGGGCAACAGATTTAACACTGTGATACAAGATTTTGGATTTTTTATTTTTAAGAATCTCGATTATTAACAGATAAAAATAATAAAAAAAAAAATAAAATAAAAATTGTTATTTAATTTCTTTTACTACTACATTTGTGGTAGATGACTAAACTTAACTATAATTAATATATAATAATATTTATTATACATAATTCATTTTATTTGATAAATTATAACAATTTGACCATAAACAAATTTTGTTCAGCTTAGAATTTCAATTTGATATTTTTTTCCAGTCAGCTCTTTTTGGCTGTTAGTGTTGAAGCACAATTCCAAATGGAATCTAATAGGAATGGCAAACGGAAATTGGGTGTTAACGCTTGACAGAGCAACAGACGAGCGTGAAAAGTTAGCCAAATAATAAAAGCAACAACAAGTAGCAGCAGCAGCCGCAGTAACTGCCACAGCGAATCAACGTCCACTCACAGTTTGAGAGGCACTGCCTTTAGCACGGTTGGCAATTTTCATCAAGTTCGTTGGCATTCGCGCTAATTTGATTTGAGTGCAATGACAGGCCAGCAGCAAACGACTCCAGAACCAGTGGAACCAACAGCCACGCCCACCCACCAAGAGGCACGCCCCTCGTCCTTGTCACAATGTCCCCTTTTGCCCAGGTGCAACATTTGCTGCTGCCTTATTTGCAGTTGTTGTTGTTGCTCCAGTCTCCAATTAGCTTTGCTGCCAATTAGCCAAAACATTCCACTTGCTGCTCATAATTTAGGTAAATGTTTTTTTTTCTTGTTTTTGGGAATTGGTATTTGGAGCAAAACTGAGTCGAAAGCATTGAAAATTTTATTTATGTGGCACAAACAAATTGTTGTTGCTGTTGCTTTTGTTGCTGTTGCAGCTGCGCTCGCTGTGAAAATTCCAGCGTGAAAAATCAAATGAAAATAAACTCACAAAAATCCAATTGGGCGAGTGATTTATGTATCTGTGAGTGTGCTTGTGTGTGTGTGTGTGAGAGTGTATTTCTGTGCCTACGTATTATTTCAACTTGCAGTTCATTTAAGACACCTGCTGGCGCTTCATTAATCATCAATCAACTTCCCCTTTCTTGATAACACACTTCCAATCAGAATGTATACCGATAACATACAATTCCCAATTAGGCTCTTAATCATAGTTGAGCTAAATAATGCAGCAGCAAGCAAAACAAAAAACGATTTTTATTACAAATAAATATTATCAGAGAGAAATGATAGAAGCTAAAGCTTTTAATTATTAATATTTTTGTTTTTTTATACAAAATCTTATTTAATAACAAATTTAGCGTGTTCATCATGTTCACAATAAATATTTATAAATATTATTCATAGTAAAAATGTTATCACCATAAAAGTTCGTATTTATAAATAATAATCAAATTAATAACAAAATCTAGATGACGAACTGCCGCGAACCAGTTGAGATGAACTTTGCAGCCCTGCTTAGCTAGGCTAACGGTAATAAGAGTTTGCGAGCCTTTAGAGTAATGACGGGCAATCACACAATAAAAAGTAATGAAAAAACTTTAAGCTGGAAAAATGTAATAAGAGAACATTTATCTATTCTAAATAAGTTTTCTATTAATTGCAAAGATAATTTATCGATATATGCAAAATTCAAAATAATAATATAAATAAATATATTATTATTGTTGTCGTTGCTGCCGTTGGCAGCAGCTGCATCTGAAATTTCCCTCTGTTTATGCATGCAGCCGACAATCGCTTTAAATGACGGGCAAACAGAGCGCTGACTAACAGTTATTTACAAGTAAGTACACACATATATATATATACACGCACATACATATACACATGCATTGCACTGCTGTCTGTTTGTTGATTTTGTTTATCGGCGCAGTTATAGTTATGAAGCCCATAAACGATGCGGTCAATGCTTCTGAGCAATGCTTTTCAATTGTTATTATTGCTGCTGTTGTTTTTATTATTGTTCCTTCTACTTGCCGTTTCGCAGCGCTCAACTCAATTTCAACTCAATTAAACATCATGGCGCGAGCAATTAATGAGAGTTCTATCAAAATCGAGCTTGCCCACTAGCAGATACCATGTAAAACGTAACGTATCACATTTTACTAACAAAATTCATGAAATAAGTCATATATATAAATGTAATCAATATTTTTCTCGTATTCAATTGGCATATCTCTTATCATTTCATTACTCCATATACCCATCTTAGGCAATTATTAGTACTGGGTAACAAAACGGAGACTATGCAAATGAAAGTACATTAAACACACACCATCAAATACATAAAATGCATATGCATGTGTGTTTGTGTGTAGAGCACGCTGCAGTTGTAAGACGACTGCTGCTGCGGTGCATCTCAAACTGTCTCTCAACAACCAGATTTCCTATGCTAACAAGCTGAGAGAGAGAGAGAAAGAGAGAGAGGGTGACTGTGACCAGGTAGAGTGGGGGTTGAGTGGGGGCAGCCAGTGTGGCGTGTCCGTGTCGCATTGTGGCAAAACGGAAGTGCGCCGAGCGAGAGGCAAACGTCAAGAACAAAACATAAACTGAAAAATGCCGAAAACAAAAACACAGCGCAGCGCTAACGGTGGATGAAGTGAGGTCTAAGATTATGAAGGGCGGCAGAGTAAGGAATATGCACGCAGCAGTTCTATGGAAAACAAAGGCAAAAGGAGTGAGTGTGTGCAAAGAGAGATTATGACATGATAAGTAAAAAAATCAAATACAAAGAACGATAACGATTACTCACCATTGAGGTCCTTGGTTAATTGCGAACGCGTCGACATTTTGGCTGTTGTGTTATTGTTGTTGTTTATAAGTTTGCGGCGAAAGTGGCAGCAATTTGGCAGCGAGCGAAAATGAAGTCAAACAGGAATAACCACCAGGCGGCGGTGGCAACAGAGTCCACTGCGGGCGGCGGCGGCAGAGGCGGCGAATTGCGTGCTGAGTGCCAGGCGAAAAGGGTCCACCACAAAGCAATATGAACTTTGTTGTTGTGGTTCTTCTTCTTATTCTTATTTGTCGTCTTGTTGTTGTCGATACAATTTTGCCTCGCGCATAAAACTGGATTTAAAGCCTGGCTACGCTCGCCTTTCGGGACGAACGGAAACAGCCTTCAATTGTTGCTCGCACATTTTTCGCAACGGTTTTCCTCAATTCTTTTTCTTTAATACACACACTTCCCCACACACACTCTCATACACGCAAACACAAACACTTTTCACGGTTTTCCACCCTCTGTCGGGGGATCGGTTGGTCTAGCTTCGTTTTTCTGCACTAACAATTGTTTTTTTTTTTTTTTCTTCAACTATCTTAAAAGCAAATGAAAATTAATTTGCGTATTAAAGCTTTGGCAATTCGTTAAATTTGAATATTTTGATTATTTGCTTGGGAATTCTTGGAATTCTTTTCGGGTTTCCCTTTTTTTTTTTTTTTTTTTGCCGCAATCGCTTTGAATATTTTGATAAAGATTGAACACTTTTGGTGTTAGCTATGTGGCGCTGCTATCACATTGACTTAATGCACCGCACACAGTTAATTTATTTGACTAAGAACGTTTTGCACTAGTGTGCAAAAAATTGTGCCTTAAATATTAATATAAAAAATTCAGCGAACTGGCACCGCGAACAACACACACGACGAATGAAAAGCGTTGGGTTCACTGTGCAGTGTGACCAGTTTGCGTACGCCAATAAATAGCGGTGCATGCTAAGAAAATACCAAACAGCTGTTAGAGCAAATAGAGAAAATTAATACATTTAATAGTTTAGCATAATTGATACCTATATTTTAGGTAAAATTAATGTTATTTTTATTCATTAAAGTAGGCATTTGTATATATTTAAAGCTATGCATTTGCAGCCCTAGCTGCACAGTGCTGCAAAATCAAACAATTTCGAACGCTTTACAGCACCATGTTTGCCGCATTCTGAATGGCGCCCGAAATAAATACCAGAAGAAGAAGCAAATATCAGTTGAGCAGACAACATTTGGAGCGGTAAAATGGCAAATGTGCGCTGTTTGCAAAAAGTAATACGCCTACAAAAGTTTGTGCTGCCAATCAGTAAGTAAATTAGACAATAATATAACAATTGTTGACACAAAGCAAAGACGCGCGCGTGCTGGATTCCGCAATTCGCCCATTACGAAAGACGTGCGAGTGAGAGTGGCATTCAAAGCGAACAGCTGTTTTCTTTACACTTTTTCCATTCCTTTTCCGTTCGATTTATACGTCAGGGGGGAGAGGACAAAGCAAATGCTGTGGCTGCCGGTCAAAAGTTTATTTAGAATTTTTAGTTAAAATAAAACAAAGTAGAAATAAAAAATCAAAACAAAAAAAAAAGTAAATAAAACAAAATCAAAATAGAATGGACGTAGAAATGGAAACGGAGCCGGCAACAGAAGCCGAGAACCTGTTAAGCCTAATTAAGCGTATGCTCCACGAGCGCGATTACGATGGCATCAAAACGCTCTTCCAGACTCCCACGGTTTTCGCGGAAATCGAGCCGCACATGCCCGCCGCCGCATTAAACATGTATACGGAAATCTGTGCACCGACGTTAACGGACGACACGAATGTGGAAGACACGCAGTTGTTCGACTGCGTCAACGAGCTGCTGAAGATCGTAGCTAAATATGCGCCATTGCAGCAGTTTATGCTGGAGCTGATGGAAAAGATCGAGGAGAGCAGCAGCATCGCCATATTCTCGGCATATCTTCGGGCATTGCAGGTGGTACTGCTGCGACAGGGTGAGTCCAAGCCGCAAGCCATCGAGTGGTGTCTCGCCTCTGTAGTTACACGTGTGCGGGAGCTGCCGTTACCACGGTACCTCAGTGAGGGCTACGATGAGCAACAGGCTCACCTGCTGGAGCAGGACAAACAAATCGAGGAAATGCTGGCGCATTACATCACCATCGATCTGTGCTACGAGCCACTCTTGAAGGTGGTGCTTGAGCAGGATTCCAGGACATCGGTCTTTCGGGACTGTGGCCTGAATCGTCGTAATGCCTTGACCTGCTTCCTGATTCAGCTGCTGGGCAAACCTTTGGCCTTGCTCGAGCTGAGCAATGTGCCGAAGCGATTGCTGGAGCCGGGACAAGCACACGTTTGTACGCCCAGTCCATGGCGCCTGAGGCCGGAGTTGACCCAGCAAAGTTATCTCCAGGCTCGCGCCAAGGCGGGCAAGACACAATCATATGTCCAGCAGGTGCTGCACACTCTGGTAACGGACGCCACCCGACTGCTGGGGGATCCCTATTATCTGCTCTGCCTGGTGGAGCAGCGCGCCCGCTGGAAACGTCGCCTGGACGCCGACAAGGGCGTCTACGAGATGAGCAGCCAAAACATCTTCCTAATTGACGAGAAACTCCCACTGCCCGCCCTGGCCATGTATTATCACGCTCTCCTGGTGGGCCAATTGCTGCCCAAGTGCGCGCCCAAAGTCTATGCGCCACTGCATCTATTCGAATCGTGTCTCTACTTGATCTCTGTACTGCTAGAGCAACCGGAGCCACCGATGCAGCATTGCGGATTACGCTTGAATGATTATGCGTTGAGCATTCTGACGGAGCCCGTGCCGCAGCGTTCACTGGATTTGGAGGTGCATAAGCGCTACTGTGAAGTACTCTGCAAGATAACGGGCTACTCCTCGCAGGAGTCGCTTCGTCAACTGGGCCTCCAGGTGCTGCATCACTATATACTCGCCTTCGAGGATACAGCCAAGTATTTCATATTGAAGAATCTGCTGGAAACTGTACAGCACGATGGCATCTTGGGCTACCTAGCGGGAATGTATAAGGACCTAGCTGCCGCTCAAATGGAGCTGAAGGTGCCCCTGAGCGAGGTCTACAGCGGACTACAGTTTCGGTCCATGGTGCTGCGGTGTGTTTGCGTGCTGCCCCAAGACGTGAAATCGGATCTGCTGATGCATTCGGTCACCATATCGAATGCGCTGAACATGGTGCGGTACTTTGCCATGGCTGACCATGAGAACCGGACGGGATTTTGGAATGTGCTGCCAGAGATTGAAGAGCGATTCCTTGAACCCCTAAGCAAAGCCCTAAACTTCTCCCTCGCCCACTACAAATCGTACAGGGAACGGGTGCTCAATGGCCAGAGCACATCCGATGACGAGCTCATGCAGAAGCAGCTCAATATGCTGGCCGTGAACATAAGCAACAGCGGTATGGACGGCGGCGACGGAGATGGCCATTTGCCGGACATTGGACGTGAGGAGAAGCTCGAGGTGTTGGCCGGCTCCATAACGGGACTGGAGTCACTGCGCGTGCTCTACCTGCTAACCAGCGATAATGTGGAGCAGAGCTCAATAAAGCGCAAAAAACTACTCCAAGCGGACTAGAAATTCGACAAAAGACAAATCAAAAGCATCTGTTTCTATGTTTATATCTCCTTTGATCGAACGTAAATGAAAACGAAATTTATCCGACAATCATAATGGCATTTTTTTTTCTATACTCAAGTATGTGTTTGTTTTGATTTTGCTTTTTTTTTACGTTCAACGGGTGCTAATTGACCAAACTAACTGTGCTCTCTGGCTCAGCTGTCGCCTCCAAAAAGGTGTTAATTAATTGCACAGCAAAGCGAACGAAGCCAAACTGTGAGCTTTGCCTTGTTTTAGTTGACCTTCAAACTAATTAGAGCAAAGGGGGAAATCACAACTCTACACGAAATGTGAGACAAATTGTCAACTGCAATTTAAATATTTAAAAATTAACCTGCTACCTGGGTTTACCGCAAGCTCAAAGCTCAATTACGTTGACTATCAAGTGGAATCACTTATAACAAAGAATCACTTATAACTTTACTGAGATAATTTAGTGACTAAGGGTAGAGGTTAAGGAGTTTCCTTCGAGTATATTGTTGCTAAGATAAAAACATTTGAAATCTTCAAAAATAAAGTCTTACCGTTTTTGTAATGTCTTTCTAAAAAAATCACACAAGATTTTCTTTGAATGCTACTTGAATGGCCTTTGCAATCAAATTAAGTAAAGTTTAAACTACTAAAAGCAGAAGCTTTTTCAGCTTAAACTTGAGATATTCCTGAAAATTAGATACATTGAACGGCTAGAATATATTTAGTATACTTTAAAGTACTTTTTATAACATTAATGAGAAATGAGAAAAATGTTTGCAATAAAAACTTTCAGCTAATTCAATTCAATATATTATTTATAATTTTAACTATATTCCCAATAAGTTCTGTTATACTTCATTGATCGATTGATTTGCAGATGCACAAGGCTGCTGGCTGGCCATTAGCACCGCTGCGCCAACCGCCGCCGTGCTCACACTGCAACAGCAGCGCCCAGTGTTGTTGCCTGCCCACATTGGGGGTCGCAGCTACTCCTCGAGCAGCGACAACTTGGATGAGTTTCGGGCGCGTGAGGAGCAACGCGAGAGGGAACGCGATGCAGCCGAACAGAAGGCGTACAAGGCCACGCAGAGCGATGCGGGCGGCGGTGCCGGCATAGGTGGCGGTGGTGCGCCAACAGACGAGGAGCAGTCAGCTAAGCAGGCCAAGGTGGATGCCATACGAACGCGTATTCTAGATGCAGCGCTGCTGCATGTGCCCCAGCTTGGCTGGACCAAGCAGGCGATTGTCCAGGGCGCCGAGGAAAGCGGCTTTCCGAGCGTCGTCCATGGCATGTTTCCCGAGGGCGGCTTTGCGCTCGTCTCCCATTTCAATGGCAAGTGTAATGCGGAGCTGGTGCAGAGCCTGCAGAAGCGAACGGACAATGGCCAAAAGGAGGTCGGCGATCCCCTGGATTTCCTAGTCCAAGCGGTGCGCCAGCGCCTCAGCATGATTGAGCCATTCAAGGAGCAATGGCCCCAGGCTATGGCACTAATAGCACAGCCGGCAAATGCATCCACAGCTCTGGCGCAGGTGCTCACCCTAGTCGATGATATTTGCTATTATTCCGGCGATCGTTCCGTCGATGTGAGGTTGATTAAAACGAGTCCCTCTCCATATATTCATTTGCCTTTATTGCTCCACAGTTTGGCTGGTATACGCGTCGCATTGGCTTGGCCACCATTATGAAGATGACGGAGTTGTATATGCTGCAGGATACCTCAGCTGGACACGCTCAGACGTGGGAGTTCCTGAAGAATCGCATGGATGAGGCTGTCCAGCTGCAAATGGCTTTAGCTCAAACTGAGGGCATGACGCAGACATTTCAACGTTCCTTTAACTCTGCTTTCATAACGGTATATTGAACCGACTTAATCTATAAAAGTTACTCAACTTAAGTTGATTATCTCTCTCTATCTCTCTCTGTCTTTCTCTGCCTCCAGGCGCGCAACATACTCGGACTTGGCTACAGTCGCCACTAGCTAAGCTGCACACAAATTCAGTAAATGTCCAAAGAACAAACGAGTGCTATGTAAAAATATTCAATGTATGTTTACTATATATAACAATATTTACACCTTATAAAAATTGTCATAATATACCTGATCTACGTGTATTTATGCATATTTGTAGGCTGTTTCTTCTAGCGTTTTCGATTATTTCTTAAAGACTAAAGCAGATTCAAAATAATTTTGAATTTTTGTTTTTCAAATTAAATTTTTAACATAGTCGTATCAGTTTGTCACAAATTATTTTTCTTAAATAATTTCTTGCCAGGTTTCGATTTAAAGAAATAATTTAATTTAATATTTTTAGTTTTAAAATTCAAATTTTAAAATGTCTTTCTCTCGGTTTATCTCAAATTATGTTTCTTGATGAGTTTTGAGTTTTAAAAAATACTTTAATAATTGTTTTCAAATTTTTAATTTTATATCTTCCATATCACACTTTATCATAAACTAGTTTTCCTTAACTATTCCTTATATAAATTGTTAATTGTAAATATATTTTCAGTTGTATTCGTTTTTCACACTTATACAAGTCTTATACGAATCATATATAGTGAAATATGCATAAACGTCGTGTATTTTTGTAGTCATATTGGAATCTAAGTCAATCTACAATTACTATTATCTTAATGTATAAAAACTTTTAAAATTGGGGGCTCAAATAGTTGTACAATTTTAAATCTATCATCTATGTCTGTAAAATGATTAATGATTAAATACAGTGGTTGAAAGGAAACTTAAGCAAATTTCTTTTAAGGGTCATATACGAGGTTCGTATGTAAAGTATAACGAATTCACAGTATTATGGATGGTTTAAATATGGAGAATGGAAATATATACAAAGCAATTAAATTAATTGTAAAGGGGTTCATAATTAGATATGAAAATAAATATAGTTCTGTCTTTAACCGATCAGTCCTACAGTAATTATTAATTTCCAAAGGCTCTTAATTAAAAAAAACAAGTCCCTTTTTTAGTGTTGCTATTCGAGATATATTTTGATTTTTAATAACATAACTGAGAAAACATGGGTGCTGCATCTTCGTTTTTCTATTATTTATGGATGTACTACATAATCATACATGGGGAAGTGTTGTCTGTTTACATTGTGTGTGCAGGGTATTTGGAGGAGAGTACAGCCACTCGCGGTTGCACAGGCAACACTTTCTCAGGTACAGGAAAGCGAGACTTCCATGTCCAGGTATCTTCTTCCCGCGGTGTCTGTTGCTCGGGATCAACGAATACCGCTGGAATAGTACACTTATTGGCTTCGTTGCATCTGGGAATAAGCCGGCGTTTGGTTCGCCTCAGCTTGTTACGCTTAGCTGAAACCACATACGAATACAGCTCCGATATGTCTTTGCACAGATCGGAGTGCTTCAACAAGGACTTCTTATGGGACGAAGGATACTTTAATCTACAATTTCCGTTACTCGATCCATGGCAGCAATCGGATAGCTGGCGCACCGGACAGAGGGGACAAGCATAGGGTATCGGTTCGCATGGCGTCCATTCCATGCGGCAGCAGTGTTGGCACATTTCCTAGCTATGTTATTCAAATTTATTTCGAGGAAAAATTTGCCAAAAGTTAGAAACGATTTGTAAACGGAGCTTTCGAATTTTCTGATCATCCAAATTGGAAAGCCACCAGGTTACAAACGAAAACAAATTCTGACTGATAGCTCCAAGTATAAAAAAATGGATAAGTTAACCAGAAGTGAAAATTCTATATTAATAAAAGTAAGCTATGGATGTTTATATAAAAAGTATTAAGCTTGGCTGTTAATATAAACATTTGCGGAAATGCTTAAATATAAATTTGTTCTTTTCTAGATAGTTTCCCTAATTTAACAATAACATTTCAAAGAGCTCATCAACAACTGAAATTTTGTATTGTACAAATATTTTCTTTAAAATCTTTGTTAGCAATTTAAGTAAAGTAGCTATAAATATATACATAAATATAGTTCATCCCTATTTACTAAACACATTTCTAATTGAAAATGTATTGCACAAAATAAAACATTTAAAATAAGACAAAAAACAAAGATTCAAAAACAAATTTAAGCACAAGGTTGCAAATAGGGTTCATCATGTTGCGGCAGTTGCTCCACTTTGCTGTGAATTGAAATGAGATTCGGAATTAGATTTAGATTTTGTTTGAGACTAGTATACTATATAGCACATGCCTATGTGGATTGTCAGTTTGAGTTAGCTGTCGCTTTAACTGCTTTTGTAGCCGCATTGGTTGCTCATTGCTGGCCAGGATCATCGCATCAAGCTGCTGTTTGAGCTGGGCAAATGTGGGTCGATTGCCCGGTATGGAGCACCAGCAACTTGTCATTAAAGCAAATCTGTAAGAACATTTATATATATATTTAAAGACTCTATCTACTCTCCAGCTACATACACTTCATCTGTGCAGCCTTCGGGCTGCTTCATGCGTTGTCCCTGACGCAGCAGCTGCAGCAAATCTCTGGGCGAGATGGAAGGATATGGCATGCCGCCCAGTGTGGTAATCTCATACAGCAGCACCCCAAAGGACCAACTGAAAGCAACAAGTAAATATAAATATATAAATTCTGTATGGTAGACATAGATCCACACACTTACACATCGCTCTGGCTGGTGTACACCTGATGGGTCAGCGACTCCAATGCCAACCACTTGATGGGCAGCTTGCCACTGCCACCAGATTTACGATAAACATTCTCATGGTAGACATCACGACTCAGACTGATAATAATAATTAAATTTAATTAATACGTATGCCATAATATATATAATTTATTAATACTTGCCCAAAGTCTGCTATTTTGATGGTTAGATCCAAGGAGATGAGCACGTTTCGTGCTGCCAAATCTCGATGCACAATTTTATTTTGCGCCAAAAAGTCCTGTGGATAGAATTCATTATCATTCCGTACTTTTTCTTTCTCTATATATGCCTTTACCATGCCAACTGCCACCTGTTGCGCAATATCCAATAGATCGGCATATTTAAGTGGTTGCCTTTCCAATACTTGCTCAACGGCTGGTGTATTGAAGTACTCCTGATTTTCAAAGCTAGCCGTGCAGCAGGTATTTTTCTCTGACTGGTTCCCCTTTTGATTACGCTTCAATAGGTTCTTCAGAGTTGCCACAGCAGCAGCTGCTGCTCCTGCATTTGCCTCAATATTCTCAATGCCGTGCAGTCCATAGGATTTGTTGTCAGCAGCAAGTGTTCCCTTGCCCCATTTAAAGCTGTTATCTTGGCGACTGCTGTTTCTGGAGAGATCCGTCTCGGATTCCTCCTCTAAGGTGGACAACATGGATCGATTTATATCCTCAATACGTGTATCGTTATATAGGAGATGCCTAGAACGCATTGAGTGCTGCGTCTGCTGTACTGGATTGAGCTTGATATGCATATTCCCTGCGCTGCGCTCCTGCTGGAACTTCCATTCGTCACTGTGGAAGAAATGCATTAGACAGTTTCTCGAAAAGAGAGCAAGGTAATTGCTTGCCGCAAATAATTCTGAAGGCTGCCCAGGCCGCAGTATTCGGTAAGCAGCATCATGCGATTGCTGCACCTGGTCGAGTAGCCAACAATTCCAACAATATTCGGATGCCTGCCCACGGCGCGTAACATTTCGATTTCGCACTTGAATGCCTGCACATCCTCCTCATTGGGGTGATCTAGAAACAGAATCCTTAAATAAACTGTTTGATTTCTTATGTTATCTTACCTTTCAGCAATTTCACAGCCACCTGACGCTGTTTGTAGACACCACGACGCACTAGACCAAACGCACCCTCGCCTAGCACATCCTGCAGCAGCACAGCATGCGGGTCCACCTCCAGCTCATCATCCAATTCAAAGTTATCCTCGGCAGCGAGCGTTGCTAAGAGTCTGTTACTGTTGTTGTTGACCAACGACAAGTGAAAGTCGCTTGACTGATTAGGAGCTGCCTTCAGCTCCTTCGTTTCCAGCTTGTGACACTCTTGTCGTTGCTTCTGCCTACGCAGCGACAGCCAACACAGGCCAAGTATTAAACAAAGCGTTACAATGAATAACACCATAAAGTTAATTATGGTGCTTTCTGAAAAATAATAACAAATTTATAAATGTGCATAACACATTTATAATTGTAAAGAAAACGTACCCAGCATCCAGAGCTGCAGATCAATCTTGTCTACGGATAGAATTGTGGCATTCTGTCCGCCCTCTGTGAAGGCCACCAAATGCACCTCAAAACTGGCACCAAGTATAGTAATATTTGGTATATAATAATGACTAGCACTACGATCCACTATATACTTCATGTGATTGCTATTCACGTGCAGATCGAGTATGTACAACGTATAGTTATCCGGCAATTGTCGTGGCAGAGCCCAACTAATATTCAGGGTCAATATGTCTTGGTCGAAATGGAATTGCTGCACGCTAACATTAACGGGTTTCAGTGGAGCTGCAGGAGATGAAGAAGCATTAAAAATAGGTACCCCTTTACAACAAATATATCCCGATCCTACATATTTTACAAGGTATTTGACCATTCATCTACAAATCATTTCTACTTACGACACAGGGTATAGTTGTAGTGGAACCAATCCAGGCAGCTGGGCACGTGGAGCACCAGCCATTGCAATGGGCTCTCCAGCATATTCATGATATTAACCGTGCGAATGCCCACCATGAATTGTTCGTCAAATTTCAAGTTAGGTATTGTATAGCTGTAGAGGTTGCGAGGCTGCAAATGTGAAAGACGGTTCAGGTATAAGTATAAGCAAATTATCAACGTCCAAATATTTACGTCACGAAACTCGATAGGCGTGGGCGCGTCCATAATTTGACTATCCTTCGAGAAGTAGATCATATCAAAGTAACAATTGCGTTCTGCAATCAAATTTGGATTATTTAAATTGTATAAGACTTCTGTATAAGACTTACCTGCTGATGGCTGCCATTCCACTTTTGCTGCAATGTGCTGCCTATCGCCGGGCTGCTCTTCGAATTCTTTCAGCCGTACGTTGCCCATTTTGCTAGGCTGGTAGCCGCGTTTCAGTGTCTGATAGCTCTCCTGGATTGCTATAAACGAATAGGCGCCATCGGCATGCACAGCCAGCGCTGTAATATTATGCGCCGTAATGGCTTCCAGATCCGTTAAGGTAAAGAAACTATCATCGGACTGAAAGAGTTTAAAGATTATAGATAGACATTGAGAAGTAGATTCGAAATGCTCAACCTACCACATAGAAAGTCGACTCAAGATTCACGTTATCCAAAATTCTGTCAAACCTAATAATAAACATGGCATCTGGCATAGCCTGTCTGGCATTATCGCGCGCATGCTGCACCCACTTGATTCGAAATGAGAGCTCCGACTCTGTGCGGCAAACGAGGTTCAAGGAGAAATTCTCCTGTATTTTGCGCGGATTCGTGGGCATTAAATCCGTTCCATTTTCTTTACAGTAATCGTAACAGTTTGAAAAATTCTGTGAAAGAGAACGAAAGAGAGGAAAAGGGAGATATATATATATATATAATTCTTGATCTTGATCTATGCTCAATTCGGGTCACCTTATTTGGTATTGTGAGCAGGCAGCGCTTTGTGCAGGCGGTCACATTGAGCAGCAGTTCCTCCTTGGAGAGCTCACGCATAGGTATTAAATCGCCCTGATTGTCGTCTATGAACAGCCAAAAGAGAAATGCATATTTTGCATAGAACAGCAGCATTGTTTTTTGTTTTTTAAATTATTTTATTTTTTTCTTGTCTCTTCTTGCGCGCTTCGTTTCCAATAGTTGAACTTGCGGTTCTTTTTGTTTATTTTACAGTTTTATTCAAATTTCCTTGGGGAATTGCCGCTCTGCACTAGCTCCAACCTTCACCTACGACAGAGCCGTGCAAACTGAAGTCGAGCCATGGCAAGCGCACAGGAAGAATTGCTGCAAAGTCGCAAAAGAAAAGAAAAAAAAATTGAATTCTGTTTTCATTTCTTCTCTGTTTTGTTTCAATTTTGTGTTTCATGTGCGTTATAAAAACGTACGAACGGATGAACGGACGGACGGTCACGCTAGCCATATCATTTGTAATGCAAAAATCCAGCTCGGTTTTCGACAATGGGGCGCCAAAGCGGATTGGAGAAATGCAGAACGAAACATATAAACGAGAACGCTCCGAACGTGAGTGCATACCAACAAATACCCTTCGATTATGGAGGTGAGCAGCCGTTACCACTGAAGTTTCTACATACTTATGCATGTGTGTGTGTGTGTGTGTGTATAGGAATATAAGCAGGTGGGCATATGCACACATAGCAGCATGTGCTAAGCCACTGCCTCGTCATTAAAGCTTAATATATGCATGTACATGTATATGTATGTATGTATATAGTTTTCGCTCAAAACTATGCTCAGGCTCTCGCCTTCTGCTTCCATCTCAGATTTACTCTTCCCACGCATTTTCGCTTAACGCAGCGCATAACTTGAAAACAATTTCTTATATAATTGATTGAAAATACACAAAAACACTCAACTCTTGTCTTTTCTAATGGCAACTTTTATATTCGTATTTTTATTTTTCGATAAAAATCTCATCTACAATTGAGTAATGAGATGCAAAAGTTGCTCGAGCTCAAGTCATATTGGTGTGTGTTATATTGGAATATGTATACAAAATCTGCGGATCACCATATCGAATTGGATATCATAGGGAAATAGCATTATCAATTAACAATTATCAATGTTCAATAAGAACTATAGATTGTTGAACTTATAATTTTATTTCATTTTTAATGCACTATGTTGAACACTTTCAATACAATGAAAAATTTGTTTTTGTAAATTTCAGTATAAATTGACACAAAGGGCAACAGTATTCAACTGGACCTTCGATGGAAAGACGGTGCCCAGGAATTCGAGAAGCACTGGCTGCTTGCGTACTATTTCGGCATATTCGTCAAAGGATATCTGCAAATCCTTATCGAGGTCAAATTTGATAAATATTAATTCCAGCATGTCCTGCAAGCAGTCAAATTTATAAATATATATTAGCCATATATATTATCTCATTAATTTACCGTGCGCATTTCAATCTGTTCATCCTCATCTTCCCCCACAAAGAATTTCTCAACGAACCGCATCACATGCTCACGATTCAAATAGCCAAGACGATTCTCATCATAAATCTGGAAACGAATATCGAAAAAGTTAAGTAGAATTCAGATATGTAATAACTGTTATACAAACGCTATAGACAAATATCATGCGCTCCTCGAGATCGCTTGCGAAATAGGTGGTAAACATTTTCACAAACGATGGCAGTGTGCAATGACGATCCTGTGAGAAATTTGGATCTGTACATTCTGGATCGTCGCTGACAACAGCTACAACTCGTCCATTAATGTCTGTGTCGGTAACTCGAAACATTTGCATTATGAAATTCCCCAATTGCCTGTGCGTCATGTATTTGGCTTTTGGTCCATTCAAGAGTACAAACTTATGATAGATCATCGCGAGGCACAGCAATTCAGTTTCTGAGAACGGCGACTCCACACGAGTGACTATACTACCATAGATAAAGTTGAAGCGCGCATTTTCCATGCAGTCCAGTGTCAGATCAAGATCCTTCATTTTGCCTAGTTAACGTATTACTTTTCGCTGAATGTGTTTTCAGATTGTGTATAAAAGTATAAAAATACAAAGAGTATTTAGCCCCAATAGTATTCAGTGTACTGACGATCTATTTCATACTGAGCTATAGCTTTTATCGTAATCGTAGAAAAAGTTTGAAATGTCAAGGCTTACTAGGTTTGTTATCTTTATCGACTCAAGTTTAAAGTCAAGCACATTCCTCCTTAAATAACAATTAAAAGACATCTAAAGTTTTATGTATTTTCTTTAACTAATTGTTTAATTGTCCTTTGCTTGAATTAATGTCATTTAGTAGTAAGCTAAAGCAAAGTTACAGGGTATTACAGCGCTATACAACACAAAGTGTACAACAGGGTACATATACGAGCGTGTGTATTAGTGTCTGTGTAGGGGAGTATACCTTAGCATTGTACCTTAAAAGACAATCGTGTTTAGCTTACAAAAATTGTAATCTTAATCGAGTACACGACAGCTATATAAAAAGTTTATATATATATATTTTTTATATATATTAAATGTATGCACACAAACAACATACAAAATACAACTACATAGATGTACAATTATCGTATAAGTATTTATATATAAAATTAAAAAAAAATTACATATGTGTATACACATATATATTATAATTAATATGAAATTATAAACTTAACATAGCTGCTTGATGGGTCTCAAAGAGAAGTTCTAATACAGTGGCAAAAATAGAATACTGACTGGGAACTTATGTGGGGTGACTGCCATGCGAGAATGTGGTAAAAACTTATGCTGAAATTTGCTTAATTGATTCATTGAGTTTGAGTATTTTGCATGTTTGTTGCGACACAACCTGCGCTTGTGAAATTCATATTCGTAATACATAATAATAATAATAATACTAAGATCGAAAGAAATGCAAATTTTTGTTTGTTGTTAGTTGCTTGGTTTGGCTGTCTGTCAAATCAAATCGGAAAAAGAAGAGAACAGTCCATTCGAGTCATGTCTGTGGCAACGTGAGTATATTCGCATATGAATACGTATTCATATTCCTATATATCTATATATATATATTCATGGGTTAGTCTGAGTTTGTCTTTTGAGACAGTTTTCCTTCTTCTGAGAGTCGGCTACATTTTTCTAGACGCATTTCAAGCTAGTTCCACTTGTCGCCCACTAAATGCTGGCAATGCGTATTATTTGTGTGTGTGTGTGTGTGTGCAACTACTAGTTGTAAGCCAAGGAATTGGCATTGAGCGCCAGCGCTGCTTCCGTGCTGCTGCTGCTCGACGATGTTGATGCCTGCGGCTGTGGCTGATTCGTTCCGCTCTCCAGATGCACATTATTATAGTCCGCTTTCGCATTGCAGCGCATGCCATGGGGCACAGGTGGTGGTGGTGGCTGCTCCGCCAGCTGCTGTTGCTGCTGCTCCACTTCGCCATTGCCATTGTGGGCGCTGCCATTCAGATTATAAACAGTGAGTCGCGCCTCATGCTCGCGCCGCTGTTGACGCAATCGTATGTCATGCTCCTCGCGCATATGCCTCAGCTTGAGGTCCTGCTCCTGGCGATAGTACGACATCTTGAGTTCCTGCTCCATTTGCTCGAAGCGCAGCTTCTGTTCATGCTCACGCCGTGCATAGTCGATCTCGGCAAGGCGCGCCTGTTTCAGCAGCTTAAACAACTGTTGTTTGTATTTCTCCTCCATATCCAGGCAGCTAATGGCGGCCTCATTGGACGACGCCGCTGCAGCCGCGGCTGCTATTGGTGTATATTGTGAGCCAACAGCAGTGCCGCTAGCCGCTGGCAACTCATCCTCGGAGAGCAATGATTGAGCTTGTGAATGCTGTGAATGGGGGGAGAGAAAATATATTAAATAGGAACTCATTTATATATGTCTACTGAATCTACTTACCTTGCGCTGCCGTCTTTTGCGTATTGGTGAAGTCTTCTCGTTGTCATTGTCCTGTGTTGCTGCACCATTGCCTGTGTCTGTGTCCTCTTTTAAGTTTAACAAGGCTTTGGCTTTGACCCGCTTGCGTCGTTGATTGGACGATGATTGCAGTGGATTAGATGCGCTCTCCTGCTGCGAGTCGCCGCCAGCGGTGGAGGGCGGTGGTGAGGGTATGGCCATGGTTGATGTCTGTAGCGTATCCTCGCTGGCATTTGTGGAATTCGGCAATGCGGCCAGCGGCATATCCTCATCCTCGTCCAGTTCGAGCAGCTCTTTTTTGAGCGCACCGTTAGTGCCACTGCGCGTTTGACTGCGCGACGACACCGGATCCTTTTGCAGCTCCTCCATAAACTCAATCATGCGCATGCCCTCTAGTGCCTCCGATTTGGGTTGCTTTTGCTGATGTTCACGCTTCGCCGAATTCTTCATGCTGCGCCATTGCACCTGGATCTGTTCGAGCAGTCGATGACGAAAGTTCAGCGCATTGAATCTGTTGAAATGCATGATTAATTTAATTAATTGATTGAATTGTGCAAATATATTTTAGTGTGAACTTACTGTTTGGTTATTTGAGACCAGGCTAGTCTTTTGGCCTTGATGCTTTTAGCATCAACGCTGCGATTCTCAACGTATGCGACTTTTGTTTTGATCACTTCCAATAGGAGGCCGCGCTCAGCCTCTTCCCAATTAAGCGAACGTTTTTTGCGTGTGCCTTTTTTCTTGCCCGTTGCGCTTTCTTTTTCAGCAGACTCCTCGGCAGCATCTTCAGCATTCTCCACCCCCTCATCAGAGGCATTTGTGGCTTTTGTTTTCGACTCCGCCTTTTCGTCGTCGTCGTCGTCTTCTTGCGGCGACGGTGCACCCTTTGTCAAGAGCTCCTCCAGTTTCATTACGCTTTCGAATTTTTATTGTTTATGTATTGATTTTATTGTTGTTATTATCGTTATTTAAGCGCGTTTCCGATTTGTAAAAAATTCTTATTTGATTTCTGTATATACTACGCAACGGCGTTGCCACCGCGATTTAGTGCTGCAAGAATGGCAGCACGCAACATCGCAGTACCGATACTATCGATATTTATTAGTACATCACTGTGCACTTAGTGTGCTTTGATTCCTATCGATACATTGTCGTACTCATACTCAAGTATCGAGCAAAGTAAGTAGCAGGCTGGAAAATATAATCTCATTGGCAAATTACATATTTTTATCACACACGTAACTTAGCGAGATGGCTTTTGGTGACTATCCTGCTGAGTATAACCCAAAGACGCATGGACCTTACGATCCAGCACGCTACTATGGCAAAGGTAAGCATATTCGCGAAATTACGTAATTTTCTGCCGCCCGACATTGCGGCTTATACCATACTTTTTTTCTCCTATTTTATGTAATGGTTTTTTTATATATTTTAATTTTTTTTTTTATAATCACAGCTGATGTGCCTTTCGGCCAAGTGAAATTGGGCGAGTTGGGTGCCTGGATTGGACGTCGCAACAAGAGTCCATCTGCCATCGCTGGCGCTGTCAGCCGTGCCTGGTGGCGCTGGCAGCACAAGTATGTGTTCCCGAAGCGTGCTGGCATCGCACCCTTCTTCCAGTTGACCGTCGCGAGCATGGCGTTCTTCTATATCATCAACTACCCCAAGTTGAAGCATCACAGGAACTACAAGTACCACTAAACGGTATATCTCGTCTAAGCTCTTCAGTGTACACTTTGTTATTACAACTTTTTTCATTTATTGTTGCCATTCAGTAAAGTGAAGAGAGTTCGAACACAACCACAACACAATACAATACAATTGATGTTTTGAACACGGCCGATTCTAATAAAAAAATTCTGCGAATAACTGTGCTGCATCAAATAACCGTAAACTTCATTTACGAGCTATGGCTGCTAAACCATAAAATATCGTTTTTAATTATGCTCAACCATGTGAGCCAGTGTCTTGTTGGAATGATCGGTTCGTGAAACTGGTTAAACTGCAAACCAAGTGCTCATTTATCAAATTTATTTATGGTTTTCAAATCGATCCACATTAGACTGCTCAGGAAAAGAGCCATGTCAGTAACACCCGTCCGCTGCATTTGCTCCCGTGTCTAGCTGCCTGGATGCATTGTCTCTTGGCGGCGTAAAAATCTCGCAGATGAAGGGCAGTTCACGTTCACAACTCAACGTTTGCCAAGTACCGGTCGGTGTCAGAGCCACGCAGCTCGCATTGGCTTGGCTGCCTCTATAATGGATGCTTCACTGTATCTGTGTATTTGAAGACAAACCCACTTACCCTTTTCGCGGATGACCCACATGCCAGGCACGATATAGAAAGCACAGCAGGCTCTCTTGCTGCGTATTGCGATAGTCGAGGGGCTGCACGGATTTGCTGATATTAAATTGCAAGCCCACATAGGCCAGAAAGATGACCGGCTCTGGTTGTTCACCCACGCGCTGTCTATTATAATTCACCAGCCACTGAGATAGTGCATAAGTGCGCGCCTCGGATGCGACATGGGCTAGGCCTCCACTAAACTCGCTGGCATTGCTGCAACTGGTGGAGGCATTCAAGTAGTTCGCGGGTTGGGTATAAAAGACAAACAGACCCACTTGTTCAACGCAGCTAATGTTGTGCAGCGCTACGGGAAGCCATTGATTGGGTTTCAGATATATTGTAATCGCTGGCATATTCACCTGTGGGCCTGCCGTATAAGCTGTAGTAGTCGAAGCGACTATCGTTTGTCATGCCCGCAAAGCTCGTATTTTGCGGACACGCGAGAACATGACAGTTGAAATACTCTGCGGGCTGCGCGAATACACTCAAGTGATTCCGCGCATCCTTTTGCCGCCTGCTGCTTGTCGAATCTTTAGGCTGCGTCTCAAAGTAATTTTTGCGTCGCCCAGGTCCACCTGGTGCAAAATTTAAAGCCAAGCCACGCAGCTCACGTGCAAGCGCCATGCATTCTTCCAGAGTTCCTGTGCTCTCAAGAGCAAGTGCGTCCGTCGTAGCAGCGCGTTGGCATTGCCGTACCAAATGAAACTGCAAAGGAGCAGGATTTGAGTTGGGGCAGCGCAGAGCAAGCAAAGGCGAAATGCTGAGCAACAGCAACCACATGGCTTACTGCAGCAACCCCCAGAGTTTGGCGGGCATATATATGTATATATCTATTATATATATGCATCCATCTCTCTGACAACATTGATAACAATTTTATGGTCAATTTAATTTTTATTGTTCATTTGAATAGTGTCTATTTTTAACTTAGCTCTAAGTTTTTTATTTAAAATAATACAGTAAAAGCTCGCTTCAACGAACTAGGCAGGCAGATGTTTGCTTAAAATTTAAATGTGCATATGTAAATGCATTCTATAATTTTTACATATTTCTTTATATATTTTAAATAATTTAATATGCGAACTTAAATATTTCTCAATTGCAAATTTAAACAATTTTAATTTATTATAAAATGTAAATGCGGTAACTTAATTTATTTGTTCGCTTTGTACATATTTGTTCGAAGAGGCAAAAGTAAATGTGAATATTCAATCTTTAAGTAGGTTGTCCGTTTAGCAGAGTTTTCACTGTATCTGTGTGTTTTGTGTATTTGATTGAAAATGTTAGCATTGCACAGCTCCAGGCGAGCGTTTTAAAAATTACAAAATTCAATGCTCAAATGAAGCTGTGCAAAGACTTGGCTTAAATACTTTGACAATTAATACAATTTATAATTTTAATAATTAATATATATATATATATATATATATATATATATATATATATATATATAAATATATATATATATATATTTTGAGAAAAGGCTGCACGCTTAAAGTACGTAGTAGTATTTATTAAATATTGTAGTGCAAAAATAGTTAAACAATGACAAGAAAAAATTGTATAGATAATTTAACTAAGTACAAAGGCAGATTTATTGGAACTTAGTTTCCTCTTTTGTTTTTGTTTTTGTTTTTTTTTTTTAAATAAATTTAAAGTACAAATACAAGTATCACCTGAGCGTCGGCTGCTGCATTCGTTGTTAGTTCGAGTTTTTTAAATTAAGGAAGTTAAGATAAATACAATATCCATATAATTATAAAGTTTAATGACTGCACTACAAGAGAGAACGAGGAGTGTGCGTTTGACTCTGATAAGAATCTAAGTGGAATCCAACCGACACCAACACGTGAGTTTGTGCGTTAACAGAGCTGCCAAAATGCAGTGCTGCCCATATTATATACTTGAATAGTGGCAGCACTGCACAACTAACTCTGCGACATTAGCGGGCAATTAGCAAATAACGTGGAAATTGCCCGGTAATCTCTGCACAGGGAAATTTCTTTTGTTTTGTTTTCCTTTAATGCAAAACCTAATTTTTTGTTTTTCTAATATTATTAAATTAAAAACTTGTGACCTTACAGACTAAAACTGCATTTGACTACTGCAGGCGGCTCTATCTCTTCTTCAATGCTGGCATTTAGCTTGATTTTCAATAGTTTAAAGTTTTCTTTTTAAACACTTTGAGTGTTCCATTATTGAGTTTTGGAAATATTTGCAAACGTTTTTCTTTCTTTTTTTTCGCATTCAAATTTTGTTTTTCACATTTAGCTGCTGTGAGAAAAGGCGGTGTTTGTGTAGGGCCCACTGTATATGGAACTGCCTGAGTTGGAAACCGTCTTCGTGCTGCGACGTGCCATAATGCACAGCACGGCGGCCACCACGGCCAGCATCAAAATGAGTCCAGCAATGGCGATGGCTATGGCAAAGGTGCGCTGCGACACGCACAGAGCATCCTCCAGGGTCTGGAATGAAGGAGAACGGAAAAAGGGAAAACATTTAAATAAATTCAATTCATAAAATTAAATGCATAAATAAATAAAAAATATTTTAAAATAAAATAAAAGCCCAAAATATATACATATATTATAATAAAAATATATAATAATAAAAATAAAAAATATTAAAAAAATACATAAAAATATATAAAAAATATACACTAAAGCACTCATACATTTATCAAACTACCCTCGCATTAGTATAAATGACACTCACCTTCTCCTTGTATACAGCATCATCGTCGCTATCGTTGGCATTCTCGTTCTCATTGACATAGAGGCCAGAGAAGACCTCGATGGTAGCAGGCAGCGCTTCGTCGTCTTTGCCGTCGGCCGTTGTCTGTCGCTTGGGTCGTTTGCCCGTGCATACAGGCGCCTCTTGGCAGCTGGGATCCTGCAGAGCGCACAGGCGTACATTGCACTGATAGTACACGGAGGTGGTGTACGGGAATTTGTGGGCTGGGAAGGTAACATTGGCAGCCAGACGATCTGCCGTATAGTTAAATTGACCCATGATCTCGTTGTCCATGGGGCAGCTGAAGTATAAGGGGAATACTTGAGCAATGCGCTACCATTTCCATGCCATATACCATTTCACTTACCCATCTTCGCCCACCAGTCGCTGCTCGCCCCAGCCCAAGCCATCACGGACAATGCAATCCGTTACGTGCAGGCCGTAGAGCTGCTGCTTGTCGATGCTGATGACAATGGTCAGCGGATCGCCGATTTTCACGTCGTCGGCGATTTTGTGCTGGTCGTTGTAGATCTTCATGTGGCAGCCGGGCATGGGCAGCTCGTTGTTATCACTCGCATCCACATCGTAAACATCATCATCATCATCCTCCAGCTCATCCAGCTGCTGCTTGTCCAGAGAACGGCCATAGTCGCGTCTGTCGTGCTCATCGCTGCGATAGGCTTGTGGCTTATGGACGACCTTATGCTTCTTGGGCTTGACGGCTGCGTCGCGGCTCATGTAGGCGCAGCGCACATGGTAGCCGCGTCCCAGATCCGTTATCAGCTTCAAATGCGGCTGCAGCACAATTGTGTTGAAGAACTCGATACCGCCATCGTCCTGAAACGAGCAAAAGAGAAGCGGAAAACTACGTGAATGAAATGACTTAGGCAACAAACTTGCAAAAGACTGTGGCAACAAACTTGCCACAGCATGCAAGTCGAATCTTCGGCGGCTCGTTGGCGCTCAAGCATTTCCTCAAGCTACTCCTATTTTATGCGTCTCTCCTATAGAATGGTGCTAGCAAAACAAAAGACTTTGGCAACGAACGTGCCACAGCATGCAATGTAAGTTGAAATTAAATGCTGTCTTCGAAGCCATATGAGCGTAGCTTCGATTTGCCCCACTGTACACACAATGGGCCTACTGCAGTGTCTCATTATGCATATGGTTTGTAGCTGGAGAGATTCACGCTTCGCTGCCTCTGAAAATTGCCAGCACGAAATTTGATGTGCGACGAGGTCGCCGTCGTTAGATCACGAGCACTTCCTCAAGTCTATCTGTCTATATGGACTTATTCTGCTTCTTTGTGTTTTGTAGAATAGTGCTAAAGCCCGTGCAGCCAGGTGTGAAGCCCGCCCTTATCTCCATATCCGCACAAATTAGCAATGTTTGCATAATGAATTTTCATTTCGGTTCAGCTTAGTTTAGTTTTTAGCCCAGCACAAGCTGAAACTGAAATTGGTTGCTGCGAGCGACTGTTGTTGCCTGTTGTCTGTTGCTTGTTGTACATCCGCTGCATTGCATCATTGCTCATCCTCCAGCCGACATTCTACTGCCCATTTGCCCCTATATCATTTAATATCATCCACAGCCCAAGGCGCACTTACTTAGCTTTTCGTTCTTTTTCTCCTTCTTTCACATTACATTTTCAACACGCATAACGGTAATCGCGCTTGTGCTTGTGCTAATTTAGCAGGCAGGCAGCAGTAACAACAAAAGATATAATAACACATACACCATACTATCATGCGTCTATTAGAGATGATTGCGTGTCAAAGTCTTTAAAACACGACGTGAGCTTTTAAAGAGAAGTTTGCAGATGAGTTGCATCGACTGCATGATACTCTTTCAGAGACAGATAGATAGGCAAACCGATAGACAGACATGCCGATAGGCCGACAGGTCTATATATATTTCCCTCTAATATATATCAAATTGTGCTTTAATAGACACTCTTCCGTCCATCTCCAAGATATATACATTCTTCAGCCATCAATTGCTCGCGTGGTAGCTGGCAATTGTATTTGGGTCTCGCTGTACGTGCCGCATTCGGAAGTCATTGATAATTGGGTCTGTCTACAGATTTGGGCACGGAAATGCTTTTTGAGTGGCTGCGACGTCACCCAAAGGGGCCAAACACATAAAAATCAAAGTTGGAAGCTATTTCCCTGTCGTGCGAGCTGCAGGGCTAACAAGCAACGACAGAACGTCATAAATGCTTGACAGTTATGTGAGCGAGCTGAGTTCCCAGCAGCACAGAGAGAATGGGCGAGAAGAGACAATGGAGGCCAATAAGATGGGCTGTAATAAAATGACATTTAAGATTTGAAGAGCACATAACGGTAGATGGAAGCAGCCAGATATTATGTCATTATGACACTTCTGTGCGACAGTTCTTAAACTGGTTTAGAATATCTGAGCAGAGACAGCAGCGCCGACTGCTGCTCGGATATGTTAATGGGTGATATAAAGAAATGCACAACTTAGTCGCAGCGCTGTAAGATTCATAAATGTCAACGGCAATGCCTTAAGCGTATGTTACGTGACTTCAGGCTGCGTGGGCAGCGACCTTCGCTCCAGTCGAACAGCAGCTAAAAGTCAATTTCATAAATAAAATATCAATAACAATAAGAGAAGCATGTTTACATGGCTTACACACGCACACACACACATACACAGTTTTTGGCATTTTTCATGGTCGGCCGTTGAACGTTGACCAAATGGCCGCCAACGTTGCCTCGAGACCATAAAAGATGCGCTGCGCACTGCACAGAACAAATCGATTTTGTTTAGCCATAAGCCGATTCACACGAAAGACTTAGGCAACAAACTTGATGCTACTCCTCCTGCTGCTGCTACTGCTGTTCACACTATTCGCGGTCTGATTGGAATTTAATTTGGAAAATGTTGCTTACATATTCTGAATATTGTTTTTTTTTTTTTTACTTGCTGTTCACAGCAATTATTATTTAATTAAAGCGCCCTTCACATCTGTGTCTCTGTCTCTTTCTCTCTTGCTGAACCTGCAGGCCGCAGTTAGGTCAGCAATAAAACAATTAATAAAGAATTGACTTGACAGGCACAGGGCTACTCGGTAGGCAGGTTAATGAGTCTAGCTTATATGGAACTGAACGACAAGCGTGATAGTTTGGAAAATTGTATATCTATATAGAGAGTGTATATTGAATATAATTGAACGGAAAGCACATGCCCTGTAGTACAATTAATTTGCATAGTTAGTAAGAGTATTAGTTATCCAACTATACAATAGTAGATACTCTGAGGATAGAGGACTATGTTGCTATTGAATTTTAATTTACATCTGGGTCGATTGCATTTCTGTACATAAAATCAAGTCAGCATAAGAGATATTATTGAAAAATTAAACTTCGTTTTTGATTTTGATGGATTCAATGCAACTGGCAAAGGTTTTGATGACTTCAACAAATTACTTGCCTAGCTAATTGCAATTACTAGTCAAGCTAAAAATAAATTACAAGGCTGCCACTCCTACTAAGGATATACATATATCCCAATTTACCTATATGCAATATATTCCAAGCTATAAATAAAACGGCTAATTGAAAACTTGTATGAATCTACCTTAAACGTAAAATAAAACATACAAAAAATAACGTTTATAACTAAAATATTCATAGCTTATTTAATTGCGCTTGGCATGCACAACAACAACTCTAATAAAAACAACAACAACAACAACATCTACTACCTTAGCCACAGCAATAACAACAGGGTCGTTGTGAAGCCTCGCTTGGAAGTCAATGGCGTGGCAACGTTTGTTATTTTTTTTTCTTTTTTTGTGGCAGTTGACACGCGACTTTTTACATAAATAAAAAGTTGATGCCATAAATGTGCAGGCAGTTATGCTAGTGTGTGTGAGTGTGTGTGTGTGTGCATAGGTTATTTCATTTGTATTGTATGCAAATGTGCATTGTGCTGAGTTCATCTGCCGCGCTGACGTAAGCCCAGCATCCTGCCTCAGTCAGCAGTCGACTGGCCACTGAGATGACATCAACAAAGAGAAAAACCCGCAGGTAACTTCACTTGGCTTATATTGATTTTGCACTAAACTTTTTTTTATTTAATTGCTATTTAAATTGCATATTTATTTAGCGCTTCAACAGCGACAGAGACTGTGACAACATAAAAGACTGAGGCAGAAAACTTGCTGCGAAATTCTGGCACAGAGTGCGTGCAAAAAGTCTATGTACATGCCCGATTGCCACATTGAACGGCAATTATTTCAACGATTTGTGTCAGGCATCGAGCGAAAGGCAAAAGCAACAAATTACAAAACTCTTTAGCTTTGGGAAATTACACTAAAAACAAGAAATGTAACACAATAACAGCCGCGTGCGTGTGTGTTGGCCATAAATATGTGTGACCGGGTGCTAATTGAGATTTCAAAATACATACACAAACATATATCCATCCATCTATATGAGCTTCATGTGACTGTAAACGCTCGTAAATCGATGCTATGAGCCAATAAATAAGCCACGCCATAAAAGCATCAGTCAACATCTAGCCAGCTTCAATATTTATCTGAGCCGTAATACCCAAGCTAACTTACAAATTTATATCACAATTTATTGACCATTTCGGATCATTTGATATTTGGCCATGCATATGGGATTGGAACTCATCGACTTATCTCACAAGTTTTTATCCCCGTCAATTTGTTTAGTTATAATAAAAAAAAAAAATTAACTTGTGCTAAATCTCGTTTAAGATAAGACAAAAAGTTCTTTTTTCTGTTTAGCGAGTTCTTCATAAATGTTGGGGCAAGTTCATAAATTTTGTATAACTGGGTTGGAAAGAACATATGAGGCAGGGGGCGAGAGAAGATATATATATATATATATATATAGAAAATATGTGCGTGCAAATAAGAGAGCCATATGGATAGGTATACAGATAGAGTTAGCAATATTGCATATTTCCCTCTAGTGATTGTTTCTCCCTTTATCGCTTTCTATCCCACTCAACAGAAAAACCGAGAGTGAGGCAGAGACAGAGCTAGGGGCAGAAGTGCATGGATTGAGATGACGAAGGAGCGAGTTAGGAAGAGAGGTGAGAGAAGCAGAGATATAGATAGCAAAGATATTCAGATAGTTGTATACATATGTAGATGTAACGAGAGAGATAAATATTTAAAAGTAAGAGAGGCAGATAAGAGGAAGACAGACTGAGAGCAAAAAAGACCAAGGGAGATCAAAATAGATTGACTACAAGTAAGAGAGAGCGAGAAAAGAAGAGAAGCAGTGTATGATATAGAGAATATAGTGATATATAGCGAGAAAAAGACTTGACTGAGATATAGAAAGAGAGAGCATCATCCATTGCTGTCTTCATTGCATTCTAATTGACCTCTACATTCTACATGGTTAACTCTCCACTTGAGCTGCACTTGGGGCCGCCATCCGTGTAGCAATTACTGTGCGCCGGCTGCCACCTCCCATTCAATTGTCAACGAGTTGATGATGCAGCTTAATAAGCGCGTCATTAGCTGAATGCCAAAGAGCCATAGGCACTCATTCAGCTTGATTCAATCAGCGCGCGCCTTGCCAGCCAAGTTCGTCGACTAATCAAGTTGGCATATGGATGGGTCACCTTGTAACCAATCTCTGTCAGCAAATGTGCCTTATAAGCAGTTAATGGCGTTGCGCACAGTTCAAAAACTCAATTAGCATGTCGCAAAAGGCAAGACAACCAAATGCTAACATCTCATAAACTGCTGACATAAATCGCGCATCTTATGTGGGTGCCTAGATTTTATGAGCTGGACTGGACGAGACTTACCCGCTCCTTGGGCATCGTGTTGCAGCTGCGCAGCGGCAATCTGTAGCGCAGCGCGCCAATGTGATCTCTGCAAACAAAATGAAGAAGATGAGATATTGATGATGATGCCAATCTAAGTTGTATGGCACACACACAAGCACACACACACTCTGCCCACCTGTATTCGCTGAGGCATGAGGAGTTCTTGGAGAGGCCTTTCGGGTAGATCATGCCGCTGAACAGGCCCGTCTCGTGATTGGGTGGCGCATCTTTGATCGTGATCAGCATTGAGCCCGACTGGCACTGGACACGTACGTTGGGCGCAACGCTGCCTGGCTTCGCCGTGGGCGTGGCATCCTGAGCAGCTGCTTCCGCCTCGGCAGCGGCAATGGCAGCGTTTAGCGTGCCAGGCGCATCCTCTGCAAAGTAAAAGCGGGGGGATTAGATTATGAAATATTTGCGAGTTTACAGCTAGAAAAGACAAACTACAGTTAGACAATAACAATATTGAAAAGGCAAAACGAAAGCCGGAGGCAGAGTCAGAGCCAGAGTCAGAGCCAGAGCCAGAGCCAGAGCCAAAGGCGAAGGCGAAGGCAAAGCTCAAACGCAAGCTGAGGATGCGGCTGAACTGGGGTCATTCGCATAAATCAACAGTGATACACGAGACAGTAAAAGTAAATATTAGAAGGTGTTGAGTGACCAGGGGATACCCTGTAAGCCATATGGGAAGATATATACATATTGATTTAGCAACTTGGAGATATGGGAATATATATTCTCTTAGTAACTTGGTGATACATATATTAAACATATTTTAGATTATATAAATCTAAACATCAAGAGATACCTTGTCAGCCAATATGTAATTATGAGGTATATAATTATCTTGTATTAATAGATTTTGATTTGTATAAGTCTAGATATCTTTTAGCCATTTCGTTTTAGCATTTATATTTTCGTTTCGATATACTATAGCTTGAGCTGATAAGCCCGTTTGTGTTTCGCACAGGGTATTTGCAAAAGACAATGGCATATATAAGACGCCCCTGGGAGCAGCAACAGCCATTGAAGCCGAAGCTGAACTGCAGATGGCAACTGCGGAAGCAAAACTGCTGCGACAAACATGAAAAACTCTGGCCAAGTTAATGACATTGAAAAGCCATTCAAAGAGCAGCAGCAGCAGCAGCAACAACAACAACAACAACATCAACAGCAGCAGCTGGCATTAGAGAGATGCCAGTTCCTTGAACTTGTGTGCTGCAGTCAGAACCTTTCCTGATGCTTGGCAATTGCTGAGCCCAGAAACCAAGTAAACTGACAAGCTACAGGGCTATATAAGCTATATACCTAATATGTGTATACATATATACATATATCTATGTATTTATATATAGTGTGTGTATGTGTGTGCGTGTGCAACACCTCGCGTGCGATGCGCCTGCAGCTAGATTCACATTCTTTTTTTTTTTTTTTTGCACTGATTTTTTGCTCTGACTCTGGCTCTGGCTCTTGACTGGAAAACCTGGCCTAAGTGGAGTGGATTGGTGGCTGCGAGTGCAGGGGGTTCCTAGGTGGTTCTCCTAAGATGGCGTTGCTTTGGTTTAGTTCAACGAACCCTCCAGCAATTCGCATCAGTTAGCTGGCTTCTATGCCTATTCTACAGCACATGCTGCTGGGCCAAGTAATTGCATGCAGCTTGAAAGCCGGTTTTCTGCTCTCTGCTCTCTGCTCTGTGCTGCTGCTTTCAAAGGCAGCTTTGTTGTTCGCTTTGCTGTTGTTGTAAGTGCTTTATGTTCATTTATATTATGTAGAGTTTAGTCAAATGCAACCACGAAATAGAGCAGAGTTAAGCCCTTTCTTTACGGCTTGACTCGACAGAAATTTCTTTTATATAACATTATTTATTCGATTATATAGCAAGCTTTTCGCATTGAGAAGTTTCCTGAACACTTTTGACAATAGTCAAAATACAATTCGTTTTTCTTTTGTATGTGACAAATTTTAGGTTTTTTCTTTTGTTTTTCCTGAACATATTTTACAATAGTCTTTTATATTTATAAAATTTTAAGTATTTTTATATATATATATATATATATTATTTTAAAAAATGGAAGATTCTGTTATAATCGAAGATGTCACCGAACAGCCAAGTGTCGCGGACTGCTCGGCTGACCCACCTGACCCACCTGACCCACCTGACCCACCTGCACCACCTGCACCACCTTCGCTTCCCGACTTGCAGAAGTCGGCGGCTCACATAGAGTTGAGCACCGAAGCTTCTGACGAACCCACTCTGGAGGTGCTATGGGATCAGTCAACGCTGATGGACCTGGTGTCCGATGAGCTCGAATTGGTTAGACTGTCAAGCACCGAACTACAGCCGAAGGGATCCAATAGTTCCAAAAGCTTTACTGCAGAGATGTTGGAGCTGCATGATCTTATTAACGAGCAATTTCCATTATCAAAGATGTCGGAGCAAAAGGTATATATTATATAACTGACATAATAATTAATAATTCCCATAAACCTTCGCACTTTCCCAGGTAGTATCCCTTGAAAGTAGTTCGGATAGTAAGATGACAGAGGCGTTCATCAACCGAATGGACGTCAAGTCAACCTTCCAGCCATATTCCAGTGAGGAGTCGACCCCAGATTCAGGGAAAACATATAATTCGCAAATGAATAGGTATGATGCATCTCTCTTTTCTCTTTTCTTTCTTTGTGTTCTTATCTTATTTAAATTTATTCTTTTCTCTCCTCTCTTTCACATCTCTTTCATCTCTGTCAACTTCTCTATTCACCCCTCTGAAAAGAGAACAGTTACATCTTTTTCATATGCTTTCTATTCTTTGTACTCTTCTTCTCATCTCATAACAATCCTATTCTCCTCTCTCTACTCTTCTCATCTCTCTTCTCCTTCCTGATCCCACTTAGTCGCAAGGCCTCCGATGAGGAGCTGACATTAGATGAGAATTTCAGTCTAATACCTATGATTGATATGAGCGCGGACATACATTATGACAGACAGCAGCCCGAGCGACCTTGTTATATAGATCAACTACAGCAAATTCTGCAGGATGGCGAGAAATGGGACTTTAAGGTTTATGTGGGGGAGTACAAGTTCTATTGCTTTCAGTGCGTGCTGCAAGTCTATTCTCCCTACTTTCGACGCCAAAAACTGGAGGATTCTCATATGGTGCGATTGCCATCACATAAGGTTACCCCGGAGGCCTTTCACATCATCTACAATTGGATGCTGTTCGAAGAGCTGCCGCCCGAAAAACGCTACAGCAATCGCTGCCTGCTCGAAATCTATAGTTCGGCCAGATATCTAGGCATTACGGAGATAGTCGACGCCGTCTGGAATACTCTGGACATTATCAAGAATGAGAACGAGGCATTCACACTGATGCCCGACATGAACTACATGGATTTGACTAATTTTGAGTTTCTCTGCTTCGCGCGCATCAGTCGCTTCTTTCTGACTCTGGTCTCATCGCACGAGTTCATTGAGATGGATTTCAACTATGTCAGCCGTCTCCTTGCCAGTCATAATGTTGGCGTCAACAGTGAGATTGAGGTGAGTTAATGTTATTTTGCTACTCCTGCTCCTATTTGTGTAGCTACTCCTACTCCAACTACTTGATTACATTTCGCCTCCTTCTCTCTCAGATCTTCTATTCGGCCTTGCGTTGGGTCAGCTACGATTGGCCCGATCGTGTTGCATATGTGCCTGAGCTAATGAAGTGCATTCGCTTTGGTCTCCTCTCGCCCATATTCTTACGTTTCCTGCAAAAGCAGCACAGCACACGTGTAATGCAGTACATTGCCAATTTACCGGGTGTGCAGGAGCTGGTCAACAAAGCCTTTATGTGAGTTCCAATTCGCCTTACAGCCATCAAGTTCCACTGATGAAAATGTTCAATTCTAGCTACGCCTCCGCTGAGCTCTTCTGCAAGGATCCGCAGCAGATATTGCCTTTCCCGCTGCCCGAGTACGACGTGCCGGAGCAGCGCCGTTGGCTCTATGACGAGAAGTGCTCCTATCATCATGACCTCAAGTGTAGCCAACGTCAGTTCATTACCTATGAACAGTTCCTCAGCTATCTGGAGAGTCTGCACGAAACAGGACCTAATTACTGGCGCAACCTGGTCTATATAATCGAGCCCATCAAGTGCTGCACACGGCTCATGCCTGAATAGACACACACATCCGTATTTATAAATATTTATATATATATATATATATATGTACAGTTGTACAGTTACACACCTCCACTGCGTGCGGCTGGCCAGGCGGAAGTATGCCGCAATATTTGGCCAGCCAAGTCTTTCAAGTTGGATTTCATCGCTTTTTAATTAGACAGCTAAATGCGACATGAATTGACTTTTGCTTTGGCCTCCCTTCCTCAGCTCTTTGTTTGCTTGTCTCTGTCTCTGTTGTTGTTGTTGACAGTCAGGTAAACGTGAAGCCAGCAACACCTTCACTTTTGCAATTTCAGTTGCAGTGGCGAGATTTGTCAGCAGGATAAGCAGCTGCTGATTGCTGAATTCCCTCAACAAATTTGGCAGAGGCTTCAAAAGTGGGGAATGTCCACTGAAGTATATGAAAAACTGACCCATTTAACCAACGTTACCGATGAAATTAAAGCTAGCCAAGATTGTATTATAATTATTTACAAAGTGTGTATTCTAAATATAATTTTTAGTCATTACTTAATAAATAAATAATTATCTTAATTATATAAATTATTTATTTTTTTATTTTATTATATTATGGATTTTTTTATTTTTAAACATTATTTATATATTTTTTTATTTTAATTTTTACAGTATTTATTTTAATTTGTATTTATTTTTTGCATTCATTTTTATCCTTTGTTAATTTTTACTTCTTTTAAACTTTTATGTTTTTATATATATTTAAATATCAAAAGATGTCAAGGCGAAATTAGTTTTGATATTAATACAAATAATTCAAATAAAATGCAATTAAATTTAAGTTTATAAATATATATGCAAAGTGTAAATTCTAACTACTAAATATGTTAATTCTAACTACTAAAGGAAGTTTAATGCACTTACTCTCTGGTGTTGGAATTTGTGCGCCGTGTGTCGTTAGAGCTGCGATTGTCTGCAAAAGAAAGTGGATAGAAATTAGAAGAACGTTCATTAGCTGGACGAACAGGGGGCGACCATAAAGCTGTTGACATAAATCACGATCGAGCCGACATTAATGCCACACTAATCTATGCAACTCTGCAGGCTGCAGAGCTAAGCTCCTTTAATTAAAATGGAAATGGAAAGAAATGCGCCAAGATTTTCGTGCTCACAAAGGCAGACATAGATAAAGATAGAGAGAGAGATATAGAGAGAGTGAGGAGAGGGGGCTCTATGTATATATGGGCAACATTATTCTCACGATTCTAAAGGCGCAAATGCAGCCAAAAAAAATAAGAAAAAAAGGAAACTTTCGCCAACAGCAGCTCGCGCCGGGTTAGAGTTGAAATTCAAACTGTGCCTCCCCAAGCGGCGGCTCAGACGGAGGCTGAGACTAAGCCAAGCCGGCTCAGAATCAAGGCATGGAAAAGCTATCAGCCAGCTCCAAGCTTCAAGAGTCTGTGCTACTTTTGGCAACTTGGCACGGCCTCAATGGACGATGCAGTGCTGCGGAGTGCAGCTTGGCGCTGTTGCCGGGCTCATATTCAGGTTAATCTCACAGAGGCCAGCCAATTGTCATTCACAGCCTCTGGACTCTGATTGATGTGTTTAGCCAATTTTTCTATTTTTTCTCTTTTTTTTAGAGAATGAGGTCAGACACTGAGAGCTCCAAGTACGTCTGATAAAAGTTAGATATGTATATAGGGTTATGCTAGGGATTACAGCGAGCTGCTGTTATCTGGAATTGGTAGATGTGAATTATGGAGGTGACATATAAAAAGATAGAAAATAAACTCTTGTATAAGCTGGAAGTTAGAGTAAATATATTTTAGGCTATATAGGTATAATAAAAGAGTAAGGAGTAAAGGTACAGGGAGACTAGACTCTAGACTTATAGGGACTTTAATCATTTCCTCTTCCCCAATTTCCCTCAGTAGAAGTCACATATACAGAAGCAAAATATATATAGGATATACCAATATATATATATATATATACATATACATATATATATATATATATATATATACAATATGAGTTCTTTATATCACAATCGAGTAAACTCTATACTTACAATTAGGTGCAGCGCCGTGCATAAAATTCGAGTGCTTGACTTCATCGTGGGTGCTGCAAAGAGACAAACAGGGAGAATTAGAGAAATTGTGAGCGAACTTTGGTGATTAATTAGAGAACAAAAAACATTGGCAAACCGGTTTACTATCTGTATATATAAATCCGATTACATTATGCAAAAACCAAAAAAAAAAAAAATCATGTTTAATGAATTTTTGATTAGAGGTGTTGGTTGTTTTTCGCTCGAGGCGAAACTTTCAGCTGAGACAGCCCTGACAATTGGGTCATTCAAGCTTGCACGCCTGCCTGCCACAGGTTGCGTGCCCCGCCAGAAATGAGGTTAAAATCAGCATAAGCAGCAACAACAACACATATGTATGCACAGGAAGCAACAAGCATCATAACGGTAAAGGCGCATCGAGAGGGCGCATCTGAGGCAAGCAACGAGCAAAACCGAAAACGGGTATTAAACACATATCAATAACCAAATGGAGCACATGATAAGCAGTTTCCATCTGCACACAGCTTCCTGCATGCACAAAGTGCTGTGAGAAGAGATGAAAGTCAAGTCATGGTCAGGAAGAGGCAACAAGTTTGTTGATGCTGTTGATTGTGGCTGTTGTTGTTGCTGCTGTTGTTGTTGGTTACAGCATGATGATCGTTATCGAGAGGAACAACAACATGCAGCTTACATGGGCAGGCCGAGCGCATGTGATAAAAGCCGCTAGAGACTTCTGTTTGCTCGGCGAGATGATGTCACAAGACAAACAGAGAGACAAACAGACAGAGAGACGGAGAGACAAACGTACACACTCACCCATTGATTGCAGCTGTCTATTATTCCCGGTGCTATAATCTTTTTGGGATTATTAATAAATGGAAATTGGGTCAAGCGAGATCGTCCGCGTGCGTTGATAAATGGTTTGCATTATCCAACCAAATATATATGTATGTATATAGATATTTGTCAATGCCAGGCCCACACAAAAACGAGAGGCAATGAGAGCGAGAGGGAGGGGAAGAAAGAGCGAGAGATCTTCCGATCGCAGCTAACCGCGTGGCTTCACTCACAGCTTTCAACTGACAGCCGTCCAATGCAAAAAGCTAACTAATACAAACAACAACAACAACAGCAACAGCAGCAGCAACAACAACAACAAATAGACAATACTCGCACTGCAATAAATTAGCTAAAATTAGACGCATGACGTAAACCCATTTAGCAGCAAAGCGCAAAAATGTCACCAATTGAGCTCGCAAAAAAAGAAAGAAAAAAAAAACAGTCAACAGCTGTTTCAGGCTAAAAGCGCACCTCATGCATTTGAAATAGCGACAGCTGAGAGAAAATATATATAAATATAAGGCAAATTTTGAATACTCTAACTGGAGAGGATTAAGCTGAATTGTGAATGGCGTAGCTTAAAGCAAAAAAATATATATATTTACGCTTGCTTCTACATAAACTCTACAATAAAAATATTTAATATAATTTAATATATTTAATATACATATTATTTATAATGCTAATAGCGAATGTATTAGAGGTGGCATTAGCCTTTAAATAATTTCTCAATATTTTGCTATTTAGCCATTTTATTTATATATATATATATTTTTTTTAATATTTGCATCCATTTTTTATTTTCCATTTCAAATATATATTTAACACAGCAGTTCTCTGGCCTTAATAAATATTGATAATATTAATAAATGAATGCGAACTTCAATACACTTTCCAAAAACCCGATCCCTTTCATTCCTTGCCCCATTACAATATCAACGAGCTGCAAGCGAAAACAAACAAACAAAAACGTTAAATAGAAAAAAAAGAGAAAAAAATTGGTGCGCATTGCGCTCAACGGAAATTATGAATAATGAACTCTGATTGGCATCTGCTCTCGTTACCCAGTTTCGAGAGTTTGAAAAAAAAAGACAACAAATCAAACAGCAACATGAGCGAAAAAAACCTTTGCAATAAACCCAATGAAACGGACTCAAAAGTGACCTTCGAGTAGGGTACGTCACTTCAGTAAGCAGGAAATGGCACAGAAATCTTAATTTATGTGTTCATCAACTGAAAATTCATTTTAGCTATGCAAATTAAGTTAATTTGTAGTATTGATAGCAATGGCATAATATTGATATGATTTGATAGCGGCTTAAGGGAAATGTTTTATTAATTTAGTTTTTATTGTAGTGAAACTAGTTATATATATATATATATATATATATATATATATATATATATATATATATATATATATATATATATATATATATATTTCGAAAAGTAAAAATTAAAAAATAAATATTTTAAATTTATAATATATATATATATATATATATATATATATATATATATATATATATATATATATATATATATAATTATAAATTTAAAATATTTATTTTTTAATTTTTACTTTTCGAAATTAGTTATTAAATTTGTTTATATTTTGCATATATATATATATATATTTATTTTATTTTATTTTTTTATATACATATTTATGTATAATTTTTTTGTTAGCTTTACATTTGTAGTATTTCTACTGTTTTTTAATTTTATATTTATTTTGTTACTATGGTTTTTTTATTTTTCCATCTTTTACTCCTTTGTTTATATTATTATTATTTACAGCTTTTCTATTATTATTATTATTTTATTCTAATTCTTCTATATTATTTTTTATTAAGGATTTACCATATACAAATACATATGTACATATTATATATGAATATAATCCGCTTGATTTCATCAAACAAGATTTTAGTCAGCAATTAAAGTGTGAAGAGAGGAATATTCATTCCAAACAGATGATAATTATAAGTCCTATATAATACCCCTAATACTACTACTATATGTGTATGGTGTTATATGGTTTGATTGGAACATTTGAGCATTTTCAATCGATCGATGATCATCAATGCGAATGCGTGCGTGCATTCAGGTGTAACGGATATTTTTATGTGACTCTGTCAAGTGTCGTATTCGTTTGACACACATTCCGTAATAGCAACCGCAAACAACAGCAGCAGCAGCAGCGACAGCAACAAAAGCAACAAACACAAAAACCTTTAAGCCAAAACAAATACGTATAGAAAAAGCCGACAAATGGGCCGTGCAACTGAATAAATTAAGCGAGCTGCGAGCTGCGAGCAACGAGCAAAGCGCAACGAGCTGTGAGCTGTGAGCAGCGCGTGTAAAAAAACTAAAAAAATTAAATAACAGAAGAGACAAAAAGCGCTAAGCAAACATATTTGTTTAAACAATTGCATTTTCATTTACGAGCGCAACTAGACGTATACGTAATGTGGCGACTAAATGACCTCGCGTGCTGTTGTTCCATTGTGCCAAGCCGCCAGCCATTAACATATGCAAAAGCCCATTTTTTCATAGTTTTTAAAGTTGATTTTCTACTATATTTTGTAGTTTTTGAGCATGCTTAATTTTTAAAGCTTTCTGCTCGAGCGATATTGAAAGGAACAAACTATAAAATCGCTTTGCTAAAAAGCGCGTAACGATGCGTTAAATTGTGCTAATTGGGAGAGGGACAGAGATAGAGCGAGGGAGAGGCCTAGCGAGATGCTATTAGAAAGAGAGAGTCAGACTTATGCCATGGCGCCTTTTTAATCGAAGCATTATCTAGTTGCGGCATCTGCCCCACATTTGATTGAACCAATTATGTTGTTGTTCCACATCAATCAAAAGACTTAAGGCACGAACTCGGCGCGCAAATGACGGCAGACACAAGCTTGGGCGATTAAATCGACTTCATTAGAACGAGGCGACGCTCACAATTAGAACCAACACAAGAAACACGGCCATGCAAATTGCCTAAGGCAAATACCTAAGAGAAGTGTGTTAAGCACACACACATACACACACACTAGCACACATGCACATGCGAGCAGCGCGCCTAACCACAAATGTTTGACCTATTTGAAATGAGCAACAGACTAAAGAGGAAGAAGCAGAAGAAGCAACGAATGAAAATAAAAATCGAAACGGGCAACGACAAAGACCAAGATTCTAACAGCTAACAGCTAACAACTTTCGGTTGTGGTTTGCTCCAAGTGCCATAAAAATGAGAAATCTCCTCAGCAACCAGACTGCCCTCCCTCCTCCCATTTATATTATAGTATATGATCAATCTAACGCATCGTCTGGCTAATTTCGCTGCAATTCCAATAGAAAGTAAGTTGGCTTTTTTTATAGGGTTTCCATTTGTTATCTAGCAGCAGGCAGCAGCGGCAGCTGCATCTTAGCCCGCATTGTGTTCTTAATTATGGTAATTAACGAGGCCCATCACATATCTCCACCTCGCTGCCTCTCTATCTCTCTCTTACTCGATATATATATATATATATAGATATATGTATATAGTTTTTCTTTACAGTTTTTGTTCGCTTTTGGGGTCAGGCATGGCTTTGTCTTAGCTTTTACTTTTACTTCGCATTGAGAACTCGCATGTGTGCTAATCAAATGAGCTTAAGATCATGATCAAACTCAATTGAAGTGCTGTGTGTCTCTGTCAGTCTTTGTATCTAACCGAAACTTTCACCTGCTTAGCTATGCAAATAAGTACGCATTGAATACAAAAACAAAATACCAAATTAGAATTTCAAATCTAGCAAGAATATATATATATATATATATATATATATATATATATATATATGTGTACATATATATATTTCGGGTTTGCTGCAGTAGCTGCTATTAAGCGTCATTTGGCTGCCAGCTTAAGTTAACAAGTTTTGTATTTAGATAGAGAGCAGAGGCTGGGGCCCAGATCAAAGTAAACGCAACCAACGAAATGGAACGAATGTTTTATTTTTCTATTATTTTTTTTTGTTAACGGCTTGACGATTGCGTCAAGGTCATTGCAATTGCACAGCCTGAGTGCAAATGCGCTAACAATGCCCAGCAATAGGTCATTAGATGAACAACGGCAACTGCAGCAAATGCAACAACAGCAACAGTTGCTCATTTGCAATTTGCCATCAACGCCAACATCAATGCCCATTGTTTTAGTTTTTTCCCCTTCATGCTTTTATTATTTGCAATTAACAATTAAGACAAAGTGCAGAGACATTAATTTTGTCTCTGCTACTAAAATCAAATGACTTAGGCAACAAACTTTATATTTTTTTGTGTGTTGACCAATTGCAACATGGCCAAAAATGTTTTCATGAGCCCGTTTTTAGATACTTTATTTTTGCAACGGCATAAATGGAAAGGCGCAGCTCTCCAAGCTGTCCTTGTGCAATAAGCAAAAAAGGGTATATCGAGTTGGTTTGGCAAGAGACAAATTAAATGGCTGGAAAATCAATACAAATTTGCAGCGGCTTAGCAACGGCTGCTTGAGTTGAGACTAGGCTTGGGCAACAGGTTTTTCTATATGACAAGTATAACATTCGTTTTTTTAGTTATTCTCTTATTACAGAGCATCTGCTAGTTGTATATATACAATATATGTCTATTGATACGGAGGTATATACAGAGATCAATAAATATTCCTCAAGCTTGCAAAGTCAAGTCTTAGTTATAACTACACACAGCTTCTCTTTCTCTCTTCTTGTCTACCTCTTCCTTTTTTTCACGTTGCTCATTTCCCTGTTCAATTGCCTCGGCAATTACAAATTACAGGGTATTCGTCTATTCTCTACACTCTCTGTCTCCATCTATATGTTCTTCCATCTTAGTTCAGCCACAGCTTGCCTCGCTTACAAAATGTGCGTCAAATTTGGACTTGGTTTGCGTGCTGCTCGCCCGACCGCCCTCCCGCCCACCTCTATTTGTCTTTCCACTTGCCTTTCCGTCAGCCAAGTCCGTCAGCCAAGTCCGTCAGCCCAGTTGATTGCAAAAGTTTGGCCCGCATTTGGGCCGAGTGCGTTAAATTGGATCGTTCACAAATTGCCACATCTTTAGTGGGGCTGTGGCCTATGAGAAGAAACCCCCCACTCTCAATTATTATTTTTTCACATTTTTGTCTTCTTTTGTTTTGTTTTTTCGCCACGCAGTTACGTAAAACTTTACACAAATTGTTTTTTCATTTTAGCTGATGATTTGTCAAAAACAAAACAGAGAAAAGCAAAAAGAAAACGTTTGAGCATCCACAAAAAAAGGCCCAACGGCTATTTCGTTTAGCTATTTTTTATTTTATATATTGACGCCTAATTTTTATTTTCTTATACCGCAAATAGCTATATATAAAAGTAAAAGAAATAAAAAAACAACACGCATTGGATATTCGCAATGAACGTGACTCGAGCTTAGCTTTTTTAGCTGTTTTTTAGCCGTAGGACTTGAATATGTCTCGATTTTTATCAGTCAACAACAGCAGCAACAACAACAACGATTCCAGTTGGCAGACATTTACTTTGGCTATTTATTGTTGTTGTTGGCATCGGCCTGGCGCCCATTGTCTGCGTGTTGTTGTTGGTGTTGTTGCTTGACTCTTGTCTAGAGCTGAGGCCGGCGCAAAAACAGGTTTTGGCAAAACGCTTAACAGTTCCGTTTACTTTTTCAGTTTGCTTGTTTTTTTTTTTTACTATTGTATTAAAGCTTTGTTGAGCCTAGAAGTACTTAAAAGCGGAGACCTCCAGCGACATTGGCTACCGCAGCTCTTAACTTGAATGACTAATTGTTAATTCGAAACTCGAAAAGAACTCATTACACAGACAATTTCGCGACACGTTTGGAATTAGTGAAAAATGCTTTAAATATTATTCATTGAATTTATTAATAACTAAGATCATTTGTAATATTAAAGAAATATTTGTATTATTTTTGCAAAAAAAATGTTATTTATTGAATTTATTAAAAGCTAAGAGTATTCGTTATACAAAACATAAAAGCAAGTAACATTTAAAAAAAAATATTTTTACAGCTGAAGGAAAATGTTAAAAATAATCTAATTTATTTGCCAATATTCAAATTAAAATGATGCTCAACCAGAAATATATATATATATATATATTATTATTATTAAGTTATCCCATCAGTAAATTGTGAAAAATCGTTAGTTCATTTAAATAGTCTCGCTAGCTGTTTAGTCATTGTATTTCTCGTCATGAATCGCCGCTCGAAATAAATCAAAGCGGACTGGAAATTTGGACGACCTGGTTCAAAAGTCATGACTACATGCACTAGTTTTGATTTTGCCTGTTAGCCAAATACACAGCTAGCCACACCCACGCCCCACTTGGCTGGGATTTGAAAGTGTTTTTGTTGCTGAGCGTTGAACGTTGAACGTTTGTACAATTGCAAGGCGAGTTTGTTGGGTCAGGCTAACCCACGCAGGCGAATGCTTGTATTATTTCTGCCAGCATTTAAGCTGCTGGCTTATGGGTTTTCGGACACGTTGCAGCTAAGCTAGCCAGACTACTTTTGCAGTTCAAACACACAAACAGCAGCTGATTGAACAAGCGGGAACTTAAGCCAGGCCACAGCCGGAGCCACAGCTGCTGACTCATTTAAAAGCCAATGTAAATTGTTTGGCACGCCTTACAGCCAAATGAAATGAATAAAAAAATCGAAAAACTGCATAAATACGAATTTGCATAATTAGAGAGAAGAAACAGACAGCAGACATATGAGTAATGCGTGCCAGACAGACTAAGAGAGCGAGAGAGCGAGATGGGGAGCGGGAGTTGGAGCAGTGCTAAGTAGCAAGTTCGTTGCCTAAGTCTTTCGTATGGAGAGCCGTTAGCTGCTTGTTAGCTCAACTGTAAAAATCAATATGGTAGCCAAAAATGTCAGAAACGAAAAGAAAAAAAAAACTGAGAGAACTATAGAAAAATCAAACATGGAATTCAACATTGTAACTTCAAGTTCTGGGCGCAGGTTGAATGAACCTCTGAGCTTTCTTTGCGAGGCAGCAAATGGCAAAGCGATTATAAGTCAATTATTAAGTTCATGAACTCACAGCGTAGCCATATACTTATATTTTCAAAGTCAAATCATAATTATATACTATATAAATAACTCAATATAAATATTTTTATATATGTAAATATTCCAGGGAGCCTAATTCGGTTTTCGGCTCTTGCCACAAATATGTTGTAATCGTAATTCGATTTTCAAGTGCTTTACAATGAGGCAATATGCCTTACCACTAAAAAAAAATGTAAAAAAAATTAAAAGCAGACAACAAAATATAAAAATATTTGTAACAAAAAATAATATTTTCGACGCATTTTGCTGTTGTTGTTGTTGCTGTTGTGCTTCAAGGTCAGTCGAACAGCTTTTTGTGCTTGTTATATAAACAAGTTGAGTTCATTATGGCCAAGAAGTGCCTCGTGTGTGTGTATAATAACTGGTCTCACAGCTTGCTTTGTTGCCTTTTAATTATTGAAATTTGTTTTTTTTTTCTTTTCTTTGACTGCGTTGGCGTTTGCCGCAACAGCCCACATGCATAAAGAATCTATAGAATCGGAATCTGTAACTGACTATCAATTAGCTCAACAGACATAGAGTTGAAATCGACACAGAGAGACAGAGAAAGAGAGAGGGAGAGGTGTGTGGGGGCAAATGCCCACAATTATTCATATGAAAGGTGTTGCACTCAACACGCATTATATGAAAATATTTTGATAGTTAACAACCACAAATTAACCAATTAATAGGGCATGCATCACAGCGAAAGGTTCCGGAAAATCTCTGTGCGCTGGCCCCAAAATGAAAACCCATTTCATTCATCTCTGCATGCTGATGATGCAAGCCGCTCTCTACCTTGCTCAGCTGTCAATCAATCACATTTTCTAATTGCTTCTTTAGACGCCAACACAACAACAGCAACCACAATGAGGCATAGGAAACGCCGAGTCATAATTATGTCTAAGGCCTTTGCTTAGAAGTGCTAAAAGTTTAGACAAGCTTTTTTTCTTGCGTCCTCGTCTTTTTGTACTATGAATTCTAGCCAATATTTAACGAGAGGCGCATTGCCTTTTATGCGGGCTCCATCTCATTATGATTAATGTGATTCCAAGTGGTCTGTGTACGTAGCCTCTTTCGAAATGCTGTGCCCGCCAATTAGCAATAGATTCTAGTACTCGAGTCGTGTGGGCAGTGTAAATGGTTTTTCTCCAAGTAAAAATGTTGGCATCAAGCTTTTCATATTACACAGATTTATAGCTAGAACTAAGTGGAAATTGCGGCATTGGCAGGCGGCGGTGTGCTGAAGCAACCGACTAGTGAATTTATATCAATAAATAAATTTTAGTATAAAATATTAATATAATACCTAATATGAATAACTAATGATTTGAGTAATATTTCATTGTGAATTCCAGCTGTTAAGCAAAACAATAAATATGAAGTCATCAACTGAAAAACTCCATTCAGACTTGAGTCTTGGGCATTCAGACAGTTCCATTTTGTTGGACGATTCTTAAAGGGTTTTACGAATGCTTAGCTGTAGCTATGAACACTAAAATCTCGATTCTGATTTGGTCAGCTACAGCTAAGCATTATACGAGACACATCTACTCTCTTTCACTTAGCGAGCAGAGTATTAAAAGACTGCCATAAAAATTGTGCAAGGGATAGTAAAAGCCAGACGACCATAAAGCGTTGCAGTTGAGTCTTAACTCTGCTGAAGAGCTAGAGACAGAGGTTAGCGAGTGGCCAAAGAGAAGAGTTCTCAGAGGGTGCTAGAGTCTATGCTGAACAGTTCTAGTAGACGTAAGTAGAGTTAGTGCCAGTTCACATATATTTCCAATGAAAACGTGTCTATATACCAGACTAGCTAAGCGTACCTATGTAGTCTCAGCTGGCAATGATCTAACTGCTCTTCTAATGCTCACGCATGCACATGCACGTAATGCGACTCACTTCCTAACATTTCTAGAGATTCAGCTTGCTGGTGTGGTTGACACATTAAAATTAAAAATGCCGGACATGCAACATGCCGCAATATCCAGTCGAGGCAGTTGCCGCCGCTGTCGCCGTTGACGCGGTCAAAAGCGGATGTCCGTGACGTGGCAATTGCTGTGCACGGGCATAATAATGATAATATGTGGATAGTATAACAACGTTCGTGCAACGCGCTGTAGCATGCCGCGTCATGCAAGCTAATAAGCCAAGATTGTCGCATCTCCATGTTTGTGATCGACAGATGGATGATGTAACTGCTGCGGCTGCGGTTGTGGCTGCTGCGAACTTGGCCCGCGCGCTGTGACAACCGATTCGGGAAAGAGCGGCCTAACCTTGAGCTAAACAGGTTCAATGCACAGGAAAACGCAACTTGACTGACCAAAATATAAAAGTATATATATAAATATATATGTGTACATGTGTACATATGCATACATATAAAAAAACAAAATAAAAATTACATTTTTTTGCGCACACAAAACGTTTTGGCTTGAACACAAAAAAAAAATGTTTTTCTTGATACAGTATGCGACGCGAATCTTAGCTCAGGCCGCGCCGCGAACCGGTTTCAAAGATGAGGACCGCCTCGGACGGCGATTTATGAAGTCATCTTTTGTAGCTTAGCTTGCAATTTAGCAAAAACGAAAAAAAAACATGAAATAAGATATATTATATGGCCAGCGCCATATTGAATATGTTGCTGTATCCCTCTGCATAATTAAGCTCTAACGCTTCATTTGCCAATTCCAAAAGAAATAACTTCCAACTCACCTTTTTAACAATCGTCCCGGTTTATATTTATCTCTATATGTATATATGCCTTTGCGTAATCCAATTAGTTATGTGGCCTTTGTTTAACAAGTGTTATACAGTTGCTTTATATATTTTTTGTTTTGCAAATTCATAAAACTATGTGGAAATATATATATTTTTTGCATTAATTTATTTTACAAATTTCTTCATGGGGTTATACAAATATATATGCTTTATTTTTCACAGGCGCATGTTTTGTTTTTCTTTTTTTATGTATATATTTTTGCATTAATTTAATTTGTTTAACTTCCGCTTTGTTTGGTGCACATTCATTTTTTTTGTTTTTATTTATTTGTAATTTTTTTTGCTGTAGAAGAGAGGGCGAAAGAAACAGGCCATAAAACGGCTGAAAAGCTAAGGAAAAATTGCAAGAGCATCTAGCTTTTTAAGAGCTAAAAGAGCAAGAGCGAGCGAGCGTTGAGGCACATATACATATACATGCATACAGTTTAATTGCTCTAACTGAAGCTCTCAAGGAGTCGCAATAACAAAAGACTTAGGCAACAAACTTGCGGTCAGTTAACAACACCAGCAAAAGCCTGGTTCGAAACACAATTTTCAAAAATTCGTGATGAAGTCAAAATTAACTGCTAGTTCAACCACCCGTTGTGCATTAATACAACAACAATAACAATTTGATAGGCCGCCAAGGGCAACAACAATCAAACGGCAAAAATTTCTTTAATTTTGTCAGCGTCACAAATGCGTTTGCACGTTCCCAAGTCGGACCAAATTAAGAATCATTTCATGGCTTTACAAAAGACAATATACACTCTCTACAACTTCTATATGTATGTATATATAGGTATATATATTTGTATATACAACACGTACATGCTCGGTTTTTCATCTGCGATTCGCCGACAGCTTGAAATATTGAACGCGATAGAGCGAGCGCGCGACGACGACAACGAAACGCGCTGCCTTCTAGGTCTGTGTTATTTTTTCTCGTTGATGTGTGTCTCGCACACCGACCTGGCCAAGACTGAATTGAACAGACGTTGCGCTCTAAAGTCAAGACGCCAACAGCAGCAACAACACTCCGACAGCAACCGGTCTGGCTAAGTTTTCGGAGTCGTTGTCGGAGTATTTGGCAAGCTGAGCTACTCTTATTGGCGCCGCGCTCTTCGTGTTTTGACGTATGCGTATATTGTGTGTCTGTATGTGTGTGTGTTACCTGGTGTTGGCAGTTTTTCAGCAACAGCACCGACAACAACTGAGGCCCACACAACAATCGTGCACTTGGGCCCTGGGCCACGCTCGACTGCTACTCTCTATATATACCTTGGAGAAAAGGGTATTAAAAGTACTTGAGACAAGTCTGATATATTGGATAAAAGGCAGACAATATGTAGTGTATTAGTCTGTCTATTGGATAATTATTTGGAATTGATACAAATCACTTAACATATCATGAAATTGATAAACCTCATTAAATTTATTTTAATATTAATGTTTTTCTTATTTATTGAGTTTTACCATTATAAATATATATAAATAATTCATTGAGTACTTAAACATTTTTAATCTGATTAGCCTAATAGGAAATACTGATATATTATTATATTATTATATTATTAAAGAGATATAATTTTAGATTATTATTTATTTAAAAAATACAAATTTGTATATATGTTTATATCATTTGTTTACTGAATGTTTAAACATTCTGTTTTAAAATAAATTATTAATTTCGTTGATTTTATTTAAAATAAAATAATAATTTAATTTAACAGCTAAAAGTATTTTTAAATTATATTTAATTTTTAATTATTTTATAATTTTTATTCATTCAAACTATAATGTGATTTAATAGCTGATATAAGCATTTTATTAAAATTCATTTATATCTTAGATACAATACATATATACATATGTATGTATATACATTTCTTACTACTACTACATACTAGTGTATTTGGACTTCGTTTGGCTGTTTCTGGTTTTTTAGTTAGGTGTAATTTCTCGTTCTCGCCTGAGATGTTGTATTTTTTCTTTCTAATGAGCGAATACCGCATAATTAGAGCTTCCAGCGTGTTGGGTCTTCAAGTATTCCCGAATCACGTCATGCTCGGCCAACGCAACTAACTAAGCTGCACTCGGAGAGTTGCTAAGATCTCGGATTTTACTTGGCCGGAGAGCTGAGCAAATAGAATGATTGTGTGGGCAGTCAACAGAATGCCTCGATGACGGCATATACGGCAAATACTTACGAGATATATACACAAGTATAAAAATATGTATGTCTGTATGCTAGGTGGCCTATACATATTTGTATAAGCTAACTACAGACTGTGTTTTGTTTAAGCCACATAAATCTTGAGACTTGCATTTACATTTTATTTCAGGTAGTAAAGAGCAGAACCTTTTTCCTTTACCTTTTCGGCCGCCCGACTCAGACTCGGACTCGGACTTTGCTCTGTTAGCCTTGGTCGCGTTCAATTGTTGACGTTTCCCATTAACTTGTACGTTTCTATTTATATTTTTAGTTATACCAATATTTATGATTATCATGCGTGCTTCTCTCTCTTTATCTTCGTCTGTTCAATGTCAAAAGTTCATTTGGAGAGACGTGCCGGAATTTTCACATCTTTACGTGAGCCTGCGACACGACAGATTTTTTCAAGAATTGAATTTGAGCTGCCAGGTTTGTCATAATATATAATTATTAAATGATGTTTATAATTTCTGTGATGATGATAAGCAGACTTATTCTGATTTCTTGAAGAAAATCGTGGGCAGAGAAATGGAGATGTTAAATAGCTTGACGAAAAAAACCCTGCCAAAGAGTGTAAATTATTCAACTCTTAAATGAATATTTATAAATAAGTATAAGAAAATCAAATGAAAAAAGTCATTTATAAAACATAACTTTTACTTATTCATTGTTTAACTGATACTCCGAATATGTTATCATAGCTTATACTATATTATCAACGTTTATACGTTATGCACGCTGCACACTCAAAATGAATAAGAGAGCTTATTATTATTATATAACATTCTTATGTAGTTAATAAATAAAGTCTTATAAAGTTTATAAATATCGTTTATTAGTTATAGAAAACAAAATCAGCGAACCTTGTCGTAATGAGCAATAAAAATCGTATGTATAATGATCATTATCTTTAATGATGCTTAGCAGTAATAAACATTTCAGTAACGAACCGTTAACTTAAATAATAATTACATTTTATTATCATTATCGTTAATAATCATTCCCATAAATATCATTGTTTTAATACAAATTACTGTTTATTAATGTCAGTTACAAATATACAAGAACTAATCTATATAGGAATGCTTGTTACATTTACAATGATAATAATTAAATATTTATTGAATTAATAGAAATTATTTAAAAATAAATTATTTCACTATACAAAACTATTATCAATTATTAAATATAAATATTTTATACATGTACAATAATAATAATTAAACATAAACATTTAAAAGTACAAATATAACAATAAAAAAACTTAAATATATACACCACACACTGCGACTGACCCAGTCCAGGTCAGGAACTTGACTGAACGCCCACGCAGCTGGCGCTGCTTTATACACACAAAAGTCACTCAAGAGGCAATCCGAGCAGAGCTCCCGATTGAGCGAGGAAGTTGAGTGCTTAATAAACATAGGTATACATAATCCACCTATCTCACATCTCTAAGCACACATTATACCCCATTTGCGTCAAATTGCAATGGGTATATATATGGTGTGCGTAGACTAAACAGTTTAATAGGCTGAATCAGCGACAATCAAGTGGGTGATGGCTTGATGAGCTGCCTTGGCGTCAGATCGATTTACAATTACATCACGAAATTCTAAAGAGCAACAGATTTGCATAGCAAATGCAAGAAACCTACGCAACATAGTTAAATATATGTCGATTTTTTATTTTTTTGGCAACAAATGGAAACGAGAACACCCACGCGGATTAAGTCAAGTTCATAAAGCCAAGCTGACAGGTAAATAAATTCACAAGTCGTTGGCCTTAAGACAGCGAGAGAAAGAGATGAAGAGAGAGAGAGAGAAAGCGAGGGCGAGAGGTCAGAGAGTGAGAGATGGGGCAATAACAATAGCAACAGTCGTCATATTTTGGGGAAATATAACAAAAACAACCACCAATGTTTATATATATTCACCTGTACAGGTAGCCGGGTTACCTGGTTACACACTCGACACAAGTGTTTATCAGCTTTTTATGTTTGTTATTTATGAAGTTAGTGTCAAAAAAATCAAAGCAGGGTTAGAGTTTTGGCTCATCAGAAAAAAGGGCAAGCTCCGAACGGAGTCAGCGTGCCAATAGTATAATTATTAGTAAAAATTTCTTGTTGAAAAAACGTTTCATCAGATCAGCAGCTGTTCAAGCTTAAAGGTTGGAGCCAACTTATTATAAAAATCACAAAAAAAAAGAGGAAGAAGACAATAGATATATTATATAAATCGGCACTATGGCCGAAATATTGTCGCGTGAAAAGGAACTCTTTCATATCAATCAGGAGCTAAATCTGATGGCATTGAATCATCCCATCGACAATGGCAACCAGGTGGCCTCCCAGTCCCGCTATTGCACCTATCTGAAGCAGAAGGGCCCCAGCACATTGCTGAAGAAGAAACTGCACGCAAATGTGAATCTGGACGGGGCGATGACCAATCGGCATACGGCGGGACGTGGCCACAGATCGAAAGTCTGCAAATCGCCCAACAAGAGTGCACCGACAACGCCAACACCTCCATCGACGCAGTTGACAACGCCCAGAGGCAAGCAGACAACGAATTTAGTATCACAATTGAACAAGGCTAAGACGCCCGAATGGCGCGGAGGCAGAGCGCACGGTAGACATGCCACAGCGCCTGCTGCTTCAGCAGCAATAACAACAACAGCAGCAGCAACAAATTTGTCTACTGCTGCTGCTGCTGCTGGCCGTATCGACAGCACGTTCACGCGCCGAGCCACACACAAGACGGCCACATTTGTGAAATATCGCAATCCCAACTTTAAGGCGAGTCCATCATTGGATCTGCTGCTGCGTAATGCGGAAGGATTCGAGCAGCAACAGTCGCAACAGTCGCAACAAACGCAACAAACGCAACAGCCGCAACAGCCACAGCCGCAGCAACAGCAACAGCAACAGCAGCCGCTGGTGGAGCTGGAGCTGGTGCAGCAGTCACGAGAGAGCACAACCATCATCAGCGGACAATCCAAGAAGCAGCTAACCCAAGACAATTTCATCAAGTAAGCTAAGGCCCCAATGCACAGCTTATACGAAAAGATTAATATATATATCTTCATCTAGATTTCTTAAAGCCAAGGTCGCCATTTTAGAGGAGGATCATGGTCAGCTAACGCAGGACATGGCCGATCAGAAAGTGCAGTTGGAACAAACACTTGAAGCATTGCGCAAGGCTGAAGCGCAACGGGATCAGGCCATCAGCACCAATGCCAAATTGTCGGAGCAGCTTCATCGCTTGGAACTGCAAACGGAGGATGCCAGCCGCCGGCAAAAGGATCGCCAATCTGAATACAACAATCAGCAGCACGAGCTGGAACTACTGCGCCGCGATACGAAGTTGCTGAAGCAAACCAATGCCAATCTGGAGAATCGTCTAATGCGCGCCAACGACGAGGCAGAAGCCACAAGGCAAATGCTCAGCCAGCAAGCGACACAGCAGCGCGAGGATCTCGACTACAGTCGCAAGGAGCTGAAGATGAGAGACAACCGCATTAAGGCTCTAAAACGCCAGCGTGCGGACCTGCTCAATGCTTATAAGAAACAGCTCTTCATGATCGACAATCTGAAGCGTCAGAATAGCTGTGTGGAGCAGGCGGTGGCAATCGGCTTTGGCGAGAAGGAGTTCAACAAGGTGCTCGAGTGGAATACGGGCACCAAGACGGTATTTTAGTGTGTGTGAGCGACAACGAGATAATTGTGGCAGAAGATGAAGGAGGGAAGAGGGAGAGAGAGAGAGAAATTGCTGCTCAAATCAATTTTATATAATTTCGGAATAGGTGCATATTGGAATCGTTTGTACTACATAAATAAATATAAAAGGTCTACATTATTTAAGTGTATATTTTGAATGAAAGAGAGGAAGTATAGGGAGCAGAATAGAGCGACAGAGAGAGAGAGAGAGACAGAGATTGATTTGATTTAATTTTGAAGCTGATAGATATTTGAATTGCTTGTACTTAAATTAATATAGAGTTATATATATAGGCAGAAACTAAGAAACCTCATATTCCCTTAAGTCATTTTGCTTTCAATTAACGCGCGTATAACTCAATTAGGCAGGCAGGCGCTGATAGACAGGCTGCAACTGGGGTTGCAAACGAAGCAGCGTATAAAAGCGCGCATCCTGGCGGACACAAATCACACTTCGACTTCAGCAGTCAACGAGAGCAAACAGCAACAGTAGCAGCAGCACCACCAGTCACGCCACTAACAGATTATACAATGGCCGCTCTTAGATGTACTCTCACTTTGCTCTTGATCACCATCATTGTGGCAGCGATTCTATTGCACGGCAGCGAGGCAGCCTACAGGAAGCCGCCATTCAATGGCAGCATCTTTGGCAAGCGCAATGCCTTGGGTGAGTTTGCATGCCATTTATCTCATATATCAATTACCACATCCATACGATATTCCTTAGATTATGACAATGCCAAGGCAATGAGTGCAGTCTGTGAGGTGGCCATGGAGGCGTGTCAAAGCTGGTTTCCACAAAACGATAGCAAATAGGAGGAAGCCCTGAGACTGATCTTAAAGCACACTAAAACTAAATTCTACTGCAGCTGTCGAATCACAAGTAGCGGATAAATATACTCATGAACAAGACAAGTATGAAATCAATTACAAGTAAAAGAGCATTGTATAAAATGTATTAGTTAAGTCGTCCATACACATAACTTACAATATCTACCACATATATAAATATAGCATACCTACATACTCAATAAACTTATCATCAATGAATGCATTTCACTTTGTCGTTTTTACTTTTCGATGGCTTAACTACAGCTTGAGTTACAATTAGAATAGAATTAGTTTTTACGTAGAATACAATTAGTATATGCTGCAAGAGCAATGTATATACGATATATCACTTTATCGTCTTAAACTATATACAATAGAGCTGGAACCGCTGAATCAACGACGACGCCTCTGTCGCAGCTCGTTTATGTGCTTGCGCAGGTATTTCATATAGTCCACCATGGTTGAGGTAAGTGCCTGTTATGAAGACAAATACATTTACAATTCTTCTACAGAAATTCATAGTCTATAAACACTCACTGCATCTAGCACGTAGCGTGGTATGTAGCCCTTGAGATCTAGGCAGAGCACCCATTCCAAAATGCAGCCATCCTTTTTGCCAATGATTTCTCGAAATGCAAATCCCGACACAATGTTCTCGCCTCTGTTTGATATAAATTTGAACATTATTAAATGGAATTTGCTTTTCAGGTCTCCTTGCTCACCTTATGTACTTGGTAGTGGCAGCCATTGCTGGATATTCCACACTTATTGCCGCGCTCATCCACACCTTGTTGTTGGTCTTGCCGACCGAACTTTCTGGCTTTTTCACAACGGATGGCCTATGGTCTGGCTGATCTTTGGCATCCTCAAATTCATCATCCAATGGCGGTGGCTCCACGGGAAGAACAAGGGCAGCACCCAAACTTTTGGCACCTAGACTTTTACTCAACGTGTCGTAGGGTGTTGCCGTTGTGGCGTGTGCCGTTGGTGTTGCAGTTGTTGTTACCACATCTGCTGGCGGCAACGAGCTCTTGCCAAAAAATTTGCTGCGATAGCTGTTGGCAACACTTCCAAATTGTGGTGTATGTGATTCATTATCCGATATTGTGGTTACGCTGCCTTCACAGGAACGGTTCAGGGAATTATCATCTTCATCTTCGCTGCTTAGCTTAGCCGCCTCATCATCATCACAGATTTTGCCATTGTAAATTAAACGACACGAACGCAAATTAACAAAATCGCGACTCTTGACCATGCCGCCGCCGCCGCCAACAGAAACTTGATACGTGATGTCGGTATACGAATTAATTTTCTAATAGATTACAAGAATTAGATAAGTTTTTAAAATTTATTTACTTTTTTTTATATATTAACATTATTTAATATGCTGAAAAGTTAAAGTTTAAAGCTTTAAGTACTTACGCGCACAATTCTAGACTCTAATAAAGTTGGATTCCACTTGGTCACATCTTCAATGCGATAGAAGAGCTCCTCCATGAGCTCCTTTGCTGGATACTTTAGACGTGCCTGAAATACAAGTGGGTATATATTGAGAATCTAAAAACGACTATTAATAAAAACTACACACCGTTAATTTATAAATCTTGCCAATTTTATCTCCCTGCGTGCTATAGATTGTATCGCCCTTCGGAGTTACCTTTTCCATCTTCCAATCTGCGGACTCAATAAGCTCATATGCCTTGCGCAGGCAATCTAAGCCCATTTGATTGTACTCCTCGTCCTGTAGAGCAAAGAAAAGATATAAATAAAGTTATATTCCAAATCTCTATCTCACTACCAACAACATTTTGGAAGAACTTAAAATGTGTATAGCATCGTCGCTGGCAGCTTCTTTTATATGATGCCGATCAATTGTTTTATTCAACGTCTTTAGACATGCGCATGCATAAATACTTAGCTGACCTGTTCATCCTCCTCATCCGAATGATGAGCCGTATCCAAGGGTGAATAAAAATCAGTAACACTCTGAGCTTGGCGCTCACGTTCACTTAAAATCGTTGGCTGCGTCAATGCTGCGCGATCGGTTGAGCTCGCGGCTGCAAAGAAGAATATATGTAAATGTATATACATATATTTAAAGAACGAAAAGCACACAAACTACCAGCAAAATAACGACGGGCATGACGTTCCTGTGGTATAACACGGCAATCCAGGAACCAAGCCTCGCCCCAGGCCAGAATGAAGGATGTTATAATGAGTATGACATCGAATACTTGTTGCTTGGAATGCACCCACTGTAAATTGAGAATAAATTATATATCGTAATTTGTGTATTTTTAATAATTAAACTTACATCATAGAAAAACACTTTGGTGATGAGAAATAGACATGAGGCACTGGTGGAAAGCTGCAAGAAATTGTTAAGCAATTGTATCTCGGACAATGATTGGATGACAAATCGCACTTACTGCAATGATGGACCAATGATTTATATACAACAATGCATAGAAGAAAATTAAGACGATGAAACGACAAAGCGCTGTGGCAACAACATCAAAGAGTGATGTATATATGGTATAGTGCATAACTTGTTTCTGAAAGGCCTGGAATATATTATCGCCACCAATCTGCAATGGAAAATGAAAGCAATTAGCATATATATTCAGTAGAACAAACAAAGAGTACAACTTACAACTATGCAAATGAGCCAAAGTAACGATACAAACAACAAATCGAATGTGACAAAGAGGCAAAAGAATCTTCGCACCACCGACATGCGTCCATCCTGCGAATAGCCGCCTAGAAACTCATCCGTAAACAAATTAATGGCGTGCGGCCGAGCTGCAATTAAATGATCATATTATATGGGGGTGCATTGATAACAATCCGATTGGCATACTTACACATATCATATGGAATATGGTAGGGAACGCCGCTGTGTCTCGCATTTGTGAGCAGCAACTGAGCGGTGCTGCGAACATCATCGGAATCATTTTGGGACATGGCTGGGCTCCTTGTTAAGTCTTACCTCATTTTTGGACAACTATTGCGTATCGACTGTAATTCAACATAATTAACAAATGTTGTTTATATCAATTTATATTATCAGCAAATAATAAGCAGTTGCCTGGATTGATAAGACTTTTACCCCATAGTTAATATTTATGTGTATTCGGCTTTCGTTATGACTAATAAATGAATTCGCTATGAAGAGTTTCCTCGACGTGTGGTTCCGTTAAATACAATGTTTATGCTGATAAGCAAAACACGCACACACACACAAACATACACACATTTACAAACATGCATGCATATGTTTTCTGCACCAATTGACACAAATTAAGCATTAAATGTAAAGCGTACTGATGCATATAGATTTTTGATAAGCTCTACGAGTCTTATTTGTTTTCTTTGTTTTTCTTTATTTCCAAACAAAAGTTTTTTTACTTCCACCCGCATCGTACGCACTTAAACATAGCTATCAACCAGCACCTCAGCGCATATTTACCTTAAGCTCACTATGCGTGCGCACTCACAGTTAATATTGCAATATCAAATTATAAATTACCAAAAGGTAAGCACCGTGTAACGCTTAATTTACTATTTTCTTAGAATCTACGCTGGCAGTGAATAACTGACTACGGGTGAAACTGCCTTAACAGCTGTTCAGTGTGGCCGTGCTGAAAGAAATGCGGAAATACCAACTATACTTAAATTTGCACCTAGGTGAATAACAGTTCCAGTATTTGCCAAGAGGTGGCGCCTGAGCACGCACAGTTTAAAATATAAATTTATTATACAATTAAATGTTTTATTTTTGCTATAGTTATTTTTGTTGTGCCTAATTACTTAAATGTATTGAAATTATTTTAATGTCATCGTATGGTTTATCCGTTTTGGGATTTGCTTTAGCATTGCATATATTGAGCACTACTTCCATGCCGCGATACACACGACCAAAAACTGTATGCTTATTGTCCAGCCAAGGCTTAAAAAATGAATGAAAGATATTAAAAATGATAATTTATATATAAGATAATATCTTACTGTAGGTAGCACGGTTATGAAGAATTGACTGCCATTTGTATTGGGCCCCGCATTCGCCATACTAACAGTATAAGGACGATCGTGCTTTAAGCTCGGCACGAATTCATCCTTGAAATCGTGTCCCCAAATGGATTTTCCGCCCGTGCCCGTGCCTGTGGGATCTCCAGTCTGAACCATAAAACCTTTGATCACTCGATGAAATATATGTCCATTGTAGTAGCTATATTAGGAAAGAAAGTAATGAAGGCTTTGGCTTGTTTAGTTAAGTACAAGAAATTTTAGAACTTGCCCATTTTTTGCATGTACGCAAAAATTTTCCACCGTTTTTGGCACCTCCTTGTAGAACAATTTCATATGTATATCGCCTTTAGTGGTATGCAAAACTACATTCTCATAGATACGTTGTATAACTAAAAAACCGTTTACAAAATTTATAATGTATAGAAATCGTGTATATGTATTTATATGTATAAACACCTTCGTCTTATGAATGTTAGCGTGTAAGGGACAGTACAGTTTGTTAGTAATTAAATTAAAATTAAATAAAGCTAAGCACTTACCCTGAGCTTCAGGCACGGCAATGATGTCCTCCTTGGAAGGCTTCTCATTGAATATGTCACGATCAACATCCTGTAAATCAGAAGGCAATCGCCTGCTATACAAATAGAAGCGATTCTTTCTACAAATAGAATTGTTTTAAATTAATTTTCAGTCTTTTCTATAAGTATAAGTAATCCTACTTGTATGCTGTACAAAAGGCCGTTGGATCATTAAGTAAATTTTGTAACGCCGGATTTTCGCTGGCCTCCTGCTCGAGGGTTATGGCTGCCTTTTGTCGCTTTATTCGACCTTGGAAGAGGGCCACTTGCAATGGCCGTATATTGTCCGTTTTACCCAAAATGGTAACGCAACGATTTGTGACAACATTTATGACTTTAATGCCCAACATTGTGGGATAAAGCAGAAAATGTCCCGTGCTGTCAAAAAGTATATTCATAGTGGTATTTTGTGCCGTCTTCTCCAAGTCACGTTCCGCAGCCATTCTGCAAGAGATAAGAGATCACTTTACAACTGAATTATATAGAAAGATGAGACGTACCTGCGACCAAATTCCATATTGGGCAATGCATGTGGCGTTTGTTGCATTTGTGTGTATGTGGTTAGGGCTTCATCGAAGACTCGCAAAAGTTTCCCCGTATTAAATTGAAAGACGCGCACTCTGCGATCCGTAGAAATAGCAGCAAACCGTTTACCATCCGGCGTAGCGGCCAAACCAGTTACTTGGGTCTTATTCTTTGCAAACTCAAAGAGACCTGCAAAATGGGGTAAATTATATTAAATGATAACCTTCAGATGGCTAATATATTCAATTGTTACTTGTATCCAACTTCGAGTCAAAGGTAACTAAACGCTGCGGAAATTTATAATCATGCCGAGAATTCTGCCAATACTCCAATATGCCATTACGATCCACAGAGATTACCGTTTCCATGGCCAAGTTAAAGCACATGGCAACTACTGGAGCTAAATGCAATTTGTCCAAGGTATACAAAGCTTCCCCTCCGCTCTGACCATCATAAATGTGAATGCAGTTGCTATCCGAGTCGGTGCTAAATAGAATATATGTGGATGTTATATATAATTTAATATAAATTTAGCTATTGAACTTACATGGCCAGTCCTTGCACCGCATCACCCGGCGAGTTAATCCATTCGCTGCATAGCGGTGTATAGCCCAATCGAATTATATTGATCATATCAAAGTTAACTACATCGAAGACCTTTGCTGTTTGATCGGTGGCAGCCGAGCAAAGCAAAGTGCCGCTGCTGTTGGCAGTTAGCGATTTAATAGGTACCAAATGGCTTCGAAAATGTTTCACAAAATCAATCCCCAAATCCATTTTTTTCCAAAACTTAATGTGTCCATCCAAGCTGGCGGTAATCACGAATTCAGTTTTCGTGCTGACCAAATGTGTGATCACGTCTCGATGCATGTAACTGCGCTCATAGCTTTCTGCATTCGGCAAGTTCTCCAAATATATATGTTCATAGGGCAATACTATTATATAATAACATAAGCTTAATTTAAGATAGCAGTTAATTTTATTTGGTTTACCTTTCTTTTTCTTGGCCGGCACTGTAGTGCTTTGCTCGGATGGCATCGGTCCAATCCACGCATCATCCTCGCCTTCTGCTTCTGTTTCCTGGTTAGCTGATTGCTCTGATTCTGCCGATTTCTCCACTTCTGCTGTATCTTCAGTTGCGCTACGTTTCAAACTTTCCTTTTCATTATCCGCGCTCATTTTCTTCTTGTGTACGTATAAACAAACCCAAACAAACGAAACGTGCAAATTTTGAGTCGGAATAGTCTGAAGTTATCGAGCCTTTACGATATATCGAAACCGCGAGTATACAAAAAACAGCTGTCCGCCTTTATTGGGAATGTCAATTCGCGCTGTCGCAATTCACACAAATTGAAAACATAACAAGCCACAGATTTAAACAAAACTAAAATCTGTATATATACACAATTTGTAAATAAAGTATGCAAAAGACAAGCGTAGAGGTTAAGACGCATGTTGTCCCGATTGCGTCAAAGCCTACTAGGGATGTGGACGACGGTGGCGGTGGCAGCGCTGCCAGCGGCGGAAGTGTAAACCGTATCATTGTAAACGCAGTGCTTGCTGCGACTGAGACACGCATACGAATCAATAAATGGCGCGTACGCGAAGGGCAAAATGTTTCGGCGGCACAAATTTTGTTTTTATATCAGCAGCTCGGCGAGGATGGCAAGCCAACTAAAAAGGGCGACTCGATGTTTTTGAAATACAAATCAAATCGTGCCGGAGTGGTCAAAAAGCGGCTTCGCAAGGAAGGCGAAATAGTGCTAAAAGGGTGAGTTTTTTTCCCCCTCCTCTAATCCAAATCTACTTCTTGCAAACATGGAGCGGGCGACAGTGGGTGGAATGCACTGATTGCAACATACACCACAATGGCAGCGCACACATGCGCGTATACATCAAATCTAAGCTTGTTTATTTGTTTGCTATGTTTTCAGAGATGCCCTGTTGGAGTTATCCGAATGCATACACACAACCGTTATTAAGGATATGTGCGCAGACTGCGGCGCAGACTTAAGGCAGAACGACAATGTGAGTATTATACGAAAAAAATGTATAGAAAGTTTAAAGAAAATAATAATAATTACTATTGGTAAATCTGTATAAATACAACAGGGCCAAACATCGGAGGCCTCGGTTCCAATGGTGCACACAATGCCTGATTTGAAAGTAACCCAGAAACTAGCTCAAAAGCTTGGGCATGATGACACACGACGATTGCTCACCGATCGCAAGCTGGTGCTGCTGGTGGATCTCGATCAGACAGTGATACACACAACCAACGACACAGTGCCAGATAATATAAAGGGCATCTATCACTTTCAATTGTATGGCCCACAGTCGCCGTGGTATCACACTCGCCTGAGACCGGGTACAGCGGAGTTCCTGGAGAAAATGTCAGAGCTTTATGAGTTGCACATTTGCACGTTTGGTGCTCGTAATTATGCGCATATGATTGCTCAGCTGCTTGATCCCGATGGAAAGTTCTTCTCCCATCGCATTTTGTCGCGCGATGAGTGCTTCAATGCCACAAGCAAAACGGATAATCTAAAGTAAAGCACCCGCACTCTAGTTAACTTACTTTTCCTAATCCATTATTCGTCTCTTTTGTATATAGAGCTCTGTTTCCCAATGGCGATTCCATGGTCTGCATTATAGATGATCGTGAGGATGTTTGGAATATGGCATCCAATTTGATACAAGTGAAACCCTATCATTTCTTTCAACATACGGGAGATATAAATGCGCCGCCTGGGTTATCCAAGCACGAGCTAGATGGCGAGGGCGTCGATTTCAAGGGTACGCAGCTTACCCAACCAACATAAACTATATTTACAAGTTCAAGATATTTGCAGAAATCGATAAAATTGCCGAGAAGAAAGCAGAAGTCCCAAATAAGCCGTCGGACAAAGAGCCGGAGCTAAAAGCTGAAGATACGAAGGATAAGGACGACAACACCGTCTCCAGCACAAGCAAGGATGAAGAGGGCAACGAGGAGGACTCCTCAGTGGACATATTTGATTTGGGCACCGACACAAAAGATGCGATAGATACTAAAGACCCCGGTGTGAATAACAGCTGTGAAAAATTGAATGGCAAGCCAACCACAACAGTCGAAGAGACTTTGAATGTAGATGACGAGAACTCATCCGGCTTGCCAGAAACGGAAGCTCAGAGTAGCGGCAACAAAGGCAGCGATAGCGATGAAATTGTTGTCATTGATGAAGTACCCATGGACAGCTCAAAAACTGAAAAATTGCCGCCCAAGAAAGAGGATGACGAAAGCATCGCGTCGTCAACTAGCGGCGATGATAAGCAAGTGGCGGAAGGTGACGATGAGGCAGCTAAAGCTACCACTGATAATGTGGCCACAACTTCGCAGATGAAAATTTCAACTGATGGACAGAAGCAAATTGAAATTGAGGATCCCGATGATTATTTACTATATCTGGAGGTTATATTGAGGAATATATATAAGCGTTTCTATGCCATATACGATGAGACCACAGAGATACCCGATCTGAAGATCATTGTGCCGAAAATTCGTTGTGAAGTGCTGCGTGGGCAAGTTCTAGTCTTTTCCGGATTGGTGCCGACTCAGATGAAGTTGGAGCAATCGCGTGCCTATTTTATAGCTAAAAGCTTGGGAGCCGAGGTCCAGTCAAACATCAGCAAGGATGTAACGCATCTGGTGGCAGTCAATGCCGGCACCTATAAAGTGAATGCGGCTAAGAAGGAGCCGAACATTAAGGTAGTTAACGCCAATTGGTTGTGGGCCTGTGCCGAACGCTGGGAGCATGTTGACGAGCGCCTCTTTCCGCTCGACCGTAAGGTGCGCAACAAGGGAAGACAACCGCCTGCCCATTGCCACAGTCCCGAGCATGTTGTGAACTATAATGAGAGATCGGAGATATCGCCGTCGAGCAGCATGCAACAAGAGCAGGGAGGAAATTTCCGTGAAACACTTAATCCGCTGCTGGTGTTCACCAATGCGGACATCGAATCCATGAACAAAGACTACGAGACATTTTTCGAGTCGGATTCCTCCAGCGACGAGGGCCCTGTCAACTTTGGTAAGTAGCTGGAAAATAAGTTCAAACCTTAGTTTTCATTTATATATTTGCTTTTAATAGAAAATCCGCCCATGGACAAAAAGTTGTTGAAGCGTAAGCGCGAGGATGAAACTTCAAATCGTGCTCATGATTTCTTTACACGCACCGAGGATGTGATGTTGGGTACGGCCACCGGAGTGGCCGAATTCGATAAGAATTCCTCAAATGACGAGGACGAGCCAGAAGACGAGGAAAAGGAGGAAGAAGAAGACGACGATGAAGTGCCAAGTGCCAAATTTCGACGTGGTATGTCTATCATATATACCATAATTATAAATTAAATATTAAGCATTTGATTTGCAGGCGAGGAATTGCCATCGGATTTGGAAATGGGCTCTGATTCCAATAGCGAAAACAACCAGGAAGATGACGGCGATGATGGCGAATGGAATATGATGGGCGCCGCATTGGAACGTGAATTTCTTGGACTAGAAGATTAGCTATATCAATCCGAACTGGACATCGAGCAGAAAACCAATTGCGGTGCACTCGAAACCAAAGCATTTGGAAGACTTGGAAGTAGCTGGCGATAATAATGTTCAATGCACTTTTGACATTTCAAATGTACCTACTCTTGGAAAAAAAAAAAAAAAACAAACAAAAACACGAAACATAAATTAACGTAATTAAATTAATCTTGGCTTTGGTTTTTTAGAAACCATCAAACAAAGCAATAATCAGTTAATTAAAATATTTAAAGAGAGAATGAAATTTTAAGGAGATTCTAAATAGGAAACCGATTTGCACACTGTATGTATTAGTAGTTAATATGTATCTACGTTTAAATACACACACGATTAATTATTATTCGCACACACTTATTTAAATCTATATATGTAATAAAAAAGTATATATATATATATATGTGAACCGCTGATTTCAAATGTAAAATCAAAATAATATCAATGTAATTACAAAAATCAAAGTGTAAATGTTTTAAAAATAAATTCCGTTGCAGCGGATTTAGTAAATAGAGTTTAATTTAATAAAAAATCAACTCTGTGTGCGTGCATGCGTTTATGTGTGTGTAGGTATGTTTGTGTAAGAAAGCATAAACAAATATTTGACTGTACATAAATTCATAATATCGTTTATTCACAAAAAAAAAAATAAATGTACATATCTCACCCACATTTATAAAACTATGTTTTATTCATGGAGCGCTGCTCTTTAAAGCGGCTAATGCGCTTTTTGGGTGTATGTGCATCTATAAATTTGCCCTGAGGCAATGGCTCCGGTGCCAGCGTTGGCTCCTTCTCAATTAAATCCTGCATGACCTTTTGATAGGCACTCATGTCCCGCAGATCATCATCGATGGTTCTCTCCTTCTTGGCCTTTCGAGACTTATTCTTTTTGGATTTGTTGCTGTTTGATGGATTTGGATTCTGCTTGGGATTTTCGTTTAGAGTATGGACTTCGCGCTCCACAGCTGATTTGTTGCGCAATATAGATTTCGTCTCCATGTCTCCTGATTCGGTACGTGTGCTAATGTTGGACTCTGCCGACGGATTGTTGAACTACAAATTTAATCCGATTAAGTGGAAGTTTAACACTATTTTTGTATTCTTCTATTTACCTGCTTGCGTGGATCATCATAGGCAGTTGCACGGTCTTCCTCCTTGATGATGGGCACCTTTAGGTCCTCCTCGCCCTCATAACCGTTCACAAAAATCGGAAACGAGTACTTCTCCTGTGCTTTTTTGTAGAGCTCATACAACTGGGCTGGGGTGCCAGGCGTTGAAGTATCATAACCTTCATTTGGAGCAGCCGGAAGAGCGTCGGAATGATTAAAGCTTATGTGTAGTGTATTAATTCTTCCTGTTGATGCTTCTAGTATTTGATTTACCAAATCAAAATCCTGCACACTTTGGTTCTGCTGTACAAACTCCAAATTCTCTTCAACTTTTTGCATAATTTGTGAATTTGAATGCTTTTCTTTTTCTGTTTCCAGCTTTAGCTCCACTGTCTGTTGTGGCGGCACTAATGAAGCATCAATTTTAATAACTTCTCTTTGTTGGCGTTGTTTGCCATTGGTCAACATTTCGGCAACGGTTTCTTCCTTTTTGAAAAGAAGCTCTTCGTCGACAGCGGCGAAAGAGATGCGGCGCTTTTTATTGTCGAGCGTGGAAACGGATTCGGATTCCTCAGACAGTTCATCTGTGCTCGCTGCCTCTGTTTGCTCGAACAGCAATTCCTGCAAATCATCTTCCAGACAGACCAAAACATTCATTAAGTGTGTCAATTCATCACTGGTAAAGGAGGCTTTCTGTATTTTACGCATTTTCGCTTTGATGATTTGTAATTGTGAATTTAAAAACTCCTGTCGCTCTTCAATGGGCAACAGATGCATTTCTTGCCTTATTAGCTTCACTTCCTCAGGCAGATCCTCATCATCTTCTTTCTCTTGATCCTCACCTTCTTCATTATTATTATCTTCTTTCTCTTCTATTGAAATATTTTTGATTCCGCTTAAACTCAGCTCGGGCTGACCCTCATATTCTTTACCCTTATTATCTTCTTCTGAAATGTTTTTGATTCCGCTTAAGCGTTGCTTTGCAGGCGTCACCTGCATTTGGCCACTCATTAGATTGCGAACCATTTCATTTGTGCTTTGGACATTTTGCTCAATTTCTTCATCGACATCCGCTGTCTCATTGGCCTCTTGAGCTTCCAATTTGGCTAGCATGTCGAATATCTCCTCATCCGTCTTAGTTGTTGCATTTTCTTTATCACAGCCAGTTTTATCTTGTGGTTCTTCTTTTGGAAGCAATTCACTGAGCTTTTGTTCACTAAAATTATCTGGATCCAGGCCCAGTTCTTCTAGCAATTCACGTTCCTCTAGCTTTTGGAACACATCATTCTGCGCATCGGTTGTCTTGCATTGTTCTCGTTGCGCACGTTCCTCTAGCTTTTCCTTGCGCACGCGCTCTTTGTGTTCCTTTAGCCAATTCTTGTGATCTGCCTCATTATATTCCTCCACTATTTCAATTTCATCAGATTTGGGCACAGCGCCCTCCAGGATTGGTGTTTCTAAATTCTTTCTACACGACTTATACATTAGTATATTAAGCAATTATCAAATATTTAGTCGACTTACTGCCACAAGTCCGCCTCCACTTGCAGTTTCTTTAGGTGCTCGTTGGCCATCCTCCAGCGATGCTGACATATATCCTCTGCCTTGTGAGCCGAGCAAGCAGAAAAGTAACCTTGGTAGTGACCAACGAGCAGTTCATTTGTGTGTATCAATTCACCAGGCATCATAGCCTTTTTCCCAATTGGCACCATAACCTCGACGGAAAGATTTTTAGCAAACATATTCAAGTTCTCTATGGCAACTTCATTGTCGGCTTTATAGGCTAGCCAACGCTCCGTTTCATATGCATTCTTTTCGAGTGCCTAAAATATTAATTACATGGTATTTATTTTACAAAATTTTTAAAATTTCTATGTTACTTGTCTAAGCACATCCTCGCGCCGCTCCATCGTAGTTTATGAAAGAAATCTATCGATAATTTGTTCGCTAACTTATCTAATATCGACTCACACATGAATTTAGCAAATGCAATGTGACCGTTCTTTTATAAATACTAGAAGGGTTGCGAAACTGAATATTTAAAATATTTGGCGGTCTCATTTGGGCTTTAGTTTCCAAAAATGAGAACAGAAAACGTGGCAAAGGTTTGTTGACTAAAACAAACAAGTTTAAGAGATAGGTAAATAATGCAGCACCAATAAAGACACCCAACAAGATAAGGTATGGCCAACAATTATACCAATTGATTTGTTAGATACTTATTTTATTTACATTAAGCAAAGACACAATTATCGATATAATCAATAAAAAACCATTTGAACTGCAATTTGATTGTTTTGCACTTTATTCAGTTTTAATTTACTTTATACAAGCTCACTCTGTTAAAAATTAAAAAAAAAAAAAAAACGCACACCACACTCACGCTAACTGTGGCTCATTAGGATGTTTCTACAAAAATCATGAAACGTTTTCAACGTTACATGCAACGACGTAATTTTACAGGATCTAATTAAATAGAGTACACAACTATATCTATATATAGTTAAGCTTAGTTCACATACCTTTTCCTGTGTATGTGTGTACATTGGCATTGATTCAAAATTTTCTAGTCTTGTATGCACGCGTGCTTCAAAATCAAAATATTAATTACATACATACAAAATATATAAAGCTATAAAGCTTTTCATTATTTTCTCCTTCCAATTGGAATTTATTCGTTGTAATTGTTTTTGCTGTCGCTGTTGCTATCGTGACTGCTGAAACCGTATGGCTCTGGTTTTTTATTTACGTTGTGCATTCTTCGCTCCCGCATTTGGCAAATTATTCGAAGCAGCATTATCGAGCGTAGGGAAGTTCTTTGTCAGCTCATGCGCTTTTTGATGACTGGCGAGATCTTTGGGCAAAACGATTTGTTTACAACTTCTGCAAACTTCCAACTGAGGCAGTAATTTACTCTGGCTGGGTGGCAAGCTGTTCACATGTTGTTTATGCACCAAATATAATTCCTAAAACAAACAAACAATTAAAAAGATTTGATTTCAATTGAAAAAATCTGTTTAAAAACCTGCTGTTTGCCAATATCGGGCAGCATGGCCAAGAGCTCCGGATAGAGACTTTGGAACTTGTCCGACATGGCGCTTTGGCAATGCTCGTAGTAGGCTTGAGCCGTACAGGTGCCATCACGAAAGCTGGACGAGAGCAAGCGAAATTCATTAAAGGCCTCGGGTGTTTTTAGTACCTCACACAGCTGATCCACCAGGCTCTAAAAGCAAGGATCACATTTAATTAATTACACATATATACATCGAAATTTAAGTTCTGCTTACCTGATTTCGGATTGCTGCATCGGGTGGATCAATATAGCAATTGGCACTAGGCACAATGCTATAGCTCTCGCCCAAGGAAGAGGTAAATGTCAAATTGTTGGGCAGCTTGGCCACCGAGTTGACAGTGACATTTGATTTGAAACCAGGAGGCGGTTTAATCGGTGGTGCACTAAGTCCGGGTGGTGCACGCAGTGGCCCTGATAAGTTGTCATTGGAATTTGGCTGCTGCTGCTGCTGCTGCTGCTGCTTATCGGTGTTATTGTTATTATTATTGTTGTTTGTATTGTTGTTGTTCTTCTCCTTCTGTTTGTTGTTTAATTTTGGCTGATTCTCCTGATTGTTCTTCTTCTCTTTGGGCTTCTTCTCCTTCTTGTTGTTCTCTGGCGGTTGCTTCGGCTCCTGTTTGTTAATGTTGTTCGTTTTATTGTTATTCAAACTAGTCGTGCTGCTACCCCGCGGCGATGGCAAAATAGGAGCTGGAGCTACTTTACTCTTGCGATTATCTAAATCCTTTTGTTTCTTCTCTGAAACTGGCTTCGTCCAGTTGAGAGAGCCTGCTGAACTACTATTATCGGGCTTAGATGTTGTTGTGGCCGCTTTGGTGCTGCTTGGCGCTAGCGTTGGAAACTCGGCTGCCGTCAGTTTTGGTGCACTATTTTTTAGCGCCTCTTGGCGTGCCTTAGCCTCAAGTTCTTCTTTTTGTACCATTTGTATCTTTTGATGGGTGCTCGGATGTGCCACGGAAACATAATCATCGATGAGAGCACGATGCTTGGCAGCCACAGCCAAATTGGTGTATATCTTCTTGCCCTTGCCCACGGGCAGATCGGGAAAGTCCGTTTCTGGACCTGCGGATTTCTTGCTGTTGCTATTGGCCGCAGGTCGATTCGAGACATGCAACAGCATTCCATTAGCCGGTGCATTCGCACGCGTTACAGATCCACCAGAAGAAGTGCTAGCGCCTGCATTAGACGGCTTCTTGAAGTTAGTTGCAAAAGGTTGAGGCTGAGCTCGTGCGCTAGCATAGCTGCTATTATACACGTTCGATATGCTACCACCAGCAGCCCCGCCAAGAGCTGGAAAGTTTTCTTTAGTGCGAGCCAGACCCGAGGTGCCGCTTAAATTACGCATCGATGGTGGCGGCGCTCTTACCAAAGAGACATTCGGTCCAGGCGTAATGCCCGCAAGCTGAGGGAACTCATCCTCATTGCCAGCATCTATTGTTACAGGTTGATGGTTCCGCTGTGAGCTACTTGAGGGCAACTCATCCAAATAACCCAGATGCTCCTCATTGCTAAAGTTTAAGTTTAAAAGTGAAAGTTGATAAATATTATAGCATACTCATATCACACTCACCGTGATCTCATATTTGTTATGCTTTGCTCGTTGGGGCCCCGGACACGTCCACGTGGTCCTAGCGTAATCTCCAGCTGTAAGGTGCGCGTCTGCTTGGCCTGTTGTTTGTTCAGCGTTTTGCCATGGACACTTGCTACGTGAGCTTTAAATTCAATCTCGTTGCGAAAGGCGCCCGTAAACTCTTCCGTTGCGCATTTACCTTCCTCGCAAAGGAAATGTTCCTTACGAAAATGATCAGCCAGGTCAGCATAGACACTGCATTAGATAAGGTAATGGAATGAGAGATAAGAGATATTAATGTACAACGGGTTTTTACTTACTTATAGAAATCATTGCAGCCATCTGCATCGCAGAAATGACAAAAGTAATGATCTCTTCGCAAATGCCTGAAGAGCTCATCTCGATCCACGTAGCGCTTGTTGCAATACTCGCAAAGCGGATGACCCCGATGCGATGTATTATCCGGATCTCCTTTGGAATTGTGTATCGCCAGCTCAGCCTGCGTGTAGCAGCGCCTCTCAAATGTAAAGATCTTCAAGTTCTTCACGCACAAATCGCAGAAATGCATATGATGCTCGCGTTGCACATGATTACGCAGAGCCTCAAACGTGCGATACGGTTGCACATTACACCTATTTTATTTCATTTTAATGAACAACTAATTAATCAAGTGCAACTAATAAACTTACTGCGAGCATGGATGATCTAACAGCTTATAGAATTTCTGTTGTATGTCCGCAGTGCAGAAACCAATGCGATATTTCTTGCTATAGAAATCGGAGCGATTGCCTGCTTCAAGTTCGCGATAAGGCAACTTTTCCAATGTAAACAGAACCTAGGTAGTGTAAGCAGAAAAAAGCGTTATATATAGCAGATGCTTTCATAGTAGACATTTCTATGGGTGCCTTACCTTGTTCAGCACATGCCGACAGATGGGACATTCGTTTTGCTGGCAAAGGACTCTCATACGCGTGGAGCACTCGTAGCAAACAGGATGATCGCAGTCGCCAATTGAATAGATTTCAACATTTTTAAAACAAACGACGCACGCGTTATCATCATTACCCGGTTGACAATTAAGAGCTTCCGCTTTGGGTTCGCTTGCCTTGACATTAGGCGATTGTCCAGCAGCTGGCCGACGATGCGGCTTATAGGAGGAGCCTCTCGGTCTTGAATTTTGCATGGCAATGATCCAGGGGATATTTCTACTTGTTGCCAAACTAACGAAAGACAAAAAAAACACCTGCAGCAAGTATATTTTTTTCGAGCACTGTATGCTTTGTGTATTTGAGAATATTATTAAAGTGATTTATAAGCGTATTGAATAATATGCACAATGGACTTTTAGCATCAAGCTAACGTCGGTTATTCCAGAAATTATTATTCCAAGACTTACAATTACTCTGAATTTTTGTCAGCGTGGAGTACGATAGAACTAGTATCATTCGATTTAGTTGCGAAAAAATAATCGAGTATCTTCCGTTTGGTATTTATACGGTCTGATTATGGCGGAATTCAAAGAGCACTATTGGTACAATAAATTAAAAAAAAGTAATTGAGACAAGCTTAAAAATAAGTTGTAATTTTGTATTTGGTGTAATTTTTCGAAAAATAATTTTGTGACACATTGTGTAGAGCTATTTAGATTCAACCAATTTGTTGGCTGCAGTCGCAATTATGGTATTTTGGTATTTTTTTTTTTTTTTGCATGACCAATCTGGCAACACTACCGAAGCAGAATGTTCGCCGAAATTACAAGGAACTCATATATAGCTTTCTCACGTGTACTTGGTAGGCGTTTGTTTCAACCGACTTGTGCGGCGTCAGCAAAAGAGTTGTGCACCAGTTATAGATTCATTCAAACCCAAAGTTTACGGAAAAAATCTGAAAAAATGCCGATGTTTGAAACAATTGCTAAAGGCAATATAAACTCGCCGGACTATGCCCTTTATTTCAGTAAGTATGCAAAATTAAATAAAACAAAACATGCACTTTTGTGCAGAAGTGTAATTAAAGGAAATAAACGAATACAATATAAACTATTAAAATAAATTAATTATGCAACAAGTGGCCACAACATAACAGTCGTTGCTTTATCAGTAAGTTCAATCGGCCGGCTATGACACTGAACAAGGTGACTCAAGCAGCGAACTATGGACTTGAAATTTTTCTTATTTCCTTTGATTAGAAATATATATATTTAATATACGATATATTTGGAGTAGTCAGTAATATTTCTATCAAGTGAGATATGTATTTAATCACTTATCAATGGGCTGCGCTTGCCTCTTTGTTGTTTACTTTGAATAATCAAACGATTGCGTGCTGCGTTATTAATTACATTTCTAGCAATTACTCTGTTCTCTTTCCACAATGGTTCGCTTTACATATATCTGATCTCCTCTTTCATCCATAGAAAACAACTGCGGCAATGTCATTTCGCCAATGCACGATATTCCGTTATACGCCAACGATGACAAGACCATCTATAACATGGTCGTGGAGGTGCCACGTTGGACAAACGCCAAGATGGAGGTAAGGTGTCTTAACTATAACTTATCGATAAATCATCATATATTCATCATTATCAGGAATTTGATAAAGGCAGAAATCGCGTGTTGTTTTATTTATATTGCAGATTAGCCTGAAAACGCCTTTGAATCCCATTAAGCAGGACATTAAGAAGGGTAAACTGCGTTTTGTCGCTAATTGCTTTCCACACAAAGGCTACATTTGGAACTATGGCGCTCTGCCACAGACCTGGGAGAATCCCAACCACATCGAACCCTCCACTGGCTGCAAGGGCGACAATGATCCCATCGATGTTATCGAAATCGGCTATCGTGTGGCCAAGCGCGGCGAAGTGCTGCAAGTTAAGGTCCTCGGCGCCATTGCACTGATCGATGAGGGCGAAACCGATTGGAAGATCATTGCAATCGATGTGAAGGATCCGTTGGCAACCAAGCTCAACGATGTATCCGATATTGATCAATATTTCCCGGGTCTATTGCGCGCCACAGTTGAGTGGTTTAAGGTAACGTATATATACATTTCTTCCTTTATGTATGTATTATAGTAATCTTGTCGCTCTTAACTTTGTTTAGATCTACAAAATACCCGATGGCAAGCCAGAGAATCAATTTGCATTCAATGGTGATGCAAAGAACTCGGACTTTGCCACCTCGATCATTGCAGAGACCCACAAGTTCTGGCAATCGCTGATCAATCAATCCAATGTGGCCGCACCAGAAATCGCCTGGTTTGTTTTCATATAGAAGTATATATATTACTTACTAATGCTTATATATTTACAGTCAAAACATTACCAATCGTAATTCCGAATTTTTCATTGGCAAGGAGGAATCTTTGAAGATTTTTCAAGAGGCTTCCGATGGAGGGGAAGTGGAGGAGGTACTTGACACAGGTAAGGTTTTCTATGTACGCGCTAAGCTTTAACACTCTCCAAAAACAAACCTTCCCTCGCACACAAATTGGATACATAACTCCAAAAATACTGCATGCGCTTTACTAATCTCCAAAATACCAAAAATATAGTTTTAAACAAAATACCGATAACGACTTTCTGTGATTAGCTCTGGTTTTTGTTTAATTTATTATGGGACTGTAAATACGTTAAATAAACTATATAATGTATATATCTTTAATAGAAACTGTTCAATCTTCAATTTTCCCCTCTTGTTTTACAGTTGACACTTGGCATTTCATACATCTCAAGTAAATTGCATAATTATCCAAGATATAAAATCAAAATGATGTAAAACTTTGATATTGGAAAGCCTCACAGATGAATATAGATATTTATATAAAAATATTGAATAAAAAGCACACCCAAATATATATGGAAATGAAAGCAAAACTTTGAAATACTCTCTCCACTTGAAATATACAGTTGTTTTTATTTATATTTTACGACTAGATCCAAACAAGTTTAAATTAATTAGGGTTACATATAATGTAATATCGAAATATGCTGTATGGTATAAGTGTGTTTGTGTGTGTGTGTGTGTGTATAGATTTTTAATGAATTGATTTTCTTCGCGAAATTAAACGTAACAAATTAAATTAAATTACTTAAATGATAGACAAAAATTTACAAAATATATAGTTAATTTAATATATATATATATATATATATATATATATATATATATATATATATATATATATATATATATATGCGTATGTATATTGAAAAAAAAAAAACGAAAATTTATTTACATCAGACATTCAATTTACTGTTTTTTTTTTTTTTTTGTCCTTTGCTTGTGCAACTAAATAGAAATACATATACATATATAAACGTTATAAACTAAAGCTAAATCGGGGGCCCTACGACAAAAAACAATTGTACAAAGTAAGTTTATCTAAAACTCAGTAAACCGAAAAGAATTAAGCGAAGAAACTGTTGACTTTCGTCATATTATAATTGATTATATTTATATATATATTCTTTTTTTTTTTTTTTTTTTTTTTTTTTTGTATATATATATAATTCTTGTTTACTTAAATATAATTCGCGTATTCGCTGTGATAATTTTAAGACGATTGTTGTATGTGTTGCTGTGATCTCTCTGTGTGTATGTATGTGTGTGTGTGTGTGTGTGTTTGCGTGTGTGTGTGTTAATATAGCATAATATTTAAATATGTTGTATAGTATATAGGTAGTAGTCGTAATATGCGTCCAGCTATAGCTTTACTCTTCACGTATTGCCCGTCCGTCGCGTTTCATTTCATTCCGTTTTGTTTCGTTCCGTCCACACTTTACTTGCGTCCCAGGGTATCGCGCCATTCGTTATATTTGTCCATATCCTCGTGCAGCTGCAGCGCCTCAACGCAGGCATTGAAGAACGGCGATCCGAAACAGTCTTGCCTGTATATATATATATATATGTATAAAAAGTTTAGCATTAGTTGACGAGCTGTATAAGGTTTTCCAAGGCTTTTTTGCTCGCACATTAAAATGCAGCCAAAATGCAAAAAGTTTTGTGTTCAAAAAGTCGTTTTTGTTGGACAGTGCAAATCGTTAAAAAAATAGAAAAACTTTGCAACCTGCATATTCACAAAAAACGGGGCACAAAAATCAAAATTGTAAACATAAAAGGTAAATAATTAAAATGTGAAACTAAAAAAAACCTACCACAAAATAAAAACGGTAAGCACGCGTTTTTAGTCGCGTCGGAAACGCGCCAAACATCGGCGACAGCTGCGTGCTGCACTTGTTGCTCTCGTTCTCTCTCACTCTCGCTCTTTTGTCGCTTAGCTCTTTGCTTTTCATGCGCTCTCTTTCCTATAATTTGTCTTGCGTTTATTTTATTGTTGCGCTCACCCTTGGTCAGTGCCGCACTCTAATTTTCATTTATCACAATTTTGGATGCCCTCAAATAGCCAGCGATTATTTGTTGTTAATTATTTTAACATAATAATTAATAATTGATTTTTTGTCTGCATTTGTAATGCATTTTCATTTTGTTCGTTTTTGCGTGTTTTTTTCCAATGTTTTTTTTTTTTGTTTTGCTTGTGTTTTGCACAAATTGCGTTCTAGACTAAAATATCGTGAATATTTATATATGTATATATATATTTTTGTGTATATGTGTTTTGCCAACAAATTTTACGCTAATTATGGTTTAAATCTTTACAAAATACCACAAAAAAAATAATACATTTGCAAAATACTTTCGGTCTAGGTGTTGCGCTTGTGTTAGTATGTCTGTGTGTGTTTCAGTGTGTGCGTGGATTTATTTTATCTTTGCCCTTTTGATGTAAATGTAAATGCTGCTTTGAATACGCGATGTTTTTTTTTTTTTTTTTGATTTTTTTCTTTTTTTAATATAATAAAAAAATAATAAATTTACATTAAATAAGTATATATATGTATATATATTTATATATATATATATATATATATATATATATATATATATATATATATATATATATATATATATATATATATATATATATATATATATATATATATGTATATATATTAAAAACAATGGATCTTTTATTTTACATACATAACGCAATAATAAACAAGCTAAGAATACTTAAAAAATAAATACTTCTTCGGCAAAACGGGGTTCGGGAAAGTAGCTACCCCTCCCTCTCTTCCGTTTCCTACTCAATTTACCCCCCTCACGTATCCAGCATACACATGTGTGCGTGTGCTTCAGTGTTTGCTCACTTCACAGTGTACATACATACATGCAGACTTACACACATACATACACATAGATATATGCATTTAGCCCCGCCCCCTGGTCCCGTGTCCCTATCTTACAACAAACGCATAACGTTTCAATAAATTAATTAAAATAATTCGTTTTTAAAAAACACATATATAGTTAAAAAGCACTGTAAAGCATATACAGTAATAAATAAGTACGAATTAAATTTGGGCGTTAAATATTTAATTTGTTGTTCTGCTTTGTTGTATGTAGTTTTATTGTTGTTGCTGCTGCTACTGCTGCTGCTTCAGAGTTACTTCGGATATGATCGTTCCAATACCAGTTCCCGTTCCATTACGAACTGGTATCATTTGGATTCTAACTTCCAGTACTCTGCGAGAGTATGAGAGTGTGTTCGAGCGCTTAACTGCGAATGGGTGGATGTGTGTATGTGTGTTTGTGTGTGAGAGTGTTTCGCTGGTGGTGTTTTTCGCTTCTGGTGATGGTGTTGGTATTGTTGTTGTTGTTGTTGGTGGTGGTGGTTAAAAGCCAACCACTTAGAAGAGTTATGTAGCTGGACCAGGCGCCATGTTGAATGATATAGGCGAGCCATTAACTACTTTTATAAAATGTTGTAAATTTGTAATCTCTTCTGTGGGTGTTAGAAGGACTTTCACGCATTCGCCAAACCATTTCGAATCAAAGCAGTCTTTCCTAAAAAAGCACACAAAAACAAATCCACAAAAATAAGATAACCAAATAAACAAAAAATCAAGAGTATTAATAATAAAACCAAAAGGAACAAATATGAAAATCATGTTGAAATAAAAATGAAAGACAGCTACAAAGCGAAGCATTTCGGTTTAGTATTTGAATACAACGGGCTTGTGAAAGGGATAGGGCGAGCCATTGATAACTTTTAGATATTGCTGCAGCTGTTCAATCTCTTCATCATCGATCAGCAGCACCTTAAGGCATTCTCCAAAGGTCTGATGGGCGAAACAATTGGCCCTGCAGGCGAATAAATAAACAAGAAGATACAGCTAGCATACAGATAGATAGATAAATAGATAGATAATTAAATAGCTAAGGTAGAAAAGTCAGCGAAGTGGAAGCGAAGAAAAGCGGAAAGCAAAATAGAAAACAGCTAGATATTTGTTTTTCTGAAAAAAATATTATTTTGTGTTGGTGTGTGTAGATCGTAATATTTCCTGAGTACTTAAAAAACCATGTCAGGGTTAGATTTCAAGCTAAAAAGTATTTTCTTTCTCGTTTTATTATATTATTTTGGCGCAGCGAATTGCCTTGAACTGCTTTCAAACTGTTTTTCGAGGTTCGAGGACGTTTCCTCAAGAATTTCGAAATGGAATGAAATTCAATTTGGGTTTGGCCTAAGGTTATATCAATTTTCTGGAAACTAAAAACGGAATGAGATAGAAATGGAAATGGAACATGTTGTAATTTGCAAGAACTCGAAGTAGAATGAAATGAAATAGGGGTATGATAATGACATTGGAATGAAATGGAAATAATTGATTATAGCTATGATTTTATATAACGGGTTGAGAATTTGAAGTAAAATGTAAAGAGCAGTCGAGTTGAAGTCAACTGGAATCAGGATATGCTAATGCTGGAATGAAATGGAAGTGGCACTAATTGATTTATCACTCAAGAATTCCAAGTGTAATGGAAACTCTTGAACTCTTCAATGGTAAACTTACGCTTTATTAAATGAAAATGGAATGAAATGGAATTGAACTTACTCGATCGCTAGACAAGTTTCATTTTAATTAGTTTCTATTACTTAGCCATCTGTTAGTTCAACTTACTTGCATAGTCGATGTATACTCGTCTCACGGAAAAGCTGATAACAATCCTCACAGATGCGATCCAGGCGAAAGAACATGGTCTTGTTGAAGATGCCCTTGCATTCCAGGTCGAAGAAATTGCTGCGCTTCGACAAATTGTGATTATGTGGCAACGCTGTGAATATGGGTATCAAAACAAGAAACAGCACCACCGAGATCTTTATGTTGCGGGAACACATCTGCAAGGAAACAAGAAAAATATATTTGTAAAATGTCAAATAAATTTCAGCGTCAAGTCAATTAAACAAAATTGCCATTTCTGCTAGCTCTAATAAAAAGAACTCTACAAATTCTACCAAGAATATCAAATAAAAACCGCTTTGCTTTAGTATTTTCTGGTATACAATAAAAAAAATTGTTTTTATTTCGCTCAGCGCTTTTGATTATGCTTAAGTAGTTGAGTACCGGAAATAGCTTAAAAATAGCACGATTTACTGTCTGGCCGAGAGCTATTTATAGAGCGAGTCGTTACAATTAAGTTCTGCTTTAGCTGGCTGCTGCCTTAAACCGCTTACTGGGTAAATAGATATGGGCCAAGTAGAACCTTGAAACCGCAAAAAAGGCCCGACAAGCCAATCACTAACTACGCGAGTGCGAGCGAGAGCAGCATAGGGAGGTAGGCAGGTGGAATGGGAGGGGGAAGCAACCTCAAGGCAAAGTGCGAGTACTTGTGGTACGTCTATCTAAAAATAGATCCTGTCTGCAACTGCAACTGCAAACAGCGAGCTAAAAATAAAATTGAATTTCGTGTTGATCTTGCTTTATCTGGCTGCCCATCTGCATTCGGAATCTTCATAAAGGTGTCTACAGACATGCCTCTCTTTCCCTCCTTCCTTCTCTCTCTCTCTCTCTCTGTCGCTCTCGCTCTATAAATAAACCGTGCGCGCAATTTCAATGTTTATTGCATTATTTGCAAATCTGTCTGTCGACTTGGCTAATTTACGAGTATAACTGGGCTCAAAGGAGAGCCGCAATCCCACAACAAATCGCACGGTCACACTTAAACACACACATACACACACGGATGCAGCTTAGTACGCACATATATATTTATGTATTTGCATGTGTGTTTGTTTGTGTGCGCAGACAGGCCCCCAAAATAATAATAAAAATAAATTAAATGAATAATAAAATTCGTTTGTTGTTGCTGTATTTGCATATTTTTATCAATTTGCGTGGTCCGCTTCAGTTTCAATTACGTTTAGCTTCGACATACATTCCAAACTGTTGAATAATTTGATTAAAATTGTAAATTTTTCCATTGCGCTGCTGCGGCTTTGCTTCTGCATGTGCCAATTGCTCAAAAAATAAATATGTATAAATAAAACAACAAAAACAACAATGCAGAAAAATGGCGTGTGTGAAAATTTCGCGTGCTTTGCTTGCTTGCGTGTGTGTATGTGTGTGTGTGTGTGTGTGTGTGAAAAATGAATGAAAATTCAAAGCAGACACAGCGTCGCTATTCCGAACAACAACAATAAAAAAAACGTGAACAATTAGTTGAAATATTTCTTTCGAATTTTCGTCTTTTCGGTTCTCTATGAGCGCTTCGCTTAGCACCTCCCGCATCGTTAGCGTCAATCGCTGCTTCGTGCCATATACTCAATAAGATCTATACAAAAGTGTGCTCCGTGTGTGTGTGTGTGAGTTAATTTAAATTGATTTTTTATTGGCTTGTTGATGCCTTCAATTAAGTTGAGCGCATTTTTGTTGTCGTAGCTTTTGATTTATGGCCAATGGGCTTGGTTGTAAAGTAAGAAAAAGTTCATCAATCAATTTTTGGCAAATGTTCCTGTTGTTGTTGGTATGAGCTCAGTGCGCAACTCAGCAGTTAGCCAAACCGAAAAATTATAGTCCATTCTAGTATATATGTACATCTATATAGTATATTATTTTCTGGCTTTATTTAGATACGTATATACTGTAATTAGCTAGCAGCTGCCGAGCGCGACACGTGAGTGCCACTAAAATACTAAATTAAATACAAATAACTAATTTGACGTAACACACCAAATATTGCGCAGAGTGCTTGTTGGAAAAGTGCAAACTTTAAATGCTGGCGCCACTGGAACAGCTGAACGCGCAAAATATATGGTAAACTTTGATTTTTTGATTTTCCTTTTTTTTTTACTTTTATGACGCGTATAGTTTACATTGCCGAAGAGAGTTAACAGGAGCAGCTGTTACGCCGTTACACTGTCTCGCATTACCCACAGCGACGACCTCTGCGCAGTGTCAGACCGCTAATTGGATTCGAATTGCACGATTTATGGCCATCGAGCAGGCGAAGAGTTTCGAGAACGAGTTCAAATTCGAGTTCGAGTTCGAGTGTCGCTGCATGTATTTTTAAACTGGCACTGCCGGCCGCATAAATTGCATAATCGATATAAAGTATGCGACGAAGATTGAGAGGGCAAGATAAAAGAGAGAGAGAGAGAAAGAGAGCAACCGCTGTAGTTGTGTTAACAGTTAACAGCAGCTGCTGGCGTCATCCAGAGCCTGGAAACGATTTTGTGGAATATGTGGAACGATTGATCGATGGATCCATTCGATTTATCGCCAACCCCATCAAAAGCATGTGCTGGCAATTTGTTTGCATTGTGCTTTGATTAGCTGCCAATTGATTTTATTTGTCGGTCTGCCGCTTTGTATCAATTTAAATAACTGTCAGTCTGTCATACATACAAGTAGACGCATTATCAAGCTAAATAAAAAGCTATACGACAGGCACACACACACACACAGCTATAACTGAATCATTGGCGCGAGTCGCGCATGCCACGCAATTTGCCATGTTTCAGCTCAAGTCCGTCGTTTTGCCTGATTGTAAACTATTCAACTTTGATTTTGATTGCTTTTTGCGTTTATGTATATGTGTGTTTGTGTGTCTGTGCCTGCTGCCAGGCGACATTGAATGAAGTCATGAGCCAAAAATAATGACAAACAATTATAACGAAATCTTTTTGTATTCTTTTGTGCGCAATAGTTTTAAAAGAATTTCACATACACGACAAGAATTATTATTTATATGTATATACATGGCGTTAAATAGATATTTAAACTAAGTGTCTACCTTATCAGCAGGCGCCTAAATTTAGGCTGGAATGCGAGCTGTTATCTTAACCAACACCTGTAATTATATGGCTTTAGCAATGAGTGACAATGAAATGAGTGCAAAGCTGCGATCGAAAATCAAGCGTGCATAGTAACATGCAGCTTGCACATATATGTATATACCATATAAATACATATACATATATATGAATGTATATGCCACAACTTAACGCTTGGCTACGCAAGCATGGCAAAACAAAAATATTAAAGTTTATGTCTAACATGCGCATTTATTTATGATGTTAAGCTACAGTTTATCATTGCTGTTAAATTAAAATCCCAATATCTCTTTAAGGCTAACATTCTCTGTTAAATTAAAATCCCGAAATATTTTAGGGCTATCTAGCATAGTCCTAACAAAGTTAACATTTGCGCACTGTTAAGCGCTACCTAGTGAAAATTGACCGACTGTTAAGTATGCCAGTGGCATATCTAAATAAAAAACATGTAGTAAATGATTGTGATGCTACTGCAAACTAACAACTATTAAAGCAACCCACTTGAGTTGTTAAAACAGCTCTCGAGACTGCATGGTACCATGGCCACTCTTTGCAAGCAACAACACAACAACAACAACAACATCAGCATAAAAATGGCTTGGCGAGACTGCATGGTACCAAATAAACTGGCACAGCGCTTGTTGGCCATTGGCTCCCCTATTGTTGTTTTTGTTGTTGTTGTTGGTGGTGCTGCTGCTGCCGCTGCTGTTGGCCTGTTGCGCTTGCGTTAAACGGTGCTGTTAATTTATCAGACATGCGGCATTTGCATTTCGTTGCAACTGGATACCGCTTGTAGTCAGCGCATTTTAATATGCAATTTAATATGCATTAAATTCTGTGTGGCATCAAATTAATAGCGCAGCTCAGCCGCACCAGCAGCAGCACCACCAGCTCAGCAGAGGCAAAATGGCGGCAGGTGCTGTAAATGTTCCACGCTCGTTTAACAGCGCTGACCATAGGATGAGCGTGCATATGCATGTTACTCTATATGCATGTATGTGTGTGTGTGTGTGTGTATTAATTTCGCTCACTTTAGCTATCGCCTGCTGCTTTTGATGTGCCTTTCTATGGCTTCCAGCTGCGCTGTCGACGTCGCCGCTGGCGTCGCTGTGCCGTTCAGGCTGCATGATGCGCATCAATTGGCTGCTGAACTGTTATGGTTGTTGTTGTCGTTTGTTGATCTGTTTGGATTGATCGTGTGGCTCGTGTGCACGCGTATTGTATCCAATTAGTATTTATTAAGATTAATAGTTGCACGTTTCGTAATAGATCGTAACAAAATTTATGTGTGTAATAACTGGTAATTCAAATAACAACACACATATGCATAACCGCCTATATGAGTGTGTGTATTTGTATGCACTTAAGTATTTCTTTATTATTATTATTATTAATTTTTTTTTTTTTTGTTATCAAGTTGTTTGCTTTTTCACTTCTTTACTAACGTCAACACGAAATGTTGTTTGAAGAGTGTTGAAAATCATCAAGCAAATAGAAACGAAATTTCTACAACAACAGCAACAATGTTTGCGTTGTCTAGTGTTAGCTAATGCCAAACAAAACACCCGCGCGCGCAATCAACGTTTGTTGCCAACAAAAATAACACTGAAGATCGCAAAACTGTTGAGGTTGCCAGACAACAAATGCTGCTGCTGCCTGCTGCTGTTGCTGCTGCTGTTGTCTTTTTCTTATCAGCACACACACACACACACTCACATGCACTCATACGTTTTTGTGAGAGGCAGCGACGACAGCGAGTCTGGCGCGGAGGCAGCGCAGCCAACCGAACCGAAGCGAAGCAAAGCGTAGCCAACCTGCTCGCCCGCCCGCCTCCCCGCGCACGTGTGTGTGTGTGTGCGTAATCGAGTACATCTACACACACACAGGCGCACGCACAGTATTGCACCTATTTTAGATGCAGCGTGGTATGGCTAGGCGTATACGTGATGTGCATTATAAAACTACGCTTATCATTTGAGCCAAGCCAACTCAAACCAAGACAAGACAAGCCAAGCCGCATTCAAACTTATACTTTTATTTATTATTATTACTATCATTATTTATTATTGTTGGCTGTGTCCTGCTTTTAACGTTGCCTATTCAATTGTCAATTATGTGAATTCATTAAGATTTTTCGAAAATAAAAAAGTCTATATGTATTCATATTAGTTCTTATTTCAGTTTTATAATCATAAGGAATCGAAAATAAAAAACTTCAACTCTTTTTTTGTATATGTCGAAAAACGGCATACTAAAAGATATTGATGAACAACTTAAAGCTAAAAGCTATAAAATTAATATCTAAAAATAAATGCGATATATAGGTAATATATACGATCTACCCAGCTTTTCTGTACCTTACTGTGAATAATATTAATAAGCCACAATAATTATTATTTAATAATCTCTTTGTTTAAGAAAAACTTTGAAATGAAATGGAAAATATTTAAATATGTTTGTTCGCTCAAACTGAACAAATGAACAACTGTACAATAGTTAATGATTGCTGCTAGTTATATACATATGTATATATTGTTTTTGCTTTTTTACACATTACTCATACGCCGCGTTGACTTTGAACGAGTCGAGCTTAATCGTTCTAATAGATGGTCTGATTATTAGATTGCTTTAGTAACGAGAAAACCAGCCACTGCAGTGGCCCCAGTTGAGTGAGGCATCGCTTTACAGCTTTGCCAGCCAGTTAGGCGACCAATCCAAACACACACACATGCACACTACTATAACTACTCACACACGTATTTGTTGCTATATACGACAATTGGCATTTTATTAGTTTAATTGAAAGCAAAACACAATTTAGCATGCATGGAGAATCGAAAACTGGTTTTAACTTACTTCAATTATATATATACATATGTATAAAAAACAGACAACTGTGAAACGGAATGAATATGTATGTATATATATCGTTATATATGTATGCGAAATACAAGTTTCGATTAGTTTGCAGCGCAGAGAAGCGTGTCACAGGTTTCACTGTACAACAGCAAGCAAAATGCATATGCTACATATATGTATATATATTTATATTTATATATTTATATAAATTAAACAAGTCCATTGAGGAAATTAAGTATTTCAAGCAGCGCCTGCTGATTGTGCCAGTTTTTTTCGCTTCTTTTTCATGATTTTTGCCGCTGCTGCCATAAATCACATAATTACGTTGATTTTATTTGTTTTCAATTTACAAATGAATTGAAATTCGACATTAATAAATATTGTCAAGCATTAAGCATTAAGGCTCCCCCACTCTATATAGGGCCATTAGGCAGCTCGCGCGCGCTGCAGCTGTTAACAGACAGCAAAAGAAAGAGATGGGTAGAGAGAGCGCGCGAGCTAATCAGCAGGGGACACCCCCGAAAGGCAGTTTATTTTTGGACACACGGAATAATGATGCGTAAGCTGATTAAGTGCAGGCGCTCAGGCGACGACAGCAGCATATGCAAAATCAATGCACAATCAATGTAAATTTTAATTGATATGATTGCAGCAGCAGCTTAAAGAGCTGCAATTAGCTGACAGACTGTAAAAATGTTAAATTAACATACAATTTTGGTAAAGTGTCTGTTAAGTTAACAGATGCAGCTAAATGGATATGCCTGGATTACATCGAATTCTCTTTTAGTATATTTTAGTAAATTTTTAATACAACTACAACGTACTAAATCTGCTGTCAATTACCATTCACACACACACACACACTAGCGCAAATTGGCGGGCATTCAAATATGGCGACCTATATTTGAAATAGCCAACAGAAAATGCCACAAATACTCTATATCAAATACTATAATATGTATGTATGTATGTATGGAATATATATGTTCATATAGCTGGTGGCCTGCCAGGCTACGGAAACGGGAAATGAGTCACGGCTACAAAGTGCAAACACACGAGCGCCAAAACAATTATAATTATAAACGGCCATTGAACGTGTGAACCAGAAGAATTAACAAGAAACAAGTAGCAAACAAACCAACAGCACACACAATCAAATATGCCAAATGCAAAAGATATTTGTGTGAGTATGTATATATATGTGTGTGTGTGCTTGTATTCTAAGAATGCGCACACACAGACACAATTTGGAAATCAATTTACATTTCGATTGCATTTTTTGTTTTGCGTTTGCAGCTAAAGTCTTTGGCCCCATTTGCTGTTAAATGGCATTAAAGCAGGCAGAAGATAATGAAGTACATATATCTGATATGATAATGTTATATCATATAAAAATATATATATTGTTGAGTTGATGTTTTGTTAAAAGCGCTTGCCTTCATATGCATATATATTTGTTGTTATTTACTCTATAAATAGATTTTTAATATATTTAAACAATATATGGAAAATGGAGTTTAAGAGATCTATGTATGTACAGTAATACAAGCCCATATATAGCATACTTTCCGGCAGTTGACCTGTTTTTACTGTGATTGAGCTATATATTGGTTTATATATGTATATTGTGCCTGAGCCTGAGCTATATATTTATCATATTTCAAAGCTCTGATAACAATAAATTATATATGATTGATGTATGCAATTTATAAAAACAATTTCATTTAAGCGAATCTTTTACTATCTGTGAGTAAAAGATTTACTCAAAGAAAATTGTTAAAATTGTATTTAAAATTATTTAAAAACTTGTAAATACTAAGTAAATTACAGGGTATTTTCAATTTGAGCTTAAGTCCTTTCAATCGCCTAACGGCCAAGGACGGAAGAAAATGGTGAGAGCGCTTCAAGTACGTCTATAAAAGGCCAAAAAGGCGACACTCTGCAAGGGGCGTATTACAAGACAGGGCATGGCTACACGCTTAACGTGGAAAAAGACATACATAAATATTATATATGTATATGAAAAAAGATAAGGCAAAAATCACGTCAAAGTGGTTACTGAAAACTAGTTTTGCCAGCCGATTACATGACTTAAAATCAATCATTAACATTTATAAATTGTGTTTGCGACTTATTTGGTAAGTTGCTCACTGCTCATTGCTCGTTGTTGAGTTGTTGCCGACAGAGTCCCTGCCCCGAAAAGGGGTAGAAGCTGGGCACAGTTAGGTGTGCTGCTGACGTTTGTTTTAGTTCACCTTAAGCAGTCGTTAAAGAAACAACAAAAGTTGTTTTAGGGATATTAAATGCAATTGTTATTGCAGCTGTTATTATTATTGTTGCTCTTGAACCGTAAATCTTACTTAATATTTAATGAAGTCGTTCTCATTAAGAAAAGATGCCTATATAGAGCTGCAAGCATACTTGCACTGGTAACAGTTTACTAAGGGTAAGAAGGCGCACAGATTAGGAGAGACAGTGATAAATTGCTGAAGAATATGTAAAGCAAATGTTAAGTTAACATACAATATACATACATACATACAATATGCATACATACATTGTCAGACTTAACGGCTCAGCAAAGACATACAGGATCTCTGATTCAGAGACTCTGTACAGTAATATAAACAAAATTAAAATATATATGTATATAAATTTACACACATAAGCGTTCCAATGAAATTCAGAGCTTCCATTAAGTTGATTATGAAATTGTAAATGCTAAGCTAACAGTGATTAATATTTTTAGCTGTTAGCAAATTCTCTGTTAACAGCTTCCTTCAAAATACGCTTCACACATACATCAAAATGTAAAGTTAACAGGACTTGCAAAATATTCCTTTCTGCATTATTCTGTGCATTTCATACATTTTAGTACATTTTCGGTACACTTTAGTATTTTTTAACACATTTCTAACCTATACTATGCCACTAACAGTGCAGCCAATTGCTATTCACAGAAATAACAAACACACACACACACACATATATACGCTTAACTGACAGGCCCCTCTTTTTGCTTGGCTAAATGATTTAATGATACGTTTACTTTATGTTTTTGTTTTTTTGTCAATTGGCTTTTTAATCAATTTTATTGGCTTGCATTACAACATTTTTTTGCGTTTGACAACTTTTACGACTCCCAGCAGCTGCCATAAAATAATAATAACACAAATAAAAATCAGTTAATTGCTTCATTGACCATACACACACACACGCACAGTCAAGTATATATTTATAAATAATTGTTGATTTAATGGCCAATTTGGTGCAGACAAAACGCGCCATAAAAATAGTTGTGGCTGGCAATGGCTGCAAAGCAACATAAAGTCAAATCAAAACTTGGTAAGTGTTGCATCAGCCAATTTTGAAAATTTATTTGATCTGGCCATGATTACAATTAATACGCTGCGAGAAAATTAGGACAAATTCGAGACATTTACAAGCGAGAAAAGCAGACAAACTAGAGCTAGTTAAGAATGAGATGATAAAAGCATTTTTAAATCGAATGAGTTTCATTTGTAGCCATCTTTTTCTCGCTGTGTAATTGAGTCATTGAATAAAGTCGTCAAGCGCTATAAACTTAAAATGTGTCTAGATAAGCCCTAATAGCTAATTATAAAATAAATTATATATATATAATATAAATTATAGTTCACATACAATGACATATATATATATATAATCCAATGCCAAATCGATGCGAAATACACTCAGAGAGTTCAATGAACTCTTCAAGAGAATCTGGATCTGGCAGATGTTTTACAAATATATATATATATATACATATATGTGCGCTATATGAGAGATTGGTGGAGTACTTATAATAATATGGAAAACATATGCATATTGTGCTTTGATATATGGCCCTGCCTGCTGCCCATTTCTCAATTGGCAACATCAAAGCCGTCAATTTGTATCTTTGTATCTGTGGCTGTAATTTTTTTGCTTGCTTGCTTTGGCCACGCGTATAAACACAAAGACAATCGAGCCTCCACTTGAAGTGGCAGGCGCAATATAACTTCATTATCATTTTGCAAATACACCACACCAATACACAGCAAGTCTCTGCACAATTGCTTTTCAATTAGGCGACGCCCGAAAGTACCTCCATATAAAACGTATAAAAAGCCCTACGAAAACGGTTCAATCTCGCCTATATGCAAGGTCGGCATTTCACGGAAATCACAGATATCAAAAAAGCTAGAAAAGCTAATAAAACTTGCATTTAAGCAGAAGTGATAAAAGTTATCTACCTGAGCAATTCCTGGTAATCTGTTTTATGCAATTTTCTATTTGAGTTAAATTACGAATTTTATTTATTTATTTAAATGAATTTGTTGACAATACGAAGAAGCTATTTTTAGAAATCCAACACATGAAATACATTTTTGACTAAAAAGAGAAAACTAGAGAATTTGAATACACAGATATTCAGAGAATTCATCTGAAATGGAAACGAAAAAAACATTAGGAGAGCTTTGATGCCTAGTAATTTGGTTTATATCAGAGAGAGCCATAACCAAAAATTTATCAAATGCTTACAGTGCATTGCAGTGGAGTAAAAATAGTGAGGGAAACACGAGTACTCTATGGCAAAAGCTGCCGATGTTAGAATAGAAGTTTCTTGAATTTATTTATTTATTAGTTAATATATTTTATATATAGCACACATACTATTTATAAATATTTATAATATTTCTTGAATCAGTAAAATATTATTTTTAGCTCGATTATACAAATTTCATAAAAAAAAATCTGCGCAAAGCTCGTTAGAAAAGCTGTTCAAATAACCCAATAATTAAGGCTATTGAAAAGCTAAAGTGCGCTATTTTGCACTTATAGATTATGGATGTACGAGAATAAAGTTTAGATCATAAACTTAACTTAGTATTTGATAAACTAAAAAGAACCTAGAGAAGAGAGAGATGTCATGAAAAAATTTCTAAGCATAAGATTTTAATCGGTAAAGGCTGCTTTATTGGAAGAAATAGAGCTTTCTACTGCTCAATTTGTATATATGTATATCTGAAATGTATATATGTCTGATATTCATTGTGAAGTCTCTAATAAATGCCTTCAAATGATACGGAAATAAAAGTGTGCAAAATATTAGCGTTTGATCAATTGATTCGATTCGGTTTCTGTTCACTGGTGTCGCAGCTCTTTAATTTGCAGCATTTGCTACCCTTCAACTTCAATTTCAATTTCAATCAGTCACAACTTCATCAGCAGCATCGGCATTGGCAACTTCATAATGATGTTGGCTTTTTCAAGTTCATTAACATGGGCAAACGAGAGCAAAGATCGATTGGAGAGTCTTCAATGGACTTCTCTTGTTTCCATTATTTTACTTGGGCCACTCGCTGAACTTGAAAATGAAGGATGTATATATGTATGTATATAAATATATATAGATACATATATCAATATTCGATTCTCGATCATTCTTTCTTGGAACAATTAAAAATATAATTGATTTCCCCTCTGCCCACTTTTGTATACTCACATTTAGTGACAGCTTCTTCATGGCGTTGATTTGTTTTTATTTTCTCTTTTCTTTTTGTGTTTTTATTTGCTCTGTTGTTGTTAAATTTACAATAAATTGTTTGTAAATTTGTTTGCTGGTACGTAATTAGTTGTTTGTAAGTACTCGGTTTAACTGTTTATTTAAGTACTTTTAACACAGTTTGTTTAATTTTCATATTCCGTTTTGTTTGCGATTTATATTTTATATTTTTTGTTTAAGTTGACTTGCCGCAGCTTAGGCTTCTTTTTGATTTCTTTTTTCTAGCTTTTTCTTTTTGTTTAGATTTTCTAAAATTAAATATTATTACATACATTATTAATGTTATCATCAAATGCTGTTGCTGTTGTTGTTGCTGCTGCTTAAAGTGAAAGTTTTTGATTTGTTCGTCTGACAGCTGTCAGAAATCGTTTAAATTAACAGATTTCCCCCTTTGTTTCTTAGCTAATAACAGTGCAAATCATTAATCAACAAAATGTTATTTCGCTGCTCTGGAAAGCTGTTAAAGCGTGTGTCTTTGGCCCGCCCTTCCAGTGCGCATTCCAAATACGCATTGCAGGAATTTTTGTTATGCTCGTATGATCGCTGTCATTTATTATTATTATTAATGTGTGTGTGTCTGTATGTGTGTGTGTGCGTGTGTGGGATATGCATGTGTGCGTAAACGTCGACGTCAACGCCATTGATTAAAATCATTTATATGCATTGAGCGCTTTAACGGCCAAAGTGCAGCAGCAACAGCAACAGTAGCAGCGGCAGCGGCTGAGCGTGGGCAGAGCACACAGCGCAGAGGGAGGGTGTGAGTGACAGTGGGAGAGTGAGTGTGGAGAGCGCGCGCGCTGGCGACGGCTGGGGCGCATGCACATGGCTGCTTTTGCTGCTTGCTCTTTACTTCTGCTGCTGCTGCTACTACTGTTGTTGTTGTTGCTGGTTATTGCTGATGTTGATTTATTTAGCCGGTCTGATCGCTTTGCCCGCTGCATTTAAAATGTCGGAAGTGTTTGCGTGCAAAAAAATAAATACAAATGCAAGAGTGTGTATGTGTGCTTAAGCATAATATATATTATATACATATATATAAATATACATATATATTTCCTGTTGCAAGCGCACATTTGTGCAACAACAACTCGAATGGAACTCGAACTCACATTTATTGGCAAAACGCGCCAACAATTTTGATTTCTAGGAAATCACAAAATAAATAAAAATATACTCGCTCATTTCGTGGTGATGTCTCTTATTAAGTGTGTGTATGTGTATGTGTGTGTGTATCCCTATGGCCGGTTTTGCCTGCTCCCTTTTTTCCAGTCGCCTCGCTTTTTCACGCACCAATAAGAACTTATGACATCATCGCCCAATAAAATATCAACGAAAGTTGTCTTGTGTAAGTGTATGTGTATGCATAACTATGTGTCTGTGTGTGCGTGGCGCACCCTCTCATGGCAACAGAGCCAAAAAGAAAAGAAACAATGTCAAAAATGTACAACAACAAGAAGAGCAGTGACAGTGACAGCGGCAGAGGCAGTGACAGCGGCAGAGGCCGTAGCAGAGCCTGAGGTTGAGGCGGAGGCAGAGTCACAGTAACAGCAACAGCGACAGCGCAGGGAAACGTGGCTCAAAGAGTCAGCGTCAGCGTCAGCGTCATCTGTGGTGGCCTGCGTGCAACATAATGCGAAAACAACAAAAGAAAGAAAGAAACGACAACAACAGCAACAACGGCAACGTCAATTTGTGCCGGTCGGCGGCATTGATTTGGTTATGGATATCGATGAAAGATGACGACACAACTGACTGTGAGCAGAGATGCTTGAGCTGTAGGCGCAGGCGCAGGCGCAAGGGCACAGCTCCGCACAGCAGGTAGTCAGTCCCCTTTTTATGTGCACTGGGAGAGAGAGAGAGAGTGAGAAGGAAATGTTGCGAGTGAGAGCCGACCTGCGCGCACAGATTAAAACATTGCGATAAGCAGCAATTGGTATTTTGGTATTTTATGATATTCGAAATTTTTGTTGTTTTTAGTATTTTGTTATATGGTTACAGCTACAGGTTGGAAGCGCCTGTTGCTCACTTAATTTGTGTTTGTTTTTTTTTTAATTGTTAACAGCAACAGCAACAGCAACAACAACAATAATAATAATAATCGTAACAATAATTATTCGCGCGGTACTTTTCCATCGTGTACGCAAGACAACAACAACTTTATTTTGGTTTACTTAATAATTTTATTTTTTAAATGTATAAGTATATATATTTTAAATTTTTTTAATAAATGTCTTTTTTTTTTTTTTTTTGTTATTCAACGTTAATGCAAAAAACAAGCACTTAAAATATGAACATTTACAATTGCCAACGTTTTCGTTTATCCTTCGTAGACACTTGTTAATTGTTTATTTGATTAAAAAATATAATTGAATTTTGCATTAAATATATTTAATAAATTTTAATGGACACTGGTTTGCTTGCACTTCATATTTTTATTTTATTTATTTTGTTGTTGTTTGTTTGGTTCGATTGTGTTGCTTACATGATCTTTGAAAACAAGACAAAATCTCTCGTATATCTATGCTACAAGTGTTGTCTCTCGGAAAACGACCTGCTCGCCACGCTGTTCAGATTGAAACTGTTGCACTCGGCAATCCGGTTTTGTTTTTTTATACATCTGTTGTGAACTTGTGCAAAACTCTGAGAGCGACCCTCTTACCTCTGCAACATTGTTTGACTGCAGACTGCCGACTGTTGCTGTTAACTTAACATGCACGAATGGGTGAATGCGTGTGTGTGCACGTTCTTTTTTTATTGATTTCTTGTGCTCCTCTGTTATGAGCGCAGCTCAAGCAACATGTTGCTTGGCAATATGTTGCTAACGTTTTACTCTTTCACAGCGAAACACACGCTCTCTCGCTCGCTCTTTCTCTTTTGATTTTGCGTGCGCGTGTACTCTTTGAACCACTTGTTGCCGGCATAAGTTGTCCATCTCTCCCTACCTCTTAGAATATCTTTCATCTTTCCTTATCTTTGGATTTCCCCTAGGTAATTACAAAAACAAATATTTTAGCTGACGTAATTGATTGTTAACTGTGGCTATAATTGCAACATGTAATTGCCGCAGACAACAATTTCCATGAATTCCATTGTTATATACCCTGCGAACGGACAAGTTGAAGGGTAGAACAAGCTTCAACTAAAATTTGAAGATGGAGACACTTGAATGAGTGCATTTGTTTCGATGGATTATATTCCTTTCAGCTTATACACATAATCATTTGATATTTGCATTGCATACTATTAGGCTGTCATATCCACTTTCAATACTGTTCCAGGAATATTGCAGTTTAGATTTTATTCAATTACAGGATATGCATTCAGTCTGTCATTATTTTGGTTGCCTAATTTGTGCATTATTAGCACATGGCAAGCTAATTGAGCGGGAAACTTTATTCGAATGGAAAGTGCCTATGGAACCAGTTCACAAAGTTCTCGATTTCAAATCCAGACGATGACTGTTCTTTTTTTTTTTATATGGTTGGAATTCAACTTGTTCATCGCTCAAAATTAATAAAACTTACGCACACAGAATTTTGTGGTTAACAATTTCTGCTAATTTCATAACAAAAAAAATCTATTAATAGATCGACCCCTGCGGTGGCTCAGTATTAAAACAGCAAGTTGGCGTGATGAATACAATCAATATATGTATATACATATACACATAAATAGATACATACATATGTATACTCAGATGTATATCCCACATTTTACGATTATATGCCAACAATTAAACTAATTAAATCATCATTTCGATATAATTATTGTGAATAAGCGAAACCCATAGCAATTACAGCACGAGTTAAATTATGGTCAAACAATTACTTTGAATAGTTTTATATTGATTAGCGCACGATTTTATGACTCATGAGCGCGAGGGTTTCTGCTATGACGTTCGTTCACTCCAATTATGGCGTCATAATATTCCCGTGATGCCCGAATATACATTTGCATTGTTCCCAGAAAACTGTGAAGCTGATAAAAATAAGTGATGCAACGCATAAATAACAAGCGAAATCTACTGGAAAATTTTTTAAAATCCCCTAATTTCTAAATAATAAAAGTCACTTGAAAGGAATTAACACAATTTCATTAATAATAAGAATTAAGGAATAGCTTAAATGTGTAATTCCAAAATATTCCACTGTGAACTTTTACTTAACACTCCATGCGGACAAGCGAATTATTCCATTTACACTTAAAAATTCTAAATGCAGTTTAAACAGACATTTGCACTCCAGTTCCAAAGCCAAATATGAGCGTTCAAAGTGGGAAATTAGAATTTTACTAAACATATAAGCTTTCGTTTAACACTACAAAAATTAAATTGGCGTTAGAGAGCAGTAAAAAGGGAAATTTACTTTCTTCCTAAGAAATTCGAAAGTTTTGCAAACTTAGTATCATTTCCAGTTTCATTAACAAATAGAACTAGATAACACTCACAAAATTTTTAGGAACAGCCTAACAAACCGGAGAAGATAGCAAAAGCGTAATGACTTTAAAGAAAACTGTTCCCATGCCTATAAATTGAATGAACACGCATTCACAGTAGACAAGCGCCCATTACTGGAAAAACGGAACCGGAAATTACAGCGAGTAATACTTTAGCGAGAGTGTGAGTGTGTCTGTTCCGTATATATGTGTATGCGCATGTGTGTGTGAGTGTTTATTGAGATAAAGAAGCCGAAAAATGAGTTTGAAATGAATCAAATATATGCCAACCCACGGGCATATTGAGTGTTCAGCGTATAAACCCATAAATATTTCATGCTCAACAAACAATTGACCTTGTAACAATTTTTTTTACAACAACAATAAGCCCAAAAATATTTAAATTTGTTATTTGGGCAGTGTAAATAAGTGAACGCCAGCAGAGGCGAACAGGAAGCAGACGAAAGGGGCTGGATTTTTTATTTTGTTCAATGTTATTAACCTCAAACTGGGCCACAGAACAAACAAACAAAAGTTGAACTTGCAAATGCAAATGCCGCAAAAAAGGGCGTGTGTATGTGTGTGGCTGCTGCTGTGATAAAATGTTAATAAACTGATAAACAAATAAGCAAATATGCAAACAGTATAAAGAAGGCAAAGATCGAAATCGGAATTGGAACTTGAATCGGAATCGGAATCGGAGGGTCGCTTACCTTAGGCGCTTGTTTCGTGTGCGATGCGAGTTTCTCGGTCTCGTGCTCGTTCTCGTTCTTGTTTCGCGTTTGGCGTTTATCGCCGCCTATCGGCCGTTCTCTTTTTTGCAAACTTTTGTTGCATACAATTTCGGTACTTTTTGTTGTTATTTTGTTTTTATCTTTGATCTTTCGATTGCTTTCTTTTTAAACTTGACGCTGGGGCGTTTCTCTGGCGCTTGAATTTATCGCCATTTTGTATGGATTTTCGTTAGATCTTTGTGTGCGTTGCGTTGACGCGGCCTAGGCGGCATAGATGGGCGTGACACAGCACAAAAAGGAATCAAATAACAATAATTCTGCGCACTTTCTATGGTATTTAAATAGATTTTGTTCCTCTTTGCTTTTGGTATTTTTAATTTTTTTTAGTTTCACACGCGTTTGCTCTCACTGGCTGCTGTTGTACTGGTGCTCTCTCTTGGTGCGTGGCAAAACTGACGATAATAGCTAGAGGCGGCAATCAAAATCGTTATCATTCACAATGAAGCCGACGCGTAATGAATGAATGTGAATTGTTGTTTGTTTGTTTGTGTTTGCTGCTGTTGCTTCTGCTACTGCTGCTGATGTGCACACAGGGACGCACGCACTCAAAGAAGAAACACTGATCGGTCTCTCTCTCGGTCTCACAGACACACATTCACACATAGAGACTGGCTGTTTGAGAGTGTGTGTAACATTCGCACGCAATGCGAGTGGTTGGCGCGTTTAGTGACATTCAGTGCCAGGGCATCAAAATTGCTTTACACGCATACACACACAGACACTGACTGATATATATATTCATATGTATCTTTGTAAATATATTTCCACATAATTGATACGCGGCGTATATCGAAGCTGTCGCCCCTGGCCATGGGCCGCGCAATTCTCACGTTGTCACTGATAATTCACAATTGACTGTGTGTCATACATATGTAAATACATACGTACATATATATGTACTTATATATATGTATGTATATGTTAACTATGTATTTGAAACTAACAAAAATATATCTGCAATGCTCACAATAACAAATGTTGGCACATATAGACACGAATATGTATAATTATATACTTATATCCAGCTATATGACAAGGCGATACGACTTGTCAGAAAATACACTAAAATATTCTCATTTTGTATTATATTTTGTCATTTCTTTTATGTCGAAAGCAAAATTGTCAAGCCGCATGAGGAACGAACGCAGACTAAATGCAAAAATGAATTGACAAAATGTTGGACTGGCTGTTGGGGGACTGAGCAAAGCGAGCGCTGAACAACACTGAGCACTGGAAAACGGACGATCGTGCGGATACACACATACACACACGCAAACACAGATGTACATACACACATATGCGTTGCTCGAGTTTAGTGTCTGTCTGCGGCCCCAATACAGTTGCCGTCACCCCCTTTCCAAGCACTCTGATAACTGTGTGCGTGTGCGTGTGCATGTGTGTGTATATGTGGCCACTGCGTTGGCACAGTGGCATGGCAACCCTGGCCAGACAAAGGCCACAAATCAATGCAATGAACTACTGGGGTGAACCCCTCGCTAAACAACGCCACTGGCAGAGTACACGCACACAATTTCAGCAATTGAAATTGAAATTGAGGCATGTAACTGTAATTCGCTCGCACTCACCAAAATACAGCACGTCATGAGCATAAATGAGCAAGAAAATGTTGGCAAGCGATAATGAACGACTATAGGATGCGCCTTAAAAATCAAATTAAAAAATTAATTAGGCTGCACATATTAATACTCCTAATTTAAAAGTTTTGCACAAGCTTAGTATTTTTGCTAAGTTATATAATTATCGACAGCTCGAAGTTCCCCATAAGTATGCTGCACAGTATGTATTTTGTTTAGATCATTTGTTGCCAAATTTAGGCATTTTTATGCTAATCGCCTTGTTGTAGGCTTTTTCAACATCTCTTCTGTGAACATTTATATTAAAATTGATCGGTATTTGAGCTTATATATCTTAATTTTAAGAGGTATATGTGTGCTTATCATTAGCTTTTGCCCCCTGCTGGCTATATTGGGATTTCAAAAATTAAACACTGTTAAGTATACATATATGCATATGCTTTTGTATGTGTGTGTTGGTGTGAAGTGTCTTCTCAGTCAGTTCTTGCATGCAGCACCTCCACCTTTCGACTCAACGTGGACTTAACATGTAAAAGCGTGTAAAATTGTTAAATGTGTAAAGAAAAATAAAAGTATGAGCTGAGTCGCATATTATTGCCCATTTCCGTTTTTATTTTGAGGGGCGGCAACGGCGACAGCCCCGACTTAAATATAAACGTAACCAAAGCCAAAGCAAGCTATATATAAATACATATACGTATATATGTATATATAAAAATTCTACGCCTACTTACAATTAGATTTACGATTGCGCTTTGAACTGTGCTCCATGCTTGCATACTTGCATACATATATCTATATATATTTAGTAATATATGTAAATATTATATGTGCAGGCACTGATAGAGAGACGCAGAGAGAACGAGAGAGAGAGAGGGACAGAGATTACGTATACGTCAGCGTGTCAACAAACTTGTAATGTGGGACAAGTATGATTCAATAGACGTTTGTATGTAAGCTGAGAAACTGTGTAACTGGCAGACGAGATGTCTGATCGCCCGATGTGGCGATAGATTAGGCAATAAATATATATTTTGCATTTAATGTAAGTTGAAGAGATTTGCGTCTTATAAAATCTACATTTAACGGAATGACTTGAATTGATTAGCTTGCTGGGCTCTAGTCGGGGGTTATTAGAGGGTGTTAGTTGGATTTGCTGACAGCTAATTGCCGCATGACCATATTCTCTTCAAGATATGACTATGAATAGACAGACATATGGACAGTTAAAGCTTAGCTAAATGAGCGCCGCACACGCAAATTATAAAAAATAGTTAGTTGTTGGAAATGTCAAGCACAAGTCACAAGCTTTCTCAAAATGAGCGAGAGAAAGAGGGGGAGCGAGAGAGTTTAGAGAAAGAGAGAAGGAGAGTGTAATATGTGGACAGACCTCAGCAAAGGTCAACCGCTACAGAGAATATCTGCGACTGTATCTGTTGTATATTTATCTGCATTTGTATCTGTTTCTGTTTCTCTGTAGCGTGCCTGGGCACTTAAGTTACATATGGAACCAGATCAAACTGCTGCCATTTAAGAAAAAGCCACATTTTTAGTTAGTTACTTAGCTAGTGACTCTTACTGGACAGCACAGCCAGTCAGCCATTGCATAAATATAGCATTCAAGAAATCTTACATATGAGCAACTCACATTAATAAAATATATAAAATACATATATATTTCAGCTACATACATATTAAGAAGTTTAAAAACGAATTTCTAGTGAATCAGAGATATGTCTTACAGGGCAATCGATATTCGAATTGAACTATATAATATTTAGCACTATATCATTTTCTTCTAAGCACTTACATACATATAGTATGCATAAAGCTATAGCTAATGCATCTTAGCATCTTAGCATTTTAGCTCTTTTTCATTATATACTTATACTATATAGCTAACACATATTTTAGACACTTTAATAATATTTTTTTTCATTTTCTATTTCCACTTTGATAGCAATTATAGATCAGCTTACAAACCCGTTCTCTAGCTGCTTGTCTAAAAATAACTTTGAGCCCAGTCAAGTTTTATTGCCTTTAAATGTGGTTTAAACAGATCTTAAAATGTACTCACCATTTTGTATGAGTTTTTTGTATTAACTGTAACTGTCTTTAGCTGTTGACTGTGGTTAAAAACTGCGGCGGGTTCTGCAAACGGTGCCAAAATGTTTGCGAAACTTCTGGCCAAGCGGCTTATATATGCTAACCCAAACGGGGGGTTGCCGTCGACTCTGGGCGGTTATTGCGGTCTTCTCTTTGCATAATACGCGGCGGCTGCTGTGGATGCTGCTGATTACAAAGGCGCCCCTCAAGACAACTGTATAAATTAGATAGAGCAGATATATGCTAGCATTTGAGTGGGTTTATGATTATGATTATGTGTTACGTTGATTAGAATGCGCTCTCCCTTATCACTTGTTGCTGCTGTGTTTTAATGTGCATGTCGAATGCTTCTATTCCATCCATTGAATTCATCTCCATCTTCATCTTCACTTTCGTCGTCCGCATCTGCAGTGCAATTTGTTTAGCCCACAAAGGCTGTCATTAGCCAAATGTTCAGCAAGGACGATTCATTATGCACATCGATATGCGCTTATTGAGCATGCCAAGTGTGAAAGGCGAAAGCCTTTCGCTTTCCCAAACAGCGGGCTATCACTGGCAGAGCCAGAGATGCGCTGCTTAGCGGGAAAGAAGCTAAATGAGCTATTACAAATGTAGCATTAGTAAAAGGGAAAAATTAGCTTTACATAAAACTTCAGTTTATCGTGTTAATAAAATATTTTATGGCGTTTTTATCCTTTTTTTATATAGACAATGCAGATCAATAATCGAGGGGTTTGCTAATATGTTCTTGGTTGAAAATAGTTAGTCTCAAATATTTTGCTTTATATATAAATATACTTACAATATTTCCTTTTGATATTTTTAGATCTACTATATATACTCACGCATTTTCTTAATTTTATTTGAAATTAGTTAATTTTAATATTTACTAAGAAATTCGCATATAACAAAACTGAAAACTCTGCAAGATTTAGCTTATTTATGACAAATAAATTCATTTTATTCAATTATTTTTAATATTTTATAAAGCTTTTACAATGTATTGAATTTGAATATTTACACATTTCGTTTCGTTCATTTTCGAGTTCTTAACATTTATCTAAATTAGCCATGATGTCCATGTCCATGACCATGGCCATGTCCATGACCTCCGCCTCCGGCGCCTCCACCTCCAACAACTACCGGTTTGACCACGACAATGGGCTTCACAATGACGGGCTTCACGAACACCGGCTTGGGCTTGATGAACTTGGCGGGCAACTGGCTCAAAAGCTGCGCTGGATCTGGCAGACTGGACAGTTTCTCCTGCAGAAGAGTTACTTTGCCTTGGGACTTGGACTTCAGCTGGGCGGGCAGTTGGCTTAGGAGCTGCACTGGATCTGGCAGGCTGGACAGCTTCTCCTGCAATAGCGGAGGCTTCACGAGCATCGGCTTGGAATTGATTAGCTTGGCGGGCAATTGACTTAGAAGCTGCACTGGATCTGGTAGATTGGAAAGTTGCTCCTGCACAAGCGTTGCCTTTCCTTGAAATTTATCCAGAGTGGGCGTGGCTAGCGCACAGGCTGCCGTGGCAAGCAGGAGCAGCAGTCGACACCTGAGCAGTTGCATAGTTAACAATTTATGAAGTCGTCCAACCTGATGTTGGACTATTTATGGTTGAGCAATAGTCAGCATGAAAAACTTCATTTGCATTCATAAAATGTCGCCTCTTTTTCGCTCTGCGCTCTTCACTCTTATTCAAATTCTCGTTGATCGCTCGAAACTCCTGTAGTTGTTGTTGTTGCTGAGAATTCCCCCAGTTGTAAGTTGAGTTAATGATTATTCCGTTGGCATTCAGTCGCACGCTTCTCTAGATTCTCAATCAGAGAAATGACGTCTTCAGCTCTTTTTATAACATATATATAAGATTTATACAATCCAAAAGAGCACTTGCTTTGCATTTCGCATGATTTGAATAAATTTCTGTTTGTTTTACTAAACCATATCTCGATTTCAATTGCGGAAGTCAAATACATTTTGTCTTACATACTTTCATGTCGCCGGGCGAGCAATCGAACAGTTCTTAATGAATTTAGCTTTACATACATATATTTATGTATATAAATTCATTTACATATTTGCTTATATTTGAATTTCATAGTTTTATTTGCTTCAAAGAAAAAATTAAAAGTTTACATTTCAAAATTCCTGATCAGCTGTCTTAGTCGAAAAAACTATTCCATTCAAATTGATAACGATATTTATTGCGTTTTACATTACTGCAAAAGTCTACGCGCTTTACAACACTAAACCACAATGAGTCGTTGAAAAGTCAAATGTGCATGTTTGAATATTTGGTTAAAAGTGTGTTGGATGTATTCTGTATGTGGATGTATGTATGCGAACGTGTATGTATGTATGTGTGCGAAAGTGTATGTATGAATGTATGCGTGCGTAGACTTTTGCATGTATGTCAGCTTTGTTTATTGCCTATTTTGGCTGAGGCGTTGGAAGCGTCTGCGCTCCATTTCGCGAAAATTGCGCCGCTCGGCCGGTGGAGCGCCAACCAATTGGCGTATAACCAGATTATTCTCCGAATACTCCCTTGGATTGTAGGTAGGCGCCGGTGGCTCATCATCCCAGTTCTCGGAGCATTCCACCAAGTCGACTTGAGACGCACGCGGCTCTTTCGGCGGCAATGCATCGGGATGCAGAAAACGCTCCACCTCGCAACGGTTCGGGCAGCTTAGCAAATGGCTCTGCCAATATGTATTTTTGAAAATCACTTAGGGTTTATTTATAGGCGATATACAAATACTTACAGTTAGTAACTTAGGATCCACCACATGGCTGATATTGAACGGACAGCGCACCAGGCCGCTGCTGAAATGATTGCGTGCACAGCGAGTTAGGTGCCAGACGAAGCGACCTGGTATTAAGCTATGGCTCTCGTCATATGGGCATTTAATATATTCATCAATATTTGGTTTTATTTCAGGTTGAATATTCGATTTGGGCTCCGATTTGGAAGTTTTGCGCGAAGAAGACATTTCGGAAAATTCGCTTAAGCAGTCAAAACTAAAAAAAAAAGGGTTGCAAAACACCATTTTCATTTGCATGCGTTAATGACTTACACAAATTGTAAATTTATATATTTTTTTCTATATTTATTATATTTTTGACTTTCTTAATTAAAAATTTTCCCGAATTGTGTTTCGTTCTTTGACGTTTGAATATCCAAGAAATACTCAAAAGTTGTAAATATCGCTACTCATAAGGTGCGGCTAAAAAGTGCCGTTAGGTGCTAAGTTATCGCGATTAATTACTTTACAGAATATTTCACAAAATTTGCAAAGAAAAATATTTTTTATTATTATATATTTATATTGAAATTGTTACTGCTGACTTCACTGCTCAACGCACTTTTACGAAAAGACCTTTTTCGCAATGAGCACCTCTATTTATACTCGGAGCATCAATCCAAAGCCTATTAAGTTAGCTGTGTAAAGTTTACAGGCAAAAATTACATTTATGTATATTACAAGTATTTTAAATCACTTCTGTTGAGCAGCGAAATGTTAATTTTTAAATGTGAATGTGACTAGATGCCTTGAAATGTTCGTTACATGTCGTGACTGGGTACTCTAAAAATACTTGTATACAGTAACGAGCTGGCGAGTACCCATCCCTGGAACCGTGAACTGGTATTAATGAACGGGAAAAACAATAGTAGTCGGCTATTTATTTATTTAAAGTAGAAATGGACGAAAGCGTTATAGAAATCAACGATTCAATCATAACAATTGGGAGCGATGGCGATTTGGAAGATGGAGAAGTGCAGGAAATCTCTACAGAGCAGATAAGCAATGCCGCCAATTTGCAGCAACCCCCAATCAAAGTACCAAGCGAAACGACGAATGACCAGGTACAGCAAAACGAAAGAGAGAAACAAAACAAATTGCTAGATTGTTTATTTGATAAATGATAATGTAAATGTATTACAGAAGAACTTAAATACAACTGATGAAGACATCGTTTTCGAAGTGAGATTTAATAATGTGGAAGAATATGACAGGTTGCAAGAGCGTTTGCTTCAAGCGCTGCAGTCGACCTTTGCCGGAGAGAAATTTGAGTACAAAACAACGGAGCAGAGGATTAGCGTGCATTCCCTACCAAAATCTCCAGCGCCGGACAATGATCTATTTATGATAGATACGGCGCCGACGTGCAAGCTGAATGCTGCCCAAGTGCCTTCATACAAGCGCTGCCATGGTGAGGTGCTCGACGAGGAGACCTTCGCTCGTAAAAAACAAAAACTGGATGAGGTTAACAAATGCTTTCGGCCTAAGGCACAATCCGCTTGCTTTAATTGCGGCGGCACAGATCATTCGCTGCGTGAGTGCACACGGCCGCGCAATCAGGCGCGCATTCAGCGGGCACGCAAGAAGAAGGTTGAGCGGTATCACGTGGATGCGGAGCAACGTTTCGCGCACATTCGACCGGGAAAGATTAGCAGTAAGACACGCCACGCTATGGGCTTTAGCCGCGGAGAGTTGCCATTCATGTTCTACCGCATGCGAGTGCTGGGCTATCCGCCCGCCTGGCTGGAGGAGGCAAAGGTTCAAAGCTCTGGTATAGCGCTCTTCAATGCGGATGTAAGTGAGAGTTGATATATGATTAGATATTATCAAAAATCCGTTCTCTGTCCTTGCAGGGCAGCGAGGTGCAAGCACCAGAGCAAGAGGAAGGCGAATCGGAAAGCTTTAAATATGATGTCAATAAAATAATTGACTTTCCTGGATTCAATGTGGACCCAGGTGCCAAGTTCTATGATGTAATTATGTGCACATCTATATGACCAGCAGAATTCTAAACACAGACTCTCTCTCCAGGATTTCCAGCATCACAATGTGCCACGCTTCCAGCAGCATCAGCTGAAGGAGAACTTTATCAAGTCGCTGGGCGAGAATGTGACCAAAGGCTATAAGCGCAAGAAATTGATAGACCTGCCGGCGCCACATGACAGTAGTCTCGAAGAACGTGACAATGACACAAATCTCGCAGAACACGATATGGATCTGGATGATGATGATGAGTTAGAGCAGTCGGAAGAGCAGCCAGCTTTGCCCTTTGCAGACGCCACTGAATCTGAGCTGCCGGCGAAAGAGGAGCCAAGCAAGCGCAGTCCATCACCCACGTTGGACGATCTGCAAGCGCAGCAGGCAGAGCTGTTACAGCAGCTGGAAACGAATACCTCCCTCAACACAAGTGAAGTGGACACAAAGGTGGCTTCAGATGCAGAAGCAAATGACAAAAGCCAAGAGATTCCAGTGAAGTCCGGTGCTCCTAGTCAAACTTCAATCTTCAAAGCTCCATCCATAGCGGGCACGCCCATATTGAAGTTCTCCGTGTATGACAAACTGCCCGTGGGCGACAACTTCAAGGTGGGCGTCAGCGATGTTATCAACTTTGAGAATCTGCCCGATTCCACCGGCAAATATGAGCAAATGAAAGGTGTGCTCAAGAACGTGCGACGCAAAATGGAAGAGCTGCAAAACAATGAGGATTAAGCAATAAGCAAGCATTTCAAATTGAAATAGAAATACAAATTGTCAGACGTGGCTTTTAAGTAGTACGAGCAATAAGCATATGTAAATCATTTTAACTGTTCCAAGTGTATTGTGCACCATTTTAATTTAGGTGCAGACAAACTTTATTTACCAATTATAAATTGCACATAGAGAAATGATGTTCATGTATAAAAAAACATATATATGGTATATATATATGGGCATATAGTACGTAATTCAGTAAGGTTTTGTACAAAAGTTTGATATTGATTAAACACGTTAGAGGGGGATTAAACTAGCTGAATGACACACACAAAAACAGATGCAAATACATATACAAATATAACATATATAGCATATATATAACAACAATATTCACATTTTGATTCCATTGCATTTAGTTTATTATATTTTGTCTTCCACTATAGATACATATATGTAAATATATATATACACATAGGTTATATATGCTGGCTGAGTTGGCCTCTGTGTGTGTATGTGTGTGCATGTAGTTCGGTTAAACAAAAGGAATATTAAAATGCAAGCTCTCATTCGTTTATGCAGCTTTCCGTACTTAATTGATGGCCGGTGGCTGCGGCGGCGGTGCTCCATCTGGATTGTTGTCCCGGCGACTTGGCTTAGTGTTGGTCAATTGACGCCAAGTACTCGGGTTCACGATATACATGAACATGGCCAACAGCATGAACACCATGGCAATGGTAAAACTGCTGCCAGAATCCCGTCCAGACATTGCCTGACCCGGCTGCAAGGTGCGTCCGCTAACTGCAGAACACGATTAGATTAGATTACTTGGTTAAATATCTACACTAAAAATTTACCATCTATGCACTCCGTGTCTGTGCAGGCATTCTGATTCTGACGTATCTGTTGATAATACAAATATATGTATTTAATATATATACATTTACATAGTCTATAGTAATCTGTTCACTTACAAAATTGATGAGCCGTTGCATCGCCAATTCGTGCGACCAAATGCATTCGCAGCCATCAAACTCGTCAGCCATAATTAAAAATTCCCCTCTACCCTTGCTTTTGTGCTTGGCGATGCTTCTGCAAGATATGTAAATGTAATTGAATTTTAATATTCAATTAATCGTACAAAGAGTAACAATATATGTATATATTAAGTTCAAGCTATATTGTGCACTATTATTAACAATTTCGAACTGACGTGGCAAAGTAATAAGAGTGACAAAGCGTACAAAACACAACTGGCAATAATATCAAAAAGTACAAATCACAAAACCGTATTTGAAAATGTTCTCAACTGAAACGAATTGTTATTTTCTGTTTTCTCCTTCTCTTCAGTTTGTTTTGTTGTCGTTTTGCAAGCGAAACAAAATGCGTATAAATGATTAGACGTAACTCTCAGATAGTAGAGAGTCGTACTATAACTATACTGGTGTACACGGCAATAAAAAAATGAATATATATGTATGTAGATATATGTGTGTGTGCATACAGTAAAAAGCTTAATTAACGAACTGCTCTGTAGTCATCGAAAGTTATAAAAGTCTATAAAGGATACTTAATTAATAAACAAAATTTATATAAAAATTTAAAATTTATTTTTGTCTGAAACGAACTAAAAATGTGTTCTACTAGATCTGAGATTTTTTGTGAATATGCTATTTTTTTGTATATTTTGAAAGAAAAAGCAACATTACATTTGTTTTTTCTTTTTTAAAATCATCTAACAATTTACAAAATTTAACATTTTTATGTTATTTCTATAAAAATGTACAATGCATTTTTTTTTTCTTAAAGACAATTGCAAGTTTCTAAAAAAAACAAACGAAATATACATTTTTCATATATATACATATGTACGTATGTGTATATTTCAGTTTAGTATGCTTTCACTGTATGTGCCTTTAGTATTTCTGATAAAGTCGGTGCTTTGATTTAGAGCAAGAGAGCCGTTGTTATACGCCATCATTTTAAATAGCCTAAACAAAAATTTCAAGCAGCGTTCATGTGTGTGTGTGACACACAACATGAATACATACATCTACTGTATACATGTATTGGTATGCCGCAGCAATAGAAAGAGAACTGTTCTCATCCAAGCTTTACTTCCAACATACACAATCGACCTTGAACAAAAACGCCTATTATTTAAAGATTACAAATTTAAGCATAAAGATCCAAGCGAAATGAATAGAGTAAAAAAGGAAAAACATATTTACATACACACACTCTCACACATATGTACATTTGTTTGTATGTGTAACAAGAGTAGGTGACTGGACTTTCACGCCAACATGTAGTTGCGGTAATTTGCGTAATTAGCAAAGCTAATTTAATTAGATAGTTTGTTAAAACACATACGTATATTATTTTAGTAATTTTCAAGCCATTTGACATTTTGACATTTCACAATATAATATAATGAAGTCACTTGCATATTTGATTATTTTGCTATTCGAATTTGGGTCTTTTCCAATGGAAATTATGCAGCGGGGACGTAAACAAAGTGCATTAGATATGTTTACTGCTGCCCGCAACAACTAAAACTAAATATGTTTTGCTTAATTGTAAAATTATTATTCACACTTTAGCGTTTATTACTCATTTACATTCGATTTATAATTTGTTTCAGTTTTAAAGCTGTGTTTATTGTAACAGATTACACTATTTATTTTCTTACCAAATTGGAATTGGAATGAGTGACTGGAACTCACATATGGTAGTGTTGGTAAACGTCCGCCCCTGCAATGTGCTTAAAAATCTCACTGCCAGCACTGCAAAATTTGTGTATAACTAGTTTTACTACTTTTATTGGCGCGAATTTACAATTCAAATTTCTTGGATCGATTTATTGCGAATGCGACTCAATCCGAGCCGACGAGTCTTGTGCGTGGGCGCATAGATGGGCGAGAGTGCATCCTCACTTTTACGCTTGCACATACGCTTCTTTTCGACGCGGGGCGAGTCTTGCGAGCAGCTGCGCTCCCTCACAGAGGGCTGCAGGTTGTCCTCATTTTCCTTCACATCTATTCCCCTGTGACTAGGCATTGGTGTGCTTGTCGCTGCTGCCATTGAAGCGAATCTTCTAATTGGCGTATGTCCGGCATCTGCATTGCAGTTCTCGGAAGTCCGCTTTTGTTTTCGTCTTTTATTGAGAGATAAGAGATTGCGACGTGTTATTATCGAACTCTTTGTTTTTCTGTCCAAGGGCGAACGCTCCGAGAGCTGCGTTAGAGAAGATTGTAGCTCTGTTGTGCATTTGGGCGTCTCGTATATAAGATCATGATTCTGTTCCAGGAAACTACTTTCGTTGATTTCTGAGTCAATCAGGTAGATGCCATCAATAGCTTCAATTGTCAATTTGGGCACTCTCTCTTCCTTAGGCGCTTGTTGGCTCGCTACCGACTTGAGTTTGGCTGTGCAGCTGTCATCAAACCGTTCCTTCGTTTCCTCTGGTTGATTGGGTTCCAAGTCAGCCATTAGCATAGCTGCCTTCTGCCTCATCTCTTCACTTAATTTGAGCAACTTGTTCGAAGCAGTATGAAATTGAATACATTCTGAAATATTAGGCTGGACATTTTCATCATTTACTTCACTTATTGACTGAGAACAACTAGCTTCAACTGTAGTTATGTCTTTCGTTTGCTCTGCTGGGGGATTTGGGTTCATAGTTTCCAAATCAGCCATTAGCATTGCTGCCTTCTGCCTCATCTCGTCTGTTAAAACCATAACCTTATTCGAAGCGGTTCGAAATTGAATTGTGTTTTCAGCATGCAAATTATCATTAGCAACTTCTCTTTTTGTCTGGGAGCAGCCTGCTTCAGCCTTTTGTTGAACCACACTCAAGGAATCTTCTTTTGCTTCATATAGATCTGCATTTACACTTTCTAAATCAGCCATCAGCATTGCTGCCTTCTGTTTCATCTCCTTGGTTAATGTCAGAACTTTATTCGAAGCAGTTCGAAATTGAATATTTTCTGAAATCCCATTTTCTTTACATTCTGTGGGTTGTTGGACATGGGTAAAGTCCAAGTCATTTGCTTCTTTTTGTTGCTGATCTGTGGTCGCATCTGGTATATCTATGGGCTGCCATTCGCTTAATGGTATCATATCCAATTGATTACTAGCATCGAGTCCATCTTTTGTTTCTTTGCTGTCTGGTATAGCCATTGGCTGCCATTCACTTAGCGGAATCCCGGCGAGCAGTTCACAGTCTATAGCTACTTCATCTCTCTTCGAGGCCGCCACCTGATCCTGCTTCAACATGTTCCCGTTATCTGCTTGATCTTCGCCAGCTACTTCCAAATCAGCCATCAGCATAGCTGCTTTCCTTTTCATTTCCTCTGTCAATTTCATTGCCTTATTAGACGCAGTGCGAAATTGAATAGTAGTTGTGTTATCAACGGGACATTTAGCTTCTACTACTTTACTTATCTCATGTAAGTAGCTAGTTCTTTCCTTTGGTTGTGCTTTTTGAATTTCTATTGGATTGTCTATTAGCTCAACAGGTTGCCATTCACTGAATGCAATCATCTCCATATCCACTTGATCTTGATTGATACTTGAGCTTTCAGTTTCTATGGGCTGCCATTCACTTAAGGCTATTTCTTCAAGTAATTCAATTTCTGAAGTTTCTTTAGCTGCTTCCAGCTGAGTCTTTTTGGAGTATACGTTCTTATCGTCACATAAGTTGGTATCTAAAAGATGTGATATTTATTTACAATAATTATAAAGCGAGCTATTTATTTTGAATTTACCTTGCAATTTCTCAACTCTTCCTGCAGTTTCATCTCTAAATAGTGAAAATTCAGCATTATCTGTAAATGGAAAAATCTTTAGCACATATATATATATAAAGTATGCGAACTATGCTCAGTAATTAAGATGTTTTCAAATTTTAAGGCCCAAGCGCACCCGATGTTCTAGCATGTGATAAAGTAATCGGGAAACCGGGAAATTCAAAAGCTGAAAACACCTCTTTGCATATGGCTTACCTATTATTTTACTATCACAGTTATCCTCAAGATATTTACATTGCTCAGTGTCGCCAATAAAGTACCCCATTTCCTCCAGAATACCAGTAGCATCCTCGCCTTCGATTTCATTCGCTTCCAGTACTGTAGAATTCTTCAAGTCCATTTGCATATCGGGCAAATTAATCGATTTGTTTGCATTGCTTTGAGTGCTGAAAAATGCACTGAGATTTAGTAAATTCTCACAGATCTTCTGTGAGCTATTCGCATCGAAGACACAGTTTGTCCTTGTGGGAACTTGGGTGTTGTACTCTTCTTGCACGGACAGCTCCGATGAGCTGCAGCTCAAGCGATCCTCATCATCATCCGTGTTTACTGGTGCACTAGTTTTTAGTCGTTCCTTTCCATAGGTTTTGATTCTCTTGCCTCGGAAACGAAACCAGGGCGAGTAATCCTCTAGTAACAGGTAGGTAACAGTAACATCATCGTCCTCGAAGTATGTGGGCGATTCACAGAAATCCCTCAGTATCTGCTGTGCAATGTTTGCTGTCTCTGTTATATCTCTCTCTGGCCCAGCGTCCTCTATGTCGTCCATATCGTGTTGCTCCAACATGGATTGCAATGTTGTAAAGTTTTGTGATGCTGGTATAAGATGCACTCGTACTGGTTCTTGCTGTGCGCGCAGACAGTCCAAGCGATCGGCTTCATACTCCCAATTATCAAATAGTAGTTCTTGGTTTGAATTTTCACATGATCCTCGTGTGACCGTCGATTGCTTGGCCGGTAGGTTGTAGTTGCAGGGATTCCTTCTTTGTTTGCGAATGGAGCAATGGCCACTTAATTCTGTTGGACTTGCAGTAATGCTGTAGTCATCATCATCATCATCATCTGCCATGTTCAACAGGCAAATCCATGCCCGAACTTCCAGGCGACGAATTTTAGAGCCGCTTTGTTTATAAATTGCAATAATCGAGTTTGCTGTTATCGGCTACGGCTACATTTGCTAGAGCTGCCACTTTTTTCAATCAGTATATACCAAGATATAAACAATAATACATATAATTTATATAATAAGTTAATTAAGTCTTTTAGTTACAAGTATATTTACAATTATATATACATGTTATAAATAGAATAGCAAATTTTTTAAATATATATGTTTTAAATAAGTTAAGAAGTATTATTTTGAGTTACAAAAATATCACTTTTTACAGCACTTGTAGTTCGAACGTTTTGCAGCACTTTTACCATCTTACCATCTTTACCATATCTTATCGATAATATTTATTAGTTTTGTCTGCTTTTTTAGTGCTGCTGTTGTGTCAAAGGTAGAGTTTAGCTAACAGGGATAATGGGCATACCTCCGGCTGTGCTGCGTACCCAGCTAATGGGCTTGACCAACTTTATTGGCACACACAAAGACCAGGCCGACAAGTACCGCCAACTGCTGAAAAGTGTGCTCTCAAACACCGGCCCCGAATTGATCGATACACTGAAGCTCTTTGTTGAGGCCATTGTCAATGAGCATGTCAGCCTGGTCATTGCGCGCCAGATACTCAACGATGTGGGTGTCGAGCTAAGTAAATTGCCCGACGACATGTCCAAGCAGCTGTCCCACTTTACACTCGAGAAAGTTCATCCACGCGTCATCTCATTCGAGGAGCAAGTGGCTGGCATACGCTTTCATCTAGCCAACATCTACGAGCGCAATGAGCAATGGCGTGATGCAGCTACTGTTCTGGTCGGCATACCCTTGGAAACGGGTCAGAAACAATATTCTGTGGAATGCAAACTGGGCACATACTTGAAAATTGCACGTCTCTATCTGGAGGACAACGATTCGGTACAGGCCGAACTTTTCATCAATCGCGCCTCATTACTGCAAGCCGAAACAAATTCCGAAGAGTTGCAGGTGACATTCGCATTGCATCTATCCATCATCTCAATTCTGTTATCTATTATCTCTACTTTAGGTTCTTTACAAAGTTTGCTATGCCCGCGTTCTTGACTATCGTCGTAAATTCATTGAGGCTGCTCAACGTTACAACGAACTCTCCTATCGCAAAATCGTGGATAAGGCCGAACGAATGACTGCCTTGAAGAAGGCTCTGATCTGCACAGTTTTGGCCTCAGCTGGGCAGCAGCGCTCTAGAATGCTGGCTACACTCTTCAAGGATGAGCGCTGCCAGCATTTGCCTGCCTATGGCATACTGGAAAAGATGTATTTGGAGCGAATAATACGACGTTCAGAGCTGCAGGAATTTGAGGCTTTGCTGCAGGATCATCAGAAGGCTGCCACACCGGATGGCTCGTCCATACTGGATCGTGCGGTCTTCGAGCACAATTTGTTGTCCGCCAGCAAATTGTATAATAACATAACATTCGAGGAATTGGGTGCTTTGTTGGATATACCTGCTGCCAAGGCAGAAAAAATTGCATCACAGATGATCACGGAGGGACGCATGAATGGACACATTGATCAAATTTCTGGAATAGTACATTTCGAGAATCGTGAGCTGTTGCCCCAATGGGACCGTCAAATCCAATCGCTTTGTTATCAAGTGAATTCCATTATTGAGAAAATAGGCGTGGCCGAGCCCGATTGGCTAGATCAACAGAACTGAATAAAGTGGGGACTAGCATCATTTGAGAAATTTACTGGGATTCTCATCCTAATCTGGCAGTTTTCTTTATAATTTAATGTACACTTGCCTTTGGAGTTCCGCATGTAAAATTTCATTTTGAATTTAAGAAATAAATAGCAGATGATTCCATGAATCAATGCAATAAAAAAAAAAACAAAACAACATTAAGAGAAAATCGTAAAAATATAAATTCAATTTATATATGAAACATGTACATACATATATTCACAATGGTATTTTTCTATTCGTATAATTCACAAAATATTTCTGCATACACATATATAAATATTTATTTATATATATGGTATACAATTTTAATTCTTAGAAAACTAGCGGAAAGTTTTGCTTTTGTATACAATACAAATACAAAAACAATTGTATATAGAGCTGTTTATCTATATATACATATATATAGAGAGACGTTTATATACGTATATATTTGATATAAGAATAACTAGAAAATTTAAATGTTGAGGGTCCCATTCGTAACTTGTACTACCCACGGCCTAAAATTCCAAAAAAGAACATTTGAAGTTAACTAAATTAATAGAAACTAATATAATAGACTAATTAAATGTACAGCAAAAATTTAACTAAACAAAATGCAAACAATTTGCTAGCAAGCAAATCCTATAAAAAATAAACGAAACACTCCTCCGATATTGTGCATTAAAAACATCCGTAAACCAAATTTTAAAATGGAGACTCTCGATGCTCGCCTTAACTTAAAAGTGAAAGTAAAGTCATCCTTGGGTATTCGCCGAGGACTCCTCATTCAGCTGCATTTGCGCTAAGGTGCGTACAACCACGCCACGATTCACGGGCGTCAATCCTTGGCAGAGACCAACGACAGCGTCCAGGGCCACATCCGGACAGTCCTGGCAAAGGAAACATATACATTAATACTTATAGCATATGCAGTCATATATAACTAAGTTACCTCGAGCATTTTGGATATCGTGGAGATAATGGCATCCCTCTTCACAGAGTTTACATTTTTGGACACAATCGATTCGCTATTTGATTGCTCCTGGTACCAGTTGACCATTTCCTCGTTATTATCCCACAAATAGGCCTGCAAAAGAGATATAATATATGTATAAGGATGTAGTGGGAGCTGGCTTTGTAACACTACCTCTGTGGTGCCCTTCTCCTCGACTAGCCAGCGACGCAGCATCTGCTTGGCTTGACCCACCGAGAGGTTGTCTTGTGCGCGTAAGATCTTCTTGATATACGCATCCTCGAGCAGCAGTCGACGCAGACGCCAGTAGAGCCAGCGACGCGAATCGCGCCACGGGACAATCTCGCTTATGCATTCCTTTTCCAGCATGCGCTCAGGCGTATCGTGCAGATCGGCAAAGTGAACGGCAACAGTGTGATACACATGCATGAGGACTGCAATGCGCGCCTTAATCTTCTCATCCACTTGTGCGGCTTTGACCTTATCGCCAGCGGCGATGGCCTCGTCATACTCCCGTTTAAGCTGCAAAGATCGAATTTGCAGTTGGATATTAGTTAACTTTATGGTATATATATTATGTCTGCCTTACCCCAATGGTAGTGCCATCCAGGCGATGTATTGTCTTGATCAAATCTTTTTCCTTGTATTTGATCTCGACAATGCCCTCCGGCTCAAGCACACCGCCGCGTGCCTCTGGATCGGCATAGGTTTCCATATAACGCGGATTGATCAGAGAATCAAGCACAGCCCAGGCACCTCCACGCAGCTCAGCATTGGGTGGCAAATATATGAGCACTGGCTTCTTGTACTCCCGCAGACCGTCGACAATGTAGGCGCCGAATTTCACAATCTGCTCATACATGTCTTTCATGCCGCCGGAGAAACCGCGCCAGTTGGCAAACACAATCAATGGCAGCTCTTCGCGTCCGAAATCTTTGATCGCCTGCGCTGTCTTGTAGGACGAATCAGGATACCAAACCTGGCCAGCCTGCTGCAGTGTCTTGGCTTCCGAGTCCAGATTCGCGGGATCCGCAGGCATCTCCACCTCCACCGTGCGCGTTTCTACGGCTATAACGCCAACTGGAACGCCACCCAAACGGGCACGTCCCGTGACCACAGTCTTGGCCCAGGGAGCCATAATTTCGCTCCATGAATCACGATCAAAGAAACCATTCTCCCATTCGTTGGCGTTGGCGGGATTCACACGGCCAGCGAGCATCCAGCGTGGATCATAAGGCGATTTGGTGGGCATAAAATCAACGGGGCGATCAATGCGATCACTGGGCAAAATAATGGGCAGATCGCAGCCAATATAAGCGGGAATGTAAGAGAGCCAGTCGAGTATTGTGTAAACACCATCCAAGTCGATGGCTTCCGTTTTATGGGTGACACCATTATTATACATGATCTGGACGCCACCAAGCTGATTATTGGAGGCGTAGACCTTGCGACCTAGCAGCTACAGTTGGAATAAAACGAAGGGAGTATAAATTTTGGATTTTAGATAAGCTATATGCCAATATCTTACCTTATTCAAGGCTGCATAGCCCGTGAGTATAATGTGCGAATTATCAATCTGTATGACACGCTGGCCAAGACGAACGACATAGGAGCCAATACCGATGGTGCGACAGGTGACCATGGCAATGGTTACAATTTCCTCATACGCCTGGGATGTTTCGCCGGCAATCAAACCAGCATAGCGCAAATTCTCAACGCCCAAGCCATCATCCTTGCCAATGATATCCGTAATCTTGTAGCGCTGTTCGCCCTCATCCTCGATGAGTATTGCACGCACCGAATTCAGATTCGCTACCTTGGCATAATCCTCAGTGGTCAAGTATAGATATTTGAAGCCCTTGTCTGGCTCCTCGGGATCCTCCCATGCGATCTTGAACATGGCTTTCACCTCCTCAGCGAGACCAATGCGAGCGCCACTGTTGACAGAAATATAGATCTGCAGAAAGATAAGAAATATTTGATAAGAGAATATTTAACTGAGAGTCAAATGAAGCTACTTACTCGAGGCACTTTGAGCTGTCGCGCCAATTGCGAGGCCTTGGCAAAGAGCACATCCTCTTTGATGCCAAAGGAGCCAATCAGATAGGTCAAATCATTGGCAATCACTATAATTTCACGACCAGCTGGATACTCGGGCGTGGCCAGCACAATGCGCCAAGCAACCATGCCGCACTACAAAAATATATATAGAGATTAGAAAATTGTTTCTTATTACGGTCCCTGGAGTGGACTTACATTATTCTCGCCTGGCAGACGCTGTAGCTCAACTAGCGTATCGTTCTCCAAGACCAGCTCTTTGCACTCCAGCAATATCTTGTCGGGTATGCGAATGTCGACAGTGGGGCGTGCCTTGGAGAACTCTCTCCAGTGGCGTTCGGTCATCTGGCGGAACATGTCGGGCACATCGTAGACATAGGTGGTGCCATTCGATTGGGCCTGGAAGCGTTTCTGCTGCAAAAAGTCCTTGGTCATGTAGGGTGTGGAAATGGGATGACCGTGCAGAGAGCCCTGCTTATCGCCATAGGCATGGAACTTGATCTGTAGGAAATGGGAGAGAAGTGGTTAGGAGTGATCAATAATCGCTCGTCTATTAACTTACAATGCCCGTTTCGGGCTCAGTTTGCTCCGTGTACATGGAGATGTCCAGGAAGTAGCCTGAGTCGTTGGCAATGCAGAGACGCACGGCTTGGGTGGGGGATTGAGGAGACTGTCGAATGACCATCTTAAGCTCAGCTTGCAAAACGCGCAGCTTCCACAAACGCGGTCCATAACGCATGATCATCTTTGTCACCGACTCCTCGATTTTCGCTGGATCCATGATGACAGTGGGCACAAAGTTGAGGAATATGTGATTGCAGTCGGTGCGTTTCGCATGGGGATGGGAGAAAGCAACCTCCAGTTCATCCATTGCCTCCAGCAACACACGTTCGCCCTCATTTTGCAGATACTCGAAAGAGGCCTCTTTGGTAATCAAGTCGGAGTGACGGATAATGGAACGTATGAAGAAGCGATAGTCGGTCACCTCTTGACCCTTCGACACCTTAGCTCTGCCCAAATACAAATGCATTTTCTGGTTGGCCGTAGGCAATGCCTCCAGGTCGTAGGTCTTCATGCGATTCAGCTCCAAATGGAAAGCCGATGCTGGCTCCAAATGCCTATAGATGCGATCCTCCTCGAAATTGTCGCGGGCTCGATACGTAAAGAATTTGGGGAACTGGCGTTTCTTGAGCGCCGCAAAGGTGATGCGACGTATGCGACGCTGGTACAGCTCATCATTGTGCTCCTTGCAATAGTTGCCAAAGATCTGCGACATTTGCACATCATCCATTTCCCCGGTCTCCCTTACCGCCACACTTATAATGTGAATGGGCTCGGTGGACTTGGCCTCTTCGGCAGCATTCGCACGCGTAATGGGATCCGAGAGGGACACATTGATCGATGTACTATGACGGCTATCGGAAATAGAGTCCGCAGCCTCGACTGCCTCCAAAACCTTAGCATTGCACATTGCTGGCGACACAAAGTCCTCCAGCAGATCGAGTATCTCATCCGAGTACATGGAGAAATGCTCGAACGAATCGAAGGCTGCAATCGCACCCGTTCGCACAAACGAGCTGCCCATTGTCTCGGCAGCTGCCTGATCCAGGCCTTCCGGTGAGCTCATGCGCGAGAACAAGCGGTTCGGATGCGCCGTCGGCAACAGGAATTGGAAATGCACCAGTGGCAACCCACCGGAGAGCTCCAAGTGCTGCAGACAGGTCAGCTCATAGGAGGTGTAGGCACGTCGTACGTAGACCTCGAGGGCGGCGTTGCAGACAGCACGATTGGAGTGATAGAAGAAGTCATGGAGTATGTCAAAGATGGATGTCTCTGACAGGATCAAGCGCTGCAAGTTCTCTGGATGGAAATCGTGACCGTACATATCGACAGCCGACAGGAAGATGGACTCCATTTGATTGTGACGCAGCTCATAGGCCGGCTGATGGGCAGCAATGAGCACCTGGCGGGAGCGCAAGGCCACACGTGAGTGTTCCGCTCGATTGAGCGAGGTCAGCTCACTCAGCGTGTTGGCCAGTTCGTCGGTGAGGCCCGGCTCATTGGCCCACAGGTGATCGATGAGCAGCGTGACCAATAGATTCTTTTTGGCCACCTGCGAGTGCGAGAATATCGTATTGACCACCGTCAACATATCATCCTTGTTGCGCTCTCGCACCAGGCCCACACACTTGTCGTAGTGTCCATGCTGGAACTGCGACTCCACATCGTAGTACTGACGCAGCAGTTCATGGACGGCCGCCTTCATGCGTCCTCGGATGCCATTCCTGTAGCGCTGCACCAGCTGCACAATGCTCTGGGTGGTCAGGAAGAAGACATCACGATCGGCGCGCTTCTGAAGCGTAGCTGCATGGCTATCGATCACACTCGCAATTTGCTGTGAGGGGAATTGGGCCAAGACACTCGTGATGTTTCGCTCGTAGAGCGTCATCAGCTTGCGTATCTTCTTCTCCACGGAAATGGGTATGCGTCCGGATATTGAGGCAATCACCTCCTGCAGCTCGAGCAGCGGCAGCGATGGATCTCGCAAACTCTGCATGAACTTCTCAATAATGTCGCGCAGTCGCTGAGCATTGTACGGCTCTGGCAGACAATAGCCGGCCAGCGTGTTCTCGAGGATGCTTTTGTAGGTGCTGTGCACCCGATTCAATTTCTCTGGGACTGGCGGATTCTCCGGTTGGGGGAATTGGCTTTTGCAGGGCTGCGCTTTGGTCACCAGCGATGGATCATCCAATTCCAAGTGGCCAAGCAGCGAGCCAGCATCGAGCACAGCGCCAGGACGGCGCACAAAGGTCACCGTACCCGCCTCCTGGGAAGTCAGGGTCATAACCATTTTCATTACTTCGATCTCAGCAAATGCCTGCCCCTTGTTCACATGGGCGCCATCCTCCACGAGCATATTGATCAGCTTGCCAGCCGAGGGACTGCGCAGCAGCGAGGGATCATTCTCCTTCTCAAAGACGCACGTTTGATTGCCAATGACAATGCGATAACGATCCACCTCCTCTCTCATATAGGTGGTATACGAAGCGCCCTCGAACGAGATGAGCAGCCCACTGTCCGACAGTCGATGGACTTCGATCTCCTTGAACGAGTTGTTCATGAGCAGGAAATAGGAATTGGGTCCACTCTTGGCTGCTTGCACTTTGTAGCGCAGGCCGCCATTAATCAGCTCCACGTCCACCACGTTGGTCAGCGTGTTGGCCGCCTGGATTTGACCCTTCTCCAGTGAGGTCTGGAAACTGGAGAATGCCTGAGTTATCTGACGATCAGCGATGTGCAAGGCACCACACATGACACCCAGAATAATGTCCGGCTTCTCGGATTGCACACGCTCCGCAATCAGCGCATCCAGCCAGGCGGTGTCTATGGTATTGTCCAGGAAACGATTCGTCTCGAGCAGCGTAATCAGATATTCAACCGTTGTACGGAAATCACCACGGATAGACAGCTCCTTGAGAGCAATCACAAGATTCTCACGTGCCTGCTGACGGTTCTCACCCCAGGAGAAGCAATGTCCGAACTGCGAGTCCGCAAACTCGTGCAAGCCACCGGATGCAGCCACACTGAAGTAGCCCCACACATTCTTGCTGGAACGGAAGTTGAGCTCCTGCACGGTTCCGGAACTGGGTTTGAAACCCTCATCGGGATTCTCGGAGGTGATGCGTGCGGCAATGACGTGGCCCGAGGGGCGTGGCTTATTCGGTGGATTCTCAAAATCGATGACGGAAGAGCCCCAAGGCGACTCGCCATAGAGCAAGCGAATATCCTTCAATCGATAGAGGGGAATGCCCATTCCAATTTGGAGCTGACAGGCGGGCAAATTGACATCTGCCACCATCTCCGTGCAAGGATGCTCCACCTGCAGACGTGGATTGAGTTCCAGGAAGAAATATCTGCCCTCCGGATCGTACAGATATTCCACAGTGCCGGCGCTCACATAGCCAACCATTTTGGCCAAACGCACGGCCGCCTTCTCCATGTCCTCGAAGACCTCTGGCTGGGCCACGATGGCAGGTGCTTCCTCAATGATCTTCTGATGACGGCGCTGAATGGAACAATCACGACCGAATAAACTGATGGCATTGCCATATTGATCCGCCAGCAGTTGCACTTCCAAATGACGTGCACCGCTTGCAAGCTTCATGACAAAGATGGGGGAGCCGGGCACCTCGGCTTGCACCTGCCGGAACAGAGCCGGAAACTCCTCAGCGGTGTCTACTCGTCGAATACCCTTGCCGCCGCCGCCCTCCGAAGCCTTAATCATAACCGGAAAGCCTAATAGAAAATAATATATATATATATATATAAATAAAGATTATTCAAATAAATTCCCAATTTCATCACTTACCAATCTTGGCCACAGCAGCCAGTCCCTGCTCCACATTGGTGACGCAGCCACGGGCGAATAGGTCACTGGAAATTTTAATCTTTTTGCCACTGTATTGAGCCTTCAGATCTGAGCCGGACCAGGGCAAAGTGGGTATATCAGCTGTTTGGGCCACAATCGATGAGGCCACCTTGTCACCCAACGCCCACATCGCACGTTCTGGCGGACCAAGGAAGACGAGACCCTCCTTGTGCAACAGCTCCGGCAATTTGGGATTCTCCGATGCATGGCCCCAGCCCGCCCACACGGCCTGTGGAAAATGAATAGAAATAGTTTCTCTTTATTAGTAAAATGCTAATAAATTACTAATTAAATTAAGTGTGCGACTCTTAAGTGAGATAACGCTGGCTTATGGCGGCTATTAAATGAATTGTGACGTCACAGCTGTGCAGTGGAGTGTATAGCTTGCATAGAAGAGACCTTCAGTGCTTTTATCTATACAAATGTTGAAGTCTATTATTATCTCTAAGCAGACTTTACTGATATAAAAATTATTGACTGTCTATAATAAACTGTCCCATAACAATAAACTTTCGTATATCAATCTATATACTTGTATTTATATTTAATTAGGTATATATTTTGTTATATAGACACATGAAACCAAATTCTTGTGGATTATATTATACCCAAAAACAAACTGTATAAACATATATAGCTCTATATAAGAGATTACTTTGTTTTAAATGTATATATATATATATATATATATAATATATATATACATATACATATATATATATATATATATATATATATATATATATATATATATATATATATATATATATATATATATATATATATTATTAATACACATACACATATTTAATGTCTTTTCACGTCCATTAAACACCCACACTCAAAATTCAACTAAATTCACATGCGAGGCTGACAAGCTTACTTAAAAACATGAGAATCGAGGAGGAGGGCTTTTATTTTAATGTAAATATTGGTTTTAATCTCATTAGTCACTCAATTGCTTTCTGACTCTCTTGTGTTTGATTTACGCATTTTCTCTGTTATCCCTCTCTCTCCAACAAGATCGCTATCTACTCTATACGCTCTCTCTCTCTCTGAAATAGCGCACTCTTTGATTTACCCGTATATATATTTTGTCTCTTTCTGTTTGTAACTTTAACTAGCCTCAAACAGCTATAATGTATTTTTCGCTCTCACTTTTTGTTATTTAAAATATTACGAATATTTTAATACTGAACTCGATTTGTGAAAATAGAGAAATGGAAAGACTAAAGTTAATTAGAATTGCTAATTGAGGTGATGACATTTTTCAATTAGCTCTATGGACATCTATGTACTTTTTGTTGGTTTTATAAAATATACATAGGTATCTTTATATGTTTCTTCTACTAACAATAGACATGAACAGTAATATTGGCCAAGACAAAACAGAAAGAAGGGAGCACTTTCGAATCAACCCATTTTTTATGCACCCATATATATTTCTATTTATCTATTGTTATCACGTTTCATTATCTTAATTGTAGAAACATACGAGCGCGATAAATGTATATATATATGAAGCCTAAAATCATGTAGAATTGAATGATACTATAAAAAGACTTGAAGTCTTAAGTATGTGCTAAAAGAGCTAAAACTATATAGAAGGAAATATAATGTTGATCTCATAATATAATTATATGATTCGCAATCAAATTTGAATTATATCGTAATGCACTTCAAGCTTAGATTGCTAAATTGAAATAACAAAAGTAGAATTATTGTTGTTCAATTTAATTAATTTCGAAAACTATCTATGAACGACTTTCAATGTAGCAGAGTGTAATCTATGAAGTGGGTGCTCATAGAAACAAACAGTGACTATCCCAAGTGCATAGAGACAAAAACACACGCACACACCCATATATATATATGTATATGTATGTGTGTTCAGCGCAATATTCAAATCGAACGTAGCACTTAGCTCTGAGTATTAGCCCATAAGTGTAAATAGAAATCATACGATACAAAGTTTAGAGGAGCTCTAGTAAGTGTTACTTAAATAGAAAAACCTACCTGAACTTGTGTGCGAAGTGCAATATCCACAATTAGCTCAACATTCGCATAATTATTATTGTTGGAGCCACCGGGCACCGGAACATAATGATCAGCCATCTTAATATATTCCGCATTGGCCTTCAGATCTTCGGGCGTAACCATCACCACAAATCGCACCGCCCGCTCGTTCTTGAACATCTCGTAGGACCAGCGACGTATCGAGCGCATGCACTTAACAGCCGCAATGCCATTGTTGGCAATCAGAACTCGCTGGATAACACGATTGCCACCGAAACGCTTAACAAACTCCTCCGTGGTAGCAATATGAAAGTCGCGATCCTGATAACGATCCTGGCCGAGACCAGTGCGCGACATGCTGGGTCTGTAAGGCAAAAACGAAATGAGCATTGAATTCCATATGTATTTTTGTCCATTTCAAAAATATGCATATATATAGTATATTTAACTAACAGGTGTTATAGTTCGCACTTGGAATACACAAGGAGAAAAAAACTGCAACTCTAACCTTTGCAACTCATTACAAAAAGAAAACAAAAAACATCTGTCGCAGGCAAAATCAGCTGTTTACAATGCAGCAACGAGGGTTATCTAAGAAACTTTCTTTCTTTGATGACAAAATTCACATGAAACTCGAAAGTTTAATATAGCAGCCACGCTTATGGCTTGCGTATATTTACATATAATTATTACTACACTGCATAACATATTTCATTCTAAAATGCAAAGATCTTTTGCTGGAATAAACCATTATTTTGCTCATCATTTGTAAGATAATAATATTTATAGATAAATGTAACTAAAAACTAAATATACACATGGCCATATAAAACAACATCTTTTTAAGTTTATGCATTTAAAACGGTCTGCATAATTTTGTAGCATAGTGTTAAATTGACGCTTGCTTGTGGGTCAATGTTAGACAAGTTGAAACGTGAGAGAGAGAGAGAGGCAGAGAGAGAGGGAGGAGCGAAGATGAAGCAAGAGCAATTGGAATTTAAAACGGCATTTTGGCAAACCGGTTTTTTACTAAATCACTAAGAGGAAGCAAAAGTTTTTATTTCTGTAATGTCGCATTTTTCGTAAAGCTTTCAACAATGTTTACTTGGATGGCAAGCGCGTGGCCTCTCACGCACTCACTCACTCCTTTCTCAGGCCGAGCATTCTCACTCTATATATTTGGCAAATGGAGGACGCATTTCGCATATGCAAGTCAATTATTTTGTTGCTATAAAAATCATTATGCGTGATTTGTGTATGAAAATAGTTTAAAGCTGATTTACTTTATGGTGCCGGCGGTTGTCACACTTAAATGAGATGCTGACGCATTGTTATTATTGTTGTTGTTGTTCATGTTGTTGTCATCGCTGTTGCTGCTGCTGTTGTTGTTGCTGTTGTTTTGGCCCATATCAATTGCAACAATATTGGGTATAGCACTGGATGCATTGTTGTTGTCTGCTGTTGTTGTTGTTGGCAACAGTTCTTCACCTGTCTCCACAAGCACAAAACGTTTGCTGGCGCGACGCTTTAACATTTTGGCGAACGCAATTAGGGCCAAGATCATTCAAGTCCAAAGTATACAAAGCTCTACTCCACTCGAGTTTACCGCCTATTGTTATATTTCTCTCTATATACTATATATTATGCAAGCGAATTATGACTAATCGACATCAACGTGCAGCGCCACTTTCACCGCAATGAATAATCACTATAAACTAATGCGCCAGCGGGTCAGTGGCAAAGAAAATATATCGAAAAAGTTGAAAACAACAAAAAATCACACGCGAGAATTGTGTTTTGGTCAATGCGCTGCTTAATATGCTATGGCGACCGACGGGCACGGCAAGTGCTTACAAACTGGCCGCAAAGGCAATGCTGCCAGCTCGAACGACCCGGTGGCAATGGCGTTACTCATCCGACACATGGCCTAAGCGAGAGCGAGAAAGACACAGAGAGAGCGTGCAGAGGTGGCAACAGCTAAGAGAGCATTTGGATAAACTGTTAAACTCTCGCGGCTTCGTTTGTTGTTATGAATGAAAGAAAAAGATGACAAAAAATTTTCAAGTTATAATTATTCTCTTATTGACACCTGCAGCTGTAATTTTTTCTCTTATGCGCTGCTGCACAGCTGATTGTCGCACTCTTAAGTAATGTGCTGCAATGTAACAAACTTAAAGAAGAGGCTCTCTTAAATGGCTACACGTTGTTATTGCTTTGTTGCCATCTCTTTCTGCCAAGCTCGCTCCATTTGCTTGCCATGGAGAACATAGTAAATAGTTCTGATTCTTACTGTTTTTTTTTCTTCAATTTTGTTTTGTTACTAACCTCAGACGCTTGCGTCGCTCTGCTATGTCGCCATTTTGACAAATATCGCTTTGCATTTTCTGCGGAAATTGATCGCCGGCTTCAATTGCCTCCTTTTCATCGATTTCATCGCCCACCTGTTAACAGGAAAAAGAACATTTAAACTTTGTTTGAGTTCGGTTTTGAGGTAACACTACCAAAAAACTGGGACGATCGCCATCTGTGGGCGTGGCCTGTGTCGTTTCGCCGCTTGTCGTTGCCTCTTGTTCACTCATCTTGTTATTGTATTTGTTGTCAATGTCGTTATTATTGTTGTTGTTATTGTTTATATGAAAATTATTCAAGTCGCTTAGAACGCTGGTCTCCTTCAACTGCTCGCACAGGCCATCAACATCCGTTTTAAGGCTCTCGCTGGAGAATTTCACTTTTTTTATGCAAGATTTAGGAAAACGTTGTTTCTTTTGCTGTTGTTGTTGCTGCTGCTGCTGCTGCTGCTGGTGTTGTTGTTGGTCGCTGCCCTTTGCCGTTGTCGACGTTGTTGCTGTAGCCGCAATAACACTGGAGTTGTCTGTGTGCGAGAGGGAGAGAGAGAGAGAGTGAGTGTGTGTTAAACAGTTAATCAAAGTTGAAAAGCTCAAGTTGAATTGCTTGTGTTAGGTTGTGGACGTGTACGCAAGTGAAGCTTTAATTGGTTAACAAAATGGTGCTTACTATTGTTGTTGTTGTTGCTGTTGTTGTTGTTAGTTGGAATTGGTGTTATTTCTCTTTGGCGCGCAAAGAGCAAATTCAAGAGAAATGCAATAAACGCCAGAGTGATTAAAAATGCGATAAGCATCGGCTACATTCAATTAAAAAGCTACAAAAAAATATACAAAAATGTTGATAATATCCTATAATAGTTTTATATTTTTTCTTTTATTTTTATATTTTTTTTATATATGTAAATATATATGTAGGGCAGCTGATCAAACGAGTTCAAGAGGTTAAAGTCATCAATATTTTTTATTATTGAATATGTTTAACGAATTTGTGTGTGAAGCCCAAAAACGATAAACAAAACTTAATTTTAAACTAGTTTTTTCATTGAGCGAATCATAAAACAGCTTAATTTTGTAACGAATCTGAAATGCTCTTGCTGACATCTTACATAAGAAAGTGAAGCATTTTGTTTCATAACAAATTATTTGGAATTTAAGAACTTTCGCAAGTTTTTTCTTACAAAGATTTGTTATCAAAACTTTTAACTGGAAAGTAAAACTTGATACGGTAAATAATACAAATCGTAGAGTAAACTATTTAAGATATAAATTGACTAAGCATTATGTAACAAATATTTTATATGTATATACATATGTATATAAACATATGACCTGACATTGTACAACTGATAAGCTCTAGAATATATAAGTAAAGTATAAATTTTATTAAAAATTCCGTAAATTCATTTATTTTTTAATTGTTTAGTGCAGCATTCGTAGTACTAACTGAATTAATAATAAGTAATTCTAACTTTTTATTACTCTCCAAATAAAACCTTTTGTATTTTGCCCTTTTTACCTTATCAAAGTGTATAAAATGAAATATTTTACTTAAAATTTGTTTTTCGAGTCTTTGCTGCGCATTTGCTTTAAACTAAAAACAGAAAGAGTAACAAAATATTAAAAACTGACTGCATAATACTCGCTCAAACTAATTCATTATATATTAAGCTTGATGTTAATGTCTCAAACATAGTTTAACAATATACATGTTTCTTTAAAAAGAAGCTCCCAAAGCAGGCTAGTAGTAATCTGCCTGCATATCTTGGGTATTATTGCCGAATTCCTACATAATATATAAATATAATTTCTTATCAATCAGGTCAATAAGTCAATAGAAAAATACAATACTTGCACGATTTTAATATATATAAATAAACTGTCTATACAAACTATATTCCTCCATAACCTATATAATTTTACAAATCTTCCAGCGCCTAGCAACAAAATAAATATACTCTTTTTACACATTGTACATCATATACTCGTGCTATAAAAAAGACATGAAAAATGACCAGCGAGTGATTTTATTTTGTTTTTTGTTTTTTGTTTTTTACTTTTCGTTTTTTGTTTTTGTGACTATGCAAATGCAAGTTTGTGAATATAGAAGAGGTCAATGCTTTAAGCATTACAATATGTAAGTATGCCAGGGTGTGCACAAAAAGCGAAAAGAAAACCTAGAGGAATACGTTCAATTCCAATTGGACATATACGACAATGCCAATCAGAGGCCTTCCAGCCTAATCCATAATTGTTTAACTACATCAAATTGAGTTACAATATGTAAGTATGAGTTTTATTTTCTATGAAATTGTTATTGATAAGGTTTCCTATGTATGCATTGAAACTACATTTCTTCAGTTCTAGCTGAGCTTGTAAAAGGATATCAAAATTTTCATAAATAATAACATGAAATATGAATTGAGATTTTGTTTAAATTTGCAAAAGAATTTTACGCATTTTGAAATGAAATTTCAATTTAGAAGAAAAATATAATATAATATAAAATTGAAATTTATATAATTGATATGGAATTTAAGCTTTTATCAACTGATTATCCTATCAATTTTGGTTCACAAAACACACACGTTAAACATTTTCTTTTTTACATATATACATACGTATATTTAGAATGCAAGTAATAATATTTTACCAACAATTTATAACAATTGTCCCTTCCTTTCGCTTGCTTTATTCAAAGCGCGCGGCACAAACACAAGCAAAGTTAAAGCAACAAATCCCGCACGAGTTGCTGTTCCTCACTAAACCACACTGAGCGACGTTTGGAATGCGACTGACTGTTGAGGCAGACGCACACTATCGATCACTGGTGCCGCTACCGCTGCCGCTGCCGCTGTTGCTGACCAGTGGGCAGCGCAGTCGACGCATCTACATGCTCAAGCATATGTGCTGAGCTGCTAAGAGTGCGTCGACAGGTGTATGAGTGCGTGTGTGTGTGTGAGCATAGCTAGAGCATGTATTGTATGGTAAACGCTTGGTTCTTGCCAGCTGCAGCCAACATGTTGCTGACTGCACAGAAATTGCTGCAGGCAGCACCAGTTTATTTATTTACTGTTTTATTTTCCTTATTGCTATGAGCTTTCTGTTTTGTTTATATGCTCAGCAGTTTGGCGCGCAGCTTGCGATAACAGAGCTTGATAAATCGATAACAGTGTTGTTAGAGAGATGCAATATCTATCGCTATCTATCTCTCTCACACTCTCGCTGTCAATGTCAAGGTTGTTGCTGTTGTTATTGTCAGAGTAGTTGTTGTTGTTGCGCCACTTTAACTTAATCTTTATTGCTTGACATTGATGATGCGCTCGCTGGACATCGTTCAGGGTTATAACTAAAACAGCAGCAGCAACAACAACAATATCCCAAATTGAACTGAATTGCACTGGCAATGCGCGTCAGCAGCTCAAAAAGCTGATTACAAATGACTTTAACTAGCAACAACAAAAATTGATTAACTTGTGATTCTGATTGGCATGTGCTAAGTGAGTGTGTGTAGTCAAATTCAAAAACAACAACGACGAGGCACACGCAACTTTCAGAGGTTTTTTAAAAGTCAGGCTAATACTAGCTGATAAGAATAAAAAATCTTCCGATACTTTTCATTTTTGTTCCTGATCAAGCAAACAGAAACAATGGTAAATATAGCAACGACCGGCTATGATTAACACTTTATTTACGTTTCGTCATTTATTTATTTACATTTTGATAAACAATAACCCGGTTAATAGTGCATAACAACAAGGCCAATACCAAGAAGATTCTTATCAGAATTATTCATGCTGGACGCGTGGCCAAAGCTATTAGGATTATCAGTGACCGTCAGCAGACGCGTGTTTCGCAGCCCATAGACGTCTGTTCCTGATATGCTATAAACAAATTCAAACACAACAGCAGGTTTATACATTCATATGTACACAAACATACATGACCAAATATATACATATGTGCGTTCTTATCAGAAGCACAGCTCGTACAGTTTTATGACGTGATGGCAGTAACGTACGAGAAGCCATCTCCAATTACACAAACAAAACTGCAAGCCCACTTACACGAACACACACATACTGGCAATTTAACTATTAAGTAATTGAAGCCGGCTTTGGCTCGACTACTTTTCAGGGAAGCGGTTTGAAATCCACCCACAACAGTTCCGCTGAAACACACACCAACAAACATACAAGCATGCTCACACACACACATATACAACAGCATAGTATCATGCGGACATCGCGCGATATGCGAGTCCAATAGAAATCAAGGTCAGAACATGAGGTGAGAGCCAAAAGAGAGTAATTGTGAGAGCGAGGAGAGAGACACACTGCGCGGAAAGGCAAGAGCAGGACCGAAAAATACTGAGAGCGCAAACATATTGAACAAATTATGCTGGCCAGCACTACAAATTCTGCTTATGGCATTAAATTAACAACAAATTAATATACAAATGCAAACACAAGCACACACACACAAGCAATGAGAACTATTAGCGCCGTTATTTGAATGTTGATTTATGCAAGTGAGGTGAATAACCCGTGCTTTGCCCCTTAGAACGAAAAGCACTTAGAAAAACTACTGCATTTACATATGCTCATATTTATGTATGAAAAGTCACTAAACGCACATTAATTAAGCATTTGGATACTTAGTTAATAGCAAAAACTGGCCATTGACTTACTTTTCTCCATTGTATTGCGTTTAGCGCGTCTCTTTTTGTTAGCAATTTTGCTTTTATTTAACTGTAAATATGTTTTGTCCAATTGGGTTCTGTGGCCTGTGGGTGGCTCGCGTGATTCGCTCGTATGCTTATGCTTAATTCAAAGCATCACATTGATTAAACAATTTAAGCACTGGCTCGCTTAGCGCGCCATGTATGTTAAACATATGTTTAAGAACATATTTACTAATATTTTACGTTTATCAGTGGTTTTTATACGCGTTAATATGAATCCGATACTGATTAAGAGCAGTCCACGATAACGATTAGCGATATGCGGAAACTAGTGTTGCACAACACTTAAGCGTGCTGGCAACTTGATGCAACTTCCACAAGTTGGCAGCGCCAGCAAACATCTGCAACATTTGCTGCGAGAAAAAGCCGCGTTTTTGTTTGTTTTCCCAAATTATTAAAGAAACACACAACATGTTCGATGTGGAGCCAATTATCGCAGACCACAAGGATGTTATACACGATGTTGTGTTCGATTACTATGGACGCCGCATGGCCACATGCTCGAGTGACCAGACTGTGAAGGTGGGGAAGAATTGAAAGCAGAAATTAAATGCCCTCACTAACTATACATGCCTCTCCCTCATGTAGATATGGGACGAGGATGATCAGGGCAAATGGTCGGTGACGAGCAGCTGGAAAGCACATTCTGGCTCCATTTGGCGTGTGTCCTGGGCCAATCCCGAATTCGGCCAGGTGATAGCTACCTGCTCCTTCGATCGCACCGCCTCCGTTTGGGAAGAGGTGATGGGCGAAAAGGTAACCACAATCACAAATTCGCCCACCCGACGGTGGGTGCGACGCACCACGCTCGTCGACTCACGCACCAGCGTCACAGATGTCGAATTTGCACCCAAATATCTGGGCTTACTTCTAGCCACCGCCTCGGCAGATGGCATCATACGTATTTACGAAGCGCCTGACATAATGAATCTATCCCAATGGCCAGTGCAGCATGAGATTGCAAATAAATTGTCATTGAGCTGCCTCTCATGGAACACATCCACTTATATGGTCACCCAGTTGCTAGCGGTGAGTAGAGTGGAGAGGAGCTTAAGACCTATAAACATTTATCGATGAATATCTTTGCAGGCGGGCAGCGATGAATCTGCCACGCCCACTGGCAAGGTCTTCCTATACGCCTACAGTGAAAATGCGCGCAAATGTGTTAAAATTGAAACAGTCAACGATATCACAGATCCCGTGACCGATGTGGCCTTTGCGCCCAATGCAGGACGCACATTTCACATGCTCGCCGTGGCCAGCAAGGATCTCTATATAGTCAATATACGAGGCGTGACGTGGGTGATCAGTTCATGTATAAATTTATAATATCTATTTATAGTTAACTTTGTATTTCTAGCGATTCGACGGGCGCTGGCAAATTGGAGCTGCAAACGTTGAAGTTTAGCGAACACAATTGCCCCGTGTGGCGCGTCTGTTGGAATATGCTGGCCACGATGCTAATCTCTACCGGAGACGATGGTTGTGTTAGAATCTGGCGCATGAACTACACACGGCAATGGAAATGTGCAGCGGTGCTCAAGGCGGAGGGCAGTGGACCAACCTATGAGCCAAATCCAACTACGCCGGCGGCTCTGGCAACAACAGCAGCAGCCACAGCAAAGTACTATAAGAAGGGCACCATTGGCAACCAGGTGCCATGGCATTAAACAATGTCTAGGCATAAAAGAAACATACATATATAATCTAATATAGAAAGCTGTTATCTGTAATTTGCATGTTTTATATTTGCGGAAGCATTTCACTTACGCCGTGTGCCGTGGCGCATTTTGTTTACACCTTGGCTCAGCGCCAATGCTCGTGTCAGTCTCTGGGTCCACATTTATGTTGTGCTTCACATCTTTCTTTCTCTCAAGGCACGCAGAAAATCACATTACATCACAGAAAACGAGCAGGAGATGATGGAGCAGCAGCTGGTTCCGTAAAGCAGCTGACGGAGCAGCGTATTTCGTTGCGCGTTACGCTTACTATACACAAATATAAAAAACTATATACTATATGTATAAGGACCGGCAACAAGTAACGGCATTTGTTGTTTTTGAATAGCACTCGGAAATAAACAAAACAATTTTCATGCTCTTTTGCAGCGATAGACCGCAAAAAAATAATCGAATTTCGTTGATTGTGTACAAAATACTTATCTATGTATGTATACGTAAGAGTGAGAGCTCTAGGCGCATGTGTGCGTGTGTTATTTGTATGTCATTTGAGTGCGTTTGTGTGTAGTATGCTCTACATTGTATTAGAGCTTCAAAACAACGCCAGCTGTGACAAGTGTTGCCCATCTACAACTCCAAATGATTATGGCAACATTTATAGCAAGTGCATTTTTATGCACATCAAAACGTAACAAAACAAAAGCTTTTGAGTGCAGAAAAGTATAAAAAATATTTTAATGTTGATTATAAATAACCTGATAATGAGCAAAGACAATATTCATGCACGTTTCCAGCGATAACCGAAGCCAAACAAATATTAAACGAATTTATTTGGCTGCGTACAATATGTGAATGTGTGACGGATCTGATAAACGTGTGCATGTGAGAGAATATGCGCGTATGTGTTTCCATACATGTATTGAGTGTGAGTGTGTGCTTGCGCTTGTGTCAGCCTGTTTTTAGTACATGTATGTATATGAAATCAAAACACTGTCAGCTGCGATAAGTGCCGCTAAATGCTTTCTTTAAGTTCAAATGCAAACAAACTCCTATTCATTATAGCAACTTGTATAGCGAATTAACTTGATGGGTTCTAGACCAAAGACCTTTAGGGAACAATATTGGGGTTCTGGATTTCTGAATTATACAATTTATACTTTTTATATTATTTATACTTAAGTGTTTTGCTTGAAATAAATTGATTTTCCATAAATTTTACTCCAGTCTTAGTTGATTTTTATTTGGGTAATTCTGACAATTTGGGTGTCCTTCAGTTAGATAATCGCAAATGGATCGCCAACGTTTTCCAACGATTAAGCAATACTCAGCCAACCATTGAGGTCATGCACAATATAAAAGGCCAAAACTACACGATTCTGAACTCGATTCATATAATTTGCGTTTGGCATCACGTGTGCATATATTTATAATCCATTCAGCAGATGTGCCAATAAAACTCTGATTTATAAATATTGCTCATATGGAAATTTTTCTGACAGGTTAAACACGGAAAAACCATTCAATGAAGAACAACAAACAGCAAAAGAAATCACATAATATTCCACTTAATTGACTCGAACCGCAATAAAACCAACCAAAACAATTCAACTCCATATGGAGGTCTTTAATATTATATATGTACATATATATCCATCTACATATATCCACCCTGGGTGTTCGTCCTGTTGCTCTGAATGTTATCCAAGAAGTGAAATGTATTTTGGCTTTTGCTTGGGTTTTTGTAGGCGAACTCGTTCGAATCAACCCCTAATAAATGCGAAGAGTCGATGATGTGTTAGGTCTTCTGTCCCGTGGCCGAATGATTGTCTCTAATTGGAAGTTTTGACGTGTATATTACGTCGATCTCGGCCCAAAATGGGAACACCCCAGGAAAATATGCATGTAAAAATCATTGAAACTTTTTTTTTGGTTTTTGGGGTGGTATTTGTGCGTGGGAAGTCAAAGCGGGCGAAACTCTCACATGACACGTAGAGCCTGGAGAGTTGAGAGATTTCAGCCCTGGCAACGCGTTAAATATTGAAAACATTTATGTTTAACCTTCAGTGCTAAATTAATGCGCAGAAGATTGTTTCAATTCAATGACAACAACAACAACAACCAGAGTAAAAAGAGGGCATAGAAGGCTTCCCTTAGGGGTTGTTATCCTTGTGCCTTGTTGCTTTTGCTGGTTGTTGGTACGGAAACGCTTATTACATCTATTTGAATAGAACTTTTGGCTTCTTCTTTGTGCCCCTTTGGCAGCCCGTACTTGAAATCTTTGCTGCTTGATATCATTTAATTACGTAATTTCGTAATTTCAATTAAACTTTAATTTTTGTGTGGGAAATTTTTAATTCAAATTATATGATATTTGAAATACTGGATATAACGTTTTTAACCTTATTTTAAAATTTCCTTTTTTTTATTACATTTTTATTTTGTAAAAAAATAAAATTATTTACTACAAAGAACATGTGAGCTCGAAATTAATTATATTTTAATGTATTTGTTATATAATAATATAATAAAATAATATTCATAAGAATAACAAATACAATAAAAATTATAATTATTTTCGTTGGTTAATTTGTTAATTTATTTTGTATTTTATATAATTCTAATTATTCATTATAATTGTTTATTTCTTCTTTTATTTTATTTTACTAATTTTACTTAATCGTTTTTTTTCTGGAATTTCTTCAACTTCAGGTAGTTATCTCAGCGTTTACCTTTCCTTTGGCAAGCAAGTCAGTTGGAAATAGATTACGTTTGTGGCTTAAGGTTGCTCAGGGGCTTTGTCTGGTTTAGGGTTTGTTGGGCGCTTAGACCCTTCACACCTTGGCGCAGCCTGTTTCTAATTATGCTCAGAAAATGTCGCACTAATTCGTTAGGGGTTTTTCGCTGTGTTGTTTTGTGTTTTAGTTAACGCTTTGTCGTTATGCAAATTACCGACTGGCAAACCACTAATAAATATGGATGCTCAGCGCTGCACGCTTGACCCCCAAAAACAATACTGAAGGGTTGGACCCACAGCCTGACCACTGGGCACTGGTCAGTGGTCACTGGTCAGTGGTCAGCGGTCAGCGAGAGTGGAAGCGGAAGCAAAGGGTCGTCGACAGTGGCCAGAGCTTATTAGTCGCGATTATCTCTTCCAGTTCAATGGGTTTCATGCAGCGAAATATTACCAAAAGGAGATTTACATATCCATTTGCTTATGTAAACAAATTACGTTGAAATTGAATCGGAAAACAGTTTAACGCAAAACCAGATGGAAGTGAGGGAACTATCTGCATCTGTAAATGTATCTGCAAATAATAATATCACAAATAACCTAAAAGTTATTTTAATATGATAGACATATAATCATACTATAATTATTGAATTTGTGTTAGTAAACGTTGGAGAATGCCGGCTCCAGCTTATCCAAGGCAACTGCTTCAGCAATTGAAATAAAGGCAATAAAAGTCCAAGTATCATAAATATGATCATCTCTGAAAGCAACATTTAAAATATAAGAACCTTAATAATTTTATTATTATTTTTATTTTTATTATTTTTTTCATTATAAAAATATTTATTTTTTATTTACACTTTAGGTTTTCAAAATGCTTTTAAAAACTATTCGTAGAAAAATGTAGAAAATTGTAGTTGTACTTATGCTAAGCATTTCAAACTATATACAGAGAGCAAGGAATTCCGGAGATGGAACTCCTTACATTTTCACAACTTAAGAGCTATCACACATGTTCGGCTTTGATCGATCTTTGACTAGAACCTGATTGCCAACTGCTATTTGGAGTTTGTGGGAATTAATGGGCGATTTAGGAAAGCTGAATTATTGGAGATGTTTCCAATATTGATGCAGAATAATTCACAATAATAAAAAAAAACCCTACATGATATCAACATATTTTTTGGATAATTTTCAATAATTAACAAATATTTCAATGACCGATTTTATGAGAGAAATTTTTCTCCAGTGTTGAAAGTGTTTTGTTTTTGTTTTTTTGAAAATTATTTGGGAGTATTGAGAATGTTTTTTTTTTAGTTTATCCTGAATTTTGTTTGCAGTTATTTGGAATTTCTGGAAATTATTGAGAATCGCAGAGAATTATTCGTGGTTTTTCCATCTAGTAGGCCATTTCAGCGCCCCAGGGTCTATAGGGTTTCGCTCCGTTCGCTGCGGCGTACTGCAGGGCGCTCGCGTTGTAGTCCTGGCTGCCAGCAACTGGATATTGGGGCGTGGCACTGTAGCTGAGAGTCTCGCTGGGCGGCAGCTCGTTGCGATGGCTGTTCGTCAGCTCAATGTAGGTGGGCACCTGCTGCCCCTGTTGCACCTGTTGCACCGACTGTGGCACCTGTTGCGGCTGCTCGGCATGTGCGCTATGCTCCTGCGTATAATGTTGTTGCTGTTGCTGTTGTTGCTGCTGCTGCTGCTGCTGCTGCTGCTGCTGCTGTTGTTGTGGTTGTTGCTGCTGTTGCTGTGTAGCTGCCTCCGCCGAGTGGCTCTCGCTGACAGCTGCACCACTCGCCGTGGTCGCAACGCTGGAGCGGCTGACATGATGCGGCGAGGCGCTCATATAGCCCCCAGTGCTGGGCACATACGAGGAGCTGGCGGACGGCGCAACGGCAGCCGTTGCATAGGCTGTCTGATAGGGCGTGGCCGCACAATTGGGCTGATAGGCGGCAACGCCGGAGATCTCGCGCTGCTGGGCAAAGTACTGCAGGTGCGACATCAGGCGAAGCCTCAGTGGATCCTGTATATCCATGCCCTCGATGGTGACCAGGTAGCGTGCCACCTCGGCGGCGCATTCCCTGAATCCGATCGTGTGATAGTCCATGGCCACGCGCTGCGGATCGTAGCTGAGCGAGTCGAGAGCTGCAAATGGACAGGAGAAGACAGAAGAGACATTAATAAAAAAGTCAATAAGCTGCTCACGGCTCGTGGCAAACGATTCAAACAGCGATTCCCACGCGCGCGCCTATCAGAAACTAACAACAACAAAAACTACCCCTGAGCCATAGCCTGAATGGGAATTTAGGTTTCGGGGTGGGGGGTGGTGGGGTGGGTGGTCGCTTGAATTGCACTTGGTGCCATAAGCTAGTGGCGATGGTGGTGGTGGTGTTTCGAGGCATTAAGGTGGTGCAGCGGGCTGTGCGCAGCGTGGGAAGCCTCGAGATTCGATATTCACTCGCTTTCCCTATTCAAGTCTCTGAGGTCAACAGGTTAAGTATTGTTTAGCCAGCTTTATGATAATATATGACAAATTGTGGCAGAGTTTTGATGAGGGAAATCTGATTCTTGCTATTGGTCTAATTTACTACATTCTGATTTGAATTGAGTTTTATATGTCTGTTAGATAAATAAAAAAACAAAATAAGTAAAAGCAATAAATATATAAGAATAAAAGAATGCATAAAAATGCTATAAATACTAAGATTAATGAAAACAATACTAAGATTAATGAACATTTTCTAAAACTCCTTGTTCCTTGCTTGCAGAACTAATATTATTAATATTTATAAATAAATTATATGTATTGAATTGGTCAGAATATCATAATTTGCTAAAATCCGATGGAAACCACAGATAAACCCGGTTTAAATTAAAAAAAAGTTTAAATAACCACAAATATCTAGACATTGGAGAAGGCTCTCTTACACTTTTACTTCTCTATTTAATTTTCTAAAAATCGAAATATTAATATATGAAAATTCAGTTGCTTACAAATTTTCAAAATGGTTTCCTAAACATATTCATATAAAATTGGCATAGAAATTAATGAAACATTTCTCGCTGATGATATATGCAGCTGTAGGTTATGTAGATTATTGACAAACCTATCAGTAAAGATAACACAAATTTTCTAATATTCCAACTTTTATAATCTTCCAACTGCAAAAATATCAGTAGAGATATCACATAAATTTTTAAATCTTCCAACTTGTTCAACTCGTTGCTATCTATGTTCATAAACATTATATAACATACACTTTTTGGATCTTCATAGATTTCAAGAGACTTCAAGTTTATATAGGGATCTACAATGTTCTTTTTCACAAATCTCATTTTCACTTTAAGACTTTTCAAATGTTTCCCATGCATCCTACGATGAAGAACTTTTCTGGAATTTCACTTTATGTCTGTCTTCATCTTCCCCGTCTTTGATCTCATACTCACTTTTCGATTGCAAGTTCTTCAAGTGCTCCACAGTTAGCTGCAGTATCTCCGCCTTCTCCAGCTTAGCTGAGCCCTGTTTCTCGTAGGCGGAGGGAACCAGACGCTTCAGCTCGGTCAGCGATGAATTAATGCGATCTCTGCGCTTCTTTTCGATGACGCCGCGCCGTTTCTTGCGGCTCATCAGCTGACAGCTTCCACCTTCGCCAGGTGAGATTCTAATTATAAATAAGAAGAAAGGAAGGCAAACTGTTAGTAAATTCACAGAGTTCCAATTCTCAAGTCCATCACGCATACGCACTGTTCTTTGGAGGACTCCTCCGAGTAGAGCTCGTCGCAGTCGCTCTCGGAGAGCGCGCGCTTCAGACTGTTGTGCGAATGATGGCTCTGGTGACTCTGATGGCTGTGATGGCTCTGCAGGCTCTGGTGACTGTGGCTCTGCGGCGGCGGCACCCAGTGACCTTGGGGCGTGGCCGGCATGGCGGCCGCAGCGGCGCCATAGCCCCAGTGATGCAGGGGCGGTGCATTCACGTGCATATTGTGCTCCATTGAATTGAATTGGAATTCGAATCGGAATCGGAATTGGAATTGGAATTAAGTTTTTGTTGCTGTTGGCTATTTTTATCTTTATCTTTGGAATCACTTGGTAACTGGGCTTAGCACTAAAAAACTTGATGCGGCTCGCAGCTAGTTGTAGTTGTTGTGCGTAGCACGTGACTTATCGTGTGCGCGAACGGCGTTCGACTGATTTGCCAGCACACGACTAGCGGACGTTCAGGCCGCCGTTTGCCCAACCTACTCTCAACCCCTTTGCAATGCCGCTGCCTCCGGCAGCCAACAGCAGCAGCGGCCCAATAAGATGCCGCAGCAACCACCCCCTTGGCAACGTGAAGCGCCGCGCGTGCCGCACCGGCTGGGGGTAGCTTACGGGCAGTGCCAGTGCTCTATGCTCTATGGCACTACCTCTGCTGCTGCCTCACCACCTCAGCACCGCCTCTGCTGCTGGCTCTGGCTCTGGCTCTGCCTCTGCCTAGCGATCAGCTTCTGCAAGTGACCAACAAATGAACAAGGAGAGCAGCATACGCTGCGAGTGGAGTGGTAGAGAGAGGGAGAGAGAGTGAGCACGTTTACTTGCTTGACTCATTCGCACTTGCAGCATATTGCTAATACCCCTTGAAAGTGATAGGCAATGGGAGTTTGAATCATAAGATAATGCGGAAGAGAAAATGAAACAGGCCTTAGCTATTAATATAAATATTTTCAAATGAAATTACATTTGCTTAGATCGATAAATATCGGTCTTCGTTTAAGCCCACATTTAATTCAATTATTATTATTATTATTTTTGTATATTATAATTTTTATTTGTTTAGCATATTAGTATATTATATAATTACTTTTCAATTAGATCGATAATTATCAATACACCAATGAATCCATAAATTTATGGAGATTTCTTATATTTAAAATAACTTCTACCTTTACCAAGGTATCTTAGGTATCAATCGCTCAAAATGTAATCGATATACATATATCGATTTATAGTCTTAGGCGATCTCCACAGTGGCTAGCACAAGGTAACTAGAAGCCGTTTCTCTAAAACCCAATTTAAGTATTTGTATACAGGGTAGCGGCAAGTCGTTCATTCTTTACTGAAACACTTCAATATCTGCTAGCCAAGTGCAATGCAAATGAATAATGCAAATAATTGTTATTAGTTAGCTGTTACGTCATCGAATGTCGATTGTATCAAGCAGCAGCAGCAGCAGCAGCAGCAGCAGGAGTAGGAAGCGTAGCAGCAACAACAGCAGCCGCAGCATCGGCGCCGTGGGCGGTGGCCGACGTCTGCCACAGTTTGTCGCATTGTCTTTTTGGCGGCCACTTGCCAGCGCGTTGACTTGTTGCCTCTGTTGCCGCTGTCTCTACCTCTGTCGCACACACACAACTGGAGCACGCGACCGAGCCGCCAGCCCGAACGGCCGCCGGGCTCGTGTGCGGCATGTGGCATGCGGCATGCGGCTCCAACAAGTGCAACGCCGCCCCGTTCTATTTGCTCTCTGTGTGTGGCCCGGCGCCCGCAGTTTGTAGGTCAGTGGTCCAATTTATGATTTCAAGGTTAGTTTGGAGCAGGTGCCGCAACGCCGTTGACCTCTGACCTACTCAATGCCCAGAGCAACATCAATCGATTATTTTCTGTGCCCAAAGGAGGCTGCGCTCAAATTGAATGATAATAAATATTAGATAACAAAATTATTAAAGTGACTTTGCGCTGGATTTGTAATGAAATATTAAACTAATTTAAAATGGAAATACAAATAATTGAAAAATAACTCTGATTAGGTAAATAATTGTATAAAAAAAAATTGTATTAAATTTCTTATATTATTAGATTATATTATACAAATTATATTATTAAACAAACTATGAACAGGTAAAATTGATCATTAATAATGCTACATATTTGGTAAATAGAAAAATTCCTCAATGTATGTATATCTAATATATTTAATTGTCTATGAAAATATCGTTTGATTTAAAAGAAATTTAAATGAATAAACTTAATTTAAACACAAAAGAATTTGAATAAATAGTTGCTTAAGTAGAATATATGCATGGATATTTCGTAAACTTTTTATCAGGCTTGTTTTACAGTTCAGGGACTCTCCGACATAAAAGGCATTAACACTTAATTCTAGAATTGTACACTCAAAGCACATAAAATTCATCAATTCATATTTTTTTGCATTTTTCTTTTTTTATTTTATATTTATATTGCATTTTTATATTGAACGATTCAGTGCTTAGTCTGCAGTGGAATATGAATATCATCTGTCTTTTGATACTCAACAATTAAACCAAAGTCGAATAAGTTAAAATATCGAAATTGTATTATATATATATATGGAAATTGCTCATATTGCTATAACTGAGTTTTATATGTGCTAAAACCAAGGCACCTGCTAGACTTTTCTTAGAGTACTCCAATGCATTGGATTGGAGTACTTTGGATTTATCATTGCAATGGTAAAACAAAGGGGAGCAACTTCAACTAGGCCTCATTCCAACATCTGATTTGACTGAGAAAACCTTTTGACACTCTAGGCTCTGTTTCGGTAGGTATTTATATTTATTTATTATATATTAGGTTTATTTATATATTATATATTATACATTTTTTTCTATAATTCAAATTAAATGAAATTGAACACAAAAAAAAAATAAATAAAACAAATAAATAAGTAAATGCTATACAAACTGAACATCTAGGTCTAATTGCATTTCCAAAATTATATAATTCATATGAGCTCCTTGATTTTTTCTGAGTCAGCAAAAAACTGATGAAAATTCTTTCAAGCTGAGCTCAGTTTGTGTCTCCACAAATCAAATAAAATACAGCCAGACATGCAAGCCATTTAATTTGCAGACAATTTTCAAAGTGTGCAGTACGGCGTATGCTTGATATTAGCTATGAGGAGGAAGAAGAGCAAGAGGTCTCCACCTCTCACATTATATCGATTTCATTTTGGCAAATAAAAATGATGAAAAGTGCTTTTCGAGCTCGTCGTTCAGGTTCCCAACAACAAACAGCGAAACAAGCAGCAAGTTCATATGCGGCTTGTAATTGTTGTTAGCGGCGCGTGGGACAACGCCAACAACGACAACAACAACAACAACAACAAATGAATAGTTGTTGGCAACAACTCACCCTTAGGGCTGGTTGCAGCTAGCCGAGCTACCACCACAGCGAGTCGCAGTGAGTGAAAAATGGCTCGTGGGAAAGCCAAAGGTTCGACGATTCTCACGCATGTTCAGCACGTGCGGGTCGTGCGACCATCTACAACAACAACAACAACAGCAACGAGAATGAAACAACAACAACACGAATAAGAAAAGCGCAGAGCAAATCGTTTGAAGTGCATTTAATGCACGTCGAGCAATACGAGCGCCGCTTTACGATTTCGATACACTAACTAAAAAAGATATTCACGATCTTTTATAAAAGAGGTATATGATATAGTCAAGGTGCTAAGCGTACGTTTATATATAATCTAAAAATGTCTCTCTCCCTCTCTGTTTGATACTCAAGTGAAACAAACAATATTCCACTTTATTATTTGGATTATCCCTTACCAGCGCTTCATTTAGATCCAGCGATCTTGATGATCGACATGCTTCAGCATAAATTGGATACAAGTAAATATCACTTCAGTTAAGAATGTTTTTAGTATACGTATATATGTATATCAATTAATTCATACACTATATATGTTTCTATATACCAAGTGGTTCTATACTAAGATATATAAATATACTGGCATAGCTCTTTATACTCCCTTTAAGTTCTGTCAAAAACCAAATACCAGATATTGTTTATTAAATACTTTTACCAAACAACACTTCAGGCATTTGTTAGGGCATTCAAACTTCGCCTCGCCCTGTTCCCATTTCGCTTAATGGCTTTTTTTTTTTGTAATTGTAATCGTGATTCTAACCAATTTTTATATAATAAAAAAGTAATGAAAATTGGCTAGCGGTTATAATCGAGCATAGTAAATGAATTCAAAAATGCCGAGGATAGAGCTCAAACATTTTTAACCAAATATAGCTCGAACTAATTGGGAACTGTGGAGAAAAATTTGTAGACTTTAGAAACTCTAAAATGTATTGCACTTGCTATTGTTGTTGTTGTTGCTAGCTATTTCATCTAAAATTTTCAGCTTCAACAATAAAACATTCAAAACTCTTTGCTTCAATATAGTTCGTATAATTCTCGAAAATAAAAAACAAATGGAAACTCTGCGAGGGACAGGGGAAAATCCATTTTTGGGAAATTTCTGTTAACATTTTTCCAGCTTTAGAAACTCTTAAGGCATTGATTAAAGTTGTTGTTGTTGTTGCTGCTGCTGCTGCTTTGCTGCTGCTGCTGTTGCTTCTTCTTTGACTTTTGGCTGCTTTGTAGTAAATTTTGCGCCTCGTCCGCATCGTCGATCCAAGTTTCCAGGGTGCAGGCGCTGGAATGATGACTCGATCTCTGGGAATGATTTGAGCTGCTCAGGCGTTTGCCACTGGGCAGCGCCTGCAGCTGCCGCCAACGGCTATCGAAGTTGGCCCAATGCTGGCGTAGATCGAAAGGCTGTTCCTCATCCTGCTCCTGCTCCAGGGAGTTGCCATTGATGTCCCACTTGACAATGGGATAGTCATCGTGCGGCGGCTGCTCTCTGATTATCAAATTATGATATTGGCCATCGAACGGGGAGCCCAAACTGAAGCTGAATCCGCGCTGCTCCTGCTCCCGCTGCAGATCGAGACTGGAATTTGAGGGCGTGTGCCGCAGATAGCGCACATTCTCCTTGTAGTGCATCAAGTCGAATTGTATATCTAAATGTAATTGCTCTTCTTCCAGCTGCTGCTGCTGCTGCTCCATGAACGCCTCGTTGGCATCTTCACACTGGGATTGGACGGATCTTTGTGGTTGATTATTGTGGTACGCGTATTGCTTATCATTCATGGCAACTGGATTGCAATTGCAGCCCATCGGCTCCTCCTTCTGCTGCTGCTCTCGCTCCTTCGCCGCCTCCTCCTCCTCCTCATCCTCGTCCTGCTCCTCATCCTCCAGGCGCTGCACAAATAGTTGCTTTGATGTCGATATTTTGCGCAGCAACTGCATAAAAATAAAACTCAATGTTAATGTGCATTAGGAGTAGCTTTAGGTGAGCTGGTGCTCCTGGTGCTGCTCTTGCTGCTGCTATTGCTGATGTTACTGGTGCTATTACAGCTACTTTTGCCTCACCAAAAGGTCAGCGCCACACGCAGCTATCGATTTTTATACTCTATACTCATTCAGCATATCGGGTATATGTGTTTTGCACAAGAGCATAGGGTGGAAAGTAGGTGTTGCCGGTTGATATAGAATTTATATAAGGAGTCTAAGGAGTAGTAAAGACTGCAAATTTTAGATGTATGTGTGGCTACCTAATAGTCTATCTGCATACATCTTTAAATCTTTTTTATAGGGAAATTGAATATTTCTTTTATCTTGATCATATTTTTAATGACTATTTCCCCCTTGAAATTTGACTTGGTGTAGAGTACACAAGGCACAATAAATGATGAAGTTATTCCATGACTTTCCTTAATTAAAATTAGAGACCTCAGTGGAAGAGAGTTGAAATATTTATGCAGTAGAATCCGATTATATATTCAGACGGAAGACACTTTAACCAAAAGGAGGCCTCTCATATGAGGAACAGCCAAGACGTCGGAGTCGTTATAAACGGATTCTACTGTATATTATATTACTAGAAAATACAATAACTTCATCTCTATTAAAGTCAACGTCTTTGTCTAAGGCAACACTAAATCAATACACAAATCATCCAATTCAGCTGTTCTTTGTTCCGAGATAATCCACCTCACTCAGGGTATCTACTAGTCGGTAACTCAACTCTAGTCACTTTTATTTGCTATTTGTTTTTTGTTATTTTATTGATTAGGCACAGGGACCCACCCACGACCGCATAGGCTCACCTTGAGACAGGACTTCTTGGTGCGCCTCAGCAAGTGGGACATGACAGCGCTCAGAGTGTGTCTATTGTGGTTTTTGTTGTTGTTGTGGTTGCTGTTGCTGTTGTTGTTGCTATTGTTCAATGGGAAACAGACTTGAGCCACGCGACATTTTGATTGTTGCGGCTGCTTTCCTGCTGCTGTTGCTGCTGCTGCTACTGCGGCTGCTGCAGTTCGTCGGCAAATCCAAACTGAAATTGGAAATAGAAATGTTATAGAAACGCCTGTGCTTAACCCTCTCCCGGCTAGGCGTTATGGCTGAGTTCAGTCGAACGGTTCGGCGGCGGTCGCAGGTGGACGTGAGCAGCTCGCTCGTGTTTGCCGCATGACTCATAGAGCAGCAGGAATTGCAAGTGCCAAAACGAGCTAAACACACACAGGCACACACACACACATTGACAGCTGAGAGCCGAAGGCTTTTGTCGGCACCGGCGCAGTAAACATAATCTCCATATACATATATAAGTCGCCATCGCCTACATTGTTTGAGCGCAGATTTCTGGTATTTGAGGCCCATTTCGAGTGGACCCTCGAGTGCAAATGGCGTCAACGAGCGGCCAAATGCGCTAATGTGGTAATGTGTCCGACTCAACCCGGCTGACCCTCCTACGCCTCGGAACCGCCACTTGAGCGGGATACCCTTGGCTGCGTGTTTTCATTGTGGCCTGGCGCCAATTTGTTGCCATAAATTACTTTGTCCTGATTTCTTTTTGTTTTCTAGAGCACTCCCAGTGCAGGAGCGGAAGAAGCAGAATTGGAATTGCCAAGCCAATTAAAGTTGGTGAAATACTCGATAGGAATTTGAATATTCTTGCGAGAGATTTAAGCTAAAAATATATAAATGAATGCAGAGTTGTTTTCATCAAGTTTTTAAAAACTCTTGAAGAGAGGGCTATATATAAATAGTAGTAGTAGTGCAGCTCGATACAAACACTCAATACAATACGAAACTCAATATTTAATAATAAAAAAAGAAAAAAAAAAAATAAAAATAAAAACAATTTTAAACGAATAGGCCAGCATACATAAATTGTTTTTAATGTAGTTGTTGAGTTATTTGTCCAACATATATTGCTCAGTCGTATTGCCACTTTTAAGACTGATACTGTATATATTGGAGTATCGTTATTATGTATTTATTTTATGTAGTATTAATAAGTTTATACACGATTTTATTAAACATGTCTATCATATATAAATCCCTCAATAGTAAAAGTTTCAAAATATCTAACTTAAACAAACAACATTATAAATATATTGAAAACAATTGAATGCATTTTATTTCTAATTTATGCAGGCACATAAATTCTATATAATTAACATAATTTTCAACTAATTTGCTTCACATTGGAGCTGTGGGAACTGCGCTATCTGTAGAATGTTTTTTATGCGACTGCAGCGAAGTAATTAATGACATTTACATTTAAATTTTCTGGGCCTATTTTCAAAATGATTTAAATGCAATTTAAGTGTTAAATGTAAAAAACGAGTTTTTCGATTCAACTATGGTTGAAATTTCAATTGAGAAAGAGAGAAGGAGGGAGGAGGTAGACACAGCAGAGGGAGAGAGAGAGAGCACTTGAATTTGAAGCACTTTGCGGCTTGTCCGACAATTTGTCACATCACTCAAAGTGAAGTGCGCGACATGGCAGGACATGGCAGGACATGGAAGGACGCGGAAGGACGCGGAAGGACCTGGGCGAGGACATCGTCTGGAGCTGAAAACTCAAAATGAATGAATGATGACACACGCAGCTAATTGCGCTGGGCAGCCACAAAAATGATATTTGATTGAATTTGAAGTTAGAGAAAGGGATATAGATATGGGCTATAGCTATGAGTATAATTTACAGTTAAAGCGTGACTGGATAGATTTTTGAGTGCGACGATCGACAGACAATCGCTCATATATCTTGGTCATTCTTTTTTTTCGCTCTGTCTCTTTGACAGATGTCAGAGCTCGCTTTTTAGTTGCTGTGAGCCATTGACTAGGTAAAGGGTATATTGATGAGTTGGCCAATTAAGGATTGATCGATAACTTGGCAGACAACTGCCGAATTGGAAATATCGATTTCAAGTGCTTGCTTGATTTTAATTTATAATTGCCAAACAATTTGAGTAGGGGGTGGCTCTCAAGTGTTGCGATTGGGAAAGGAGAGAGACGAGAGGCGAGAGGAGAGAGTGCAACCCCGCTTCGACACGCCGCATAGATTTTTATTGTTATTGTCATTGTGGTTCAAGTCCCGTAGGGTGGGACTCGTATTCGTATTCGCATTCGTAATCGTGTTCGTTTTCGTATTTTCGTATTATCACTTGAGTCCTTGAGCCTTTGGAGTCGTGTCAATTATGCGCATTTCGTTAATTTCGTTTGCCCATTGTGTGAAATTTACATTTTATTAGTTTTACATGCTCGAGGCATTAAAATTATTTACGATCCCAAATATTGTTGGTTGTAAATAATTTCGCTGGCACGTGGAAAACACACACGCACACGCACACATGGCCTACAATCATTAATTGTAAAATGTAACGGTCAGTGCTTGACCTTATCCTAATTAGTGGCACATTGTTCCGGGCCTATTTCCGCATCTCTCGCTCCTTCCCTATCTCCAGAGAGCCATGCCTGGACACGCGCCACTGAATGTTTTTCAAGTCTGTTGCGATTTCGTAAATGGATCGACGACAGACAATTGTTCCACTTAGCCATACACATATATGTATATATGCTGTATATAAACTGATAAGAGCATCAAAGCGGTATTTTAGCTAACGAGAGGTCGACTAGGGCACGAGTATAGAGAGTATATTCAATGGGAGATTAATATATGTAGGGTATATATAATTTATAGCTTCTAGCTGATATATATATATATATATAAATATATATATAAATATATATATATATATATATATATATATATATATATATATATATATATATATGGGTATGCCCAATGTGCGCTGATTATGGGCATATCTCTCAGTTTCTTGAATCAGTTAGGATTTACAGTTGTCTTTTGCTAGACGTCGTCTCGCTTGTGCTTCTACAGAGATATGGACACCCAAGGCATCAACTTCTATGAGAAGGAGCTGGACATAGGTCGCGTTATAGCCGAGGCACAGCTGGAGGATTGCGATGAGGCGCTGAATATATGCGATCTGAGCACTGTAGAGCGCAAATTCAGGCTGTGGCAGAAGCAGCTGCCACGCATCACGCCCTTCTATGCCGTCAAATGCAATGATGACAAACGAATTGTGCAAACGTTGGCTGACCTCGGCGTGGGCTTCGATTGTGCCTCGAAGAACGAGCTGAAACAGGTTTGCATAACTGTTAATATATACATCATAATAGGAATATATTAATATATCTGACAAATAGGTTCTCGATTGCGGCGTCTCGCCCGATCGCATCATCTTTGCCAATCCCTGTCGTCCAATCAGCCACTTGGACTACGCCCAGCAGCAAAAGGTGCTCAAAGGCACCGTCGACAATGAATTCGAGATTTATAAGCTGCACAAACACTATCCCAATTCCAAGTGTGTATTATCTTTAGTCTCTCTATCGCTCCCTCTTATATTAATTATATTCTATTCACAGCCTCATAGTTCGCTTCAAGTCCGAGGCAAAGGCCGCTCAATGCCCGCTTGGCGATAAATTTGGTTGCGATGCGGACGTTGATGCCTCAGCACTGATGCTGCTGGCAAAGTCGCTCGATTTAACAGTGAGTCACAGTACATTCTATATGGAATATATATACATATAAACTTAGATTGAAGTAAAGAAACATAAGGGAAACTAAGCTGCATATAGTGCCATGCAGTATATATATTCTCAATTTCCTTAAATGTTCCTCCAATTACCAGGTAACCGGTACCAGTTTTCATGTTGGCTCTGGCTGCGGTGACCTGCAGGCCTATGACCGCGCCATCAAGAAGGCAAAAAACCTTTTCAAATTTGGTCAACTCCTGGGCTACGACTTCGATCTATTAGATATTGGCGGCGGCTTTCCGGGCAGCGATGATGAGCACTTCATAAAAGTGAGTAGAATCTGAAAGAGTTGCAAAATTATGGACTACAAATGCATAAATGTGTGTGCATACAGCTAGCTGACACGGTGAACAGTGCCGTGCAAAAGTATTTCCCCGATGAGCGCATTCAGATAATTGCCGAACCAGGTCGTTTCTTTGTGGCTGCATCATATACACTGGTCTGCAAGATTCATGCCAAACGCGAGGTGCGCAACGCCGCTGGCAAGCTGGACACTGTTATGTACTATTTGAATGATGGCGTCTATGGGTCCTTCAATTGCATACTCTACGATCATCAGACTGTAACAGTGGAGCATTATTTGGTAAGGCATTTACAAATATCAGATATACACATACATACTCTATCAACATCATCAATTTCATATATAATATTTACGATATATCTAATACAACCTCAGGCCGACGATCCTTTGCTGCCCACATTCAAGAGCTTGATCTGGGGTCCCAGCTGCGATGCTCTGGATAAGGTAAGTTTTATTTACTATATACTATACTATATACTTTACTATAATCTACCTAAACTCTATATTTATTTCCATATCTCACTTCATTTTCAGATCTCTGAAAATCTTCGTTTGCCCTACTTGAAGCGTGGCGATTTGTTGGGCTTTCCCAACATGGGCGCATATACAGTGCCCATTGCCAGCGCCTTTAATGGTTTTCCGTTGCCCAAAACTCTTTTCTTTAAGGCCATATGACTAAATAAACAAGAGATCTGTGTGTTAGTAACCAATATGATTTTTTATTCATTATAATTGCTCCATTGAGAACTTAGGATATGTTTGTTTACAATACTGACGAGTATTCTCTGCTAAGTTCAACAACAAAGGCATTGGAACTGCTCCATGGATTCACTTTTACTTAGTTTTGTTTTTGTTTTTTGCAATTTTTCAAAAATATTTTGAAAAGAACAGCTATCACCAAAACTGACCCGAATTTGGATTTTCAGCGCATTCTCTTGAAAATATTAAATTGTTCTTTTTGGGAATGTATATATATATATATATATATATATATATATATATATATATATATATATATATATATATGTATATATATGTATATATATATACATACATATATAGAGTTTGATAAAAATTTGTGTTGAGTAATGTACGCCAGTTGGTTAACTGACCCAACCAAAACTGTCGCACATTACCTTGGACATAATAGAAATATAAAATAGGTGTATATGTATATATATATATATGTATATTGATATATATATACATATATATGTAAATAACTTAGTTCAAATACAATTCAATAGAGTTTCACATATTAATATCAAAAAATCAAATCAAAAAACAATTTCAAAAATTGTATTCTCTTAATATCAAAAATTCTTGCTCTTGCTCAAAAGTAGATCTATAAAATTTTTGTTTTTTCTTGTTGATATGTTGTGATATGGCATAACGATTATTTGTATATATATATATATTATTAATAATTGATATCGTGTATATGCGCTTATCGCTTTCCTCATTATGCTTCTCTCTTGCTCGCTTTTGCTCGCATATAAAGAGTACAAACTACTTATTTCATAATCAGTTCTTGGTGATTGATGCAAATATTATTTCCTTTTTCTTTCGTTTGAACGCGTACAATTTTCATTTTTCATTTGTATTAGTGTTATTGTTATTAGTTTTACATATACATACATATAGAGTTAGTAATTCTTTGGTAAATAATTCGAAGATTGGAAAAATTTCGACTAGGTTTTCTTTTTTTGATATGCTGCTTGGCGGAAAAACTTGAATAGCAAAAGGTAATACGATACATATATAGAATATATACATATATGTGGATAAAAACAATAAAATAACAGATTTCATTATAATGATTGTATCTCACAACAGCGACGACGACATAGTAGTACTACACACATAGACATGCACAATAAATAGGTACATATATGTATGTGCTCTTAAAGTTCTATAATATAATATTTAATAATATGATAATAATAATAATAATATCGCTTAACTTGTAACAATTCACGTTTGTTTTCAGATATGTATGCGTTTTCAGATATGTTTGCGTTTACATTTTGCTTTAGTTTTTGACTCTTAAGTCTAAGCTACGTTTTGATTGCCGATCTATAAACACATTTTTCGATAGGTTAACAACTAACAATCGGCTTTCAGTTTTTCTCATGTTTTTTATTTTAATTTTAATTTTTTTTGTTTGTCGGGCTACTGTTCGAATGGCTAAAATGTTCTGTGTGCGTATTTAATGGATATTTTATGATTTCTTTTCGAAATTATTTCTGTCTTTGTAGCACGATTCATGATATTGGCATCAGAACGATAATTCAACAAGGTGGGTGTTTTTTTTTTTTTTTTTAATTTTAGTTATTTTGCTTTTAGTTTTGTCATTTGCATTTTTGTCTAATTCAGTTTCGATGGGGCACTTGCGGGTGATATTGCAGCTTGTTTGTTTTTGAGTGGGAAGTTGTTGTTGTTGCTGATGTTGTTGCGTGCATACTGTGTCTAACAATTGCCAGAGTTGCATAATTCACGGATTCACTATAATCTATAATAAAAAATACAATACAACAACACAGAAATGGTTTGTAGGCATACAAAAAATTGGACATTTGGAATTTGGGAATCGCGGGCAGGGTGAGGTGGTTTTGCTGGGCTTAATAGGTATCACTTCGGCTAATGATTTGATCTGATCTAATAACGATCCATTAATATGGATAAATATAGCAGAGCAAACATAAAAATCAGGGAATGTGTGAATGCAATTACGATACGTTTGCGTTTGCTGCTTTTAGCTTGGGAGCTTGGCATTTATATTTAAATGCTACTCAGAAAGGCCACGCTACACATGGCCAATTGGGCCAAAATGTTCACTTGCAGTATCCGCATTAGACCGCCGCTGGTGGGTGAGGGACTCACATTGAGGCCAGCACAGTGCATCTTCTCGATGGGCATCGCTTGTACGAAATATTCGCGATTATCCAACGACATGTGGCACAGCGGCTTCTTCTTTTGTGACATTTCATCGTCCTTGTTCTTCAGATCCTCCAACAGCTTAGGGAACCAAATCAATTCACACGAACAGTTTAATGGATTGTCTGTTGCAGTTATAATAAACATCATATTAAAAGTTATTTTTCACTAATATCCCATCAACTTGCCAGTGATATCAATTATGCGCAATGTATCGATGACCGGTTCCATTGTATCCTGTGGAATGCGTTGCATTTTATTATTCTGCAAATTTAACGTCTCCAGCGAATTGAGGTTCTCGAAGAGGGTACTGGGCAGTACTTTAATGCTATAATTGAGTCAAGTTAATATATGTGCCAATATTCTACATATATTCTAGATATATTTTGATTGCTTTACTCATTCTTCTGCAGATTAAGAAAGGTGAGCGAATCGCCGTATCCAGTAAATGCATCATCGGCCAGCACATTAATATTGTTATTTCTCAAATCCAAGTGACGTAGACGATGCAATGGGCGCAATGCCTCACTTGGTATGGCATTTATATTATTATCGCCCAAACGCAAATATTGCAGATTCTCTGTGAATATATATATTCATATAAATATATATGTATTATACAGCATATTATATGATCCTTTATAAAACTCACCCTCCAGTCCCTTGAATGCGTCTTTGTCAATTACACTAATCTTATTGCCCTCCAGTTCAAGCGAGTTGAGTAGACTTAAGTGTGTGAATACATTTGCAGGCACGGTTGTAATCATATTATGTGCTAATATCAAAGAATCCAAATTCTGCAGACCTGTCAGCCAATCGGAGTATATGTATATATTTAAGTTATAAAGTATGCAAATTTGAAGCTGACTCACCTTCAAAATCTCCTTCAGTGATTGTTCGTATTTTGTTCTCCTGTATCTCGAGTTTCTTTAGCGTATCCAGTATGGAAAGCGCCTTTTGTGGCACACTTGATAGCTCATTACCACCCAGGTTCAAGCGCTTCAGTTTTCTAAAAAATACCAATTTATGAGAACTAAAATGATTTAATTTAATTATGTGTACGTACTTCTCTAGACCGCGGAATGCTTCAGGATCAATCTGTGATATTTTGTTCTCATAGAGCGTTAGAATCTCTAACGTATCCAGGCCCTCGAAAGCGTTATTATGAATTACAGTGATTTTGTTGTGATTCAAGTTCAAAATCAACAAATGATATAGATGTTGCAAAGCCTGTAAACAAGAGTTAGTAAAGTTTTGTTGAAAAGAATTTCATTTTGTGCAATATACTATACGTCATTCTTTTTGCCAAAAGCTTTTTTAAAATAGCCGCCCAAATGACGACTATAGATGGCTCTTTGATACACAAACACTTATCGATAAGCACACCTATCGCTTATAATTGCAAATAAATTTAGATGTGTACATAGATGTGCATGCATATCGATATTTAAGTACGATCAAAGTGAACTCACTTGCGATGGCACCGTTTTCATTTGATTTAACGAAACATCCAGCTGGGTGAGTCCTTTTCCTGCAAAATAATATATATAACTATTTGACATCATATACGTATTTAATTTCTGCACCTACCCAGTGAACTTAATGCATTCTCCTCGATGGCTGCTAAGCTGCTGTTGTGTATTGTCAGATGACGTATGTCTAGAGCCAGAAATACAAATCCCTGCAGCTTGGGCAAATTATTGTGTCGCAGCTTCAAATAGAATATGATTGGACTTTTGCCCTTCAATGTGCCCATGGATTTGGCAATATGCGACAGATCTGTCGTCTCGCACAATACATCCAGTCCATTCTTCTTGACGGTGCATATACAGGGCGCAATATCAGCCTGCTCCGGGCACACCTGTTGCGGTGTGCCCTGGGCCATTGTCTGGACCAGCAGAAACAGCATCAAACAGCTTATGACGCCCACTGTATGCGTGCAATGGAATAGCAGCTGCATTTGTCCTACCATGTTGACACGCACACTTGCACGGACACCAAAGCTCAGCTCTACTTAAGCAGCGATTGCTATGATTCCAATAAGCTGTTAATGCTATATACAGTTGTGTCCCTATGAAGAATATAAGAGTGTGTATAAATATAAGAGTCTATGCAAAAGCGAACTACAAAGCGAGAAGCGAATTACAAATTAAGCGCACAATGCGCGATTTGGATTTATGCATGTGTGTGAATGGGCAAGTGTGTTCTGTATGAGTGTGTGTGTGTTTGGCGGATTAAAAATAAATTGAACTAATTGAGAAGCACTTGACGTACAGTCGTTGTTGTAGTTGCTGCTCAGCGTCCAGAGTTACGCATGAAAATTGCAACAAAATTAGCATATGTGTACATCTGTACATATATTTATACAAAATATGTATATAATAAAAATATATTTAAAATAAAAGTCGTTACCCACCTAAAATGTTTGTCCGTCCCTATAGAATCAGTGCCAAATAAAACATGCTTCTTAATGCGATGCGGCGTTAAATCAATTAATAAACCTTTTATTAAACTCGCGTTTCCCACTTTTCCGATTTTACAGTTTCCCACAGTCGACAACAAGCAACAATTAGTCAATGTTGACTTTCACTCCGCACACACGCACCCACACACAGGAGTGAGGAGTGCAGCCTCTGCCCCTGGCTGGCTGTGTGCGTATGTTGTGTCTGTGACTGTGTGTGTTTGGGGAGGTTGTGGTGGTTGGTCTTAAGGAGGGGCGTGTATAAACTCGGTCAGAGTGTGTGTATAACGATGTAACGGAAAATCGATATCATTAAAAAAAAAAGGAAGGAACTGTTGCCACTCAGCGATGCTTTTATCAATTAATATTCAAAACAGTTGGTTTTTGTATTATATTCGTATTTATGAATATGCACTAGCATTTAATTTAGCTGAAATCTCACTCAATTGTTGCCGCATTAGGTGAACATAATTTGTATTGTGTCGTTTGAAATTGTGTTGTGGCAACGCTTAAGTTGATTTTTTATTGTGATTTTTCTTCTTTTTTTATACTATGCCGCGCGCTGACATACGCATTAGCTGAGTATAAATATATATATAAATATATATAAATATATATATATATACATATATATATATATATATATATATATATATATATATATGTATGTGCGTATTTTGTATGAGGAGAAGGCGGGGTGGAAAAGAAATCAGTACAAACAGCGCGAGTAAGAAGCACGTTTACTTGGCTAAACCGACGACAACGGACTGAAATTTCAAAATTTCGAAACATTAGTGGTTGCTCCAGCCCAATTTCAAGTAGAGCAGTGCTGGCAAACACATCCATCCATGTGGCATTGCCGCACATTGGCGATATGGTCAGCCTAAAATAGCAAATGTTAATAGTAATCGAATACAACTTATCGAATGTAATGTATTCCGCTGCAAATTCAATTGCATTGCGCTGCTATTCAATCTAAGCCAAGTTAAGTAATAGTAGCGCATCAAAATCTAATTTCTTTTGGTATTGCAACAGAATATCCAACAGCTTTGCAACAAATAGCTAAAGAAAACTTTAAAACTCGACGAAAACGTAAGACAAATTTAATACGATTTCAAAACCCCAAATCAGTTTGATACCACACGAAATTAGTTAGAAACATAGCAACCGTATGAGTCCCGTTCATGATGACAAAAATAGTTGGCCTGAAATTTATGGAATTATGTCATAATTATTTAGCGTCGTGATAAAAATTGTTCAAAGTTAAAATACCTGTTTTCTACGCTGTGTACTTTTTGTATTGTTTTTTTTTTTTTTTTTTGAGTTTTGTTATAAAAAACACCAAACAATGGTTTCTTGGAAGAAGGATTTAATCGCAAGACTTGTAGCCGAATTGTTAGGCAGCATGCTCGTACAATGCCTCGGCTGCTCTTTCAATGGTCCAACTACCAGGGATATTGTACTTCCGAATGTATACGTCTCAGATAATATTTCGAATGCGTGGTCGAATGCGTATACGAATGCGTTGTCGAATACATGGTCGCATTCCTCAGGAAATGGTGTTGCATACGCATTCACATGGGGTGGCCTAATACTCGTTGGAACAATGGCATTTCAAATTGTGTCCGGTGCTCATTTGAATCCAATAATCTCGAGTGCATCCATGATACTGAAAAATATTAGACTGCTTGATGGCTTAATGTACATAGTAGCGCAATTAGTGGGTTCCTGTGTAGGCTACCTCATCGCTTTATGCATGCTCAGTTCTTTCTCTTCAAACTCAAAATTCTGTGTGACTCACGTTACAGTGGATCCATGGTGGAAGGCTGTTCTTATCGAATTTTACCTAAGCGGCGCTTGGGTTCTAGCTTTCTGTGCATCGGTTCATGAAAGTCAAGAGCCACCAAATGAATCCGTATCATTAAAAATTGGGTTTGTTGTCATTTGCGCAACTCTCATTGGAGTAAGTACAAAATATAATTATATAAATGTTTGAAATATAATGTTATAACTTAATTTTGTTAGACAAAATATTCTAGCACCTGCATGAATCCATTCCGATCTCTTTGGCCCGCTCTCTTTCATATGTATTTTGATTATATCTATATTTATGTGGCTATACCAGTTGCGGCTTCTGTTGCAATGGCTTTTGCTTGGCGTTTCCTCTTCCTGATGAAAAAGGACGAGACTGTCAGAGGACCTGGAGGAGGCGACAAGGAATAATAACCTTCAACTGCAGCTTTGAAGCCACAAAAAGAACACAAAACCAAATTGTTAAATTGTTCAATCAAATTCCTGATATTCAAATATTTATCATAAATCACTTAAGTTGTAATAAATTTATGAAAAACGTTTGACCCAAAAGGGAACATATGTCGGTAACTTCATTTCATTTTGTCTAGATGTCAGTACCAAGAAACCATAAAAACTAGAAACATTCGTGCCATGAGCTCTGGATCTGGATTTGCCGACATTTGGAATGCTCTATGAGCTATTATATCTTGAGCCGTAGGACTCAAGCCAGGATAAAATGCATCCAGATTGGTGCACAGAGGGAACAACTTTCGTCTTGCTCTTTGCGATATACAATATCTTCAAATCAAATAGAGCGACAGCTCCATCGAATAATAAATGAGTGGCAATCTAAGGAGCCGCCTAAAATACTTTCATTTTTTATAAGATATATATATGTATATAAAGTAATTTTTATAAATAGAATTAGAGTACATGGGAATAGTGCATATCTTATGGGAACACAGTTTTCAACGAGATGCTCTGCCTTTAGTATTTAATTGCAACGTCTTGTTGTGTACTTTTAAAGGCCCACGCCTATGCCAGCAGTTGGCGTATAGAAGAGGCACTGCATAGCCTCCTGGAGAGCACGCTGGCATGCCAGTGCGGACGTAAAGCCGCCTGCATTCTCCTGCGGCGTCTCGGGCCTTATATGTGAGACGTAGCCCATGGACTCGACTTCGGCAAGGGGCGGTGGCGTTGGACCTTCGGTGATGGGTATGAGAGGCTCATATATAAACATAGGTCCTTCCTCCGATTTTGGAACTGGCAGCAGTGTTGGATCTGCAGTCTGACCAAACTTAATGCCTGTGGAGAACTCGTTTGCAGGTTTCGGTGGCGGCAACTGCTTCTCTTCCTCACGCTGCTTTTCTGCCTTCTCGGCGAACTCGCTGACAATGGTGGCAGCGTCTTTGCCGCTGTACATGAGTTCCTCGATAAGGGCCTGCTTGTCACGGGCCTTTTTCTTTTTATGCTCGGTTTCCAGCTCTTCCAGCTCTTTCTTGCGAGACTCATCCTGCACGCGCTCTAGCTCGAGTAACTCTTCCAGGGCGCATTCGTCGCGGCCGACCCGTGTCTTGTTACGCTGAATGACCTCGCGGTTGTCCCGCTTATAGGCCTCGATGCGCTTGTTGGTCTCAATAATTTCAATGTTGTTACACAGATTGTAGACAATGTCCTCAATTTCTTCCAAATAATCATTATACTCTTCCAGCGTTGCAAAGTCCTCTTCGCGCTTGTTGTAATCACGCAGAATACGTCGTCGAATGTCCACCTCCTTCTCCACCATGGGATCTTCAAAGAGCTGTACACGAAAGTTGTTCCGCCGCAAGGGAACCATGCATTCCGGACAAGCGCCAGAGCCCTTGAGGAAGAGCATATCCACACAAGATTCGCATAGCGTGTGACCGCAGACATTGACCATCAATTTTAGCGATGGATTCCGATATTTGGTGGTCTTGCACCGCGGACAGGCCTGCTCTTCCATCCTACTTCCGTTCTTATAATAACGTTTATTATATATAATTAATTGTTAACAATGCCGGCCAATTCCAATGTCTTAAAAAGTAATACTCGAAATGGCACTCACGAAATCAGCTTATTTCGATAGCGATTAAGTATGAGTATACAGCCCTGAAAATCATATTGTAAATACCTGGTCACCCCAAAATTCCATATATATCGATATCTCTCCCGATAAGTAAGGCGCGAATTTAAATGACGAAACATGTATAAAAAGCACTTTTAATTTTTTTAACATTTTATTTTAAACAGCATACGCGGTAGTTGCTCACATTTAGAGTAGAATTTAAACATTGTTTTTTAATATACACGCATATATATGTATTATTTTTTATGATATATATGCATTAAATAAGTATTTTAATAATTTACATCGATCAAAACCTTTTCTTATATGTACGTACATAGGTTTCAGCAGCAATGTCTTGATATTGCATTTTTCTTGTTTTATTTATTTATTTATATAAGTAGTTAAAAGCATTTCCAAGCAGATGCACAAACATTTGAAATCATATAACATTTTACGCTGATTACTTGGTTTCGAAATTTGCGTGTGGTATTCCGTAATACTTGAGAAAAAGGTCGTATGTGTGGATGTGTATATGTGTGTGTGTGTTCTTGATATAAAAGCAGCACATTTTGAAATATATGAGAGTTATATATAAAATGCTATAGTGGGCTAGTAGATTTAGGCTAACTTACGCGCTAAAATGTTGTTTGGGCTTACACAATGTATACAATCTTCTTGAATGGACAAAAATAAAACAATTGATAGATTTACATACATTACATATACATATACACATTTATATATATATATATATATATATATATATATATATATATAGACACAGATATCGGGGTATATGTATGTAAAGAAATCGACACGAAACCTAAAACAAGAAATGAATTAAAGGCGCGCTTTTTTCTCTGTATAGGCTCAACAAATTTTCGATTCAATCATAAATCGAATCACTGTAAATATCACAATTTAGTTAACACATACTATACAATGCATACAATTAAAATAAATTTAAACGGTCTGTCAATAACAATATATGTAGTTCTGTAACCATCTAACTAGTCGCAAGTTAAATAGTAATAAAAAAAAAAAAAAGAAAAGAATATAACTCGTCGGGTCGGTTAGAAAAGTGGAGGCAGCGGACAGCGGGCAGCTAAAGTGAGTTGGTAATGCAAAATTTGAAACGGTTATCAATCCGAAGCTAGCCCTGCAGTGCGGTGACCTCCTCCTCCAGCTCAGCGTCCACCTCATCAATCTTGGAGCCGCTGCAGCCGCGGCACTTGCAGCAGATGATGCACGGCGCAGCTAGCAGCAGTAGCGGCGATGCCACCAGCAGCAAAATGCCAAAGCCGGCGAATATCCCAATAACTTGAGCACGATGCCAGACGACAGAGGCGCGCGAGTGACCCAATTTATTCTTGCACGGTCCCTTGTCATAGTGGCGCAGCAAAAAGTCATCCTGCGAATAAGTGAATGCATTCATTAGCCCCAACAGACAACAGGCAAAAGACAACTGCATGTGGTGGGGTGTACTCACATCGAGACTGGCCAGACAGTACCAGCAGAAGACGTGCTTGCACCGCTTGCACATCATCTGGGCGCAGCCCTCGTCCTTCTCAATGGGCACCGCGCACATGGGGCAGCATTTGATGAGCTCGTTATCGAACGGTATGCCAATATCATCCTGGCCATCAGCAATCAGACGACGTCCGAATTCTTCACAGCTTATATTTGGATGATACTGTGAAGGGAAAAGCAATTCGGTTAATTAATTGATTGCTGCAACATTGGGCAGGTGCACCCCAGAGAGTGAGCCTGAACTTCGTAGTTGTACAAAGTTCTCATAGGCTGGGCACAGTCTTACTTACCGCCTTCTTGCAGAGAGCACAGAACTCATCCTTGCAGGATGGACAATGCACCGATATCGAAAGCAGTGGCTGAGCATCTTCCTGTTGTGGTGTATAGCTCTGGGATGTGGATGGCGATTCATCCATTTGGCAAATGGCGCTGCCTGCTAGCCCAGTCGTCGTACCGTTTGCTGTGGCAGCCGCACCAGCAGCTGTGGTTGCTGTGCCCACCATGCAAATTGTCTCGCAGCCGGCACGTGGACACCAGGTGCGCGTTTTATCCAATTCGATTTCTGTAATCGAGAGAAAAGCGTTTGTGAAATGAGAGAGAAAGGCGAGAGTTTAGGAAGCGACACGTACCTCGATTTAGGCGATAACGATGATGTTTCTTTAGCAAGTTCGTTGTGGTTAGGTTCGCGATTTCGGGCAGCGAGATGGCCCCCTGGGCGGGGCATTTGGCATCGGGGCAGGAGATCTCGTAGGCGCCTTCGGTTATCTCAAAGTCCACATAGGCGCGCATGCACTGCAAATCGAAGCGAAAACAAGTGGGGCTATTATTGATGGCAGAAAGTTTCATTTGGTTGTTTTACTTTATACTCTACGCTTGTTGTTGTTGTTGTTGTTGCTGCTGTCGCAAAAACTAAACAATTCGGCAAGTTGCGCAGCATAATCCGCTTTGAGCAGGCTCCAGCTCAATTCCATTAGCTCTATAGCAACCAGATACCCATACATAGCCCCGGCACATAGTCACCCTTTTCACAGCTTCGCATTGTGTGCTTGTGTTTGTGTGTGTGTGCGTGTGACCCTTGGGCAAAACTTTTGTCAAGGCATTTTGTAAATGCTGTTGCCTGCTTTTTGCATTGGCAGCCGCAAAAGTGTGGCTGTCAAAATTATTTCATTTTTAAGCACCCACAGCACAGCACACACACACACACACACACACACACAGCCACCTCTGACGCACACACACACGCACACATTGGTAGCCACCAACTTTCAGCAAGGACAAAATGCTCTGCGGAAGCTGTATAAATAAAGATTTAAAAACTTTGCCCGCTCGACTCGGGGCGCCTGGTCGGCTCTGGGCTGCCCATCTGTCCCAAGTTCCATGTCCTATACATATACATATATATTACATATATATTCAGCTTTAGCTCTGTTCGCCTTTTGCGCATTAAAGTAATGAAATTGCTAACGGAAAACGGAAACGGCTAAATGCTAAATGCTAAATGCACCAAGCGCTTGAATACCCTACACATCAAAACGAGCAAATTAAGAATGTCAAGTGGTTTGAGCAAACAAATCTGAGCGAATGCAGAAATGAGTTTTGAGTAATATATAAATATATGATAAAATATATACATATATAAAATGAGGACGCCTGTATTTATTCACGCGTAAAATATTAAATTTTTTAAAAATTGTAAAAGTTTCGCTACAGTTTCAATTTGTTCAGTTTGTTTCACAGCATCAGCAAAATATTTGAAGCATACTTAACATTCCTAAATTAAATTTATTCAATTACAATTTTCATAAAATTCTTTCATATTTTTGTGCATATTTAAAATCTTTTGCTACTTCACTTCATTGCAGCATAACAATTATTATTTAATCAATTAAAAAAATACTTTCAAATGCGTAGCATACATTTGTGCGTTGCGTTTTCATTGAAATTGCATTGCATTGAGCAAGCTAAGCGGCTTAATATCATCAACTGAAGTGCTGCATGCCACAATTGCAACACTAAAAAACTGCATAAAACGAAAGCCATTTGTTGCGGATTTTCCGCATTGACATTTTCCATAATGCAGGCAAAATGACAGCATTTTCTTTTTTATTTTTACTGCTGCTGCTGTTGCAGCAGTCGCATCATATTTTTAATCGCGTCCATCACTTCAAATCCCGTTCACTTAATCCGCAAGCAGCTTGACGCTGGCCATGGAATTTACCTGGCCATCAGTCAGAGGCATGCGGCCATTGCCAGCGAGACTCTGCCTATGCCTCCGCCTCCGCCTCAGCCTCAGTCCCGTTCGCTCAGCTCAGCTGGAACCGCAGCGTCAGCGGCAGCGGCAGCGGCAGCTGCAGCCACAGCCACAGCCGTGCCATAAGCTGCATAAAGCTTGCCGAAATGAATATGCAGCAGCAACAGCAACAACAGCAGCAGCTACAGCAGCAGCTACAGCAGCAGCTACAGCAGCAACATCGGCAGCTGTTGCCACAATTTAGTGGCCTGCGGGCCAACAGTTGCAATTTATATGGAAAAGTGAGCCGCAGCTTTTTGGCTTGCAGCGCCAGCGACTATTTTTATTATTCCTACTAAATAGGACCACAAATAAATATGTTTTCATTTAAGAGCTTCATAAAAAACACAGCAACTAAATTGCAATTAATATTGCAGCAAATGTATTACAAAATAGAAACAGACTAATAAGAAATCAAGTTTAGATATAACAGGTAGAACATAGAAGAGAGAATAATCACCAAGGATTTACTTGAATATAATAATTGTAGTAAAAATATGTGTAAAGTCACCATATTTAATTTATAATTCCATTAATTTATATTTTTTGCTATTATTTATATGTCTAATCGAAAATCTCTAGAAGGATAACATTTATATTTTAATTTATAATTATTTAATTTTTTTTACTTTAAATTTAAATTTTAGATTTTTATTTAATTAATTTAAGTTTATTCATAATTAAGTTTTTAAATATATATTTTAACAATTTTATTATTTATATATCAAATCAAAAACCTTCAGTAGGAGAACATTAATATTTAATTTTTAATTTTAGATTTTTATTTAATTAATTTAATTTAATTTATAAATAAATATTTGTTATTATTAATGTTTCTGAATAATTTATTTTTTATTATTTGTTTTAAATTTTGTATTTTATATTAATTATCTATCTTTAAAAAATGCCGACAAAAATTCAACTTTGAAACAGAAATGGAAAAGAAAGCTTATCAATATTAAATTCACTCATCTTTCAACTTAAATCGGCTATTTACGCAGCCATACTATTGGGGCTTGAACGAATTTCCCTTTCTGCTCGACAAAAACGTAAAAAAGTAAAAGTTAATTGGTGGCAAATTAAGCTGCCAAAACTCTCGGAGCGTCCCACCTCCGCGTGCTGCTTTCTAAGCGAAATTGAGAGCATTCGACGTTGTTGCGGCAGGAGCTCAGCTGAGCTCATTTAATGTTCGGCCATTCAGTGGAGTGCTACAAAAGGCTTTGGCGGGGATTCCTTGACAACCTTTCGTCATGTCAACACTTTTTGGAGCGCTCAATTGTGTGGCCCATTAAAAGCCAAATGCCACAATAAACGCACACACACACACGCACACACACACGCACACGCGCACGTATATGAAATATTAGTATTAATAACGGCACTTGGCAAATTTCCTTCTGCGCTCATAAAGCACTTTACGCAATGCGGGCCAGGCCGAAGGAAAAATGAAGGCGCAGGGAAGTGCTTAAAATATCTATAAAATGTCAGCCAGGGAGAGAGGGAGAGCGAGCGACATAGAGATAGAGACAGATGCATAGCTAGCAGAGGGAATTGAAACGAAATAAACAAATAAAAATTGACAAAGTTAGCATTTGCATGAGGAACATTTTTTATCAGTGGCAGCCGCAGCAGACGGCACAAACTTTTTGTCCCACTGCGGACCTGTGTGTGTGTGCGTGTGTGTGTGTGTGCCCAACTGATATATGGTTTTTATTTAAAAACCCCTCCTCTGCATGCGCTGCCACAGTTCATGGCTTTTTATCGCTCTGTTGCTGTTTGCGCGTCTGCCTTGCTGCCATTTTATGACACACACAACATTTTCGGCAATAAAAATAACATTTGTTAACGCTTGTATTACATTTATACACACGCATATATAAACAATTTAATATAGAGCATATAGAGAAATATGCGGAATGTGCCCAGCGCACATATTTGCACATATTTATTAAGCTAAAAGCCAAGCCAGATGAAACAGTGACGCGTTTTTCAATACTGAATAGTCAAGTGTACAGATAGCATATATAGGTATAGATATATATATATATATATATTTCTGTATATACTAATTAAATGAATTAATTTGCCCAAGCTTGAGATTTTGACACAAATAAAGAGAAATAGAATCTCTTTCCAAACAATTTTCAGTTCTTAGCTGCAGCGAGCATGAAACTATGTGGAATGCGCCTTAAGCATGGAATGCAATGAACAGGTGTAAAAAGGTGTACATACGCATGACGTACTATAAACATGTCGTGCATGTGCATGATAAATATGGCCTCTACAATGACTTGACTCTTAAGATTAAATATTATTGTAATATATTTAGCTTTGAGACCTAGACTATTTATTTTCTTTTTTTTTTCATTTGTTTGGCTTGCACATTATATTAAATGCATTAATTGAGACTCTAAAATATATGTATAAAAATATAAAATAGATTTATAATATTCCAAAGACCTTCCGGTTGCAGGCTAAAAGCACAAACTAGTTTACAAATAAATGTAAGTAAGCAAAATAATGATGAAAACAGCAGCAGTTTATGCTGACCTTAAGTCTAATCAAAAATTCCAGGAAAGTAAGATGAAAGCAAGATTTATTGAAAAATGCCGTCAAAGCCCTTTCAGAGCGAATAAAGTGTATTGTAAGAGCATTTATTAAATTGTTTAATATACTTGAAACTTTTAGTTCTAGCAAAATGCTCTCAAGGCTTAACAATAATAATAATACTTCTGATATAAATCCACTCTCCTCTAGGATCATATTTATTCAAGAATTCCGATTTTTACCGCGCTGAACTTTAGCAATCTAAATTATTCACAGACCAGAAAACCCAAAGTTCAAATTAGCAGCAAATCGAAATATAATTTATGTTGGCATACTTTCAGCTTTTATAGGAGCATAAATATAGCAGGAGTGTAACTGTGTGTGTGCTCATATACTTTTGTTTACGATGTGTTTAACGCGTCAAATCAGAGACGCAAATTGTTTAGACCAGAGCCATTGTAGTAAATGCTGTTGGTAATTGCAGGCACGTTAAGCTGCGCTGTGCCGGACATTAAAGGACCTTGCATGGTCCTTGTCATCGTCGTCGTGCATAAGAAGCATAATGAATGCCCAGCAAATTATGCGCACACACACGTAAGCCTGGCTTCGATTGTATGCTGCAGCCAATTACCCACACACACACACACACACTCACACACACACACGGGGTGGCACTCTGCAGTTGCGTCCTGTTCGCTTTAATCTAACTCATTAGCAGCGACACTTTAATTAATATGCCCAGGCGACTCGCTCGACCCATCAGCAGATGACGCGACGCATCACGTGACAGCATCAGCAGCAGCATCAGCATTCTAGTCCAGCAGGAAGTAACTAGCTTTCTCTCTCTCTCTCTCACTCTCTTTCTCACTGCTTCTATGACCACCAAATGAATTGCTTAACAGCTCGCCATTAATGCAAATTTATGACAATCATTACGTTAACGTCACGCCCACGTTAATGTTAACGCTTACGCCACTTTTACGTCAAGTTTTAATGCGCATTAAAATTCTTTTGCAACTTGATTTAATTAGTACGATTTGCACGTGACAGCATTTAGCTTGCATTGATAAATCGAGCGAGCAAACTGACCAGAAGTCAACACCAAATGAATTAGCTGAAGGATAGTTAGAATGTGAGAGAGACTATATATATATATTTATCTCTTTCTTATGATGAGATGAGAAGCTTGTCTTGAAGTTAAATCAATGAACTATTCATGGAAAGTAGGTTGAATAATATGTAATTTAAAGCATTGACATTTCTGACATCTCTTATTCCAACAACCTTGAATTATCTTCAGTCGTTTTTCAACTGGATTTCCACAGCCCATATTTTGCTTATTCCTAAGAATATTTTACAAATGTATTTCTCATATATTAAAAAAGTTGTTGCCTATATAATATCCAAGTAACACTGTTAACCTATCTTTCAGCTTCCATCTACCGTTCAAAGTTTCTCCAAATCTCTATCACATTACATTAAACATTTTTGCCATTTTTTCACTTTAGTGTAAGCGCACTAAAAATCTTTAAGAAATCCGCCTTTCTTAGTCCTTTGCAATCCCATTTCAAATTCAATTTTTACTTTCACTTCGAATTCTTTACAAATATTTACAGTTCAGTGCGCTGCAAAATAGTTTATGCCCCATACGCCCCGTTGGCCTGGCCAAATTCATTGTGTGGCTGTGGCTTCTGTTGTTGTTGATTTTGTTTTTTGTTTTTTGCTATACCTTGGAGGCTTTCAAGTCAATCCAATAAGCGACAGAAACAACAGGAGCTGACAGGCAACATTGTCCTCGCAGGAGAATCCGCTTAGTTCGCGTTGCAATTGTTGTAAAAACAGCTCTGATTGAAAGCGAGCCATAACAAAAATACAACATTGTTGTTACAGTGTGTCTACTACAGATGTGTGTGTGTGTGAGTGAGAGAGAACAGAGCGCATGCCACACATATGTATGCTGCACGCCACAATCTGGTGACAAGCTCTGCAAATTTAATGATATTTCGCAGCAATCGAACCACAGACAAGTTGTTAGCAACAAGGAAGCGATTAAATACACTCAAGAGCATAGAGAAACAGAAAGAGAGAGAGAACAAGTAAGACAGCTCTAGTCGAGACTGCTCGACAGAGAGAGAGATAGAGAGAGGCAGCCATGAATAATGAAATGTCATATAGGAGCTGGCTTCTAAGATGCGCAGAACCTTCGCCTGCATTTGAGCTTTGCATCTCCAAGTTATTTGTGCAGAAATTGAATTTCAATTCTGTTCGCAATCGATCCGTTCCGTCGCAACTTTTTGTCCATGAGGCGGTGCACAAAAAGCATCTGTGAGTTACAATTATATTAAGCGGCTTATTCAGCTTTCCATTTCGCTATTTACTTTCAAGGCAAACCGCCATATTATGCAATGGAAGCGGATTTATGCTGAGTTCTTGAGATGATATTAAAGATGGACAAAGAGCAAGAGTTTGCTTCCTGCTTACTTTTCTATAATAGATTGTGAGAGGTCAGTCGAATATAAATGAGTTTTATATATCGATTACAAATAATATTAATAATATTAAAGAAGGGAGTCAGCTACATTTTCTTTATAGTAAAGACCTTTGGTTGTTCCCCTATAAACAGCTCAACTTCTTAATATTCACTCCTCCAGTATGCTAACATTTCGCTGAGAGTGCATTTTGCTTTGGGGAGCCTCGCAGTTGGCACCTGTGCTGTGCAGCTCGATTGCGAGGAGTTTGTAAAAAATCCCTTAGCAAATTTTAAGGGTCCCTTTAGCGTTGTCCTCAATGCATTGACAAGTGAGATGGAGGGAGCGTAAGTAAAAGCAAACATATTTGAATCTCTTTTTAATGGGATTGGGGGCGTGCCTGAAAGAGCCGTATGCTGCGTCTACAGTGAATACTTTGATGATGTACTGCAGTGGCGAAGCTTGCTAGCCTGTCTGTCTCTGTACTTTCTCTCGCACTTTATTTCGCTGCCTTTCACGCTCTCCCTTTGTCGCATCCTCCCATGGCTTACAGAGTATCTCTCAGTCAGGCACTATCATATTTTCAAATTTATATTTTTTTTTGCTGTTTTGCCATTTCATTTCAATTCACTTTTCTGGCCATTCGACAGGCGGCAGCGCCATTAATTTCCGTTTAGTCCCAGCATCCGGTCTAGACGCAACCTCGATATTGAGTCCATTGGAGAAATTTGCATTTGTTTTTATGCAAATTAACAAAATTTCGTGCAGCATATTAAACGCATCAAATATTTGTATGCAAATTAGGGAATTGAACTCAAAATGGCGAAGGTCGTTAAATTGCATTTGTCCAACTGCTTGAGTAATTGCAGATGCATTACAATTGTGCAAACAGCAGATAAATGTTATCCCAACTGACGACAGCTCTTAAAGAGGAAGCATAAAACACGTGTCACGACAACACCCATTAGGATCTGTGCGAGTGCGTGAGTGTGTGTGCGTTTGCTACGAGTATGTCTCTATTGCTTGTGGCAATTGCATTCGCAACTAGCGCCAAAAAGTCAAAAGTCATCAAGTCAACGTTGTCGACGCATTGCGTTGCGTTGCGTGTTGCCAAAAGCTCTTAGCTGTCTTTGAGCTGACACACGCACACACTCACACGCGCATACTCACACAGCTGAGAGGATAAGCATCAGTGTTGCCAGCTGCTCAGCTGTTGAGTTGTGGATAAGAGCAAAGTAATTCCTCTAAGCATTTTGTCCATTCATTTCCTCGAAGTCTTCTAAATATGTCTACCAAGTATTTTCACCAAGTATTTCTTCTAAGTGTTTATTCCAAGTAATTCTTCTAAGTATTTATCACCCAAGTATTTCCTCCAAGTATTTCCTTCAATTATTGCCTTCAATTATTTCCTCCAAGTATTTCCTCCACTCCTCTTTAATGCTTAGCTGAACGATCACACACTTCACTTTACTGCACTACACGACTGACCCCCACCAGGCCTGGGCGACTGAAGAAATGCTGCAGCTGCTGCCCTTTATATAGGGCGACTTTCACTCACTCCCCAAATGGCGAGCCCGACGGCAGACCAATGGGAACACCCTCTGCCGCTGCATCATACTAGCTTCGTTTTAGTTAAATATAAATACGAAGTGAATAGTGCTGCATACAAATGACAAATTTAACGATCCTCTGCAGCTCTACTGCGTCCCTTGCTTTTGTTAGGCAGACAAAGTGAGAGAGAGAGGGAGAGAGAGAGAGAGAGAGAGAGAGAGAAAGAGAGAGAGATAGAGAGAGACTGTGGATAGATGGAGAGGCAGCCAGAGAGAGGTATATATGTGCTTGATAAGGCTAAATAGCCGATGCACATTAATATTTATAATTACTAAATGGCACAGACCGCAGTTACTTCTGTGCTATATTTCTCTTAAGGACTCCTGCATAGTCCGCCTCAATTTCTGATTATTCCATAGCATACTCATTTTCAATGGACCACTTTCACATAGGCTAGATCTAGCCGGAAATTGGCTAACCTGGCAGCACTGCAACGCATGCTAGTCTTATGCACACACACTTGCACAATCTTTAGTGCGTCAAGGGAAATGTTCATTTTCACTTCAGAAAACAAGTAAAATGTTATGAATTGAAGCTAAATGAACCAAGGATACCCTGTAGGTTGAACAATGAATGCTTGAAGAAAATTATTTTAAACTATTTAGCTAGATTTTGATATATACCAATTTTAATATAAGTTTAACTATTAAAGAATATTTTTTTTTTTATATTAAAAGTAAAAGAATGAACAAAAAATATATTTCGGAAAGTAAATATAAATTGCAAACTGCACAAGAATAACAAATTTTCAATTTTATTTCTTATTTTTACCTTGATTTATAGACTAGTTTAATATAGTATTATTATATATAGTAAATTATGTGAATTCAGTTTTCAAACTGGATTCAATCTAAACCAAATTCTCATTTAATTTTTATAGCAACGAAAGACAACTGAATTATGTGTATTTTGTCGCTCTCATTCATTTGCACTTGAGTTAAGAAAATTCCAGGGTATTAGATGTCAAAAGTTGCACTTGCAATTCGACTTTGTTGAGTGCAAAATTTAATTTAATGCCGAGCTCGTTTGCTGCTAAACGAATTAACATTTTAAATGCATTTTAATTGTGCCGAAGAAGTTGCTAACAAGCAGCGACACATGTGTATGTGTGCGTGTGTGCAGCATGTGTATGTATGTGTGTGTGCGTGTGTGCATATTTAAAATTTCCAACTCGTGAGAATTTAATATAAAAAAATAATAATAAAGATTCAACGCTGCAACGACAACAACTGAAGCGTGAGTGAAATAGAGGTAAAAGCTAAAGCAAATAAAATTGAAATAAAAATAGTTACAATATTTGAAAGCGCGTGTGCATAGATCTACAGATGTTTGTGTGTGTGTGCATATTTGACACGCCATGAAAACGAAAAATACGCGCAGCCAACCCTTCGGGCTATATGCTAAAGGTGTCAAAGTGTGTAAATGCAATTTGGCAGCTTTTATGCTGCTGCTGCTGCTGCTGCTGCTCCTGCTCGTTCTGCTGCTGCTCCTGCTCGTGCTGTTGCTGCAGGAACTTGCAGCAATGTTTGACAGATTGTGACGCAAATTCAATCGCACCAAAATATCAAATAACGCAATTGAATAACGCAGCTGACCCCTGCTGGCTGCTGCTTTGACGTCATTGAGCTGTGTTCAGAAAAAAAACATAGCACATTTTTCAGCGCATTATTGTCAAGGTTTTCTTTTCAAACGTTGTTGGGACAGGGCAAGGGCTTTAAATTGGTTTTTATGCAACGTGTTGCGCATTGAAGCATGGCAATTGAAAACTATAGAGCATAGAAGTCCTACAGATGTATATCTTGACAGCTAAAGAGGCATTCAAATGTGCGTGGAATTAGCGAGATGATCTATCGATTTTTGAAGATAAACTCGATATCCGTGCTATATATACAGATAAAAAATGCAAGTCTTTGGCTCTTATATATTCTGAGATCGACGCGTTCAAAAATACGGGCAGACGGACAGGGCTAAATCGACTCAGCTCGACTTGATCATGAATATATATACTTTGTGGGGTCTGCCACGCCTCCTTCTGCCTGTTACATACATTTCAACAAAACCATTATACCCTGATTGCCCATTTTGCATTGTCAGGGTATGAAAAACAGGAAAAAAACGAGAAACTTTTTCAATTTGAGACAAGTCAAAGAGAGCTGCCACAAAAGTGCAGCCAAAGTCAAATATGTGGCAATGATATACACATAAATACATGTATCCATGGCGGTTTTGTTGCGCTTGTATGTGCACATGACATAGCAGCACCCCCACCGCTATACCTCGCTTCCCTCTCGCTGTTGGTGATAGCGCCTCATATTTTGTTATAGTCGAAACTTTGCGCTCGCGAAACTTTTCGACTGTCGGACTATAAATACCAAAAATATTTCGAGCAGCAGCAGTTGCCATAGTCCCCACGTACCGCCCACTAAGCACCCCTCCGTACTTCTTCCAGTTGTAACAAACCACCCAACTATTGAAAAACTTTGTTGCGTTTCTGTTGCAATTCGCATTCGCAAAGTTTTTGCTTGTTTGCAACTTGTTTCTGGTTTCTTGAGCCGTCTTATGCCGCCCCGAACCGCCCCAACCCCAGTCCTTGCTAGGTGTCTAACGATCCACGCTCTGCCTCGCTCTCGCTCTCGCTCTCATTTTCTCTCCCTCTCTCTCTCTCTCTCTCTAGCCAACTGCGCATGTCATCAAATATGAGCAGAACTATTTCCAGTAATGCCAAGACATGCCGCTAAAAGTTTGGCGCAAAATAGGAAAAAGAAAAAGAAATTGTTGTGCATCAAGGATTTTGCTTTATGCCATTTGAAGTTGCAATTTATGAGCGGAATTCAGAGTGTTGCATGCAACGATAGCGCAGCTGAGTCTGCCTAAGTGTGGCAACAACTTGCTGTCAGTGTCGCTTCTCTTAAAAGAATTCTAATAACAATTTGACAGTTAAATTATTTGACTACAAATCATAAATAAAAAAGTTTTATAAGCGAAGCTCAAAAGTCTCTATATAAAACGAGAGCACATTTATGAAGAATCCAACTTCAATAATCTATTTATTTATCATCTACTTCTATTAATGCTATTGACATTCCAATTACAGCCAAGCTTTATAACTTCACATATGCAAAACAGAGCCACTACACCAACTGCAAAGCAGCCCATCGCAAATATTTCATTAGCTAACAGTTTCAATAGCCTCCACATCGCACTAAACCCACTGATTGTCTATCTGCTCAGTTCAATTTCAACTTCGACTCCCGGTAGAGATAGTCGTCAGACGAATGGCATTGATAACTCACTTGATTATCTTCACACAATGAATTATGAGCTCACGTAAGCTTAATTAATCTCACAAAAAATGAAAACTCTGTCAGAAATGCTGCAGCAAAGAGGGAGAGGGAGAGAAAGAGAGAGAGAGAGAGGGGGAGAGGGAGACAGCATACTGGTATAAATTGAGCTAGGTAAGCTGAGCTGCAATTACAATTACAGCCAGCTGGATGCAGGCTCTGAAGGACTGCACACTCTGTGCGATTGATTCTGTGGTTAGGCGAGCGGGCACCTGTTCAACAGCCCACCTGCACACCTAACCACCTGTCTCTGTGCTTGCCTGCCTTTATAGACATGTTCAGCTGTACATCCGGTTGCAATATCCAAACAGCACTTCCGTTGCGGCTAACCACAGGCAAACACAAAGCAATGCAGATACCAGATAGAGATACAGCTATGCAGATCTAGATACAGATGTGCGGGCATAGAAATACATCCATTGGATGGTCCAATCGATGACCCAAGCTCAACTAATTCGCTGTTGGTTAATTCTCATGCTCTCTGTTCATTTCAAGCCAATTGAATAAATATAAATAGGAAAACAATTCATTAACGCCAGTGAATTTGGCATAGCAAATGAGTCAAAGTGCCGCAGTGAAAAGTTGTCAACGGAATTGTCAATTTTCCACACGTTAAATTTTGTACGCCAAATCGTGGCCAAAAATCACGTAACGCATTTTAATTTGAATTTGTTTGCTATGTTGTCAAACTGAGCGAGCAGCACGGCTAACCAAAGAGGACAAAGACACTGAATGGGGCAGGGGGCGGAGGGCGCTGGACGAGCTCTGCTCTGTTCTGTTTGGGTTGACGAGCAGCAGTAACAGCAGCAGCAGCAGCAGCAGCAGCAGCAGAGGCAGCGGCAGCGGCAGCGGAAATGACGCGCAAACAGCAAATGGCCGCCAACCGGAAATTGCTTTTGCTTGCAGCCCTTTCGAAGTGCTTTTCCATGTTCGAATGGACTCGCTCGAAGAGCAGCGAGTAGCTGCACTGCAATGGAGCTTCAACAAGTTCTGTTCAGTTTTATTTGTTGGGAGTGCAGGGAACGGGAGCTTTTGTTTGTCATGGATACCCTGTAATTAGAAATTGTGTGAATTGACGGGAGTCGTTTATGAGGTAATCAAGAGGGCAAGCGGCAATCAAGATGTAAGGCATTAAAGGCTCTATCAAGCAGGAAAGCCGATTTCAATAAATCATATATCATTTATATATAGTTCTGCATATACTATATATACTATATATACATTTATATATACTCTGCATATACTATTATCTATTCATAGAGTCCCTGACTTCAGCAGTTTATCTTGGCTCATCTCAACTTGCTCTGATTTCCCTTTCCAACTTCACTTCCTTACACAGGGTATCAGGCAGTCATTCATATCCCACCGCCACCCAATGTTTTGGGGTTTGTTAAGTCGAGCAGCTTGGGTCATTACGTATGTACCGCGACGCGGGCGTCAGTTGAAGGCCATTTGGTGCGACGTTTCTCGCGCCCGCACCGCCGTAAACATTTGCATTTTATACGGACAACGCGAGCTCAACCCGGATAAATGAAGAAAAAACCTCAGTGCGCTGTGGTGTATGCCGGTCACGTGCTTCACTTACACGCAAAGCAGCCGACATTTGACGTTTGTTTTGCCGTCATTTTCAACTAAATATATACATATATGTATATATATATATATTTGTTGACTACAATTACGGCCAAAAGTCGACGGGTGGTTGGCTCTGCGATTGCGATTGCGACTGCGACAGTGTCGACTGAGAGTATGCCGGAATGTCTTGCTCCTAAGCCAGTTCTAGCAGCTCATGCCGTAAATTGTCGCGGGCTTTTGGGGCCGCAGACTCAGGCCTCAGCGGGCGGCCTGACCAATTTTCAGCTTGGGGGCGGGGCGGTGAAGGCATTTAAATGTTTTCGCCAAAGTAAATATAAATAAAATACTTTAGGTTCTGTCTGCCCCCTCTCTCTCTCTCTCTCTTTCTCTCTCTTTCTCTCACGACGGCTGCTTCCGCATAAATTGGGCAGCTAATGCTCAGGCGATTGTTTGTTTATGCTTCGTGGCTTAGCTCAAATATAAATGTGCTGCAATATGACTTTGTTTCTTCCAGTAGTTCAGCTGCGTTTGGCGAATTTGAATTTGGGTTCACTCGTAAATTGAAAAAAGGAATAAATAGAGACACTTTTACAGCTGGAGTTGGGAAAATTGAGCGCATACTAAATATGCTTGAGTTGGGAAAATCTTTGAATGGATAATATCAATGAAAACTAGTCTAAGCGAGCTTATGATTTTTGACTGTGTTTTTATTTAGTTTGTGAAAATATATGTAGACAGTGGCAGGAGGCGTCGTAAGCAATAAGAGGTATACAAATTCTTGATTAGGTCGGCAAGCTAAGTCAAAGTAGCCCTGCCTATGGACTAGGAACTTGAAATTTGTAATACATATTTCTGCATGCCATATGAGCTAGGAGTATTTTGTTCGATCTAAGTGCTACGAATCAAAAGGCCTATATATCACTTATAGTTTAAATATATATTTATGTATATAGTTTTCTATTTCAGCACAAATTCTAGCTCTTCAGTTTTCCTTTCCAGTTTTCTGTCTCAACTATTTTCAGCAACATTTTAAATTTCGTTAGCTCATTTGAAGCGCTTGAATTAAATTTCCTTTTAACACATATCATCAGCTCTTTCCTTGCGCGTTTATTTTTTCTTTTAGCTGCTCATTTTACTAGGTTTTGTTATTGTTTTTGTTTGTGCCTTTGAGTGCAAATTGAGATGCGAGCAAGTTGCAGTGCAGCAATTCGTGAGCCAACTCTTTGAATTTGTGCTTGGTCATTGCTTGTAAAAGTAAGAGAGCGAGAGAGAGAGAAAGAGAGAGAGAGAGAGAGAGAGAGAGAGAGAACTAATGCTTTATGCCATCTAGTATAAATGCTTTAAAAATGGGAATTTAGGGCATATAAGCAGCAGAAACAAAAGGACGCAGATTCGAACCATTAGAAATTATACATAACGGTTCTACACTAATTTAATTTGTCTTATTATATATATTATTATTTTAAATATAATTAAATATTCACATTCTCCGCTGCTAGGGTATTTAAGCTCTCAACAAACTAGTCTTGTTTTTTACTTGCTTTGAATTGCGCGCTTTTGGTCTATTTTGTTCTTTTGGTGCGGCAAAGGATCCCAAAGCTGACCAGGATTCTTGTTGTTGTTGGACAGCATGTGTGCAGTTGTTGTTGTTGTTGTTGTTCTGTTTATGTGGCTTGCAGCTCAACGTAGAAAACACAAATTGCTGCGGCGTTTAATGAAAAGCGAAACGCAAAGCGACAAACAAATTGCAAAATGAGCGCTGCTTAACAAATAGATGAATACAGGCCAAATGTGTGCACGTATAGGTGTGTGGGTGTATGCTTGGGCGTGCCACTGAGCTAAAATGTCAAAGGTTTAAAGCCAAGACATTGTGTACACTTAGCACACATATGCACACACACACAGACAGACAGGAGGCGTCGCATAAATTTCAATAAGTTGCCTACTTTGCGAGGCGCCGCTGCACTAAACAAGAGTCGCTTGTGCATAAGTGTGTGTGTGGGTGGGTGTGGGTGTCATCTAAATTCAGGTCACTTTAGTAGTCAGCCGCGAGTCAGCCTTTTGTGCAACGTCTCAAGCAGCTTTCAGCTTTTTCGCAGCAGCTCCCGTAGCTTGCAACGTTTTATTGCGTATACGTAATGTTAAGTATACGCCATGTTATGGGCAACAATTTTTAAAGGCAGCCACACACACACACACACTAATGAGCGTTAAGTGCGCGTATGCATTGAATATGATTTGGCACTTGAAGTATAAAAACAACCAGAAGGCAAAACTAAAAGTCTGACTGGGGGCAAAGTTTAAAGCTCAACATGTTTTTAGTAGCTGCTGCTGCTGCTGGTGCTGCCCCTCATCAGAGCTGGCTCCCTGTATTCGTTGGAGCATGTTTAATAAGCAACGCCATTTTTCATGCGCAGTCAACAGAGCAGCAGCTACAACCCACAAAGCTGCCAGAGGAGATGACGAGCACCACAGAGCACATCAAGTGTGTTTTTCTACACGCTATGCAAAATGTTGGTGCAGGACCCTGTCAGAAAAAAAGGGGCACGATTAAAGCTTGAGAAAACCCATTTACTCAGCTGACAAGCTTATCGAGCAGATGAGTAGGCAAAAATAAATGCCAAATATATAAATTTATATAAAACCCGAGCTGAAAGAATCAATAAAGGCTCGAATGGCAATGGAAAATAGATTGCAGAAATGATTTGGGGCATGAAAATATAAAATAAATAGAATTCAATTAAATAGTGAATAATGGCAGAAAACAATAAAGATGAAGTAATTCTTTATAGTTATATATATTTATATATATACATATATACATATATGGAATTCAAATGACAATATAACAAGAAATAGAACTCAATAAATCTAAAACGTAATGCATTAAGAAACGATTTATGGTTTTTATTGCTTTGCCAACTCATCAATAAAAATTTTGAATTTTTCAGGCAAAGGCAAATACAAGAAATATCATATTTCATATTATTTTTATGGCATTGAAGATTATGCAAACCAAATAAAAAAAGGAATAAAATTCATATTTTTAATAAAAATAATTTCTGAGAAATATGAATATTTATGTATATATATATACATATATATATTTATATACAAAGCAAAATTTTTTATATATTATTGCATATTTTCAAGCTTTTCATACATGCAAAAATGAGAGAAATGAAATTCAAATTATATAAAATCTTATACATATATATATATATATATATATATATATATATATATATAATAACGGAGTTCCTTTGGATGCAGTATTTAACATAGCTTGCAAATAACTGTTCATCGTTTCTCGTTGTCTGCAAATAAGCGTCTTTCGCTCACACTTGGAGAAAAATCGGAGACCCTCGGTTCTTTAAACGAGCGTCACATGAATATTTCAATTCAACGAAAAGAATCGAAGATATGATAAAAGACTACTCTGGCTATATTGTCAGAGAGAGTGTAACAGACTTATCTATATTGTCTGTCATACTATATATAGTAAACTATCTACCACACTTGATGCCATAAAACATATTAACGCATCAGTCATAAGCTCTTGCCTTGTGCTATTGACTCATACAGTTGCTCTCAAACTTGAAGCTATACTTATCCTACTATATTGTCTCTCATACTCATACTGCAAATATTTTATTATATTGTCCTTAACAAAATTAGCATCCATCATATGCTCTTACTATGTAGCATTCATGCTTTAATATATATTTTTTTAAGCTTTACTTGTTGTCTAATGTTGTCTAATCTCTCTCTCGCTCTCGCTCTTTCTTTCTCTCTCTCTCTCTCTCTATGTGATATCAACTGCAATATCAACTATTTGCTCTTTAATAACATTACTCTAATCGCATTCCTTTTGCATTCAGTCCAACTGGCAACTGGCAAAAACATCCTTATCCATTTGCTGTGGCTGTATGAGTGTGTATATATGTATATGACTTATGATGATGCTGCACAAAAGTGACATGCCATTTCATATCATATACGGAGTATCTACATATTTTTATGCTGTTCTAGACGAATTTGTTGTTTCTGTGGGGTGCTCTGCGACTAGTTTTGGCTACATCGGACTGCGGTGGGGCGGGCCATGTGTGGCAGAGCAAACGAATTTGTCAACTCAGTGAATCATAAACAAGCACAGTTATATATGCTGCGCGACATCGTTGAGCCAGACTATGGGATAAACGAATAAACAACCATAAAAACAACTGACGACGACAACATCGAAACGAATGTAAAAATTGTGTTTGCATTGGAATTTGCGCGTGTAGATTTTCAATTAAGCGCCGGCAGCAGTCAGGAGGCAGCAGTCAGCAGGCAGCCGGCAGCCGGCAACGCTGCGTATGTGCAATGCCAGCACATTTTCAGCTTTAAGGAGTTTGTGCTGAATGCGAACTGCATGCACATCATGCCCAAACGTTTTGGGGTGACAAATGCCAGCGAAAAACGACACCCACAGCAGCAGGAGAGGGGAAGAGAGAGGCAGATGGGAAGAGCGGGTGTAGAGATTGGGTTGTAAGAGCTGTGACATTTGTTAGCATTAGGCACGTAGCTAAAACTGGGCAAGAGCTGAGTCTAAGTTTGAGGCTGAGTCATAGAGCAACAGCAGCAGCAGCAGCAGTCAGCAGGACGTGTCGGAAGCAGCACGTAGTGCCAGTGGACATGTTTGAGCGGCAACTGTAGACAGTTTCACGTCTACTTAAGTGTGTGTGTGTCTTTCTGTCTGTGTGTGTTTGCGTTTGTAATAAATTTTACCTGCACATAAACAACTAGCGCAGCAGCAGCAGCAGGAGCAGCAGCAAAAACAACGACAACAAGCTTCGGACTTATTTAGTGCAGCAGTCAAGAAAAACTTTATTTTTTATCTAAATACCCTGAGGGGCAGCATTATAATTTGTTCATGCAACTTGTATCAGCTTAAAAAGCAATAAAGCTTAACGCTTAAAATACTGTTATATGAGTTAAAGCGGGGCAAACATATTTTAATAGAGCATGTTTAATGCGCCATTTTTTAACTTAATTTAAATTTAAGGTCGAATGTAATTTATAAATTTAAAATACACTTTTTTAAATTATAGAATTTACTCTAATTTATGTAGATTTTAGTCAGGATTTTCTGTAGATTTTAGATATGAGAGAACTTAAAAACTCTTTAGCTAAGGTTAATACAATTTATAATTAAAAAATAAAAATAAAAAAATGAATAAACAAATAAAAAATAAATGAAATATTTCTTTTTTTTTTTTTTTAATAGATTATTTTTTTTATTTGCAATTTGCAATTACTAAAAGTTACCGCTTTAAATTTAAGAAAATATTTCTAATCATTTTTGTTTTTTGTATTTCTAAATATTTTGCAGTAATTCAAATTATTATACATTTTTTTCTTCATATTATAAAAATATCTCTATATATTTTATATATGTGTAAGCCGATAATTATTTTTGAATTTTGTAAGACTTTATTCAATGTATTCTAAACTTTGACCTAAAATTACTTCAATTTGCAAATGTTTATATATTAGAGCATTTAAAATTCGACTACGCCCGGCTAAATAATTATTTTTATTTGCCGTTTCGAATGAGTTCGCACTTGTTGTTTCTACTCCAAGCATTCTTACGTGTGAATTACGTTTAAGTTATTTATGTGGAGCAGCGAAAACAGAAGAATAGGAAAAAATGGACAGGTGAAATTATGTTAGACGCTGCAAATTAAATTCAAGCGTGGCATGTGCGGCATGTGGCAAGCAGTTCGAAATCATTGCAAGCTTCACTTTTGGTGTGATTGGTCTGATTCAATTATTTAAAATGCTGCATGCAATTTTGTGCAGCAAACTACTCAAGGGAAGCAGCTACCACCGCGCCCGCTTTGCCCCTAAGTCCTAAAATGTAATTTGCTGCTACATGCTGCATATTTGTATAAAGTGATGCGGCACACACAAACACACACACACACACACACAGAACGAGAAGCAGCCGAGCTGCCTGCAAAAAGCATTTACCTGAATTACTTTGATCTGAGCAGGAGCAGCAGCAACAGCAACAGCTGCTGCATTAACCCTTTAATGGAACTCAACGAAATTTTCATATTTAAAATGCCAAATTTTCTATGCAAATTGAAATTGCAAACTAAATTGGAAATATTTTTAAGCTGCACAGAATTTTTAGCTGAATTTAATGGCGTCAGTTGAACTATTACACAGATAAGAGTAAGCCAAGGACGAATTAGATGGGAATGCTTAAGGATAGGATATATCCGGTAAAAAGTGGTATATATAATTGGTGTGTATTTTTGGGTAATTTATAAAACAATTAATAAAATAAAGTTGGACTTACAATGAAAGTTTCTTAATGACTTATGAAAATGGAAATTCATATCAATAATAATAGAATTCACGGATGGAATTAGAAAACTTTAGCACTTAAAATTTTCATGCTGCCTATATTTTAACAAAATTTTTCTGGAGTTCCTATTTTGAATATCAACTAATCTAATATAATACACTTAAAGTTAAGTTTAACTCTATAAGTTAAGTTTCATATGTTTTAAATAAATCCTATTCCCATTGGCCCTATAAATTCCATGTTTACTTTCCCCCACCTGCTATCCATGGGTTAAACTCTGGTTCAAATTGCCTTGGCTGTGAAATGTTGCGTGTACCTTGGCTTCATTTTTCAAATCTCACCTGTGCGCGCGGGCAGGAGACTTGCAAGAAAGCGGGCATATGCAGCTAGATGAGCAGATATCTCATGCCAGCCCGCCCACTGCCCCGCCTCAGGTGTGTGTGCGAATTGGCACATAAATAACCCAAAGCTTAAGCAGCCTTAGGGCATATGTGCTTATTGTACAGTCAGATCAAAAATGAAATTTTCCAGCTGATGTTTATGAGTGAGAGTAATGAAAGTTTAGAGCGAACTTACCTCAGTGCAGAACTGGCAGCCGCATTGCAGCAGCGTTGTGGACTCGGCGGCTTGCTCCACGTCGATGAGGCAGAGCTTGCAGGTGAATTGCTGAAATTGGATGGGCGTGGCCGGCGTGCCCGCTGATGGCGTCACATCCGCCGAGGCGAGCATTTCGCGCCGCTTCAGTGTGATGCCATCGCGCACAGAGCAGGCCTGAGCCGCCTGATTGGCATTGGCCATGGACTGCAGCGAGCTGACGGTTAGTGGATATGCGTGGGTGGTGCCAAAGGCGCCCAGCTCGATGCCACCGCCGGCAGCCGTGCTGCTGGGCGTGTTCGGTTGCTCCTCGCTGTTGCCATTGTTCCCATTGTTGTTGTTGTTGCTGTTGCTGTTGGAGTGCATCGTAGCTGTGGTCACATTGGACGGCGGACTGGGGCTGCTGACACTTGGCAGGCCAGTGGAACTTTTGCGTGAGCCACAGCCAACAGCAGCAACAGTAGCAGGAGGCGCAGCAGTTGGTGTCGTTGCTGGCATTGCTGCTGTGTTGCTGCCATTGCTCAGTCGTATCTGCGCATTGACATTGATGTGCGTCGGCTCCGACAGCTGCTCCTCCCCAGCGTCCGCATAGCAAGCGCTCGTGCGCTTCGGATTTATGCTCAGCGACAGCGCCGAATCGGGACGCGGCACAAAGCCATTGGCCAAGGAGTAACGTGATCCGGTAGCTGCCAACGACAACAAGCTGGAGCACCTCGAACAGGTGCCCGCTCCATTGATGCTATTGACACTGTTTCGCAGCCGATTCAACGGACGTATTTGCTCCACGCCAGTAGCACTGAAGATGCCGCTGCCACCGCGACTGCTCGGCCCATCATCGGCACAGCCCATGGGATGCAGCGAGTGGCTGCGATGGGTCAGAGCCAAGACCGTTTCGCATTTGCGCAGGCCCGTATATTGCACAATCGACTGTGACTTCTCGTGGTGCAGGCTGCTGGCGCTGCCCTCGCGCCGCATCATGTGCCACAGCTTCTGCTGCACCACATTCAGCGAGTTGCTCGAGCCGCTAATGCTCAGCCGACTGCTGTCATGACCATTGGCTAGCTGTGTGGACTGTCGCTGCTGTTGGTGGTTGTAGTGGTTGTGATTGTGGTGCCGGCCAGCGGGATCGCGCAGCACCACATCCTGTTCCGACGGCGTGCGTGTGATGCGTATTTCCGGCGAGGCGGGTCGCTGATTCGTCGTCGGCTCACGCTCCCGCTCCCGCTCCCGTTCGCGTTCCCGCTCCTTATCCTTTTCACTGCCGCGACTGCTGCTGCCTTTGAGGCCCACCAGCGACTTGAGAAAGTTCTCGAAGCGGCGACGCCGTGGCAACTGAGCGCCCGTGAGTCCCAGCGAGCTCTCCACATCCGGCACTCCGGCTGGTAGTGTGCTGGCTCCTGTGCCGGCTGCTGCAGCGCCACCATTGCCCAGGCCGAGGCTGCTGACGGACAGCGAATGATTGTGATTGTAGGCGTTGCCGGGCAGGGAGAGGGAGATGCGCGTCGGCTGCGCCTTGCGCTCAGCTGCTGCGTCGCTAGCCGAAATGATGTTGATCTTGTTGCGCGCCTGCGTCTGCGTCTCCAGCAGCGCAACTGTCTCGTTTGTGTCCGAGTCGTTATGCTGCGGCGCGGCATGCGAGGCAGTGGCACTGTGCTGGCTGCTGACGCGTGTCTGATGCTTTGTGTTGGCCAGATTGTGAATTGGCGAGGAATCCTGCAAAGCGTGCAAACAAACTTGTATTATATATAGAAGCTATACATATATATAATATATAACGATTTGATATATATATATAACTCCGCCTGTAAATGAAGCAACTTCGTTAGCTTACAATTGAATCGATACCTGCTTTATTCGAATTTTTGGGCTCACTTGAATTTGGAAATTGAAAAATTGTGTCAAAAACCCTATACTTCATTGAGCATTCTCCAACTTTGCACTTATTTTATTAATTGACATTCGGGCGGAACTTTGGACTTTATAATTCTCGTTCACTGTTTCGGCAATTTCGCAAAATTTTTAAATTTACCTGTGCTCCTTTTGTATGATCCATTTGCTCTTCTTTCAATCTCTTCCTTTCTCTGACTTTATATATTTTGCTTAGGTTTTCTCTCTTACTCTGCCTGTCTTTATTTCCCTCTCTATTCTTTGGTCTATCTGTTCCTTTAAGTCCCCCTTTGTCTCTCTCTCTCTCTTATTCCTTTGCCTCTGTCTGTTACTTTACCTCTGTATGTTCCTTTGTATGCCTCTATTCCTTTGCCTCTCTCTGTTTCTTTATTTCTTTCTCCCTTTTTGTCTGTCTCAATAAATTTCCTCTCTCTGTCTCTGCTTTTCTATCCAGTAAAATAAAACATTTTGCTATTTGTTCTAGTAAAATCGACAAATCCAGTTTGTTTGCATCTGACGTCAAAGCCAGCTACTAAATGCATCTAATAAAACTCATGCATCTAATAAAACTAAATCACGCAGCCAACAAACACGTTTTTATGCCCTCTGTGATTAAAATGAAAATAGCATTTAACCTGAATCACATCCCAGACAATTTTCAGACAAGATTTAGCTCTGTGCCATAGGTTATATAGCAACTGGAAATCAAAGTTAAGCTTTAACCCTTTGCAATTAATTACAACATATCGATTACAGCAATTGTGCCTGACAACTCGTTTATATTTACTATCGATAACTGTCCATTCATATTCAAGTAAATTGCAATAAATGAAGTCGGAAGTCTCACTCTACTTTCATGTTATGAGTATAGGATAGTAATCAATCTTTTATTCATTTCTATGGATTTATCGTTTATTCTGTTCTATAGATCTATCGAATAGAATTATGTTATCGATGTATCGTTTATTTTTTTCAATAGCTTCTTGTCAATTTCTTACTTCTTCCCCACTCCCTTTTCAACTTACCCTCGAATCCTGCTCCAGCTCCTCCTCGAGCGCACTGTAGACTGGCGCGTACCAGGAGTAGGAGAGCTGTTTGCGCGTCGAGGCAGCGGCGCCGGCGCCGTTGGCCGTTGGCGATGTCAGCCCCACGCCGGCGTGACTCTGGCCGTGACTGTGACTGTGTGTGTGATGCTTGTGCGGCACAAGCTTGCCGCCGTTGGCGGCGTAATTAGGGCCAGCCGTGCCGGCGTTGATGCATGCAGCAGTGGTCACCAGATTGTTATTGTAGTTCAGCTGCAGGCTGCGCCGCTGCTGCTGGCCGCGCGTGGGCGGCAGGTGTTTGGTCTGTTTGCGCTGACGCTCGCCGGCGCCGTACAAACTGTGATGCTGGCGTCGCTGCTGGCCGCCGCCGCTGCCGCCGTTTGGTCCGAGCTCCTTCTTGGTGAAGATGAGCGAGGCGCTGTTCTTGCTGAGCCGTATGGAGCGCTGTTTGTCCACCACCGTGGCTTCGATGTGCGTCAGCAGTGGCACCGTCTCCGACAGTGGTAGAAGCGGCTGCAATTGCAGCGATGATTCGGCCGGAAAGTTAATGATGAAATTCTCGGCGGCGTCATCAAAGGTGGAGGCGCGCGCAGAGCTCCTCAGGCAATCGTCGCTGTGCACCTGTGAGGAATATCGGAGATCCTGTGTTGCCTGCTGCTGCTGCTGCTGCTGCTGCTGCTGATATGTGGCTGCTGAGCTATAGCTAAGCTTGTGCTCGACGAGCAGTTCGAGTGGCGGCAGTTTGGTCTGCTTTTGCTGCTGTTGCTGCTGTTGCTGATGATGCTGCTGTTGATCCAACTCTAAGCCCGTTGAGCTGAGCGGATGCTGTGTTGCCTGTATCTGTGTGGGCTGTGCTGCTGGCGTGGCATGTACATGAACGTGCGCCTGCTGGAACAGCACTTCATTCTGCTGCAATGCTGCAGGCGACTGCATGGCCATTGGCGGCCGCATTTTGGCTCACAATGAGGCAGAGATCGAGAGGGCACAGCTCAGCCGTGGCTGGCCACAGCAACGTCATGTAGAGCATAGTAGCCTGCAGAACAGAAAATGCAGAGTATATTAATATATAGCAGTAAAAAATCATTTATTAACTTAATTTGTATTAAATTTATCAAGTGCTGCAAAATCCGACAGAAATTTCAGCTTTAAGAAAAACCGACCACAATTCAAACGCTGCTCTCTGCTGAGTTTCAGGTTTCCAATTGCTTCGCACTTTGAACACTGCTGCCCCAATCCTTTTGGCCTAACAAAATGCCAGTGCACCACACTATTCGGAACTGACCAGGCCAATTGCGCTCATAAACTAAAAGACAACGCGGCCAAGATCGACTGCGAGTTAGCCTCGGCAAATACCATACAAATCTTTAAAACTTTAAGTTTTTAAATTGTCTTTAGATAGAAGAAAATGCCATAATTAAAAATTTCAGTCGTTATATTGAATTTTAATTAAATATTAATATGTGTATATGAAAAATATTATATTTAAAATATATATAATATATTTAATTCGAAATAAAGATAAAAAAAATAAATAAATAACTTCAACATTTTTTTTTTTTTAAAAAGTAAAAAAATTTTTTAAATTCAAAATAATCTAAAAATTGTGATTTAATAGATATTTTGAATATATAAAAAATATAATTTAATTAATATTACATGAATTTTAAATAATATAATATAATATAATTATTAAATAATATAATGCAATTAAATTAAAAATACTTTATCATATTACGATATCTCACCCCAGCCCATGGCATTTAAAATGTACAGGGTATGCAAAGTGCCACACACACACACACAAATACACACACGCAACCAACTGATTTCCATTTTTGCTTTTGTTTGATTTATTGCAATTTCTGCTGTGCGCCGGAATTTATAAAATTGTTGTAGCCTTCAATTGGAAATCGGTATCGGAATTTGGAATATGCTCCGTGCATTTGATTAGAGTGAAGCAGGATTGAGCTGGAAGCGGCCAAAATTGATGGCAACGTCACGTGGCCTTTGGGAAATTCAATTTCGTGCAGCTGCCCCGTTCGCGGTGAGAATAAAATCGCACATTTTCCCATTTTTTACGAGTTCTTTCGATTGGTTTCGATTCGCTTCAACTTGCCGAGGTGCAAAAAATCTTCAAGGCGAACCAAATTCACACAAAATGCCCGAAAATTTAATGTGTAATTAGAATGTAGCGAAACGAGATGACGACGAAAGGGGATGAGTGAGATTGCGTGTGGAATTATTAAATGAATTCCCACAAGACTGTCTGGGCCAAGTTAATTAGCAGCTGTAATTGCAATTGAGGAATTGAAATGGATGCTGCCAGTCTCTTCGTCCAGGCATCAATGTCAAGGCGACAGCTCGAATCAATGCGTCAATCGGTGTCTGCGCTGTCAGATGTGATTTGATCAGAGGCAAAGAGATTTGATGCCGTTCGGTTACGATTTGAGCCAGCTGTTCAGTTGCACCATAATCCATCATATTGCCATATGGATATCGTTTTGGAGTTGCACGTGAAAATGTGGAGTTATGGAAGCAACTAATCAAATTAGCCTGCAACAACACACAGCCAATTAATCGAATAATTGTTCCAAATTGCGAGCACCCAAAATTATGCAACACAAATGAGCTGCCCCCAACACACACACACACACACACACACACACACACACACACACACACACACACACTCGCCTACTTGTAGCTAATAAGTGAAATGAATTGGAAAACATAAATTCAACAAAGCGCTTTAGCAGTCACATAGCAGTTGGAGGCAAATGGAGCCAGGCAGGTGGAGTGAGGCGTGGCACTGCGGGCAGCCACATGACAGCAGCAAGCCTCGCGGGAGGCGAACGTAGCCATCGCGCATACTGAAGTCAATTAAGCCATTTGCACACGATAGTGTGGCCAAGCTCTCCCAATGGATAACCAAATGCAAATTAAAATTTAGAAAACACAAAAAACAAGAAAATGGAAATAGAATGAGCTAAGCCTGACGCTGGCACTACGATAATTAAGGGAATTGTAGCAGTGTGGCAAAGCCATTTAAATTAATACTAGATTATATGAGACCATATGATATGATATAGATTATAGAATAGCATAAGCTACACAGGACAAGCTACACTAAACGGACATTTACTCAATATATGGTCAAACAGAAATTTAAGTTTTAGTCTATAATTGGTAGATAATCTAAATCTGGAAATGTAAATTAGACACCTAGTTGATTATACGACATAATTCTTTATCTCGGCATGCTTACAAATGATAATATACTATGCATAAACCAAAAACAAATCTGTTGCTCTAGGTTTAGTCTAATGCAAGAGATTTGGCATGTTATTCCTTATTCTACTTGATGTATGATATCATGGATTAAATATTAAGCAAACAAGAGCAAATCGTTTGCCTCTCTCTTTCTTTAACTTGCTAGATTTATGTCTCTTTGAGGTCTTCAAAACTGTTGTTTCAATTAAAAGCGACATCTCGTCACACACATTTCCTCCGCTCAGATTCCACTGCTCTGCTGATGGAGCAGTAGAAAAAATGCGTTAATTTTCGAGTTCATTACAAAAAGGCAGCTGTCGAGTGGCAGCCCTAAGCGGTTGGCTTCGCATGCCAACGAAGGTATGTCAGTATATTAATTTTTGGTATGTGCGCACTATGTAAATGTAAGCGTCGATGTGTGCGTGCGTGTGCGGGTGCGTGTGCGTGTGAGCGAAAATGGCAAAGTGAGCGCACAAAAGTATGCAACACAAAAATGCGCGACTCGCATAATTTGCCCAGCGCACGAGCGGGAAAACAGCAAACGGGTAGCAGATAGAAGAAGATGAGGCAGGCAACAGCAGATGGCGAGGCAAAAGTAAGCAGCAACAGGAGCAACAACAAAATGCCAAAGATAAATTGCTTCTCACACGCCCAGCAAGCAGGACCTGCCTGGGGGGCGGTCGGATCAGACAGACCGACAGTGGGGGCGAACAGAAGTAGGCGACATTTTGCTGCCGGTTTCGGTTTTGTTGCCACGCCCAAGTGAGCGCAACCGAGCTACACACACACACACACACACGCACGTACACATACATTCTCAAATTAATCGCTTTTGGCGTACATTGTGAACATTCATTTAACGCCATTTAAGCCAAGCCAAGAACAAGACCCGGCAAGTCAAGCAAATTGCTTGAACGAAAAGAGAGAGAGAGGGAGAGAAAAAAAAACCGAATTGCGTCAAAGACAACGAAGATTAATGCGATCCGTTAATACGTCAAGTTTAATAGACAAGTACGGAAACTTTATACGCGCAATTCGTAAGCAAGTATTTTGCTCTGCCGGCCATTGATTTCGGATCTATCACAAACAAGTTCATAAATATAGTTTGGCATCTCCCAGCTCTTTATTAGCTGTGTGAACTACTCGAGATTATGAGCATCGCAGAAAGAGGCGATAGATTTAAAGCGTTGAGCAAGTCGGAAATTGAGTAGCAGGAGTAGCAAGAGCATGTGAGCCATTGCAGAGTAAAACAGCTCTAGCACAGAAATATATATATATATATAAAGAGAAAGAGAGAGAGAGAGAGAGAGAGAGAAAGCGAGAAAGAGAGAGATAGAAAGATGGTGTTTCCCTGGGAGTCATTCCGCTATTAAAGAAACATATATAAAACATTCGCCAGAATATTTCCTAGTCGTATATATGTATATATATATAGAGAGAGATTTAAGTTAGGAATTACCCCAGATGATAAATGTTTAAGTACGCGCATGTGAGATAATGAATCTAATTCAGCATAAACAGAGAGAGAGAGATAAACATATACGAGTTAAAGTACTTTGAGAATGCCTGACTAGGAAATACTCTGGCAAATATGTTATATAATTTGCCTTAATAGGGAATGACTCCCAGTTGAAAACTTAAGGAGAGGTCTGACTGATAGACATATAAGCAAATTAGACTGTTCTAAACGGTAGTACGATTAAGTATTTGTTTATACTTTAGAAGAATCTTTAATTTTAAAAAGAAATATAAGAAACAGCTGTACTATACCAGCTTATAGGCTAGTCCTTCGCTTCTCTCTTTCTCCCTCTCTCTCAGTCACTCTCTTTCAAACATAAATTTCAACAATAACAGGGTATACAAAAAGTACACATTGCATTAACTATCAATTAAAGCCTTGTTTCGCACTGAAGGTCACCAAAGGTTAGGCAAGAAAATGCCAAGTCTCGATGGCATTTGAATAAAACATATTCTTGATTAGCTGAACACGTTGTCTAATAGGCCAACACTGAGTGCGAGGAGCAAATGTTGTAAGTTACTTGCATGGATTTACATATTTGGGCAATAAATTGAATCAAAGTCAATTGGCGTGAATGGCTGTGCATTAGCCATGATTTAGTTGGCTATTAATACAATAACGTGTGCATAGAAATACGTGAGCAAACAAACCAACAAATCATCAAACGGGAGACTATTATGTAATATATGAATTGACTTTTGAAGTTCTCGTTCCACACTCGAATTTCAATGTGAACTTTGCGTAAACCCCACGAACCGTGCCCAGCTAATTGACACACGTCAATTGGCCGTGAAATTAATTAGCCAAATGTCAACGACACGAACCTGGGGCAGGGGACACAAAACGGATAGACAGGCAGTCAGCTGGACAAGCGAACAGGCAGACGGAAGGACATGCAGCACATTCAGGCAATTCGGCAGCTTCAAATTCAGTTCAGCTTCAGTTGCTGTATTAAAGCAACATAGAACTTACCATTATTAAATCTGCATGCAAATGTTGTCCAGTCCGATAAATCGTTGCCTCTGCAATGGAAATGAGAGAGACAATGTATTAAATAATTAAATATGGATAGAATATCAAATGTAATTAGTTATAGAAAATAATACAATTAACATGCGCTGACAATAGATATTTGATTAGATATCAGTTTATTTAGGTAAATCGTTTATTTATACAAATGTTTTCTGAAGCGTGAAAATATGTGGTGAAAATCACAAGTTTAAATGTTATTTACGTATTCTATTCTTAACTGCAGAGAATTAAATTCTGTTTGTTTTGTAATAAATAAATATAGCGGATATATTAGTTTTAGATGTTTTTTTTTTTTTTTTGTTTGTATTTAATTTGTGTAAGATAATTTTTATTTAAGTTTCATAAGAAAGTATATTATTTATATTTATATTTATATTTTATTGATATTTATATTTTATGTATATTTAGAAGTTAGAGATGATATAATTTCTTTTTAATTTGAAGTCCTATTTATTTTATTTTTATGGCAAATATATTATTTTTATATTTTAATATACTTTTTGCTTAAAATAATTCTAAAAAAAAAAATTAAATAAAATAAATTATAGGTATATTATTATTTTATTTTATATATATATATATATATATATATATATATATATATATATATATATATATATATATATATATATATATATATATTTTAATATGTTTTCTCTCTGAAAATATAATAAAAATTCTAGTAATTGTCTCAACATTTTTTATTTTTGTAAGCAACGTATATCTGAAACTATCATTTAAAATAAATATTCAAAATTTGCCAAGGGTTGTCAAGGAAATTCCAATTAATGTATTTGCATGTCAATTTTCACCCTAATTACTTTAAACATCAAATAAATCAAAATGATTTTTTTTTATTATTCTCAACAATTATTTGTGAATTTAAAAATGAATTTCCAGCTCTGGTTGAGTTTTCAATTTGCTGAATGAAAATAATATAATTAATGCCTCAATTGCGAATTGCTGCTGCGCTTGCCACTTGTCACTTGCCACTCGCTCGCTTTATAAAAAAAAGGCAGCAGGCAATTAGTAGAGCTGCCCCAATCGAAATTCCCGGGACAATTAAAATGGCTTTGAATGGGGCAGCCAAATCAATGCAGCTAATAATGACCAGCCACGTGCCGCACGCTGCATGCCGCATGAGGCAGCTGCAAATGCAAATGCACTGAACCGAATTGAAAGCTGCGCAAAGAAATGGGTGTGAGAGAGAGAAAGAGAGAGAAAAAATTGAACTCAAATGAAGCTACGCCAGACAGTAGTGTATCTGGTTAGCCACAAATGCTCGACATGTGCTACAAGCGCCTTTGGGCCATGTGTGTGGCATGAGTGGTGGCAAAGGAATTTTAATTGCAAGACTGTCACGGCTAAAGCCAAATGTCGGCCTCAATTATGGGGCTAATTAGACTTGGCAACACTTGGCTGCAGGCACGCCCCCACACACACACACACTCACAGAGCTGTTATTATGGACTTGTTAGTGCCTGCAGCCCCAAACAGCTGGCGCAATTGAAACCAAATAAGCTGCCAGGGAAGCTGCGGCTAATTAATTATAAGTAATTAAAATGTTATTTAGACAAATCTAGAAATTTCTAAACATACAAATTTACACAAGTATATATACAATAAATTCATATAATTTATATTAATCAAGTACTTGAACGAATCGCTTAATTGTTTGCTTGACTTGCTTGAGTTGCTGCTTTTGACACTTCACTTACTTGGCCAACAAATTGCACATGGTCAATAGACTTTTAGATGCAGTGTAAATGCAGTTAAATAGCACAGCTATCAATCACAAAATTAAATGCCTTTTAGCTGCATTTAACATGTATATTTGGCAAAATATTCGCTCTAATTGCAGCTGCTGCTACTTAAGCTTGTGCTTTGACCTCTGTAAGTCGCCTGCACTTGGAGACTGTTTGTGGTGCACAAGCTGCTTAGGGTCTTAAGTCTTGTCATTTGGTTAGACGGACAACATGATGCGACATATGCGCACTCAAATGCAGCTAATGGGCATTAACATAATCAGGCCAAGCTACAGCCACAGCCACAACAACAACAACAGCAGGAACTAAATTATAAAAACAAACAACTAGCCATAGCATCTGCATCTGCTTTGTGTACATTAACATACTAAAGCCACTGTATACGCAGTGATCTAAGAAACTGGAACGAGTCGAGCTATAAAGCTGATATTTATATTATATATATATATATGTATATATATATATGAGCTTTTAGCTATGCGCGACCAAATGCGAGCCAGAACAATAGAAATTGCCAAATATTGAGAATGCTGCGAGGTATTGCGTTATTTGTGGGTCCGTATGGAAGCTACATTTATGGCATTAGATTTACAGCATCAGAGCAATCAAATGGCAGCCCTGGCTTCGCTGGGAGCGCCTAAGGAAGGACATGATTCAGTACGCTTCGAGCTCAGCCCAACTGACGGTCTTGTTAGCACTAACTAAAAACTGAGCCGAAGAGATATGGCTCATTAGAGCTACTGAGTAGACAATTCGCAGACAGCCCAATCAAATGCCAGATCAACAGATAAATCTTATTGCAAGCTGAAGCAGCTGCTCCTATATAGATATATTGGCAATTATATCAATCTAGTTGGGTTATGCTCCATCTAATATAAATAAATATATAAAAATAATGTTATGTCATCTATATATTGTCGCTGTAAAGTAATAAAATTCACTCAGACTTTTAGCTCCGCATGAAGCTGAGCTGCTGCCAATCTAAATCTGCTTGAAATTTACTGCCCGTAGAAGTAGATTTTTCTTTTACTATTATTATGCAAGCCGTTGCAACTGGCTCAAGCTTAGGTCATAGCAGAAATAATCTTGACTTGGCCAAGTTAGGGCAAGAATGTGGCATATGCTCGCACACACACACACATATATATATATATATACGCGTGCACTTACCACAAGCAATGCCGACAGAGACAAGCTGCGACAGCTTGGGCACTGTACGCAATATAAAAATAGATTCAATATGAAATCCAAAGAGAATAAGTGAAAGCTGGAGGGAGACAGTGAGAGAGAGATAGAGAAAGTGGAAAGGGGACAGGACACCGCTGAGGCATTATCGAGCGTAAAGTGCAAAGTTGAGGCCAGCAGCAGCTGTCATCAGCGTAAAACTCATCAGCATCAATAATCAAATGGAATTTCAATCAAATACGTGACGCATTCTGCAACTGCAACTGCAGCTGCAGCTGCAAGAAGTCAACATGCGAATTCACCTGGCTGGAAAATAAAACATATACCTATATAAAACGGGAGAAAAGAAAAGAAATTGCATAATGTGACGACAGCTGGGCGCAGACTCAATGAGATGCAGCTACAGAAGACAGTTGATGAGCAGCTGTCTCTGTGTGTGTGTGTGGGTGTGTGCATGAGTGTGAATTGCAGTGAGTGCAACACTTAAAAGTCTAGACTGAGTGGCTGTGGCAGCGTTCTTTTATGCGATAGGATAAATAAATATGATATGCATAAAAGGCCGTATAAGAATCAACTGATGAAATATGACAGCATAAATACCCTTATCAAAGTAGAATAGATACAGGTGATATACAAGCTGCTTATTTCACGTTTAATGCTCGTTTTTTTAATTACAGTTAACAGTACAGTTAACATAAACAATGAAGTTGCATATAGCAGTCAAATTCAACTATGGCCAACTGCGCGTATACTTAATGCGTGGTATATTGCCACATACAAAAAAAAAAAAAAAAAAAATATATATATATATATATATATATATATATATATATATATATATATATATATATATATATATATATTTATATATACATATATACATATATAGCTACTTCAAATCCTGCCACACATAATTAAAAGACCATTCAAAAAGTAGCAAAGAAAATGGGAAACCCAACCAGCAGCAACGACAGCATTTCGCACATTCAGTATACGCCCAGTTGGCGTTCATTGTTGGCCTGCTTTTTGTTTTTTGTGGCCCTTTTGTGGTCTCTCTGTCTCTCTCTCTCGTCTAACAGCAAGTTGCCTGCTAAACTCTTTCTAATGAACGTCTTTAAGTCATGCCATAACCAGATTGCAGTAAATGCAGCTCACGCAAAGCTTATTATGCACTTTCTCTCTCTGCCTCTCCCGCTCTCTCTGTTGCTCACTCTCACACTGTAATCAGCATTTTGTTTGCTCTGCTGCAATTATACAGTTAAATTGGCATTGTGGCAGCGCAACTCATTTCGCTTTGCGATAGCCGAAAAATTCAAAAGCGCCGGAAATGCTGTTGGCCGCCTTCTCTGAGTACACGCAAAAGGCAAAAGGCAAGGGGCTGGCAGTTGGCTGTTGCAGCTGCCGCCATTTCCATGTTGCATGTTGCAACAGACCACAAAGAGACGAACACAAGCCCATGGCAAATGGCATGGCAAGCGAATTGACTGCAGCCCCTCCAGGAAGCGCGCTTGTTGCCTTTAGCGCGTCACTTTAAAGACATCTGACTCCAAACACACACACGCCCTCACACACACAATGTGGCAACTTCTTGCTGCCAAGTTGAAAGAAATATTTTTGTTTTGCCATTAAAACAACAGCAAAAGCAAATGTGCAAATTAGTTGGAAGACAAGCAGCAGCATAGAACAAACAAAAAGTAAACAGAATATTTGCATCAAGCTCTTTAAAGGGACTTGCAACAAGTTTTGTTGCTTTTGTTTAGACTTTTGTTCCATAGAACAGATTGACTTATATATATATATTATGTATACATATATGTAAATAAATGAGTATTTTAGCAGATAATGCTCGACTAGGAAATACCTTGAATTTTGTTTACTATATTTATTTATATATATTTATTATATATTTACTTTATTTAATATATTTATTTCCTTCATGTATATGCCTTGAATTCGGTTTTATATATATGAATAAATCAAGGAAAAGTATTCCAGTCGCGCGCGTTCGACTAGACGATATTCTGCGCTCCTCTAGGACACTTGGAATCCAAAATCTGACGGACTCGACTTGGCTTGTCGTCTTAATTTATAATTTATATACTGATAGAGTCTGCCACGCCTACTTCTGTTCTTGTTGAATGGAATTAAGGTAATAAGCAGAATTTATTTATTATAGGCTGTCTATCTAGAGGTCTGTCTATATATATAATATACAATATATTATTATACACAATAATAAAGACGACGCAGTTCTAACTATTGCCTATGACGTCTCATAAGTTTCTCTATCGATTCCCACTGCAAATAGCTCTTATCAATTTCTAACACGCCTATTGTCGTGTCCAATGCAAATTGATTTCGATTGAAATTTGATTTCTAATTAATGCAATTTGATTTGACTTTAGTTTATGGAATTCATTGCACTTCAATATACAAACTGTTTTATATTGCATTGTATTGCATAATATTCTAGTTTTCAAAACAAGATTACGATGTGTATACAGTGGACCCTCGGTTAACAAACACAATTCGTTATGCGAAATATACGTTAGCCGAGGCGTTCGTTAACCGAGGCTCCACGGTATTTATATATATTTTACATTTGAGCTCTCTAATCAAAAATGTTTTTATGTATAACGCTTACATCACTGTAATTTCCAGTTAGCATTTGATTAAAGTGCAAACACACTTCCACACATGCCCCAGTGCTATAAAGAGAATCTCTCGCAAAAAAAAAATTCTCATACATTATTTCTCTAACTCTTATTGCATGCTTCAACGTCTTCTTCTTCTTACCGTTTGGCCCTGAAAGGAGCAACGAAATTAAATTGTGGCAGCACACAATCTTTTTTTTTTCTCGCCACTTTGTCAGAGTTGTCAGCATGATTGAAGAAGAGCCTGTTAAGTGCGCTTGCTAATTAAATGGCAAGCATGCGAGCAAAGAGCTAGAGGAACGTGTGGCATGTGGCATGCCGTATGCGGCATGTTGCATGTGGCAAATGGGGCGTGTGCTGAGCACAAAGTTGGCATGTTAAGTCTTAACCCTTGATGTGCCCGACAAATGAAGGATTTTCGGCAACTCGGAAACTTTGTTGCCAAAAGCCAGCGTGACAGTGCGAATATTAAGTGAATGCGAATGCGAAAGCGAAAAACTAACAAAAATTGTCAACTGTAAATGCTGTTGTAACTGTTGCTATAACAATTGTTAGTTGTAGTTGTAGTTGTAGTCGTAGTTGATGCCGTTGTCGTTGTCGTTGTCGCTGTCGCTGTCGCTGTCGCTGTCGCTGTCGCTTGCGCATGATTTCCGTGCTTAAAATTTCCTGTTCGAAACTGACATAAAAGAAGGAAGTGCAAGCGACAGAGCACGCAGGCAGTTAAACAGCCGGTCAGACTGACTGACACACAGAGAAAGACAGACAGACAGACAGACGGATGTGTAATACAAATGCAGATGCACAGAAACGGAATGAAAAGCTTTGCCCGCTGTGTGCGGGTGTGTGGGCGTCATTTGTTTCTGCTTTATAAATACATTTACGTTTCTATATGTAGACTAGGGTGTGCTATCATAGAGAAAGCCAATGCTAAAAGAAAACATGGCGCAGCCACCTTATGTCAGAGGGTTACCAAGCAACCAACCATTCAGTCGAGCATTTAATGACATTCTGCATTCACGTGCACTTTTTGCTTCTTCTGCCGTCTGCACAGTGGGCTCTCAAAAATATGTACGTTGCTATTTGTTTCGAGAAATATTATTACAAGTACCCTTCACACAAACACACACACACACACATGTGAAGCTATAAGGGGAATATATATATGCATATATATTTAATATAGACACAGAGATTGACTCATCAAATAATTAAAATAAAACAAAAAATTTAATAGTAAATAATAATAAAAAGTGTATATATAAATAATACAAAATGTATTATTAAAAAAAATTTTTAATTTATATGCATATAAAAAATTAGTTATTATTATTTAATAGAACAATAAATTCTATAAAAAAAAAAATATATACATGCAAAAATTTGTTTTATTATTTTTTAATAATAATAATAAATAAAATTAATTTAACAAATAATATATATTTTTTTAATAGCAAGAAAATAAAATAAATTTTAATAAAAAATAATTTGATGGCAAATAAAATACAAAATATTTATGATGATGATTTATTTAATCGTTTCATATTAGAGAATTTTATATTTATTCAAATTATATTATTTTGTTATACTGCGTTTTATATTCAGGTCTCCTTCACTTTTAGTTTCCAAACATGTAGTAAAACTATTTAGTATCAATGTGTCAGTTCCATTTGCATCCATTTATCAATTTGGCAAAGTTTTTTTGAAACCAGAAAATATAAAAAAAATAGAAAAAAGTGGAAATAAATCCAGTGGTAACAGTTCTCGTGATTTATTGCGCACCAAATTAATTGAGAATACTTGCAAACAGGCAAAAAAAAAAAAAAAAAAATATATATATATATATATATATATATCGGAGCGATGCGATGCGATTACCAGAAGCAAAAAACCAAACAGCAAAAGGGAACGCTTAAAAGTGAGTACTACAGAAATTAATTGCACTTCTGAACTTTTGTTGTTGCTTTTTATTTTTTATTTTTTGTGCTTTTGGTATACCCTTTATAAAGCAAGAAAGTTGTGATAGCAAAAGTTATGGCAATTATTTATAGACCTTTGATAAGGAACTATGTATACAAATGCGTATTATTTGAATTTCATTTCCAGTTCATATTGAAAACATAATCTGCACATAAATATGTGACTCAAATTTATATATATATATATATATATTTGTAATAAATTTAAGGGAAGAACTAAATAAAAAAAAAAATACATTAAAATAGGAAGTAATTCAATGATATATACAACAAATAAAATTAATTTATTGGGTATTCATATGTGTTTTAAAAAATAATTTTTCACTATTTCTTAAAATTTTAAGATAACTTCCTTATATTATATAATTAAGCGTATCTGACAGTCTATTACTCATCTCTCAAATGCATATTATATATACAGATTTTTGTACATATTTATTTATTATTCTCACATACAATTGAAACATTTATATCCGATACTTTTTTTCATGTTTTATTTCTTTTGTTTATTTGGCATTTGTTACAGTACAGCAAATTCAATTAAGCAATGCAATCGCATAAACAAATCTACAGCAAATACACACACACATACATACACACACACACACACACACACACACACACACACACACAGATATATACACATACACAGCGTGCGCGCGTTATATTCCATGTGGACCTCCCACAAATTGCGGCGGAGGCGTTTTTGCTTTTTTCTGTTTTTTTTTTTATTCTTTTTGCCTTTTTGTTTTATAGTTTTTAATTGAAAAATATGCAATTAAAAGTCGAATGCATATTAAATGCATTGCAGCACAACTGGGCGTATGAGCAATTAATAATCTACGTAAATGGCACGAAAACAGAAAAAGGCACACCAAATATTAAGAGTCGACGACAAATTAATTTAAGCACTTAATTATGCCATAGATTCAATTAAATTATATGTCATTTAATTGAGCGCTTGAAATGCACAGCGCTTAATCATATCAAAAGAGAACGAGACAGAGGAAGAGAGGGAATAAGAGAGACAAATGCATGTAAATAACAAAGAAGTGTAAAACAAGGAACAATTGATGGGAATGAGAAATAAATTGAATATATATGTATTCAAGACCTTCGCTTAAAGCCATTGCTAATGATATAGCAGCCGAGCAAAGATAAGCCTACGTCCTACCTAAACCAGCCCTTCCATATAAGCCCTATATAAACATACTTCAATCAGCTCCAGCAACTCATTAGCTAACCTACTTATGTATCCTATCTAAACAGACAGTCATGCTCTATTCCCACAACTTATTAGCAACCCCTCGCATATATATAGTCTACATGCACATATATAGAGACTAGACTATTACCACAAATATTTTACATTTGTATAACGCTCGCAAATAAACAAGAGCCCTGCAGTTGGCCAAGACAAGTAAGTGATAAGCAAACAAAGGCGAACAGGATAACACCGCTATTGCCTGCATGCCAGTCACACACACAACACACATACAACTCTACATGGTGTACATACATGTATGTACATACACCATAATTTGGCACACGCCATTATAAAATATTGACAGCAGAGCAAACAAGTCATGAACATGGGTCCAAGTTCGCCAGGCACCAGGCACCACATGCCAAAAGTCACAGTTCTCAGCATGTGTGGGTGTGTGTGCATGTGTGTTTAGCATCTGCGCTTGTAGTTGTTGCAGTGAGTTACCCATTCAATTAACAAATCCAATTTCTCAATTAAAAAACTAGATATTCGCACAGAGCTGAACTTTTTGGCTGGCGAAATTGGGCGAAAACTGATATTCGGGAATTGCATTAAAAACTTTAACATTTGCTGGCCCGCTTTTAAAGGGCTTAAAATTGATGGGCAGTAGATTTTGATGTGGTATCCAAAACAGCTGGCTACTGTATCAAATTCCTAAATAAAAAACCAAGTACAAAATGCAGGAAATGCTGAAAATATTCCAAAACTGAAAATCTAAACATTCGAGCAAAAATGCATGTAGTAAATGTAGTGAAATTTAAACATTATTATACATTTTTCAGCTGAACGTAGATTTAAATACCCTGTAAGAAGCCTAGCCATGAATACAAGATTTAACCTCTAGCCTTAAGGCTTTGGATTTTACTTAAATTACATTTGAAAAAGTTTAACCAAAAGACATACTCTACAATGTCTCAATGCTCTGCACACAAGTTATGGTTCAAGGCTGACCAAACATGTACACACACATACATACACACACACTCACATACATTTCTGACATAGACAAACCCGCACACACACAGACACATTGTCGCCTCTTCTCGTCCTTCATTCATGTTTACTTGGCAAACATATTTTAGACAAATTGTTGCATTTTTCTCGCAAAGTTTATCTTGAGGTGGCACAACTAACAGAATGTTTGCTTAACTTCAAATTAAATTTAACGAAAACTTGCAGCAAAATTAATTTGATATTGTATCTGATATTTCATCCAATCTGACTGCAGTTGGATTTCAGTTCTCCCTCCCGTATTGAGAGAGCTTTTATTATAATTAATACCGGCTCTATTGTTATGCGACTATGCTAAACAATGGAGGCATTGTCTAGGCGGATTACTGAAAATGTATCGCAAAAGCGCAGACATGCAATGCCAATGCCTCTGCCTATCACACACAATGCCATTCAGTTTGTGCAGATAATTACACGCAGTTAACACACAAGTTGCACACATATATAGTATATATATATAGTTTATATATCTGTATACAAGTTAACATATACTTCCCAAGTTTAATATTGTTATGCAGTTGACTTACCTGTAAAGAGAAAGAGCAAAGGAAAATGCATTAGTTTTGGTTTCATTTGTTAGACGGTAAAACGAATGTGTGAATAAAATATGTGAATACTAATAATTGGGGTGTATTCACATATATTTGGCTTTTGTTAGAGCTGAATGTTTCTCTGCAATTGTTAAGCTAATATTGAAATTCATTGCATTGACTTTTAGCACTGAAAAGTTTAAAGTCAGTTTGACAACAAAGTAGCTCGAGGCGAATAAATTTGAATTAACCTAGTAACAACTCAAATAGTATAGATATATAGGGATATATAGCCCATAAACCTGCTGCTATTTATGTAACAGAAGGTCGTAACCTCTGGCTAGTTGAGAACGTGTAATAACACAATGATTTATCATCCCATGCACGTCGCATTTAATTGAATTACGAGTACGCAAGGAAGTCGTTTGACCAATTTGCAATTTGTTGCCTCAGCTGCCGCCGAGTGGGTGTGGATCAACAACAAGCAAGGTGTCAAGTCTCTTATCAGTTCATATGTATGAAGTGACAGCAACTGGAACAATCTTGATTGATGCTGTTGTAATTCGGTGGCAACAACAGCAACAACAACAGTCAAGACAAGTAAAAGCCACTTGATAGTCATGTCAAGTCTTGCAACTGAAGTTGATTAAGTACATATATATATATATATATAAACTTATATATAGATAGATATATTTTGCAACAGAAGGCAGACAAATAAAAGTTAATTAAAATGCGAAAAAGAAATGTTTAAATAATTTTAATTAAAACGCATATCATGTCAGATTAAGATATAATCTGTCATTAAAGCTGCTTTATCAAATTTAATTATATATATATATATATATTTATTTTTTCTTTGTCACCTTTTAAAAGCTCTCAAAAACGTTTTCAAAAATACAAAAGCAGGCTTATAAACAATTAACAAATCACTTCAAAGCACTTCAAGTAAATAAATTAATATAAATAATTATTGCGGCTTTTAGGCAAAACGGATATCACATGTCAAAGAGATATGTCAACTCGATTCTTTATTCAGCTTAAAAATAAAAACAATTAGCAGAGTGTAATCAATAATGTGAATGCCCATCAAATATGTCGGGTTGTTGTTTAGTGTTAATGGAATTGATTACCAAACATGGGTTTCATTAAAAAGGCAACAAAATCATAAATGAATATACTTTTTAAATCCGTTGAGACTGAATTCATATAAATATTTCATATTAGTAGACACAGATAAATAATTAAACAAATAGAACAGGGTATTTATTAAATTATAAAAAAAAATAATAATAATGCGAAAGACTTTAACGTACATTTTTTTTAAATTAAATAACAAAAGAAAAATCTAAATGTTGCTAAATAAAATTAATAATAATAATAATATTAATAACAAAATAAAATGTGTTTTACTCAAATAAGCATTATTAAATAAAAATATTTCACTTTTCTTTTCTCAAACTCAATAACTCAGGCGTAACTTAACACCTTTGCCTCAAACAAGTTGCTTTAAAAAATTGGTCTTTCAAATACAAAAAAAAAAAAAAAAAAAATAAATAAATAAAATAAAATAAAATAAACAACAATATTTATAATTGTCTGAGTCCATTTTCAAGATTATTATTCATTAATGCAACTGCATTTAGTCAGTCAGCAATTTCGTTAAGTGATTTGCAAGTGCAGGCACGCAAAATGCTGCACTTGAATCATATCTATATACAGAAATATATATATACATACAGATACATATATATACATTTTTATATATCTGCAATCGTCGCTTAAGGCAGCATAAAAATCATTAAAAAAATGCAGGTTTCGTCATTGACGCCTCAATAGGCATTCGATAGGCATTTTCATTGCAATTTTAATATTTTTTTTTTAATTTTTTAGTTTTCTTTTGAATGAGATTTTTTATCTTTTATAGTTACGGATTTGCCATTCAATTAATGATGATTACAAAGTGGACGTAATTGTTGCATTGTATATGTTTCATCTGGCTGCACGATTATTTCCACGCGTCTCGATAAACATTTTTTTGTATAATTATAGTTAATGCTTAATCGAGTATGCATATCGATCAATTAGTTGGAAAAATATTATGACTAGCCTATAATTTCTCTCACATATGTGGCTATTTTCTATTATTAAATGTGATAGCTTTTTTTTAAATAATGCAACAAAATTACACATTTAGAAGCTTATGTTTTACTTTTGCATTTGTTGCGTTTGCGTGTGTCTGATATATATAAATTTAAATAATTACAATTTCCTATAGGTTTGGGAGAATAGCAAATTGTATGTTAGAAGTTATAGATTATATAGCTATAGATCAATATTAATGTTATTTAACTATATTTTTGATTAATTTGTTGAAATTCGAATTTGAAAAAAAGGATTTCATTTTTAAATAGATTTTATTATTATTTTAATATCTATATAAAGTCTTATAAATCGTTTGATAGTAATTTATTTCTATATGTAATTTGTTTCCATACTTTGATACATTTTTCAATATATAAATTTAACATTAAATTTGGAAAATTATATTTATGAATTGCTTTCCAATTGGTTTATGTTTTTATTGTATTTTCTGAATTACGTTTTAAGCACTAACTTCAATTAGATAAAATTATTTGGCAAATAAACTACATGCTGTGAGGCAAGCGCGGAAAAATAAATAAATATAAATATATGGCGCATATGTAATATATATATATATAAAAATATAGCAAGCTTTCACATTTGGAACAAAGCTAATCAATTATATTGCTGCGCTGATGTTCCGTAGTTCAGTATTATATATTTAGTACAATCTGTAGGCCTTAAATGTTTAAAAGCTCTTCTTTTGTTTTACTTCAGTTATCATTTAACAGTGAGTTGGCAAATATAATACTAATAAGACGAGCATCTGTGAAGCAGAGAAAACAAAACGCTAAAATCATTCTGTCATCTCTTGTCTAGACAGCCAGAGGCTGCTCTAAATCTTAGACGGAGACGGCGCTTATGCAATGCTGCTGCAACCTTCGGCATTAGCATTCGAAACGCTCGGCTGCCCCCTAGGTTTGTGGGGCATAAATTTCGATTTAGATGCCCACGAAAATATGGCCACAATAAAAGCGAAAAACAATGCCCCAACATTGTAAAATGGCACACTAAAATGAAGAAAATACAAGTTCAGTGTCAGGGGCTCAGGCAATAAACATCATAATGATTCCATTCTCCCTCCATTCAGCCAACGAACAACAACCGACTTCAATTCACTTGGGCGCCAATGCTAAAAATGTCTAGAATGTGGGGATTCCTGGCTGAGCATTAGCTGTGCTTCAATAAGAGTTAAGCTGAATAGCTAAAGTAAATGTGAGTCTATTCATATATTCAAATAAGGCTGTGCTGCAATAAGAGCCAAGCTGAATACCGAAGGTAAATGTGAGTATATCTATAAGAAATTGATGTTACGAAAAACATTTTAGCGCCTTGTCGGGAGGGATTGGATTGCAGTTCGGAAAGCGCATATTTATATCAAAATTTAGTTCTATTAAGGCGTGTACGAGTCTCAAGTCTTATTTCTTCCATTTAAACATTTCTTTCATTTATCTTTGTTCACAAAAATTAATTGAGCATTTTGGTTTTATGATATGTTTATCCCTCTATCCGTCTGAATTCCGTGTTTACTTCAATTTAACTTGATTAAATGCCTGTTATATACTCTTTCGACCTCTCTTAAAAGCATATCACAAGCCACCAATACAAGCTGAATCTCGTTTTAATTAAAACTCTGTACGAACATGCATTCGTTTTTAATTTCGCTTTGATTTGGTTTAACCACAGTGCAACATCTGCTCTCCTGCTGCCCGCTGTAAGCCTAGCCATGTGCCCTTGTCCCTTCATTAAAAAAAGCTCAAAAACACAAACAAAAATTAAACATAAATAAAGAGTGAACAAATTAAGCACAGTAACAACAACAAACATCAAAAGTGAAACAGGAAACTGCAAAATAATAATAAAAAAAAAGAAACTCTGATTTAATGTAAGCACAGCATAAAATTGGCAATTTAATTGGGTTAATTGCATTGACGATAGCAGTGGGAAAAATTCAATTTAATTTATTTCCCAATTGTATACAGGGCTTAATTTCGCTTTATAATAAATCTGTCTCATTAACTTTTCACATGAATTTTGGTTTCAATAAATGGAATATTTTTGCTTCAAAGATTTTCGCATGCTATGAAAATCATGGCAAGAGAAAATGCGTTTATATTTCAGATACATAAGAAAGGAAAGTCACATTATAATTTAACTATTCATGAATAATTAAAAATAATAATACATAAATAATAAACAAGTAAGATGCTGCCGACTGCGCAATACCCATTCACGGCTCAAATGTCTTCAGATCGAATTCTCCCTTAATAGATATATAAATACTAAATATCGGCACAATCTTGACATTTTATATGTAATATATGCGGATTTCAAGTCAGACAGAGGGACGCTCTGACAGATGGACAGTAAGACGGGCACAGCAGAAAACCAATATACTCATTTTACTTTTGCGAGTGAGTATTAAAATGTCAAGTTGGCTGCACAGCGCATCACATCAATAGCTCAATCGAATAAGGTTCGTTGTAAATATTTAAGAGAAAATATCAACAAATGAGCAAATAAACATTAAGCCGTGTCGCGCCACGCATTGCAGATTTTATATATTTATTATTTATATGTCTGCATGATTTATTTTGATTTTTAATTTTCAATTCGTTCGTTTTCGTTTCGGCGTTTGCTCATCGCAATGTGCGCAGCAAAGGAAAATTGTTCGATTGCTCGGACAACGAGGCGTATGCGTGTTATTGCGGGTAATTACACATTCACAGCACGCGTATATGCCATTGTTTTTTTTCTCTTTCTCTCTCTCTCTCTCTCTCTGTTGCTATTCATATTGTAATTCAGGCAATTCACATTTTTACATTTTGTATGCAAATTTAGCTCACGACTATTTCAATTTTTTTTTGTTTTTTACTTTCAGCTATTTTTATTGCCCCCCACACACAGAGGGCTTGACTGGTGAAAAATGCCAAGTACCAAGTTTTTGCGCAGCACCTCAAAAGTGTCAACAGATTTGTAAAGGCGCTGGAACCGTAGAGCTGACTGCCTGACTGACTGGCTGGCTGGCAGGCATGGGATCGCAGCGAACGGATTGCGACGCTTGCATCGGGGTCAGCACCCACTCAAACGGGCAGGCAATAACTGTCTCGCAGCTTGCGTGAAACAGCCATATGTGTGTCTGCATACCCTGCATACTTGCTACAGAATAAGCTCGATTGGACAGCATGATAGCTACAGTAAAAAATGTGCTATATGCATAGCTTGTAAAAAATCGGGTATATTTCCCTATGCTATATAATTTAAATAAAAGTAAATAAATAAAATGTAATATCTTGGAAAACATTCTAGTAAATGCATAAATTAAAGACAAATTCTGCAACTTCAAATGCATATATTTAAATTAATATTAATATTGTATGGCCGATTATTATCGAGAAAATGACAGCAATAAGTACATAATTGCTTCATTTGTTCAGATTTATAGTCGTCTAATGACTTTAATGGCTAGATCAACTCAGCTCGTCAACCTGATTAACAGCTTGTACAGTTCATGGGGTCTGCCACGCCTTCTTCCGCCTATTACATACATTAAACAAAAACTAAATATGCTGAACTTTAATTTTTGTCTGATCTGCTAATTATATATTGACTATCCAATAATGTATGATGTGACTGATAAAGGAATATAAACATTGTTGCTACAGTTATCCGTATATATAGGGTACTTTGCGGTCAATCACTCTTACATGACACATTTCTATTTTATGGTATTACTTTCGCGAATGGAAGGCAATAAAATATATTTATGGCATTTTGTTGTTGTTGTGCTGCTGTTGTTGTTGTTGTTGTGCCTCGCCATGTAATTATGCCAGAAATCGTTACAGTTCTGCTTGATTGAGACGCAATTCGCCAGTTTTGTGAAATTTGCGCACATTCAGAGACGCGTTAAACGTTTGCATTTTAGAGCGAACAAAGCGCAAACCAAACCAGGAAGGTCAGACGTGAACAAACCCTCCTCCTCTTCCTTCTCCTCCTCCTGCTGCGCCGCCAACATCTTCTGTTGTAAACTTGGCCCCCACCCCGTTTCGTTTAGCCAACGGGTTATTAAGTTTATGCATTTTTATGAGCACGCCAGTTGGATTTGTTTGGGGTCGGAGGCGGGTCGCTGGCCGTGGCAGGGTCTGCTCAATCATAAGTCAAAGGCTGAGGTTGGGTGGCTTTGTCGTCGGGCAGGTTGTGCTGGCTCTGCGGTCCTTTACACTGAAGCCGCAGCGCACAAAGTGCATTCACCCAAATCTCCAATATATAAGAGACCCTGAGACTGGGCACAGCGTGAAAGTGGGGCGTGAAGGGTGGAGCGTTGTGTGGGCTTGGGTGGGTGAGCAAGTTGTAAAGGGGTTTGAGCAGTTGAGGTAGCAGTCACTCACGTGCAGGCAGACAAACAAAAGCGTGGAATACAAAAACGCTTTTGTTTGCTGCACTTCATTGCATTCGCTCAAGAGCAACAGAATGCGGAGAGCGAAAGAGACAAAGGCAGCGCATGTGAGTGGGAGTAGGGCAGCAAAAGAAAATTGCTGGCGGCGAATGAAGCAATAACAAATGGAGCAAAGACAAAGCAACGACTTAAGAATACCCTGCTGCAAAAAGAAATATAATATAATATAAATGTAATAATATAATAATAATTAGCTATGGGAGAGTACATACAACGATTAATATGAGAATGTTGGGGAAAATATAAAATATATTATAAATAAATAATTGTGTAAAAATTACTAACAATTAGAGTTAGCTGATATTCGTAAATAATATTTACTTGTATAATATTAGTCATAGGCAACAATGTTGTTTTTTTTTTCTTTTCAATATTATAAATCAAGGGGGAGTACATAATGTTCTTTTCACTAAACATATGGTTAGTTATTGTGGGCGTAGCTCATTTGGACTGATAATATCAATTAGGGCTTTTAGCAAATAAATGCTATATGGGAAATTAAATATTAAATTAAATTAATTATATGACATGATAAGAATTAAATACAAAGTAAAATTAAAAAAAAAAAAAAAACATTAAAAAAATGAATATTTAATTATTTAAAAATTAAAAAAAAAAATGTATATTCAATATATATATATTATTTATTATTCAATTTTCTTTATTTATTTTTTTTTTACTTTTAAATCTTTGTGTATGTAATTAAAATCAAGTTTTAACAAGCCACTTAAGCCTTAACATAGTGAAAATAAATAAATAATAAAAAAAAACAATAAATAATACAAAAATAAATAAATTTGCCATTCTAATAAACATTACACTACAGTCTTCTAATATATAATATGATTTCTAATACGAAAAGTGCAATGTTTTCTCATGTTGTTATTGGAGACCTTTTTTAAGGCGTTGACTTTATTTGTATTGTCTACGTTCTCAGTTGTTTTGTTTTGCTGATAAACATTGTCTGTGCATTTGTATATCTAGAGCAAACAAATATGAATTCACATTGTATTAATGCAAGTCAGATATGCAAAGAAAAAAGACCTTAAAAGAAATGAATAATATATATTAGATATACATGAATTTAAAATTTAAGCTATATTGCGAGCTTTTAGATAATTCAATTCTTCTAGAAAATTCATTTGAGTTGACTTATATCAGTTAGCTATAGTCGGTATGCTACCTCAATGGCTCAACTTTTAGCGACATTGAAGGCCAGCCAAAAATCAAGACTTGGTCTTAATTCAGCGAATGCGCCATGTAGCAGTTGCGAAAACTTTATGAGCAAACTTGTTAAGCAAACAGAGCAACACTTAAATGCAACCCAGGGAGGCAGTTGTGGATGCAACTGCTGCAGCAGCAGCAGCAACAGCAGGAGCCGAGGTTTGAGATAAGCGCGTTAAAAGTTGGGCTGCTCAACGGAAGCGAAACTAGAGACAGACAGAGGGAGAGTACAAAAAAAAAAGAAAGAAAGAGAGAGAGTGGGGGAGAGAGGCAAAGCGGCTGTAAGTAAGAGTGCGAAAGAGATAGCTGTACATTTGGGCTAGCTTTAAGTGTGGGTGGCCCGCAGTTTAATTAGCTGCACTCCACGAAAGTGTATGTCTGTGTGTGGGTGGGTGTGGACGGTTTTATGTATGTGTGTGTGTGTTATCGGCTGCGTATAAACTTGACGCTGCCTTGCACTTTATGGCGTGCATCATTAAATATTTAAAGAGCTTTGTGTAACAAGATTTGCGAATGCCTTCAACTTAGCACCAACCTCCCCCCAACCCCAACCAGCACGAAAAGTCTCCTCTTTAGCTGCTCGCGGCGGCTGTCGAGCACAATGTTGTTCGGCTTGAGCACATAATTGCATATTTATAAGTGCAGTCGACGCCGCGACAGCAAATTAAGCGGCAACAGTGCGCTTCTCACTCCATCGCTCCATCTCCATCCATATATATATACATATCTATACACACACATACACCATCTGTGTTAACTTGACTGGCTTTGTGCTCGGCAATTAATGATGCATTTTTGTTGCAAAACTTTGAGCTGCAATTGAATCAACGTTGAGTGGCGCCTGAGACAGTAGTGCCCCCCAGAGCCAAGATTTTGGCATTCAGTTTTGTAAGCCACAACTTGGAAATTGATTTAAGGGCTCTCATGTCAAGATTGGCAAGAACTCTTGTTCGGAATCGAACCTTTGTCATGGTCACGCAGAATGCCACAATGGCAAAGCGAGAGAGACAGAGAGTAAGAGCATGAGAATGTGAGAGAGGCAGAGAAAAGTTGGCTGTTAATAAATAGCTTAGTCCAATCATAAACTCTCTATGCCAGAACAAAGAGAACAGTCTGTTAAGGAAATTAGTTGATTGAATTTCATTTAAATATTACATTTGAGATTTCGTATAATCTAGAAGTGGAATAATCATATATATACATACTCGTACATATATTATTCTGCATTCATTTAAGTAGTGAGACTAAAGAATTTACTAATAATCATATTATGAAAACAATTCAAAACGAATATTAATAATTTTTATTATTAATTTAATAATTTAAGACTATTCTATTTAAAATAAAATAAATTACTTATAGAAATAAAGGATAAATAGACTAATATTCCAGATATGAAAATGCTTTAAATGCAAAATGTAAACTGAAAAAGTAGTCTATTTTGAATACGTCTTTATAGCAGCACAATAATGCGATTCAAAAAGTAACAAAGTAAATTTTACTACATTTTTATGACAATTCATTTGCGTATTACATTTTCCCTACCCTGACTTTGACCTAAAAAAAATAATCTAGACAAAAATCAAAATAGAAATAATATAATAATAAAACAAGCCGCACTCTATATAGATTAAACCACAAAAAAGCAATGAGAAAAGTATATTTGGGTATTACCGATTGCAGAATACACATTCATAGCCAAATGCTGTCTGATCATTAGCCGACTTACCACGCCCCTAGTGGTCGGCTGAGGAAAATCTTGACACTATAATACAAGACTGCAGCCGAGTATAGCCTTCAAATTACAAGTCTCTAGCTTCAATAGCATCGAAATGGTTTTGCATTCATACGCACGAACGTACATTGAACAAAACCAATATACTCATTTCATTTTCCTGAATGAGCAGAAGACAACCACGCTCCATAGAGATTAAGGCAACAAAACAACAACTGTAAACTCTTCCTCTTCACTCAACCAACTGGTATTTCGTTTAGTTTATGGCTAAACAACTTTCTGGCTATTAAACTTTATTTTCGTTGTTGTTAATGTTCTTTCTCGCTTTTCACATTTTGCACGCAATTATTTTTTAACATTTATAAATGCGCTCATTAAAAGTTCTGATCGAATCATAGAACTGTTTCTATTCTATTCACAAATTGTTGATTCTGCTCTGGTTTTTCTTATTTTTCTTCATTTTAATTTAATTTAATTTCTTTTATTTTTGTTTGCCAATAAACAGTTGTTGGCTTTTGTTGCATGTTGCATATTAATTACGTGAAATTATTTTTGGTACAGCGCCAACGCCAGAACTGTGTTCTCCATTGCGTTAAAATAAATGACTAGCCATTGCCACGCCCTCTCACTCATGTGCCCTCCAAAAATCAACCGCACAAACTTGCAAAGTCCATAAACAAATGTTGATTTTGCGAAATTGCATTATTATGCAAGAGGGTGAAAAGAGTGTGGGGGAATGGGAAGGAGACGGGGTCGGGGGGAGGGCTATAATAAAATGCCAGTAATGCCATTAAATGGGCAAGCAACGCCCTCTTTCCTGGGCGTGGCGCATGCAATTGAAAATTAGTTTTTGCAAATATGACATTCGATGTTCGTGTAATGGAAATTTACACAGTTTCATTATAATATATATATCAGATCTTCCATTTGTTGTTGTTGTTGTTGCTGAATCATTGAAATTCAACACAATTTTGCATAGCTGAAAATGTATATACATATATGTATATATATTTTGAACGTAACGAAACTGATTTATCATTTAACGATATTTTAAAATTTGCTACTCATTTGACACTTTGACATTTAAGCTGATAATTATTTATTTTTTTTATTAATAATTTTAATTAATTTACTAAGCTGTACGCCTCTAAATAGTCTCCTCCTCTACCTATTACCACTGACCCAAACACCTTAAACAGGAAGGTAATAAAAAATAAAGAAAAGGTGAGATTTAGAAAAGTAAACATAAACGTTTATTATTTTTTTTATATTTTACTAATTATGTATCATTAAATGTATATAGTACCAAAATTGGCTGCACATTTCAAAGCAATATTTATTAAATCTAACAACACTGAATACAAAATACAAATAACATTTATATATTTTTTTTATTATTACAAAGTCCTAATGAATTTGTAATTAAAAAGTATTTAATTCCATATAATTATTGAAATATATTAAATATATCTTATATATGCATAGAGTATTTAGTATTCTTTCTTTCCAAAATATATTTCTTATTGTTATTTTTTTTATTTATTTTTTTTTTTAATTTTTATTCTCTTGGGTTGGGCTTTTTAACGCCTGGTTAATGAGATTTTTGTGTAAATTCTGGTCGCAGAATTAGTCATAAAACAATTTGCTGGCTTTGCAATTGAATTTTTGATATTTCACCTTGTATATATAAGACTTGCGGTACATGTATATTTATACGTAATATATTTAAATTTGCTGACAATAAAAAAGTTCACAGCTTTATCTCTTTTTATTAAAAAAGAAACAAATTCTGCACTCACTTGAACTTTTATAGCTACAATCAGTCAATGATTCAGTTATAAGACAAAGAACCTTAGAATAGAATTGATTTCAAAATAAATTTATAGTATATATTCACACATATACATATACAGACAAATGTTTGGTTTTGCTGTTAAAAATTCGAATGTACATAAATCTTATTGAATTTGAACATTTTTGTTTTGCATTTCCTGAGGTGTTCCCAAAATTTGACTTTGTTTTCTTATTTAGGCATCGTTTGTTTTGTACAGTGTACTTAAAGCAACAACTGTACAAACAAGTTTCGAAAGAGCAATTTTTCCAGTTCTTAACGCAACATCAATAAAAAAAGAAACAGAAAACAACAAAACCAGTCTTCAGGATGGACAAGCCAAATAACTAATGGGAACATTTAACTAACAACAAAAATCAAGTGATCTGTAAATCTTAATACACAAATGTTAACAAATATGAAGACTTTAGTTCCTTCTACCAAATGTTTTTATTTCTTTAGAGTAATAACAATGCATTAGTGTTGATAAGAACTAATCCATTATAATCTTTTTATATGGCTCTATTAAATGTCAAAATATATTCGAGAGTATCTCTACTACTTGACCAGTGCATGTGCGATAAGCAACAAAATACTAAACAATAGTATATATAATATATATATATATATACATATACACATATAAATACGTAACTTTGTCTCAGACATAAGAGCCATAAAGTCAGCTAGATAAACAAGATATGAACACAAAAGTCGTTGTTGCTTAACGTTCTTAAATTGGCCAAGTTTCAGATATCGTATCTTATCAATGTGCTGTCCATGTGTGCGTGTGTGTGTGTGTATGTGTGTGCCATTAAGGCAATTGCTGTGGCCAAAATTGACCTTGTTACGAAAAGTCGTCTTGGCCATATTTCCAGAGCTTGCCGTACGCCGTACGCCTTCCAATTGCCAATTGCTTTGGGGCGTTCTCCGCTTTCATTTATCATCATATTTCTTGCATTTACCGCACATTTCACCAACTGCTGACCATTTTTGCCTCTCCCTCTTCATTTTTTGGTGTCACTTACGTGCCGTACTTATTGTTGTTGTTACTGCTGCTGCTGCTGCTGTTGGCCCAGTTTTGGCAACTGCCAGAAACCATTTTTCATTTCTCATTTCTCTTTGGCGCGCAAATTCAAACAAATGCATTTTACAGCTCTCTCGGCCAACTTTGGCTGTAACCGAACTGCAACACTGTGTGTGTGTGTGTGTCTGTTGTTTGCCTGTATGTGTGTGTATCATATCTGTAGCCAAAGAAAGCCGTTGCCCGTTTGCCATTCGCTCTTGGCACTTGGCTTTCACTTGAAATCACGTTTGAACGCCAAACAGCGTGCTCCTGTCTACCCTCCCTCTCTCTCTCTCTCTCTCTCTCTCTCTCTCTCTCTCTCTCTCTCTATCTTTACTTCTCTGTGTGTGCGTGTTGAAAATGCTTTTCCAGGCAATACACCTTACCCCTTGCTCAACTAGCCACGCCACGCCTCTTCTGTTCGCTTTTACGCCTCATATTCGGTTAGGTATGAACTTTATTGCAGCACATGCCATTACACAGATGCTGTAAATATTTTTTCGTAGCGGTCATAAGTGCGCAGAGTATCTGAGAGATACATACTCATGCTATCACACACACACTCACACACATACACACAGAAATGCTTTTATTTTATTAGTCCTTGCAATTCTTCTGCTCATCATAAATTCCATTTGAAGTTTGTTGCTTTATTTTTGTTTTCCTCCGCTCAACATTTTTCATCAACAAAAATTAAAAACTTTTCCCCAGTCTTATGAATTTTTATCATATGCATTGCCACGCCCACGGTAACGGCCACGGCCACGCCCACGACCTGTCACGCTGTTTTGAGTGCTTTTTTCATATTTGATTTTAAAATCATTTTCATTAAAAACAAAACTTGTTGAGTTTCGCTTCATTAAACAAAGAAAGTCCACAAGCGAGAGAGACAGAGACAGGGAAAGAGATAGACGGAGAGAGAGAGGGAGTAAGCAAGAAGTACCATAAATATGTATTATTTATTATTATTTTCAATTCAGATCTAATCAATTTGATTCGCTCATTTGCATAGCTACTTCACACACATGTTCCAACTGCAGTTCACGATCTTAATTTTATTTATTCAAATCATACGGTTATTACACGTTCGAACAGCTTTAGCGCGGTAATGCAGTACAATACAGGTTAAGTGATTTCTAGTACTAGAAACTATCTATAAGGAAACAGATCTATTTTATTATACAGTTTCAGTCGAAGGAAGAAGCTTGAGAGAGCTGATTTATTAACGTAATTGAATGAATTATTCATAAGGTAATATATATGATATATAAATCATATTAATATTTATATGGATACTTATCAAATATAAAATATATTGTAGAACACTGGAATAGGTACTGGTTAGACCAATCATAAAAGCCATTCAAACTCTATTTTGTTCATACAATTCGTAAACAATATATTTATTAATATATAATACTTATTTATAATTTAAAAATAATTAAAATATATTTATATAATTTAACAATTATTCCCATATATGTATATAATAATGCAATAAAAAAAATTGAAGTGAATAAAAATAAACTGAAAACTCATTTTAAATAAAATGTTCGAGACGCTTCGAGAAACGTCTACATAAATTTACTACTTTAAACTATGATTAATATTAATTTATGCCGTTGCATAAACCGTGTAAACTAAAAGATTAGAGAAAATAAATAATAAAATGCAAGGCAAAACAACAATATACCACCATCTACAGAAGATGTTTCGAGAGTTGAATCTTCACACAACAGAATAATTGTAAGGTCAATCAAATAAGATAGAATAAAATGTTAAGAAAAAAAATTGTAAAAATGGAAGACATATATCAATAATTAGAAATTTAAATTCAATAAGCGCCAAAGCCAGGAATAATAATTTAGAAGCCAACACACAGTTAAATGGATGAAAGCTCATAAATAATGCCGCAAAATAAATAATAATTATATGCAAACATATGCCCATTCCACTTATATATATATAGGCATACATACATACGTATTTATGTATGTTTTGCATAGATTACGGCGTAGATAGCAACTGAGACTGTGGCGCCCATCAAGTGAAAATAGTAGAATGTGAAAAAAGCTGCCATTCTAAAGCAAATAACGAAATGGGCAACAGTTGCTAAAAATGAGACGCATGCAAAAAGAAAGAACAACAACAGCAATAACAACTACAACGACCAACTGTAAGCACATAGCTCGTGTTGCCAACTTCCTTTGCCATCATACACCAAACGCAGACGGCAACGCAGCGCACATTTAACACGATTGGCAACGCTGTGATTTTCGCTCTCTTCGCTTTGCACACAAAACCCGTTTTCAAAGCTGACGCACTTCACAGTTGTCTGTGAAGGCAACTACAACAACAACAGCAACAACAACTGAAACAGCAGCCAAAGTGATTACAACAACAATAAGAAGCATGCCCATTTGACCGAAAAAACTAGCAGCAACAGCAGCAGCCACGAAATAGACAATTTTTGAGGTTAACATTTCGATCGTTTTTTTCGCTCTTGCTCTCGCTCTCGCACTTTTGCAAAAATGAAAAGCAAAACAACAGTCTCTTGCTTGCTCGCTCACACCTATTCATTTGAAGGGCTGATTGAGTGTTGTCTGAGCGCATTTGGTTTGCCATTTTTGTTTTTTTTTTTCTCGTCTTTTCTGCACTATAAAATCGATGGTGCAATCGTGTGCTTACTCTTCTTCTTTGCGCTCTTTGCATTGCTTTGCTTTTGCTTTCTAACTTTATTTTTAGCACTCGAATGTAAACAAACCGCTTCGCCATTTTGGATTGGGCATGTGGCACAGTATGTACACATAGCGTATACACGCACACACATACACACACAACTTTAACGTCTTTACCGGCTTCAGTGGGTGCTTTATGCCAAAATTGACCTTAGCTTCGGTGATTAAGATGCAAAAAAAAACAACAAAAAAACAACATCCGAAAGATATGTGCAATGCTAATGAGCGCTAATAAGATACACGCCAAAATACACATTTGCACACACACACTTACACAGGCGCAGTCAACAGAGGCTGTATCTGCTTTTTTACGTGCGGCTCACTTAGTGGAACAGCACTCGTGAGCATATTGATGATAATCTTTTTAAATATTGATCAGTTGCTGAAGATTTGCATATAGAGTTTACTTTATTGATTTTTAACTTGCACGAGCTGCTTGACAACTCGCACCTGGAACTAAATATAGTCTAAGTGTTGGGAGCAGTTGACAAATAACTAGGCTAAATGTCTCACCTTGAGACAGAGGAGCGATGACTAGACTACGTTACCAAATTAGAAGTATACTATAAATAAATTGTAGCTACAAGCTGGAGTAAAATATGTGGGGCTGACTCTGCGAGCTCAAATGTGTTCGTCTTAATATAATTTTGATAATCTGATCACTAAAATTTAAAGTAAAATTATAATTCTAATAAACAGATGTTATAATGATAAATATTGGGAATGTTCTTCATTTATTTAATTATTTATTATTATAATTATAGTTTATAACAAATAGCAAATAACAATTTAGCAGTTTTATAAAATCCGCCTAGCACCTACGACCTCTACGAATGTGGCGTTTAACGGTAAACGACAAACGATAAAAATAATTAAGTAACTTAATTGTTGTTCATATCGTTCATATGGTTCTAGAGTTATTTGCATTATGGCAGGTCGTGTCGTCTGTTGTCTATGATTTGCTTATTTATTTTTACAGCTGTTTCACAATTGCAAGCCAAGCGTAATTTTTTCGTTTTTTTTTTTTCGATCATTTTGTCAAATTACAATCAAAGGGTTTTGAGTTTGTTGTTTTCCTTTATGACACATCGAACTAATCTCATATGTAGTGCTTAGAGGTGCAGCCAGATTAGATAGGCAAACAAAATACCAGTTGAATTTCCTACGTCTTATGGACTTCTAATTGCCAATGTGACTATAATTATCAATTATTAATTATAGCCACGGCAATCAGTCAAGAAATTACAATTTGCTGATATGATTGTTACGTGAAAAGGAGCAAAATGCAAAAGTTTAATGAATATATGAAAAATAAATAAAAAATAATAATAATAATTATAATTATAATTTTATTATCAAATATCATAAAATTTGCTTATTTGCAATACAAAAGTATGCACATACTGGTTAGAAAGGCACATATATTTTACCCTTAAATAGTATGTATCTCAGTCGTGGGGAAATACAAATAAAAAATAAATAAAAAACAATACTTAGAAGCTTCAAACTATAAATTGACATACTCCTGTGGTTTTACATATTTACATAGATGTTAAAACATAAATCTGATTTTTAGTATTACTTCCATATTTAACTAAACAAATTCTCCTTAAATCTTATTGTTTATTTATTATTTTTTATTTTTTGAAAATCTCTACCATGCAAACATTAGTTTTTAGGAAACAATAACAAAGTAAAGAAATGCTTCTGCTAAAACTATAAATTATAGTATGTTCTAACTTAATGAGCTGTTTCCGACTTATTAAAATAAATTTTTAAAAACTGGTTCAATCTAATCATTGCATTCCAGTTAATAAGATGCTCACGTTAATCGTTTCTGAAATTTGTTCGCATATTAAACACAAATATTTTAAATATCGAAAATTTTCGTAATGAATCATCAAATGAAAGATCTCGGCCCCCACAAAAACACCCACACACACATACTTAAGCAAACCGATTGGGGGCTTTTCAGTCAATGCAAACAAAATAAAATACTTGGGAATATTCTCACATACGTTGCGCTATTCTTATAATTGATTTTCTATATTTAAAGGAATCGAACGAGCAAAAATTTTAAAAAGAAATACCTTGAGGAGGTCGTCTTTGTGGATGATGCGGCACACACAAAACACGGAATACGGAAATATAAAAATAAATACGTGTGCACACACGTATAAGTATTTATAATACACAAATATAAATGTTAATGCATTTAGTATAAACAAAATAGAAGAAAACACCAAAAGAAATGTGCAAAATGCACTTTGTTTTATCAGTTGAGAATTTATAGTTATTTTGTTTGCATTTTATTTTAATTAATTTATATATATATAATAGGGCAGCTGGCGCCAAGTAGCTATATATAGGTAATGGAGAGGGGCATTTGAACTGTTGAGGTGTTTAAACCGGAGGGGAAATTTTTCAACTGGTCGCGCGGGTTCAGGTGTAATTGCACTTCGAGTGACTTTTAAAAACATCAAGAGCGTCACATATATAATTAACAAGGCAGCTATCTATAAATATAGTGTTGTAGATTATCTGCGCAACAGAGATGAGTGTGTGTCGAGCACGAACCAGCATTAAACAAATTTAACTGATTTTTCATTAGATATAACAAATTAATTTATTATATATTTATTATTTTCGTGATTTCATATAAACAGTACACTTAAATTATAATATAATCTTATTTGTCCATCTATATTATTATATTTTTTCTAATTACCTTTCTTATATATATTATAATTATTTTCGTGAGCAAAGACACGAACTCCGTTACACCAAGTCGTGTATGTGTTTTCCGTCTCAAAGAAAACACGAGTTACGCACAGCTCTAGTTCACACACACTTACATCCATGCATTCTATAGACACGCTCGTACTCACACTCTCTCACACACCTAAAGCAATTCAAATTCAATGTCAACAACTGAGCTGAGCTGGAGCAACAGCTGGACTTCAAGCAATGCACCAAATTTGAAGCTATTAATGGACGTATGTTTGTTTGGCCGTAGCTAAAATTAAAAACGCAATTTATGCAGCTGATTCAGCAGTTTTTAATTTGTTTGATTAATGCACAGATATAATTATTATAATTTTTTTGCGAATTTTGCGCTAACTTAAGTCAGCGCGCGCTTGATTCGCGATCTGGCAACTCTACCAAGAGCGTCAGAGAATTGAGCAGCGGCAAGGTAAGCGGTTGTTGTTATTGTTTTGCTGCTTGTTTTACGACTTTTTTATTTTGCTACTTTAACCATAATGAAAATGTATTATTGTTTAAAACTTGTACTTCGTGTTGTTGTGCACTTTAGTTTACACTTGACTTGTTTTTGTTTGTGCACATTCTTGAAACTGTAATTGTATAATTTTGTTTTCTTCCAATCTGTTTATTTGGCGCGCTGCTGTTAAAAAACTTAACGGCTACAAATGCAAAGTCAATTAACAGCCTTTATTTAAACACCATGACGCCAGTCGCACTCATAATTTACTTCGCTTATTATATATTTGTATTTTAGCTAAAAGAAAGAAGGAAAAAAATAAATAACGTAAAAACGTGCTAAATAAACTCGCAACAAAACAACACGAAGCAAGGCGCACAGCTGACGCCTGTTTGTGAGAGCGAGCCGGAGTCGCTCTCACAGTCACGCTCACTAGTGATGAGCGAGCTGGCCAAAGTGCCAACGCATGAATACGTCTGTGAGTGAGTGTTTATGTTTTATTAACCAAATGTTGAGTTCATAATTATTTATTAATAATTATAATTGTAGTAAATGGCGACTTGTTTAACTCCATTAAAATAATTAAATAATTATAACAAAAGCATTGATATTATCTTAGGTAACATTTGAAAACCACTGCAGATATATAAAGATATCGCTCATCTCTAGCTACCTCTCTCGCGCTCCGCAAGTGGCACCAGCTGAGACTTTGCGTTTGTCTTCGTCGGCCATTGAGACAAAGTAAAACACAACAAATACAAAAAGAGAAAAACAGAAAACAAAACACAAAATCAAACAAAAGTTTTGCAAGCGCAACGACTGTAAAAAAAAAACTGGCAACTGATTCGCTGATGACGACATTTACCTATTTTCTTGTTGTATTTCTTTTTAACAGGCTTCGCTTTAAAATACAAAATTTATAAACTTACATTTCTCCTTGTCGCTGATGCAGCTGCTCCACTTAGCACTTCAACAAGAAAACAAAACACAAACACACAACGCAAACGAAGAGAAAGAAAAAGAGAAGGCGACGCTGGAAAAATGAACTTTTCACTCTTTCTCTTTTCGAGCTATTTTTCTTTGCTCACAGTTGGGCTGTTTGCTTTTGTTGCACTTTCACCGCAACGGGTTGCGTTTTCCACAATTTTCACGTGTTTTCTCCACTTGAGATTTGTAAGTGAGCTCTTTATGCAAAATTTTACATGATTATTTGCTGGGTTAAGCAATATTTTTAAGCACACACACACGCGAGCCTACATCAAGACTACAAACACGTACACAAACATACGCACACACATACACAAACGAACACACACACGCAGGCCAACAGCACTCAAGTACGTGCTATTGCTGCTGTTGCTGCTGCTGCTCTTGTGCTTCTTTTTGCTTCTGCTTCTTTTGCTTTTGCCTATTTATTTTGTTTTAGCACCAATTCATTCAAGTATTCAAATTACGCGCCCGATTCCGTTATTTTCAAGCGTTGCTTTCTTTTAATGCGAATGCGAATGTTGCACTTTCTTGTGTGCGCAAAAAACAATGCGAAAGATTATTTATTTTGTGTGTTATTTTGGAAACAAACGCTGTGGTCGTAGCCACGACTTGCTCGCCCGCTCTTCCAATTGGAACTGAGCGCAGCCACTTGATTTGGAGTGAGCGACGGCGACGGCGCAGTATTAAATTAGCTGTGAACAGTCAACAGTGTTGACCGTGCAATTGTTTTCACGCTAAATATAGCTATTTGCAGAGTGTATCTAACTATAAAGCGTTCGTGCAGTTAAATGTTTTAAGCAAAACGCATGCCTAATATATTACAGATGTTATAATATATTGCAAACGTTGAAATATTATACTGCACTTAGCACGAAAGTTACGTTACTTCAGCTCAAAAAGTTGCGTACCTCGTCTTTTAGCTTGTGAAGCGCGAGCAGCACTAAGAGCGGCAATGCAGGATGAGAGTGTATAAGTGCACTCTCGGGCTCTCGAAGTCGTGTAAATACTCGATTTTAGTCAAAAAAAAAAAAAAAAAATTCATGCAATATTGTGCAAATGTTTTAACAGCCTTGTATGACAACTTTCAATGATTAACTTTTTTTATTAAATAATAATGATGTTAATATAAATGCATAGTCATTTGCAGCTATCGATAAACGCGGCACAGATGTCGTTCAACGTCAGCAACTGTTGTGCAACTGTTGGACTGACATTGGCCTTTGCTGTTGCCTACTTTTTGGATGACCTTGCAAACAGTCCAGCCAGAAAAAAAAAAATAACATTTAGGAGATGGCCCGAAGAAAAAGAAACGTAATTAGAAATATAAAATATTCAAGTAGTATAATATTTAAACAACTGCTTTTGATGTTGTTTAAGGCCTTACGCTTGCAGGCTCCATTTAATTAGCTTCATTAAGACTTTACGAGTTTTAAAATCAAATCCATTAAAGCTCGTTAAGTTCGCTGGACTACAAATTCTCTGATATGAGCGGAAAAGTTAATCCCTTTAGCTTTTTAACTGCTTTCAAAGCGAATTCAGAGTCCTTTACCAAAATTTCACATTTAAATAAATATTAGCAAGCGTTGAATTTAATTACGACGGCAAGAAACGGTCGGCCGTTAAGAATTCTACGGGTACAAAAAGGGTCCTTCTGAGCCGGTACCCTTTTTCCAGCTAAATGAGTAAACAGTGCGAAATGAAAATCACAGCGACGATATCTTCATTCGAGCAGTTGCTTTCCTGAAGTCCTTTGCAATAAATTGCTGCAATAAAATTGAAAGCAAAGACGACAAACGCGACAGCTCGCAAATGTTTTTTTGTTGCTGTCAAGTTTCATTTGTTGCGTTCCGCTGATTACCAAAGCCACCTGCACCTGCCCCGCCTGTCCCTCAAGAAAATGCGCGTGGTCCTGCCAAGCGATAAAGTCAAGTTGGAAATAATAGCAGCAACACTTTCAACAAGAGCACCAGCAGGAGCAGGAGCAGCAGCAGCAGCAGCAGCAGCATCGGCAGCATCAGCAGTTGATGCTGGACCACCAGCTCCTGTTTTTGATGATGATGACAGCAGCACAACTTGCAGCGATAATGATGCCTCCCATCATCTAGCCAGCACAGTGGGCTAAAGCTGATTGTGGCTCGCCATAATTTTATATATGTTTATGGAAATTATGTTTTAAATTATAATTAGGCAGCTTATGGAAATGATGCAGATAATATTTGGGGAAACTTTAAGCGAAGCTGCAATCAGGCACAAAAAGGCATATACTATAATCGGAATTAATTAAAGCTCAGCCGTAAACTTCAGCTGAGATAAAACTCGTCTCTAAAGTTTTCAAAAAAAAAGAGTTTTAGAGAAAGTTGAAAGAGCCATATAAAATAGGTTTAAGTATAAATTGAAAATGAAACATGGAATTAGAGCTTGGAGTATGGAAACATGGAAACTATACATGAATGTGAAACATGCTCTATGAAGTTAAGAGGGCAACTTGTTTGTGGAACTTGTGCATTGAACTTATATGTGAAACTTGTGGACATGGAACTTGCCACTTGGTATACGTGGAACTTGTATAAGGAACTCTTCTGCAGCTGTACGTGGAACTTGTGTAAGGAACTGCTCTGTGGTTCGTATAAGTAGATCATTTGTAAGGAACTGTTCTATGGAACATATACCTGGAACTTGTCTGTGGCAGCAGTATGTGGAACTTGTATAAGGAGCTTGCCTATGGAACTTCTATAGGGGATTTGCATACGGACGTTACATGTGAAACTTATATGTGAAACTTGTATGTGGACGTTGCCGGGAGAACTTGCCTGAGGAACTTGTATGTGGAACCTGTATGTGAAACTTATAAGTGGTGATTTCCTATGGGGAATTTTTATATGGAACTTATCTATGGAACTTGTCTATGGAACTTCTATATATAATGTGAATGTGTAACGCGCATATGCACATAATTAATGTAAAGCTCGATATGTGGAACATGTAGAAAAATCGGTATGTGGAACTTGTGTGTGTCCATGAACAATAATGATGTCGCTTAATGATTGGCTTTCCAAAATGTTACGAAACTTTTTTAACACTTTTTGACTATTGCATATATAACTTAATGGACAATCAATTAAAACATATTTGAAATATTTATTGCAACCAAATCGATATGGAGCCACTGTGGATGATTCATTATAAAAGAAAAAGTGTTGCCGAGTTATAATGAGAGCGCAGCTTGAACAGAAATTTACGACAAGCGACGCGTTAAGTGACAGCCGGGGACAGCGAGCGAGGCAGGTTTACGAGGAAGGCGGGAGAGCGTCGCCGTGATGCGGGTTAAGGGTTGCGGGTGGTTGTACAAAGGGTAAAATGGACTTGCTGCAAGCGAGTGCAAAAGTTTTCCTATTTAAGGCTCAATGACAAAACAGCAGCAAAGCGCACCGAATCGAATTTTCAGCTCATAAAATATGCACATTTTAATTTGCAGCCTTTAAAGCGAAGTCGATGTGTGGCAAAGGAGAGTGAGAGGGAGAGAGAGAGAGAGAGAGAGAGTGGAAGAGAGACCCTAAGTAATTGCCCAGCAATAAGAAAAAAGAATTAACAGAAGGGTAACCTAGGCAACAATACGAAATGAAAAGCCAAGCGCCGAAAGGCCACAAAAGACAGCACCGGCTGAATGCAGACAGACTGCTGGGCGTAGGACATGGCCCAGGAGAACCGAGCAGAGCAGAGCAGGAAGACTGTTCGACTGCAGCTGGAGGGCCGAGCTAAACAACTGCCAACTGATAGATGTGACAAAGCCGCAGTCAGAGATAAGAGACAGACACCCACGTCCTGGCCAAGCGTTGACATCGCATCAACACAACTAATCTCGACCATTCTCTAAATGATGTACACAAAGTCCTTGACCAGCCCATTTTAGTCTGGACTGGTCCAGGTCCTATACGTTCCCTCAACTCGGGGACTGCGGTCGGCTGTGCGAGGTTTGGCTGCGGATTGGCTTAGCCCCCAATTGCAACTTCTTTTGCTTTGAATCTATGGGAAGGCATAGAATACGGATATCATTTGAGCGAAAGAGAGGCAGAGAGAGAGTGGGAGCCAGACATAGAGAGAGAGAGAAAGATGGGAAGTGTGTGAGCTCCCCGCTTATTTGCTTTTGCCTTCAGAGTTCTGCTGATGGCATCTGTATCGAAATCTTAATGCCTTGGCACTGAGTAAATAAATATGAAATGTTTAGGAAATTCTTAGAATTTGCTCTGCCATATATAATATATATATTTATAAGTATATGTATATATATACTATAGTTGTAGAAGCTAATGGAACTTAATGGAATTTATGTGAAATACAAAAATGAAGACTTTATAGCTCGAAGAGATATACAATGAAAGAAAAAAGTCAGTTAATTAATTATTTCTTAAATATACAGCATTATTTACCATAATTTTATTTAAAAAATCTAAACACGAAAATGTTCAAGGAACTTTTGATATTTTTTATTAGAAAATAAAAAAAATATTATTAAATGACAGAAAATATATATATCATTATTATTTCAAATTTTTTATTTAAAAAAATTATAATAAAATAAATATATATATTCCTCCTACTCTCTCTCTTTCTCTCTCGATATCCCTCACTCTGTTTTTAATTAAAATATAAAAAGAAAATATTTCACAAATTTCATTTATATTCGACTTTATATTTGGTGTATTATTAAAATAAACCTTTGAAGCTATTCTATTTATAGTTTTGAAATTTAATCGGCCATTTTCCGCTTCGCTAGTTACTAACGCGAAATTCTAAATTTATTTTTTGATTTCGTAAATTCCGATTTGGCTATAAATCAATGGGCAATTAGATGCTTGGCGATTGAATGCAATAAATGATTTGATATTTAATTTGCCAACGCAATGTTTGCGCCCCTTTTTGCATGCGCAATCAACAATTTAGTGGGCATTACGTCGAATGAATTTGCAGCATGCAAGCTGCAAAGCCAAAACACATGGCGTATGAGTAATGCGTCATAATTGCAATTTACTCGCGAAAGTTGGCTTAAATCACACAAATCGATGAGCGGGCATTAAACGAGTTGCAAATTACGTGTTTGCCCATATTATATCGTTGATAGCCGTTGGACTTTGCTAATGTGGGCGTGGCGGCCAAAGGGGCGCCACTGCTTGTTGCGAAAATATTTTTGTTGGCGCGAAATTGTCCACTTACGACTTTTTAGCGTTCTTCATAAATATTTAGCAGTACGAAAAAAATAAATAAAAAATCATTCAATTAGCTAACAAAATTTGCTAAAGTTAATAATTTAATTTGTATACATTTTTTTATTTATGCATATTCATTTCATATTTATTTACATATTTTCAATTTTAATTATTTAATTACCAGCGCCATACAAAAAAAAATATATATATAATATATATATAAATAGAAGTAGTCTTAAAACTCGCCGCAAAATCAATCAAATTAATTGCAAAGTTTGTGAAAAGTTTAAAATTTCATTTGAAACTTTGTCTGCGCCTGGGGGCAATGAATTCCCCAGTCATAATGAAAGCTGATCCACAAAATGCAATTGAATCATAAGAAAGAAAAAACTCGATATAATTGCTAATTGATAATGAGCAAAAAACGAACTTCTCATTATTTGCAGTGTAAAATTAACGAATTGTAATTGAAACCGCGGGCATTTGTCAATCTTTCATTGAAAAATGTAATCAACCTGAAACACTTGTTAAATATTTATAAAAAGAAATCCATCTACATATATACATATATCAGATATATATTTATGTGCATTGGCCTTAACTAATTGCCAAGGTTTTCCCCTGACCCTAGAAAAACACAGAAGCCACCTGAAGTCGTGTTAAATCAATATTATAATATTATAATATTTAATGCGGCTATAGCAAGTCTATATCGTGGAAACAAAGAGAAGAGAGAGAGAGAGAGAAAAAAAAACAATAAATCGATGCGGCAGCTCACGTACGACACGAATAAAGCCAGAAATCACGCTGAAAGCATGCAAATCCTCAAGATTTTCATGCCATCCGCACAGAAACCTTCAACAGCAATGCAAATAAAAGAGATAAAGAAGCGCAAGAGTGTGAGAGTGTGTGTGGGTAGTGACTGACTGGGTAGATACCCTAAGTCGTATTGCTTTTTATATACTAAGGGTGCTAGAGTCCATATTGACTGACTGCTAGATACTCTGCCATTTTAGACGATATATAGTCTACATACATCTGCTAGGACTGTCAGATTCAGCATTGACTGACTAGCTAGATACCCTAGTCGTACTGTGGTATATACTGACTGACTAGATAGATACTCTGTCATTTTAGACTATATATCTATACTGCTAGGAGTGTCAGAGTCGGATTTGACTGACTAACAGATATCCTAACTCCCATTCCAGAGAATCTGCCGAGATATATTCTTATTGAATCTTTGTATATTAATTTTATTTCTTCTATTTAATAAGCTGTCCAAGAACTGACCCAATTAGCCATTCTAGACTCACAGACCCAGATCAAGGAATATTTTGCTCTATGGTCTCATGTTTGCCCACTTCAACAAAGCCAATAAGCCCTGTTTAGTCATTTTCAAACTGCTGCAGGGTACAAAAATAGGTAAAAGCGTTGAAAAATTTCATTTTCACGCGCAGCACAGTCAGCTGAAAGGTGAGGAAACGGAAACAAGTTAACTGCTAAAAAAAAATAACAAACACACATACAGACAAAAGTCAAAGCCATCGGCAAAGCGGGAAATGGGGGGAGGGAAGCGCGAGCCACGTTTGCAGTGCGATAAATTCATATAAATCGCGTTAATTTAACCGCAAACGCAGTTTAAATAACTCAAATGACTTGGAAGCTGGCCAAGCTCTGGATTTTAGCTGCCAAGCGGAAAAGGAAGCGCAATGACATTGGCTGCAATATTTTGGAACAACTTGAATGAAAAGAACAGAAAATTGGAAAATTTATGTCAAGTCTTTGCCATAAATAGAGTTTTATTACCTTTGTGAACAGTTGGTCTTGAGACGAAACAGAAAAGATAATTAATTATTGAAGCTGCTTTAATATACTTTCAATTTTTAGGTAACTGCTAACAAAAAGCTTTCTTTATTCTATTTCAAAGCACATTAAAGCGCTCAATACAACATGGAAGCGAACTTTATGCTATATGGAAAACTTTGCGTTTTAATAAGTTTGTTTGACTTGTCTAAGCTTTCTATATATTTTCACCACTCGATTCAGCTAATAAAGTGCTAAAGCTTATATTTATTTATTTTATTTAGAAGTTCGAACTCATATATTTTAAAACTAACTATTAGACAACAGAATGCTAATGAGCTTTTAAGGCATTCTTAAAGCATATATATTAGACATTAATTATAAATAAATATATATATATATAAATATATCACACAGTATTATAATAATCATAAATATATATATATATATATATATATATATATATATATATATATATATATATATATATATATATATATATATATCAGATCTAACATTTTAACAACATTTTTTGCTACTTAAGCTATTCCAGTTCTCAACAAATGAATAATTTGCAGTGGATTAATCTTGCGATTCAGTTGCTTAATTTCAGCTCGTGTCATTTTGCGCTAAGCCTGATAAAATGTCGATGTAACTTTAAAAGACAAACAAACAGAGCGTTATTTTCACATTGCCATTGTCTTTCGCTCAAATGGAGCAGGAGGACACATAAGGGAGCCGAAGCAGACGCTATTCATAGCTGTATCTGAAATTACGCTGTGAAATGTTAGCCGCAATTTGTTTCGCTTTATAATGAGTTGTTTTGTACGCTTAGCGAGGCGCCGACAGGGGACACCAGATAGCAGACCAGTAGACTGCAGACCAAAAACGAGCAGCAGGACCACAACAGGAGTAGCCTGAAATATGACCTCGTCTCGCTCGGATTTGAGAGCTACGAATTCGTAATGTGAATGTTAATCTGAATATTAAAGCTGCTATGGGCAGCTGAATAACATTCTGCTACATTCCGAAGCATTTGCAAATGCTTTGGCTACATTTCATTTTGCATGCTCCAATAAATCGGTCCATGTTAATTGCTTATAATTAATTTGTTGCCTGATTTTATGCTTATTTCTTAATTGGGTCAATTAAGAAAAAAAAGGCACAACAATTTCAATTCGAAAATCAATTAAATATGCGCACTAAATTAAATTTAATGGCTCCACTAAGCTCGATCAAATTAAGCCGATTAAAGCAAATCTGCGAAGGGTTGAAGGGGCAGAGATAGATAGAGAGGGATGGAGAAAGAGGGAGAGCTGGTTTGGAATATATAACGAATGAATATTTGATTTTAAATATATGCACGATTGAACTTTTATGGCTTATAGACGCGCATAATTGCTACGCTAATGCGGCCTGTTAATGGGTAAATGTTTTCATGTAAATGTTAATGTGAATTGCAGTTGAGATATGTTAATGGGAATGTGATTATTATAGCTCACTTTTTATACAGATACAACTTTGTTTTATAGGAGTTTTTTGTCTATGTAAGTAAGATATAAGAGAGAGATTTTAGTTGGGAATACTCGACTGACAAATACCTAATTCATTGGGGATTTTATTGAAGAAACTACAAACTTGAGATTTCTTACAGCTATGAATTTTTATATCTAGACATATATCTCTATATAAAGGAATAACATAATGCGCACGCTTCAGTGGGTGTTAGTTCAATCGGCTCATCTGTAGAACACAAGACCCGATGAAGTCTCTCTTTCCTCAAAATTGACATGACAAGTAGAAAACCAACCCACTCTTTTCTGTATATTCTTTGAGCGAGTATAAGACATAACTTAATATAGTTATGAACAATTAATAGTCACAACAAAAAATTTAATTGGCAAACTGTTAAACTTATTTCCACAAAAGTTTACAAAGACTGCAACAGATTGTCTATAGATATACTAGATTAGCCTTCTCTCTTCTTCTCTCTTCAAATACCCCATGCTAATCTTCTTTCCGCGCTTCTCCAGCTGCTGTAAATAGCAAAAAAGTTGTTCAACTTTTCCATTATTTATTAAACAACTTGACTCTTAAAGTGCTCAGAAACAAAGCTCATCAGACTTTCAGTTCGCTTTTCAGTTCGCTTTTCAGTGCTTTTCAGTAAAACCAACTCTCTATTAAAGTTCCTTTACGAGCCATATTTCATAATTACTTAACAGCTGTATGTGTTAAACATAAACTGCCGTTAAGAACAGCAGAGCGGAGAGTGCAGCTCAAAGAAATGCAATTGCTTTAAATAATCATTAAAAAGAGCTCTATAGATGATATAGGGAAATAATTTTGGTAGCTGTGTTAAGCATAAATATATAACATTAATAAGTTAACAATTGAATGCGAATTTACATCTCTGATTAGCCTTTATAAATCTTAGAAAATTATGTCAATGTAAATTTGTCAAGTTAACAGCTGCATTACATGAAGAGAAACAGCTTAACAGCTCTTTTGCATAACAAATGCGACAATATTATACAAAAATATCTGCTAATGAATGACTCACGATAACAGATACCTGAAACATGAAAAGAAATGGAAAGAGAAATTGCCTAACAGCTCTTTAACATAGTATATGCACAGCTGTTAATGAAAACCTCTGTTAATGCTAATGCATCAAGTGAACAGCTGCTTAACATAAAGAGAGCCTGTCTAACAGCTCTTTAACATAAGCCAAACCATATTTGAATAAATGTTAATTTGAGCCATAATGCATGTTCTTATAAAATCTCTCTGCTTATATACATATACATATATTATGATCCCAACCTGAAATCTCTATGCATTATCTAGATAATTATTATAAATTTTGCACCTTCTGCTCACCAAATGTGATTAGAGAGCGTGACAAATGAATATTATATCATTTAGTGCATTATTAATTACGCTCACTTTGCAGCCAACAGAAATGTGAAAAAAGAACTCATTTATTCATGCTACATGAAAAACTACCGAGAGAAAAACTCAAGCACAGAGCACACACATAAGTGAAATGTCTTCATTAAGCTTTAGAACTCCATTTGCACAACATACAAATGGCTGGGCCAACGGGTGCGAGGTGGGTGGTGCGGTAGAGCAGCAGCAGCAGTGACTAGGCGAGAGCTGGGTGAGGGACAGAGGGGCTGGGGGAACTGGGAGAGGCCAACTGGGTGTTTCAGTTCGCAGACCGCAGCAAACGAAAGCAAACGGCTCATTGCGTTTCAATGGCAATCGCTGGACTGTAAAGGTTGAGCTGAGCAAAAAACAAGGAGAGAGAGAGAGAGGGAGACGGAGACGCTGGCGGTGTGGTAAGGTCTGCGGCTGATTCGGTGCCTCGACTAGGCTGTCATTTCCGTTTCCGTTTAGACTTTTCATTTGCCGCGCCGCAGCAGCAGCTGCTGCTGCAAAACCAATCGAGGGCAAAAGTTTCAGTTTTTGACTGCGCCTTGATATACTCTACGAAAAGGATTATGATGTAATGAGGATTAAGTAGAGTATTGATGAACAAGAAAATGGATCAATTTATGCACTAGTGAAGCTGTTTCTGGGCTTATTTTGAAGCTACATTTGTGACATTTTATATAAAGCAAAAGATTCAATTCTAAATGACTTGTTATATGACTTTGAGCTCCTGCTTAAATTCGACTCCAGTGTTGTCTTCAAGCTCTGTCAAAGTCTGTGCTGTTTCATTATCTGTCCAATTGCAACATGATCCATGATCGAATGGCACAGTTTATAAAATATTTGAACAGCTGGAAGTTATAGATGGATTAAACAGCTGCTGAAGTAGAGTCATTTGAAATCACATGACTCCTATTTACAAGAATATATAGTATATATATAAAATATATGTGTATACAAGTATATATGTATATATCTGCATCGTAACTATAGCAAACACATTATAGGCATACTTTGCTGTGTGCCACTCGTATGCTGTGCCTCCTCTTCAGTTGCCTTGCTTTCATTTACCATTCTTTTTTTTTTTTTTTTTGCCTTTGCCCCAAAATCGAAAAAAACAACCTCTACCCTCTTGATCTTTTGCCTCAAAAAAAAGAAGCCAATATAAAAAGAACAACAAAAACAACAACAACAACATAAAGACAACAGACAAATTGTCAGGGAAAAGTGTCTGGCTCGGGTTCATCGGGCTTAATAGCTCATTTGATGCTGGTCAGCTAAATGGAATGCCAAATGATGGGCACTTGGCTCAAAATGGAAAGAGCGAAAGCAAAAAAAAAAATAAAACAAAAAAAAAAAAAAACAAAAAAGAGTAAGTAGCCACGCCCCAAAGCAGGAAAAAGTTTAGATTATTATGTGCTTGTTAATTTCTTTTTGTTTCATGCTTTTACTTTAATGCGCTTCATTTCATTATAAAAATTGCACAGAAAATTTAGCCAAATTTTTCTTTGGCTCGCTATTGCGTAAGCATTTCCCTTTTTCCTCTATTTTTAATTCTGTATCATATATAAAATTTTACGTCAGTCCTTAGTATTTTTTTTTATGTGTTTTGCTTTATTCAGCTGTCTAAAGAGGTCTTGAAACCAGCAACCCTTGAAATATTCATTGCATAGCTTGCAGCGACACAGGACACGTCCACAGGACACACAGCGTTAATTGTTGCTGCTCATGACAGAGACAACAGCAGCGGCAGCAACAGCAGCAACAGCAGCAACAGCAGCAGCAGCAGCAAAAGGAAGAGTCTAAAATGGCCATGAAAATGACTTGGCTGAAATTGAAAAATTTCTACTGCATGGCGAGCAACAACGATTTTTACATAAATTTTGTTGTGCTTTGCGAAAGGGACGAAACAGGCACTGGCAGCAGCACTTGTTCAATGGGGTCTCTTAATGAACTTGAGCTAACCGAATGTAAGGTACTGAAATACAAACACAGCAAATCACACACACGCATACACACACACACACACACACACACACACACACAGAGTTGTGCAAACGAGGAAATCCGCGGGCTGCTTCGCTTTTCATTGCCCAATTTGGTTTCGCTCGGTTCAATTCGGTTTGATTCAGTTTGATTCAGTTCAGCTCAGTTCAGTTCAGTGTAGTTCAGTTCATTTTCTGTATTTTTAGCTACTTCACAGATATATTATTGAAATGCTATATACATAAGTATGATCCTATATGGAATAAAAGAACTTTCATTAGTTCATAAAAAGAGTTAAAGAAGTCTCACATATTCTAGCAGAAAGCAAAGCGAAAAGACAGAAGAATGCTTGAAAATAAATCATATAAATTATAATAAAATGCGTGAACAATAAAATTGAATACTAATATACATGATAAATAAAAAAATAATCATAAAAATGAGTATAAATAAATGAAACTATTTTTATATATAAAGATGAATTTAAAAAATGATTTTAACAATATAAAACAATCGCTTGAGTCCACAAATTAAGAGACAAAAAAATAAATAAATAAAAAATAAAGAAAATAAAAAAATTAGACAAGCAATATACAAAATATAAATATCAAATAATGAAAATGCATAATTAATGATTAATGAAATGCATAAGCTATAAAACTATATAATAAAAATTATTAAGAATAATAATTAAACCAAATAATTTAATTTTTAAGTTTATAAAAATAAACAATTTTAAAAGAACAAAATATATACAATTTGTTAAATAAAAAAATACAGTATATATATATATAAAGGGTTTTGCCTGCTTCCAAATTAAATACAAAAATAAAAAATATGAAGAATTATAAAATATAAATAAAAATAAATTGCAATTTATGTACAAAATGTTTGAGCTTTTTTATAATTATATGACTATATATCTACATAGGCTATGTATAGTCTACATATGTATATTTATTAAATACAAACATATGTAATATAATAATATTTATTAAATGCAACATATATGACTACATTCATTTATATAGAAAATGTTATGAAATTGCCCTCGCAATTTGAGCGCCTTTTGGACTTGAGTTACTTACGGCCCAGCAGAAGTTTTAGCACAGGATCAAGCGAAGCGAAACGTTTGTGTGTGTGCGTGTGTGTGTGTGTGTGCGTGAGGGACCTAATGAAAGCGACAACTGTGACGCAAATGGAACGATTTGAGAATAGAGCCACATATATTAGAAGCTGTTAACATATAGTACACTGCCCACGCATACACGCACGCACACACATACGAGTGTGAGCTGATGAAAAATGCGCAATGCAAAAGAAGGTCAAAATGCAGCAGCATTACGAGCGCCTATGAATGAATAGATGAATGAATGAATAAATGGCTGAATGGATGAGTTGGTTGGTTGCTTGCTTGGATGGATGGATGAACTGAAATGAATTGAATTTGTTGAAAACGCATCAATTCGAATTCAATCAAATGAAAATAATCGTTATTTAACTGAACTGGAAAATTAAATTTGGCCTTCCAACCTTTTTGGGTTTTCCATTTGGGTCTCGCTTTTGTTTTTCTTTTTGTTTATGCGAATTGACAATTTTTGCCATTCTTGTCGATTTGTGAGCTTTCCTGTGTGTTTTGCTTTCAATTAGTTTTACATATGCAGATTAAGAACTGGCTTTGTGCTTCTCTAATTGGCTTTTGAGGCAGGGTACAACCGGAATTTGTCTTAAAAATTGGGAGAAGAAATTATGAAAGCAATTCGAGCATAAATGATGAAATGTTATTTACATATATATATATATATATATATATATATATATATATATATATATATATATATATATATATATATAGATTTTTTTATATTTCTTTTGTTATCTAATTGCAATTCATTTTGATTTATTTTATTTTGAATTTTTATCATATATATATTATTTGTTTTTAAATTTTAACAATTGATTCCTTTATTAATTTGTAATATTTTCGGTTAGAATTATTTTAGATTTTGTTTTATATAATTATAATTTTGATATATAATTTTTGTTTAATTTAAATAATTTTTCAAAAAATATTTTATGATAGTTTTTATGATATTTTTATTCATATATTTGTATAATTTATTTATTATTAATTTTTTTGAAGAAATGTTTTATTTATTATTTGAGCCATATATTTATATATATTGAAGATTTTTACAAAAGATAATAAAGACAGGACTACGATAACAACTGACTTGTGCCCGGATATATTGTAATCTTAGCATTAGCTTCAGGTACATTTACAACAACAACGATGAAAGAAGTTTTAAAGTCCATGATGTTGAAATATGCAAAGCTCCGCTGACGTTGCCTGCATAATCAAAAGGTGCGTAAAAAAAATGCCAAGAAAAACAAGAAAAAAAAGAAAGAAAAATGCTAAAAGTTAGCTAACAATCCGAATGCCATGTAACGAACTATAAAAAAAAACCACACACATGGATATGAAGGGATGCACGACAATTGCTAAGCCAAGGGCGAGGGGGTGGAGCTGTGGGAGAGATAAGGAAAAGCCAAGCGAATCGATGATAAGAGTAAACAAAACGCATGTGGAAGCCCTACGTAAAGCCAATTAATCTTTGCTTTGATGCAGACGTACACACGCACACACACACGCACAGGTGGAAAGATAACGGTTGCAACACAAAACATGCAACAAAATGTTGCATGATTGTACCCCAGTCTTGTTTTCTCGTTCGTAGCCAATGGCAATCATAATCCTTTTCATTTCCCTGCTGTCCAGTTGCAGTCAGCTGTGTAATGTGCTTACGTGCTGACTGGAATGCAGCTTATAGCTATTGCTTTTTCTGTTAAGGGGGCGTGGCAGTCTAATGAATGCCATATTGCGTATACGCCACCATTGCCAATAGCCTAGACGGACCTTGTAAGAGCCGAAGCTTAATTCATTGATAGGCATATCATCATCTAATATCTTTCATGTAGTAAATTACTATGAAGTCAGTTGAGACAGGTCTATGGAAGTGAATTTAATTGAGAATGTTGCTTAATGACATAGAAATTCATTTTGCTTGATTAGAGAAAGGCCTTAAATTAAGTAGTTGCTCTATTGCCTGACTAAATTGCACCCATTTGTTTTTTCAAACATCAGCAGTACGATTTAATCAGCCATCGATTTTTATCGATTAACCTAAATCTATGCTTCAGTACCAACCAACTTTATTGATAGGCACAGAATTATATACATACAGCTTAGGGGCGTCGCATATCGCAAATACGATATATTCCAAAGTTATTGAGTTAAAATTATTAGCTTGGTAGAGCATTAGCTGGTCTAGACGTAAATAAAGATAGATATGTAATGCAATTGTAAATGACTACACTTTCGGATATATTGATTTTTGACTTTATTCCACACTTTTTGGAACGCGTATTACGCAGTCGGTCATGCTCGTCTACAGCATTCCCACTTGCTTCATGTTCATTTCACTGAAATATCTAATTCTAATAGCAAGAATTCTCGAATTGTTTAAATCAGTCTGTATTGTGCACCTGGCTTACTCAATTGTCTCTCTCCCAGCAACACATATTTAGCCCAGTCTCATTATTGAAATGGGACCTCCTCCATGGTCTATTTATTTGACAACATTTTACAATTAACTGCAAAATTTGTAGCGTGACAAGGCGGCAACTGTACTGAAAGCCACGCCCCTAAAAATAAACTTTAGCTGCCCCTATTCGTTTGTTTTGTCAGCGTAGACAAGACAAGAGCAGCAGGGAGAGAGTGGGAGAGAGACAGAGCGAATCATGTGTGTGCGATATGTCAGGCATTAAGTGAAATTTAAACCTGAACGCCTTTTGGCATGTGTGTGTGTGAGTGCGCATGTGTTTGTGTGCGTATGTGTGTTCCTTATTGTTGCCTTAGTGAAATTTAATTAATGACAAACAACTTTTCATTGTTTTTCATTCTTCTTTTTTTTGCGTTTTCGTTGTTTGTCTCCTGTTTTGCACGCGCCGGAAATGTATTCACATCCGTTTGAACAACAAATTTTCCATTGTTTCAATAGGGGGAAGCCTGGCTGTGTGTGTGTGTGAGTGTGTGAGTGTGCTGTATAGCATAATTACAGACGCCTTGAAGCCATACAATATGACCATGCCGTGGCTCAATAAAGGACTCCTTCTGCCACTGTCCTTGGCAGGCCGTCAGCTGTTAACAGCGCTGGCAAAGGGTCTGCAGCGATTAGGGCACACAAACTTATGGCCAGACATGGCCCAGCATTAGGCCCCAATGGACTAGCCATAATTGACAGCTGCGCCAACGATACACTTGACCTCGCACACAGTGACTAGCCAACCCCATCCACCCCCACACAGCAGCTGCTGCTGCTGCTGCTGCGCGTTTGCATATTAAGCATTTAGCTGCAGTCACAACCAACCTATACAAGCACATCCACACACACACACATGCACAGAGACGAGCACGCACACAATTGCAATTGACCGTGAAATTGTTGGCAACTGCAAGTTGGCCATGATTGAAGTGGCCATCGCTGGCTTTCAACTTTGCACCATTTACCTGCTTTATTTATGCTCTCTCGGCAACTATCTAAAGGAGTTTATTGGCTGTGCGAATATCAAAGCAGTGAGGCCTGGAGTACATTCTGAATTATGTATTTAACACCATAAGCCCCGATAAAACTACACTGAAAATATAAGTATTTATTCCTAAATTTACTAGATGGAATACTAATAACTATGGATTATATAGACTCTATAGACTTTATAGATTATATAGTCTATAGACAATACTTATAAACTCCCATTGCAAATTATTATAACTAAATTACCCGCTTTGCAGACTATTCTCACAATGATATCTAGTAAATTTTCCCATATAACAATATCAAGATTTAATTTCAATATAATTCTCTATAGAGTATCATATCATCCTTTAAGCTCGGCTGCAACGCTCAAGTTTTTTTCGTACGCTGCCCGCACAGTCGACCATAAAATACACACACTCTCCAGGTAAGCTTTTGAGGCGAACAAAAGTAAAACAGTTTATGGCATTTAAAAATAATTTATGATATTCTGCATGAAACTTGTGAAAACTTTGCTAAAAGTGTAAACAAAACCGTGACAGTTAAAGGTAGCTGAAAATACCCTAAAATATATAATAATAAACCTTTCTTCTGTTAAGGGAACGGAATGCAAATTCTAGTCTAATCTTATATATAGTCAAAGACTTAGTTAAGGAGATTAAACTATAAATGACTATAGATTTAATTTGTTCAATAACAATGTATTATAACCTATAGCTTAGGTCAGCTATTAAAGACGGACTACACTTAGAAAAAAAATAGCTAACTATTATATTCAAGAGAAAGCAATGGAAACTTTAATTCAATATAAAATATTTATTTTTAAGCTGCGTTTTTTTCTAACTTATATTTTAAAGCTACTTGAAATTCTTATACAATCTGCTATTGTTTTGTTGGGTATTTGCAGCTTTCTATGCGATTCTCATATAGAAAGGGTTTTTTTCCTATACAAGAGAAATGCTTCTTAAATATACAAACAAAATTTGGCTCAACTTTTGTTTAATTGGCTGATTATTTAAAAGGATGTCAAAGTCAGATAATTCAGCAAAACTGCTAAATAAAATTTAATAATTTATTGAAAAAAAAAAAGCAAATATTAAAAATAATAAATAAAACACATATTTTTCTGTAAATTGTTGCCACATTAAAGATGCTCATTTTTTTATATAATATACAAAAAAAAAAAAAAAAACTATAATCTGAGCAATTAATAAGGATCTCTAACTGGTCGTAATGAAAATCAGACAACTTAACTGTTGAGAATCGCATAGAAAAGCAATGCTGCAAGCAACATTTATTATATACATTAACGTCGTATCTCTTACCGTTCATTTAGAATTTCTTTCACATTTTATATAAATTTTAAAAGCATTTACAATCCCTCTTCAGTCCTCTTCCTTCAGTGGGTATCTCAGAGTGCAGCTAGAATAGCTCAGCTCTGGCTGAGCCGTGTGGGCACTCAAATGCATTGCATGCAAATCCCGCAAATAGTAACAAGTTGTTTTTAGTTGTTGTAAAGTTTGTTTTTCCATGAATTTGCCATTTTACCCTCCCATCCATCCCCCTCTCCCTCTCTCTGTCTGTCACTTCTATGGAAAAATTCCCCCATTGCATTCAATTATTCACACTTGGCCGCAAATCAAACAGATTTGCAAATTATGCAAGCCGCCTGTGGTTAAAGCGAACACTAGGGGGCGTGGCAAATTTTGTGGCCAGGCTAATAGTTATGTAGTGACAATAGAGAGGGAGAGAGTGAGGATGGATGGAGAGGGAGAGTGTGGAGCATAGAGAATAGAGAAATTTGAGCACTTTGTAGAGTCGACTTGGACTTTGGCAGAAATTCGATGTTGAGCCGTCAGATTGAGGCTCCGAGCCAAATTTCACAGGTTTGTTCGCTGTTAAATGAATCAGAATATTGGCCAAGACATTGTTGCGGTTTGGCCATGTTGTTGTACGTTGCACGTTGCTCGATGCATGCCCCCGCTCCGACATTTGTGTTGCATGTGGGCCATTGCCACAAATTTCAATATGCACATTCCTATAAGTTAGCTCACGGCTTTTGTATTCAATTCTGGCGTGCCAAAAGCATTTTAGCATTTAATTAACAAATAACAAACATGACTTCGAGTCTGGCCTTAAAACGTGTTTGCGGACAGCTGCTAAGCGTCGATAATCACATTGATATCAGGATAATATAATGGGAAAGGACTCAATGACCCATGTAGAAGCACTTCAGGCAAATTATAAATAGCCACGTCGTTGGCAAGACAGAAGCAAACGAAGAAGCACCACCAAAAGTTAATCATAAATTGAAGTAAGTAATGTAAAAGTAGAACCTGAAGCGGCTGAAAGTAAAATGAGAAGTTAAGTGAGAAGGAATTGAACACTAAAGAGAGAAAGAGTGAGGCAGAGAGAAGCACAAGTATAGAGAGGCTATGCGAAAGGGTGTAAGAGAATAGAAACACTTATGAATGGGGAAAGTAATGGAAATTGGTAATTATGAAAGGAAAATTGAGGCGAGCTCAATCCAGGGAGAAGCAAATAAACAATTAAAAAACGATCTGATATGATAATTGAAACGAAGACCGAAGAGATATTTTACAACTAACAAAATAGAGAATGATTCTCTCATCAACAAGGAATAGAAAATTGATATAAGCAGTAAAATGGAAAAAAGAGAGATGTGTAAGGAAAACTAAAGCGAGAAGCGCATGGAAGAGTATATAGACAAAGAGAGAGAGAGAGACAGAGAGAGAGAGAGAGAGAGAGAGAGAGAGAGTAAGAGACAGTTAGTGAAAGAGAGAGACAAAAAATAAGAGTCAGGAAAAGAGAGAAATATATATTGATGTAGGGAGTCAAAGAAAAAAAGGAGATAGAGGGATACAGAAAGAGAGAAAGAGAGAGACTAAAAATAGTCAGGAAGGTAAAGGTAGGTAGAGGTAGATAGAAAGAGCTAGACAGAGAGAGAGAAAGAGCGAAAGAGAGGGAAAAAGAGACTAAAAATAAGAGTCATAGGCAGAGAGGGAAAGAAGAAAAAGAAGAAGATTGACGGATACAGAAAGAGAAAGACAGTGAGAGAGAGAGAGAGAGCGAGAGAGAAAGAGAAAGAGCGAGAGAGAGAGAGCGAGAGAGAAAGAGCGAGAGAGAGCGAGGGAGAGAGAAAGAGAGACAACAGTAATAACGAATTAAAGAAATTAAGTAAACAGGAAAAAAACAGAAGCTTTCAGCATTAAAGACAAGAGTGCCCGAGGCAAAACAAAAAGTCAAGTACAGGAAAACGTCAACTCTGTGCCATAATTTGCTTTTTAAAGCATAAATTCTTACTGTAAAGTACGTGTGTCTAAAAATCCAACAGACATCACGCTTTAACCGAAAACTTCAACACGTTCTTAAGCTGTGGGTTCGCTTCTTGTATAAATTTGATTTGCCCCATGTTAAAAAGTTTTGATTTATTATTGTGTCTACAATTTATCTAATCAAAATATCATTTAAATTTAAATAACAACAAATCTGAGAGCACTTATTCGCCTTTTCTTCCACTTCTATTTCTCTTTTCTTTTCTTGCTGTTGTTGTAAATTGTTGTTTGCTTTGAACTTGTTGTATTCATGGAAATTTATCTACGGCCTAAACACAACACCCACACACGCACATACCCATACACCCACACACATAGAGTCAGCATGATAAATGCGAGTTTTCTTTAGCTTTGTTTGTCTGCGTTGAAATGCCTAAAAATGTGTTTGCGGTTGCTTTTGAGAACTGAACTGAAAAAAAAAAACATTTGCCAGTCACGATGTTTTCCTTTTGCGTGCCTGAGTTGGGTATTATAATTCTATGATGGTTAGTGTAACACCCACAAGGATGACTGCCGGCATGATACTCTCTCTCTCTCTCTCTCTCTTTCCCTCTCTCGCTCTTGTTATGATCTAAGAATATGTTGTAGGAGACTCCATTTCGATTATGAGTCGAGTGGCGCCGCTCAACTACTTGTTGAGCATGAAGGCTGCTAATGATGTATGAAATGTTCTTATATATATTTTGATAGCTGTATATTCTAAAATAGAACTTCAATTCTCTTCGAAGCATTTACTCTCCCTCACTCTCTGCCCTTCTATGTTAATTAAGTTTCATAACCAAAAATCGCAGCCAATATATATAAGTGCAAGAAGCGTAATATTCGTTTCACATTCTTTTAAAAATATTGACCAATCAAAATGCTGTAAATATTTTCCTAGAGCATTCAATATTCGCCTAGTCAACAAGAATTTTTCTCATTATTTTTGGTTTTTGGATTATGTGGTCTTTTACGTTTTGCTTACTTATGTTGGTGTTGCCACCGAAATATATGTATTACCGCAAAGAGTGGAGAAATGGGAATACCTTTATATATGTATGTATATGTATATATATATATAGTCTGGGACTGACTTACCTTGCCATGTTGACGATATGCAGCTGCTCACTTTTCCGTGCCCTCCAAGCAAAAAATCAGAAGACGAAGCAAATTGTTGGCGTTTGAGTTGGAGGCGAGTCTTAATTTTTGGCCCTCGCAGTGTTTGCCGCTGTGCGCGTCCTTGAATCAGGCTCGAAATGTCATTGAGTATCTGGTCGTCGTCGAGGGGTGAGTTGGCATGTTTACAATGCTCAGGTCTTGGCCGCAAACTAAATCAACATTCTTTGGCAGCACGGCGCAGCAGGCGGAGCGGGGAGCGTAGGAGAGAGCACCCACACACGCACAGAGTCTGAGATAATGCTGATGATGCTCTGATGATGATTACCGCAATTCTATCAGAGGCAGTCACTCCTGCCCGGCCTGACTCCAGCACAGCATCGTTTATCTCTGTCGCTCTGGTCTGGTCGGCTGCCACTATCTGATTCGAAGACTTTTAATCCTGATTGTGAATGGGAATGTGAATGTGAATGTGGATAGGCCGTGCGCTACCTTGTTGCGTGATTGAGTTCGGATTTATGCCTTAAGTGTTGCTTGGGGATTTGCCCTACAGCAGGAGCCGGTTGCCTGATACGGCCTATGCTGCGTATGCTCAATATATATCCACACACACACACACGCACTCAACTACTTGTGTGTAGGTGTAACTGTGTGTATCGAGAGCTATTTGTTTTCGTTTTGCCTTTTTGCAAGCATTTTGATTGGAGATTTGAGATTTGAGTCCAAACGATTCGAACGTTTTGCTCTGTAAAAGAAGAGCAAAGAAACGAAATAACAATATAGACAGCAAACTTTATTTTAGTTGTGTGTGTGTGTGTATTTTTCTGCTTTATTTGATTTGCTGCTTTACATTTATATTTGCATTTACATAAGCACCAACATCATTAATATTGCAAAGGCATATCAATATATAAGCACTCTGCTGCCGATGATTACTGTGTGCGCGCGTGTGTGTGAGAGAATGTCTGCAGCCCTGGAGGAAAGAAATCATATTCAAAGGCAACGAGCTTCAAGCATCAAATGCCTGATTATTCAGTGAAGTGATAAATATATGAAAATAACTTTAAAATATAAAACAGTTAAATCAAATAAAATTAATAACACAAATAAAATATATCGAAAGAAACAAATTAAATTAAAATACAAATTATTAACTTATTACATTAAATATAAAAAAAAATTAGTAATATAAAATATAAGTTAACACAAAATATAAATTATTAAAAAATTGAATTAATCTACAAACCTACAAAATATAAATTATTACATCAATAACATTTTTTATTTAAATATGTTTATTTCATGCATTTTTTCACAAGGCTTCCTTCTCTGTTTTCTGTTCTCTTTTTTCCTTTTTCTTTTCGTTTTCGTTTCTTTTTGTCTGCTTTAAGCGCTTCCGTTATTTCATTTCCTCAACAAATTTGATGCGGCTTACATTTATCATACGCCGCGTGTGCTGTCACTTCATGCACACGCACACACACACCCTCACACTCACACACACACACAGTCACACACATGCAGATTGAACCACATAAATCTCCCTTTGGGAATTGCCATTCAAATGGCAAATGCAATAATAATTCGCAGCTCAAACAACTTGGAGCGAGCCGTAGCCGTAGCCGTAGCCGTAGCTGTGGGCGATGTCACAGTGTTATATATGGAATATTGGGGGGCGTTTGACATCCCTCAAGTTCATTCAGTTTGATTTGTTTTGTTGTTTTCAGTGTTGTTTGCATTGTCGAGGCGTTTATCATGCTCAGGTTCATGATTGATTATAATACGGTTATTGATTTAGCAAAAGGTCTGAGGCAGGCCCATCGCACACCGCCCTCCAAACTAATCGTGGTTGACTGCAATTCGAGAAGTGCCTGACTGGGCAGGGTTTCATGCGGTTCAATTGTAAAAGGGCGTCAAAACAATGCATGCAAAGCTCACTCAGCTCCCTCAGCCAGGACAAACATTGGGGGCACTCACACCAAAATGAAAGGCAACATTTTTTTATAGCTTCCTGAAGGGTGTGTGTGTGAGTGAGTGTGCGTGTGTTATCAGCTGTTTGCTGCTCGTGTTATGACTGTAACGGAAATGTACAAGCAACAACAACAGCAGCAAATAGCAATAAAAATAACAGCAAAGCAGGAAGAAAGCAGCCCAAACGGAAGCAGCGCCGCCGCTGTCAAGCAACACTAACACACTAACCGATAAAAATAGAAAATACCAAATAAAAAAAAAAAAAAAAAGAGAGAGAGAGAGAGAGAGGTAGAGAGAAAAAACTTCAACTAGCAACAGAGAAGAAAGCAAACTACTCGACATATACGTAATATAACAGCCCCAAAAACAATGGCGACGAAGTTGGCGCAAAATAAAAAATAAAACAAAACGAGAAAAAAGTAAAAAAAGGGGAACGGCTGACGCCTCCCCCTTGGCCAAACAAAAGCCCTTTGAGGTGCAGCTAGACAAATCAGACAAAACAACAACAATAACAACAACGGCAACAAAAAAGGCAAATAGGCAGCTGGCATTACATGGCAGTTGACAAAGTAGGGGTAGTCCCTTCTGAAGTGGAAAGCGCTAAAATATGTCAGTTGAGCACAAAGATAAATTGCCTGAAGAAATTGTTTGAAAGTTAAATTAACATAAATTTTTTATATTTTTAATTTGTACATATATATATATATTTATATATATTTAAAATATTATTTAAAAAAATAATAATAAATAAAAATGTATATTTTATTTTACATTAATATTTTTTTTGAGTTACTTTTTTAAGAAAATCAAAATATATTTAAGTTAAATCAAATATTAATTTAAAAAAAATATATATATATATATATTTTTTTTTTTTTTTGAAAATATTGAAAATATATATATTAATAAAAAATAATAATAATAAATAGTTATAAGCAAAGATATTTATTTACAATAATATTTGGCATTTACTTAATTTGAATACAAAATTAAGTAATTTAAAAAAATAATTTTACGTTAATTTAAGAAATAATAATAATTATTATTATTATTATTTTATACAAAATTTAATACAAAAATAACAATAAAAATCATTAATAATAATAATAAATAAAAATAAATAAAATAAAAATAAATGAAATAAAAATAAAATAATAATAAAAAAAATAAATAAAAATAATTATAATAATAATTAATTTATAAAAACTTTAGCAAAAAAAAAAAACAATAAAAATCGTTAAATATATTTATTTACATAAAATGCTCTCACTTAATTATTTTGTTGAAAAATAAGTACATTTTCTTCCATTTATTTTTGAATGCTTGCTTTACAAAGGAACTAATAATCAGTCTCATAATAATTCCAACAAACAATAACAACACCAAGATCAATAACTCGAATGCTAATAAACAATCATAAATATTCATTTGACAGGCATACCCCTAATGCTGCCACTCGTCCGTGTATATGTGCGAGCCCTTTGCGGCTTATTTGGGGCCATGTGGCGCTCCCTTTTTGCTGTCGAAAGCAGCTGCCATGGCAAACAGCAAAACAGCGACTCTATCAAGCACACGCACACACATACACCCATATATATGTATATGGTAACACAAACATTCACATTCGAGTGCGGCTCTGCCATCAGCGAAATAGTCGGAACAAAGCGCTCGCTTATTAGTATGCAAAACTGATAATCAATACTGAGTACTCGATGCTTTGCATGAGTACTCAATGCTCGGATCTAAAGTGTGGCTATTATGGCACATTTATGCTGGTCTCTGCACATTTGCATACGTGTTTTGGGACACTGTGCAGCGCACAATCACCCAACCACCCAACCACCCGATCGCCCAGCCGTGCCCAAGCTTATGAAAAAATAGAACTTTGTGTGCTCGAGTCTCGAATTCACTTTTCTTTTTTACATTCGTTGGAAAATTTATGAAAAAATGGGTGTGTGCTAATATGTTCTTGTTGTTTTTGTATAGGTTGTTTTTGTGTAGAACACCTTGACGTGTCGGGGGCAAAACTTTCCTAGGGGCAGCATGACATCTCCTTAAATATCCTGTCAGAGCCAAGCAAGCAGTTGATCAAAAAATATTTGCAAAGTCGCAATTTAATTGAGAGAAGATGGTTTCAACACATATTGCAGGCCCTTGGGGAACTGATATGCGATAAGTTTGTAAGATATATATAGAAAATGTTGTACAGAAAATAATAGTAATAGGAGTAAGTCTTGAAATTTGTAAAATATTTAAAGAGATTTCATTTGGCTTGCGATTTTTTTTAAGAAAAAATAGATAGAGAATATAATAACTGGGATTTAGAACGACGCCTCAGGGTCCCTCAAATTGAAGATAAATAGTAGAAGGTAGCTTAAAAATGCCTAGCTATATTAAATACCATTTAAGCCAACTTAGCATAATAAGAAAACTTTGAACTCCGTTACTTGGCTAAAAAAAATAAATAAATATAAACAAATAATAAAATTTTATTAAACCATTTTGAAAACTTTTTAAAGCAAGTGTAAGCCAGCTATAATGATTACAAACATATTGAAGCCTTAAGACAATATTTGTATATCGCATTGCATTAAAACAAATTGTATTGGGGTCTTCAAGCTTATGGGAATACTTGGAGATATAAAAGGCATGAAAGCCATTTGCTAGCAAATATGAAATGAAAATAAAGTGCGAGCCGCTTAAGCTGCAAAGGCTTAACTAGATGACTGATAGACCACACACACATACGCACACACACACACACACACACACAGACGTGTAATCGAAATAAAGAGGGGAACATGATTTTATCGATTCGAGTTGGTAAGCCTTTTCAGCTCAACAATCTGACCAGGCTGCATGCCATATATAAGAAAACACATGGCTTATGCTGGCTTATTGCACCTTGAGCGTACACAAACACACACACGCACACACACACATACGCGCACTCAGATGAGTGTGTGTCAGGCTGATGCCGAGTTACAGAAAACGTAGTATACTTATGTGCGCTCTCATTGTACAATAAGACGCTTAATAATAGTAAGGTGCTACGTGCAAATGGTTACAACTAGTAATAGACATAGGCACAGCAAAGCTAACACACACACACACACACATCATATACAAGTACTATGAATGTGACAGCAAGTGGCCAGGGCCAAGACATGAAACTGAGTCGCTTTCCCAGCTGAAGTTGCGACTGAAAATTGGCTCATGTGTTATTGTTTTTACAGTGTAGAAGTGTGTGTGAGTAATCATGTGTGTGTGTGTGTGTGTGTGTGTGTGCGTGTGCTAGTTGCCTATTAGCTGTTGTTGTTGGCTTTGCCTTTGCTACTGCTGATGTTTTTTTATAATTACTTGCAATGGAGGTTACGCCGTCTCTCTCTGTGTGTGTGCGTGCGTGTGTTATTGTTGTTGTGGGCTTTGGCATTGTTGTTAAGCATATATAGCGGTAATTTAATTAACATATATAAACACAAAAACACACGCACACACACCTACATATGTTGTGTGGCACGCTTTGGGGCATTGTTATACTTACAAAGCGATTGACGACTTTAGCCCTTGTAATCGATATTTCAATTAAAGTTAGCTTCTCATATGCACAACAAGTAACTGTTTTTATTTTTATAAAGAACTACATCGGATGTATTTATATATAATGTAAACAATGTAAGCTTATATGGGACCTTTCAATTGTTTTCATTTCATTTAGTTTACGGTTTGGAAAGTAAGTTTTTTATTGTTGACTATATTATTGAGTAATTTTGCAAGTTATATTTATATATATATACATATGTTTACATACATATATTTTCATATACATATATAATAAAAAATATTTATATATTATATATATTTTTTTTTATTATATAAACTCTATTGGAATTTTCAATTTTTATTATAATGTTTTTCTTATTTATTTATTTTAGTGTACATTAGTGTAATTAAATTTTAATAGACACATTTATTATTATTTTATTTTTGCCAGCAAAAATGTATTTTTTGTTTCATTTCAACTATTATTTTAAATTAAAACTGTATTTATTTTTAAGGACTTTTTGTATTTTACTACTTCTTAATTTGTATATATTTTATTTTATTTCCTGTATGCTTTTTGTGTAAAGCTTTTATTTCTTTTTTTCAATTTATTAATTATTTTTCATGATTTTTTTAGTGAAATTTATACATTTGTGACTGGTTTTTAATATTATATATAATTTTATTTTTATTTCAAAATATCTGTTTTTTTGGTTTTTTATGCTTTCAACTCAACTTAATATTTCAGTTCAAGTTTATTCTATTTTATTTTAAGTTATTGTTTACTTTGATTATTATGCCTCTTTAAATGTAAACACATTTTTCATTCAATTTCGCACCTGGTTTAAGCTATTTTTGCACTATATATAATTAATAATATTTCTTAGAATATATTTTAAATTCTTTGTGGTTATAATGAATTTATTTAATTTTTTACCAATTTATAAAATATTTATATATAATAACATTTTTAAAATAGCACACATTAATTTGCCGCTTTAATTTCAATTAATATTTCTACTACATTTGTTTTGGAGTACAAAAAACACGCATTTATCTAGTCTAAAAGCGCGACGCATGCCGCCGCTAGTTGCACGTAGCGCGTTGCATGCAGTTGGGTTGCGAAATTGGTAGCGGTAGACAACCGTTAGGCGACGCGTTTGGCGAGCGAATAACAAACAAAGCCCGCAAAACACAACGGCCACAGCGGCTACTACGAATTGTCGCCAGCCGTGTCAGTGTTGCCGTGCTGCAAGCGGCGCATGCGCAGCGCACGGAGAGCGATGGCTGCTGACAAAACATCTGTGTTTTTGTTATGCTTGGCGTTAGAGGCGGTGGGCGTGGTGGGCGAACACATGTGCGTGTGTGTGTGTGCGTGTATATGTGTTGCGGCTGCCAAGACGTTTCCCGGAAATGAAGCAAACAACAACAATTAAATGTGTGCTCTGTCTGTGTGTGTGTGTATGTGTGTAGTAGTTATTTTAATTAAAATACATATGGATATGTATACGATTCGTTTGCAATTTGTTGCTGTTGTCAAATAATTGGAGCGGCAATGACAACAGGACGAACCATGTCCTGCCAGGACATGTTTTGCGATACATTTCAGCTGCAAATGAATTAAAATGACAGTGACAAAAAAAAAAAGAGAAGAATGTTTGGTGTGCGCCGGATATGCATGCAATGACTTAACAACCATCGAGCACAGACACCGACACACACACACCGACACACTCACACACACACACTGGCGCAGTTTTGCGCCTAATGTCAAGGTTTTTTGGCTAACGTTCAATATTGCGCTGGCACGTGGCGCTGCCTTTGCAGCATGGGGCAGAGCTACAAGCAGCCCACCAATCACGCTGCTCCCTGCCACATGCAGCGCATGAATGGACACAAAAAGCGGCAATGCAAAAACCCAAAAGAAGCACAGAAAAAACTCGTGACGAGGGCCACAAGCAAAAAGGTCGCGATGTTGCCTGCGCCGCTTTTCCAATGTCAAGTGCAAGCGGCCAATTGGTGTCGCAGACATGACAAAAAAAAAAAATAAGAAAACTAATGAAAAGTACTAAAGGTCTGAAGGTCTGTCGAGATGCGCTGTTCACGCTGCATGGCAAGAGTTGCTTAGTTCAGCAGATTTTGAAACTGTAAATTGATATGCAAAGCAAGCTGCAACAAAGTGCTTTTCAAACTGTAACTGTTTTTTGGCAATTGTTATATATAAATATATATATAATATATAAGATATCAGATATCATATACTGCCACAGAAATTGCATATACCCCATTTAGAGCATAGAGAGTAATGTCAAGGCCAGTTTATATATACCCCATTCACACAATTTACACAGAGTATGAAAAGTGAGCAATAGAGCAGGCCAGGAGCCGTGAGGAGGGGCAGAGGCTCGCCTCCACTTAACATGCAGCATTGGCAACGTTTGCCATTAAGGACAAAACGGCGCTGCAAGTGACCCCCAGCAGGCTCTCACGGAAATGGACGTAGTATCCATATTTTATGTGTCATCGATTGCATTCTCATGCGAGTTGAAATAAGGCCCGCATCAACTCTTTTAGCCAGCTGAAAATCAATTTGTGCATGCAATTTGTGCTAATTTGTTGAGTATGTCCTTTGGCAGTGCTGCAGTCGGTAATGGCAGCAAGGATATGTGCTTGCATATATATTCATATAAATGGCATATTAAATACTAATTGAGCCTTTGATTGCCATTACACATTCACCTTCAATTGTCCAATCATAACGACAAGGATTACAGTTATAAGTTATTTTTAAAACTGACTATTAAAGTTCATGTCGTGAACGACTTTTCAATTCGAATTCATGACTAATTTACAGTTGGCTTATCGGTTTTTTTTTTTTTTTTAATTTTATAGCTACGCAAACCATATGCATGACACATTTTCTAATTCAAGTGTATGGATTACAGCAATACCCCAAGGTATTGTGTCATAGAGCAATGTGCTAGGCTGGGTCTGATGACACTATGAGAAGCTAGTTGTTTGTTATTTTCCTTCCATATATTCTGATCTTCCTTGTAAATTTCACATGCAGTTTAACAAGCAACAATACCTCATATATATGTTGCAATGGAATAATTTATTATATAATTAAATTATATAATCTATATATATATATATATGTATATATACTCAATCTTCATTCCAAATATTTGCAAAGAGAATTTATCCACCAAGAACCAAATTTATAATGTGATTTAGCTGCATTGTATTTAAGAGAAATTTAAATGCAATGCTGTAGTTTTTTAAGGCTACAAACTGAAATGAAATTAAGTTAAAAGTTTTATAAGCAAAATAAGTATACCATATTCAATCTAAAGTTCACATGAAATATAACATGAAGGAAAATTCGTCAATAAAATATTATTTGATTGATGAAACTTAATAGTTTTACAATAGTTATCAATTTTTAAAATTTAAAATTGAAAGGTAAAATAAATCTAATAATAATAATAAAGATATACTAAAAATCTAGATTAAAATAAATTCACATTAAAGTTAGTTCAATCAATGCCAAAATACTTTTTAATGTTTCAATATAATATTTATTCATTCATTGTGTACTTTTCCTTTAAGCTTAAAACATAGTATTTAGTTGTATTAACAAAATGAGTCGTGTTTGTTGCGTTTCATTTGCCACGAAGCAATTTGTTTTGAGTAAAGACTGATTAAATCCATAGAAAACACTCCACAAGGTTAAAACTTAACACTAACTTAAGAGTATGGGTGCGGGACGATACTTAAGAATAAGGAAATTCAATTAATGGCTTTCAGTTTTTGGTGGTTGCCCAGATTTAAAAAAATATATGTCTTAAGGAACGAACATAAATGTGTACATTACATGCTAATTAGCTAAAAGAAATTTGTTAGCCAGTGCTTAGAACTTCAACTGAAACGGAACTCTCCAATTCAATAATTAACTTAGGGATTGCATAAATAAGTTATAAATAGGCTTAAGAACTAGTATAAAATAAGATTGAAGAATACATATAAACAAAGGACACGACTCCATTACCACGTCTTGGGCAAACTGAATAGTCCATAACGATCGTGTGCATCGACGCCTCTCACGGCAAAGTAGTATCGCTGATTCTCTTGGAACTGATTCAACGTAACTGCCATGGGCAGGAGCATGGCCTTTACGTCGCCCACATGCCGCCAGGAGTCGGTGCTGGGCTCGTTGATCGTCTCCTGATAAGCATAAATCTGATACGTAACGCACTCAGCAAATCGACTGCCCGTATCCTCCAGTGTCCACGAAATAACTATGCCCGTGTCGTGCAAGCTGATGCGTATGACGGGCCGTGACGGCGGCAGCTTCCAATCCGGATGGTTGATCTGCGCCGGCGCCAACGGTAACGGTGCAGGGTGCGAGAAACGTGCACGCGATCCACTCGGCGGCGTATTCTCCGACCGTATCTGCATGCTAACATTCGAGCCAATCGACCCTCGCTGAGCTGTTAATATGAAATGACTTTAATGAATGCTCCACAAAATCCTAAATATGATTCACAAACATTTATCAAGATTTATAGAAACGAGTCTTATCCGAAGAGCCGTAATATTATACATTAAATATTTCGAAGCTGTATTGCAATACCCTACAAAAATAACATTATTATAATACCCATTGCTAGAGTATACGACATAAATAAACTGAATTTTAAAAATTCAAAATTCTCATCAATCATTGGTAGTTCAAAAATAATATACATAAGATAATGTACGAATATGGGAACATTATGAATCTACATAGAACATATTCTAAGAGTATTTGTACAGTTCTTATCAGAAATATCTCATCAGAGCTCAGAACACTCCCTACAATTTTCATACGACTATCAACATATGGGTGTTTTTAACGGATCTTAATATTATCCCTGTGATAAGCGAATGTGAATCGAGTAAAACTTAATATTTGTGAAATTTACCTGGGCCATTGACAATCTGTCGGGCCACAGCATTGGCACGCGGTATATTCATGGGCGAAACGCGCACCACGCTGCCTCCGCCGGGCCGTGCACTGCCGCCCATGGGGGACGCCTGCATGTTACGTTTGACGGACACGTTTGGCGCTTGCCGCAGTCTCGCATTGGCGCTGGCATCCATCGCAGCAGCGGCAGCAGCAGCCGCTGCATCATCTTCGTCTGTGAGATCGATGACGGCCTTCTCTTTGGGTCGTGCAGGCGCCAAACTGGGCTGGCCATAGGCAGCACCACTTGATCCACTATCCGTGGCACTTGACATGGGCACCGAAACGGTGGGCATGGGGCGTGCCTTGGTGTTGATGGGCTGCTTGCCTGGACTGCGACCAATGCGAACGCTAAAGAGAAGAGACATGGGATTATTTGCTGACAGCCGACGGGACAAGTCGAGTTGTTACTCACGGCAATGGCGACTGCTGCTGTTGTTGTTGTTGTTGCTGAAGTTGTTGTTGGTGGAGTTGCTGCTGCTGCTGCTGCTGCTGCTGCTTCTGCGTCATGTAGGGGCTCGGGTAATCCTTGGTTATGGGTTTAGCCGTAGTGCCGCGCGCTCGCATAGCCGCGGCAACAGCTGCTGCCGTCGCAGGAGTCACGCTGCCCGTGTGCTTCGACGCGTACATGGGCCGCGATTGGACATTGGGCGTGGTCGGCAATCGCTGCATGGCCTGGCCGGAGGAGCTTGCCTGATGACTGCTGGGCGTGTTGTTAACAGGCCGCTGTGGCGTCACCTTCTGCATACAACCACGACGCACCGGCGGCATGCCACCGCCACTCGTCTGCACGTAGGGTCGCGTTGCAACCGATGCCGGTGTGTGCTGCTGTTGCTGGTGTTGTTGCTGTAGTTGCAGTTGCTGCTGTTGTTGCAGCTGATGCTGCTGCTGCTGCTGCTGCTGCTGCTGCTGTTGCAGCTGCTGCTGATGCTGGGGTGGGCTGTGTCGCGGCGGTGGCAGCGACCGCATGGACGATCGCATTGGCGAGGTGCTCGTCTTTGGTGGCGTTGGCATTGTCGCTGTCGCCGCTGACATACTGCCCGCAGTATGACTGCTGGACGCGTGGTTGCGTGCCGCCTCCTCGCTGGGCTTCTTCATGAGGGCCATGCCCACCTGGAGACCTACAGCGCGTGTTATTCGCACCGGCGCCGTAAACTGAGCATTCTTCGTTTCCAGATCTTTGAGAACACGTTTGTGCACCGTTTCGAGATCAAGAAACTGCTTGGAGACCTCGGCAATCTTGCGACGATAGTTGGCCAGCGTGTTCTCTTGATTGTCGATCTGACGCCGTATCTCCGAAAACTCGCTCTTCACCAGCATGCTCTCGACGACCTTCTGCAGCACTAGCTCTTCGAGATCCTGACGCGTCATCTTGTCGAAACTCTTCCGAAAACTCTTCAGAAACTCCAAGCGCAACGGCTTAATGTCACTCTTCAGCTCCGGCTTGGGCTTGAGGTCGTACTCCAGTTCCTTTGACTCCGTCTTCTCCTCCTGCTTGATTTTATCTGCCTCGGTAGCTGCTGCTGCTGATCCTTCCGCTTCCTGTGGATTATCTGGAGCATCCAGATCAATTTGCAGTGTGCCATCGTTTGAGCTATTCGAATCGGAGTCATCCGTTTTCAATTTCTTGCTGGGTATAGCCTCTTTCTCTACGGGACTGCTGCTGGCCAACAGGCTGTGATTACGTTTGGCAACGCCGGGTACTGCTTCCTCTGTGGTGGTTGTGATCGTGGTACTGTTGTTAGCCTCCGCCTTATCATCGGTGCTCAGACGCAAACGCTTGACCGCAGGCATGCCAGCTTCCGACTCATCGTCCGCCTCATCGGCCACCATTTCCACGTCGCCTTCATCAGCCTCTGCAGCAGGTTCCGCTTCGGCATCAGCTTCAGCTTCAGCTTCAGTTGCAGCCTCATCTCTGCTCTTATGTGAGGGCTGTAGCAAATTGCTCGAATTGCTATCCCCGTCCTCGCCCAAGACAACTTTTGGCTTCTCCAGCGTTTTTTGTTTTTCAAACTGATCGCAAGCATTGTCTGAGTTGTCAGCTAACAAGTCTCTACCTAAAGTTCCATTCGATTTCAAATCGTTTGGTTTACTCGGAGCAGCTTTTTCATCATTTTTGCTAGATTCCTCCAAAGGTTTCTTTTCTGACGGCTGCTCGTCCTCATCCTCCGACAAGAGCACGACCTCTTCAACCTTTTTATCAGCCGCTGGCATATCTTTGACAGCTTCCGCTTTACTCTCACCTGCTTCACTCTCTTTCGATCCTGTCTTCTCAATTGGCTCAAAAAAGATCACCTCATCATCTGATTCGGCTTCCCTTGTCTCAGCTACCATGTTCTCTGAAGCTTTGCTCGTCGCCTGCTCTTCCATTTGCTCGACTTTCTTCTCGCTCTCATCGTCCAAGACCCCATTTGAATTCGGCTTGGTGGGCTCTTCAACTTTGTTTTCCGATGGCACGGGATCTTCCTTGTCCACATCTTGATCTGTCTTGGCTTTCTCTTCCCTAACTTCATCAGCTTCCGCTGACTCATTTTCTAATATTTTGTCATTCAGCTCTTTCTCTTTCTCATCAATTTTATCAACCTCCATATCTGTCTCTGCTTCTGCTGCTTCTTCCTTCGCAGGAGTTTCAGAAATAGTTTTATCATCAGATGAGTCCAGGTCAATAATTGATTTTTCTCCATTCGCTTTTTCAACGACAGCATCCGTCTCATCATCATCATAGCTTTCATCTGAGGTTATGTTTTCTAAGTCATGTTTGCTTAGCTCTTTGGGAATTGGCTCATCAGTTTCCGCATTTTGCTGCACGGCCTGTGTTTCAAACTCGTCTGAACTAGAGATGCTTTCCAACGCGTCCAAAAATACTTCATCATTCGAATTTATTTGTTCAGATTCCTCTTGCGACTTTTTTGTTTTCGTGATTTTCTGATCCTTTTTAGCATCTTCTTTTGTTTCATCATCTAACATATTTTCATCAGTCGGCACATCCTCTTTCACTGTTGTACCGATCTCACTTTCATTGATATTTTGTTTATCATCAGTTTCCTTTAAATTCTCTTCCTGCTCTTCTTCAGGTTTCTCTCCAACTTCAGGTAGATCAGAAATATTAAGCTCTTCCACGCTGTTTTGTTGTTGTTCTTCCTTTTGCTTTGCTTCGGCGCCGATCACATTTGTCTCTACTTCATCGATCGCAGTGTTGTCTTCTGCAATGTTATCGATATCGGCATCGGCAATCGGTTTGTTGCTAGTTTCCATTCTGATATCATCCTCATCGACAGAGTCCTTGCGATCGCAGTCCACGATCGAACTAATTTTGTCCAGCAGAGCATCCAGATCGGTACCGGCATTGTGTTCGCTAAGCACGTCATTGCCGGCATCGTGATCATCACTCTTACCGATGCTATCGATAGGCGACGTTGCCTTAATATCGTTATCTAAGACGTCTGCGACCAAACCATTATGAATTTCCTCATCGATAGTTGACTTGCGGCTTCCCATGTTTGTATTAATATCTAAAAGAAAACTTTATTTGTTTTCAGCCAAACTTAACGATTATATATTGCGCACATACCAGGGCTGGACAGCTTATCAACTTTATGGTCCAGCTCGGTGATGCTACGGATTAATTCATCCTCAGTCGACAGCTCCCTTAACTCAACGTTCTGTGTTACTTCCATCATATTCACGCGTTTTATAGTATGCTTTCAGTTGGAACACATTGAACTGAGATGAAACGAGAATTGAAGATTATAATAAATAGATTTTGTAGACGGTCTGACAACACTGTCAGCAAAGAAGTGGCAATCCTAGACTAACATAATAATTGACCTAGCCCTTATAATCAATAAATGAAGAGGAAAATATATAAATTATTGTAACGACTCCCTCTTTAAAAATTAAGGCATGCAAATAAAAGCTTTTCGAAAAAAGCTTGCCAAAAAGCTCTTCGCTTTAGTTTTTGCTGGCAATGAAACTAAAATTTGAAATCAGCTGAACCGGGTTTCGATTTTGAGAACCAAGTTGAAAGTTTGGATAGGCCAAAAACAACGGATTTGGAGAAAAACAGAAGTTCAAAGAGAGAGGAATCTCTCTATTTTAGTTAAGCTATTGCATAAATTGTATTACTCAGAGAGATATATATCTATGCACATATAGTATAAATCAACTGATTTTTGCGTGATATTATATAGGCTCTTTCGGGTTTCGGTATGTATCTATAAATCTGCATACCTAACCGGTGTGCTTGTGGTTCGGTCGGCCGGTCGGTTGTTCGTTCGCTCGTACATATGCAGTCGACGCGACAACAACAACAATACACAAGCACAGCAAAGAGAGCGAGAGGCCGCAGCGCAAGAGATGTCTGCAATCGAAACACAAATTCAAAGCGAACAACGACAAAATGTAGATGATGAAGAAGAGAAATAAGCATGTATAAAGCAGGAACATGTGATAAATGTTTGAAGCCAACATAGAAACGAAACAAAATGAAAATGAAATCAACAGAATAAATAAACCGTTGTTAATGCGAATTAGAACTGAAGGGATTTTCGATAAATCCAAATGTAAGTCTAGTTAGCAAAAGTGAGGTTAAGTTGAAGCGAGTTTTCAACGATTTTATATAATCGACTTACACGATGCCCAATCTAGACTAGATTGATTTAAGGTTTACGCCTTGCAACAAATTGACACTAGACTCGAAAGAAATCAAATTATTTGTAACTAGATTTATGTGCGAGTTCAAGGCAACACTAAAACAGTGGCCGAAGTGAACGCGAACGCGAGCGCAAAAAACCAGCTGACGGGCAACGGCAACGGCAACGGCGACGGCGACGACATTTAAATTATGAGAGAGAGCAATACGAAATGAGAGAGCGAGAGAGAGAGAGAGAGAGAGTAAGGTAGCGAGAGCATGGTTAGGGGGCAGCGACCCAACTGCTGGTTTAGGGCGTGTCAAATTGGATTCTGATAACGTTCTATAATCATATTTCCAAAAGTTTTCATTTTCTCATTATTATTTTTCCTAATGTGACATCTTAAATATGTCCACTGTGCGTGCGACCCCTAACTACAAATGCGCTGCGACGTCAACAATGCTGGCAACTATATATGTATATATATATATATACTACATATGTTTATTAGTAAATCAAAAATATAAGAAAAACAAATTGATATTGGATAGCACTAAAAGAGGGCATCTTTTGTGTAAAGTTTCGTAAATTAGAGAAAGACTTTTCCTAGCAAGTTGGCAGCGCTGTTGGCTGAAAGATAGTTTATATATATATGTATCTCTTGGAGAGCGGGTAGAGGGGTTGAAGTAGCACTACTGCTGCAAGAGGGGATCTTCGACTACGTCATTATAGTTTTTCCGCCAAATGCCGATAAGAAAATGTAATGGAAGAACAACAATAACAAGACACAAAACAAAAGCAAAGTAAAACCAAAAATTAAAGTTGCCATAAATTGGCATTTTACAAAAACGAGCAATGCTGCGTATTGTGCGAGCGAGATGGCTGATGAGAGTGAGCTATGCGTGTGAGCGGTACAGCTCTATGCATTACGATATATCTGCGTAGGTAGTTGGTCGGGAGGGAAGGGGAGGTAGATGGGGAAGCCAGAGTGAACGGGTCACAGGGGAAAGGGGAAGTCGAGGAGATGAATTAAACTATTATTTGGTATAGAAAAATGGCAACAAAAATGTAAATTAAAACGTGTTAATGCAATGCAGAGCGAGAGAGAGAGAGAGAGAGAGAGAGAGAGGGAAGAAGAGGGAGAGCGGGCGGTAGGTGGCAAATTGTTGCGTTTAGTCTAAGATCCGCAGTTTTTTAGGACTTGAGAATGTACCTAGGACTTTTGGCAGGATACCGGTTTGTAAACAGGTCTAAGGCACTCCAAAGAGGCGGGCAGGTGGAGGCAGCGTAAGCGCTTGCAGCAAGAGAGCAAGAGATAGGTGGATAAAGCATGAGAGTGAGCGAGAAGGGAGCTGCGCAATTTAACGTTTATACGAGGTACAAATATGTACATACAATATAATGTATATGATATATTTATATGTAAGTAATCTATAAGAAAAATAAAAGTTTTGCTCAAAGCCGAACGACAGTCGTACGACGAGCCGTACCGACTGAAAGACACCGCAGCAGCACAGTGAGAAGCAGCAACTAAAACAGAAGTGAAAATTGTTTTTTTTTTTCTTATTGAGGCGTCGGCAGCCATATTTGACATCTAAAAGTAATCGGCAGAAACAGGTCTGAAGTTGGCTATAGAAGCTATAGAAATCGGTAGTAGTTGACTACGATTATGTTCTGGATACATCTTTCTATATACATGAACGTAACAAATTGTACTCTGCTTTTCGCTTTCTCTGTCTATGTATAGAAATAAAATGAGAGTAAAAATTCAATTTATTTTTATTTCTTTCTGCTAACTGATAAATATGTTGTGTATGACGAACTTTGGATGCATAATAATATATTTTTTATACATATGCATATGTAATGGCAACAGCATGATGTTTGGACTTGTCTTAGGAGTTATGTCTATTATAGCTGTTTCGCTCTCGCACACACAGACACACGCACACATCTATACCTGCGTTTACTTAACTAGCCGTCTGTGTGTATGTATAACAAGGTTCGTATGTGTGTGCGTGTATATGTATGTATATAATTTTGCAGCGCATTCACATTCTTTTTAGGTTACGTATCGATTTTAATGTAAAGTGAGGTTAGTTTGAAAAACATCCAAGCCCCGGGGAATATTACAGATCTATGCAGTGATATTATATACTATATGATATTATAGCAAAAATATCTATCGATCCCAGACAGACACATTTAGCTACTCGCGTAGTGGCAAACGCAATAGCAAAAGCAGACGGGGCAACAGTCTTAATTCGTTTTATTGTACAATTTAATATCTTTAGGGATGCCAAGTGTTAGCAAAGCATAATGTTAGTATATATATTATTTTGTTTTGCCTTTATATATAAATATGGGCGTTAATGCATGATTATGTGTTTAATTACCATGCACATGGTATATAATAGGGTTGCCATCATCATCGAATCTCAGATATGTGTGTTATCTGCTGCAGGTTACCTTTGAAATGGAAGGACAACACATAGATATGCCAGTCATAAATCGGATTCGATGTTTACATTTGTCCATTGGCCACTTAAACTAAAAAAATATTGTATTTACCGGCTGCCGCGGAGCCATCTGACAACCCTACAAACTCAAGCAAGTATCTAAAAAGTCTCTCTTTATATGTCCGAAACTTGAAACTATGGTCAATATGTTGGAAACCCGCTAAAAACTATTGTATATGTATCAATATGTTATTGTAAAAGCTAATAACAATAATGATAACAAAAATACGTGAAGTAGAGCACTAGCAAGCATTCTTAATGGCATTCTATAGACTTACCTCTGGGAATATTTTCGATATTTTCTAATTGCTGTTAACTTAAGATTTCTTATTAAGCGTTTTTGACATGTCCTACGTTTTGAAATTGTATATTTAATAGTTTAAACGGTATTTTGTCGTTTTGTTTACACCGCAGCGTATGCACTGCTGCCCTGAACAACTGGAATACCAAACACAGACTAAAATCTGAGCAGACAACAACAATTGCATAGAACCACGAAACAGTTGGAATGTGCCTGGTTCGTGAACTGTTTAGCTAGCTCAAAAGCACTGCAACAAATGAACAGATAACAAGAACTTTATATATAAATATATATATATATACATAAGTATATATAAAGTCTGCGATATGCGAAAAAAAAATCCATTCAATAATAATTTATTAATTGAATATAAAAAAAATAATATTTTTGACGTGTGAGTGCTCAGAAAATGCATTAAACCTCTGATTAAAATTGAAAACTAATAAATTGTTTTATTAGGAAGCATGCAAATTGCGGAAGTTGTTAAGCAATAATTACTTATCAAATTAGAAGAGTCAATTTACCAAGTACCAAATATAGTCATATTCATATTTGCAAATCTAGTTCACCGCAGCACAGCTTTCGCTTACTGCAGCTATCAGCCCTGGCAGTGGTGTTTCAAAAACTAGTTCGTCCGCGAACGAACTACAAATAAAATGAAACAAAACAAAAACATCTGTGCGGCTTGTAGGTTAGTTTTGTTTTATAATAAATGCAGTAAACAAAGTTATCAGTTAAAATGAGTAATTTGATCAATTTTACGCTCAGGCATGGCGCCAATTTCCTAAAAAGACACACACTGCAAAGCCTACGCAGTACGGTGCCAGCAATAGCTAGTAAACTGCCGGCTGCGATTGCGCCCATTCGCAGCCAATCGACCAAAGCTGCCTATGATGTGAGCACAAATGTGCAAAAGGATATTGTATTGTTTAAATATGAAAATCCGAAATTCTATAAGATGCTCAATATCTTTGGTTTGTGCCAATTTGTGTTCTGGACGTATTTATCGCATTTTGCCTTCACGACGCTAAAAGATGCGCCCGTTGTGGAAAAACCTGGCGAGGAGCTGAAATGGTATCAGCGCATAAATCTTGGCGAGAACAAGTATAAGAATGGCATTACTATATGCTGTTTTTTGGTAGGTGAGTGGATACACCGTCAAATAAAACACTTCACAGCATTGAAGTTGTTGCCTTTTCAGGCTATGGAATTTTGTTTACCGTTTGGATGTTTACGTTGCGGTCGGTGCGGTTTCTTATTCTACGCAAGGGCGGGGACAGCGTCTCCTTTGTGACCTATGGACCATTTAATCGCAACCGCATTATGACCGTGCCACTGAAATACATTTCTGCGGAAGAATCACGTGAAATGGCCCGCGTACAGTTGCCCATTAAGGTCAAGAACAAGGCACTGTACTATGTACTGGATATGCGCGGCGAGTTCCGTAATCCCCAATTGTTTGACTATACTGCAGGACTAAAGCGCCGCCTTTGAAATGTTTTTGTTTTGTTTAATTATAGTTTGTAAATATACATATGTAAGCTAATTTAAACCTAAACTCTGGCTTAATAGATGGGCTCCGGCTTTTGGGTGAGCAACAATCCAAAACGTTTCTTGATGGTAATGCGCTGTCTGGAATATTTGTCTTCAGGTGAAAAACGAGCTGGGTGTGCGGACAAGGTGGGGCGGCCATCCTCCGTTCGTTTCTACAAGAGAAGGTAAATTAGTCCCATTCTTTATTTAACCTTTCACTAAACTTACCTTCAGCGTATAGATGCGCTCACCGTTGTCACCAATTGTGTACATAAGATACATTTTTAATAATTTATAAAATGTGTGTCTTCTTCACAAGCAAATATAAACACGTGTGGCGTGCAGTGCTGTACAACGATAAATGCCGCTTTTCACATTGAAAAATATCGATACTGATCGAATATATGCGATAGCTAAAACCCAAATATCGATATTAAAGAGAATAATTCCTATTGCTGCTGCTCAGCACTGTTTTTGTTTATTCCTACGCGGATTGGCGCTTCAATTTGTTAAAATTTTAAATAAAATATAGATCATGTCTAACAAAGCGGATAAACTGCTTAAACAGGCTATGCGTGAGCAGCAGAAGCGTATTAGGCCTGGTGAATGTCAGAAGTATGTACGCTTGGTACTAGATCAAGGACTGCTGCGTATTCCCTGGGGCCAGGAGCTTCTTGAAAAATTAAATAATACGGATTTAAAGTATGAAATACGCAGTTTGCCTGCACGTAACTGCATTACCTGGGAGCGCAATGTCGGCCAACAGACTCTGGTAGCGGGCGTCGAGTTAGAAGATGCTTGGCACATGGAGCAACAGGTTCTGTTGGTCTATACTGAAACGGATTTTCAGCGTGCACTCAAGGATCACAATTTGAGCTGCATAGGAGCAAAGCTGCACGATGCATTTCCTGCACCCAATTGTCAGTTCACAGTGGTTGTGCCGCGGCAGCGCCAGAGCAAACACAGCCACGAGGTGAATGCTTTGATTGAGCTGCAGCTGCTGCAGAATTTGCATGTGGAGCAACTGGCTCAATCGCAATGCCAGGAATTGCTATCACTACTGCAGCGTTACACCAAAGCCATAGCTGAGTTGCCATACAAGCAGCAGCGGCAATCAATTCTGGGCAGCTTTAAGAAATACCTCGCCAATGATAACAAACAATGCGTCCGCGTGGAGCAGGGCAATGGCTATGGACGTCTCTGGCAACAGCATCTGAATCGCTTGCCACTGGTTACACTTGAGGTGGCCGAGTCCATCATCTCTCAATATCCATGTCCCAAGCGCATGTTGCAGCATTTTGAGGAGGATCCGGAGGCAGTGCAAACGTTGGCGGATATCAAAATCAAGCGCAGCAATGGACCACAGCCTCTGCAGTCGGAACGAAGGATTGGCAATGTGCTTAGCAATAAGTTGTATACTCTATATACCACCAGGGATCCGAATACTTTAATATAGAAGTGATTAAGGTGAGATTAAAGAAGAGAGCTAGGACTATAGTAAAGTCTATGATCTAAGTAAATAGTAAAGCCTAAGCTAATCATCCTTTCGAATGTATTGAGAAGTTAGGAGAAATTTTGCTTGTCTAGGGATCTAAAAATATAAATGTAATGATACGTTGATCTGCACTAGGATTTACTCTATATTCCAAATGTATTTTCATACATTATAGTTATAGCATATATATACATGCATAAAACAAAATCGTGGGTAGATCATCAATGGATCATGCATTGTTTGAGTTATATAGACTTTAGGCCGTTTATTCAGCTGTTCATTTGGTTTTTGTTTTTACAATCGATCGCTTAGGTGCTTAAATAATAATTATATACAGTTCGCTAGTTCATTTATCTTTATATAATATAGTATATATATATATTAAAAATCACAATATTTTTTATACGCATTCCTCTTACAAATGTACATCATAATTGTTTAATTAGTTGTTAAGTTCTAGTTTGTAGTATATGCAATCGTGAACAATTTGTTGATAGATATATACTTCGATTTGGCGCGTAGAAAATACTATTTTAAAATTACGATTTTACGAATTTGATTTATATATAAAATAACAATATTGAATTAAATAAAAAATTACTTTGTTTTTTTTTTTTTTTTTCTTCTAACTTGATTATGAAGTTATTGAATGAACTAGAAATACATATTAAATATATATATAAGTAAATAATTATTAACATTACAGCTAAACACACATAACTAATAAACAAAGAAAACAGAATTTGAGGATGGGCAGGATTTGCGTTGCCATATGTTAGATAGTAGTCAGTCCGTTCGCAACTCTGTCTAGAGCGTGGCCAGAATGCGAAAGAAGCCCAAGCAGGCCGAGAATATGGTCTGTCCGACGCCCCAGAAGAGCGCATAGATCGGTGACATGGGCAAACTGGAAGCGACGTGGACGAATGCAATGACGGCGCTGCTAATGATCCCGCTGCTGGCGGGCGATACAAAGCCCATCACTAGAATCAGTATGGAAAAAAAGCGTCCAAATTTGTGGCGCCGTAGCGTCACAAAGGCAACCAAGGCGGCGCAGGTGTGTATAAATATCGATGAGAAGAGTGCCCACAGAAAGATATGATACCACATCTCACGGAACGTGTTAAGCCTCGACTGTGATCGCAAACCGACCACATCGACTATCGCATCCAGCTCATCGGTATCGTAGGGTTCGGAGTACATGACCAATAGTATCGGCAAGCAGTACGTATATATATAACGATAATCACGTATTCGTAGAATTTTGGCTACAATTGTTGGAAGTATCCTGTGATTGAGTTGAACTTGTTGTCGTCGTCGTTATTATTGTAATAATTTTTTTTTTGTTTGCTAATTATTGCTTTTCCGTTGCAGCGACTCCTCGTTTTGGTCATTTGTAATTTGTTGTTGTCGTTGACTGTTTAATATGCACCTGCTGTAAACTGTAGGTAAAGCACAGCACATTGTTTCCAAATGTATTTAACATTGTCAGTAAACCTGCAAATGGAAATATTGTAGGGAAACATATACGTATTAGTTTTATCGACCTTTAGGCCCATCGCATGGCAACTCACATATACATACACACGCACACGCATGCATATAAGCATATATGCTAGTTAATTTGATCCTGTTAGCCGTTCCCGTTCCAGCTAGCGCTCCTAAGTCTAATGTGTTGTTCTGCCCTTGTGCGATGAATAAATATTTTGCTTTGTTTTCGGTTTTGGGACAGGCAAAACTGGAATCGATTAAGAAGGCCACACCAAAAAATCGCACTTGCAGCGGCAGTGTTTCACCAACTCCTAGCTAAGCATTTTGTGATTAGCTTTTAAATGCACAGCGTGTTAGTTTGTGATTAGTATTTGCATTGCACTATTGATATTTGCTTGATTGATTATTAAAATGTTATGATTAATATCTCTATTTTTTTTTTTTTTTTGTATCACTATAATGCGTTCTGTTTCACATGGTAACGTAGCTGGAACGCTTTGGTAAATGAACCAACCAGATAAGCTCAGCTGTTTCATGAATGAATCGATATATGGCTATCGCACAATTTGTTTAGCTGTTGCATTAATCGATTGCCGTGCATCTTTTGAGCTGTGTGCATCACTAGTTGACTCGCGGGCAGCTGATTTTTGCGTTTCGTGCGTGTGTTTAATTTCTGTTTAAGTGTGCGTCTTCAGCCCAGCCGGAAAAAAACTTAACAACTTGCTGAACAACCTATAGTAGTGTTTTTATAATAGTAAACTAATTAAAAGTAGGTAAATCATAATATGAACAAGGAGCAAGACTATGCCTCAGACAGCGATGAAAGCGACGAAGATTTTTGTCTAGAGAACGAACAAGATGCCGATTCCGGCGAGGAGGAAGAGGAAGAGGACAGCGAAAGCGAGTCGGATAACGAAGACGACGCCGAAGAAGGCAGAAAACCCAGCAAAACAGCAAAAGGCAAAAGGAAAGACAAAGTGAAGAAGAAATTAATAGATACAGGAAATTCCGAACCGGGCGCTACACGTAGCACACGCCAAACCGAACCTAAAGCGAATGGGCGTAAAGTTGCGGAAAAGGATGAATTGGAATCGGATGAGGAAGTGGACAAATCGCGTTCCGATGCGCTCTGGGCTGACTTTCTGGGCGATGTCGGTGCCAGCAGCAAACCCGCTATAAAGCAGCAAGAGGAACCGTCACCGGTAAAGCAAGCACAGAGCCCGCAGAGGAAACCCGTCAAACAGGCAGCAGAGGTTCTTGATTTTGCCGGCGAACAAGTGATTGTGGGTAAAGGCAATTCCAGTTCCAGTACCAGTTCCAGTTCGAGTGTTAAGGAGAACCAAGAGCAGCGGGCAGCTCCACTCACTCCGCGTGGCTTCACTGCCGGCAAACGACCCGCCGCCAATGGAGGTGGAGCCGGTGGTGGCCTGGGCTCCCTTCTCAATCAGCTTGGTAAAAAGAAGAAAATGTCCGTGCTGGAAAAGTCGCAACTAGACTGGAAATCCTTCAAGAGCGAAGAAGGCATCGACGAGGAGCTGCAAACACACAACAAAGGCAAAGATGGGTGAATAATTGCGAAATTAAATTACGAAAATCTTGATTGATTGAAGTATACTTTTTTGCAGTTACTTGGAACGCCAGGACTTTTTACAACGCACCGATCTCCGGCAATTCGAGATAGAGAAAAATTTGCGACAAACGCGACGTCAAAACTAAAAGGAAAACTCATTCTCATCCTCCCACACAACACATTCTCGCTCGCTCTGCCCACACACATACACACACATTCGTAAACGTCTTTCTTTCGAGTAGTGCGTATATCTAATAAGATATATCATTTTATGTATATAATTGTATTTATATACTACTGTTCCAAGCACTATCGCCTCATCTAATACATTCAACTCGACTATTTTAAAATGTAAAACGCTATAAACACTGAAGAGCAATGCATATATATTAATATAACAAGAGATTAAGCGCAAGCTGAATTACTGCAATTCCCAATTGGTTGATGACATTTGGCTCTTTCTTTACTTGAAGAGATTATGAGGCATCTCAATGACATTATAACATATAATTGCTTGCAGCTGATTAAGTAAATAGATGTATGAGATAGATATCTCCAACTATTCCTCAACAGTGAAGCCCACGCGTTTGGCATCGCTGCGACTTAGGTGAAGGAACAAGCCGCCCAATATGCAGCCCAAGCTACCAAGGCCAATGCAGAGCCATCTAAACCAATTGTTGGCATTCAGCACGCTGTATATAGATGAAGATGCAAGCAGTTAAACATTATTCCAAATACTTTTACTTAACTCACGCAAATATCTTCTTATGCAGCAGCTGCGTTATCTTTTCATCCAGCTGCAACGACTCTTCGATCCAGAAGAGTGGCATAGCCAAAGGACGCAGCTGCGCCATGGTGGGCACGTCCTTAACTGGCTTAACTTTCAAGCTGAACTGCAAACGATTATGTACAGAAAGCACCGTACCAGATATCTATGGGAGGTAAGAGAAGTTGCAATGTAAAGGAGAGCAATCCTGTTAAATCAGTCTTCGAGTCACCTGCTCGAAGATCATTGTGCTGGCATGCTTAGCAGCTGTCGGCGAAAGTCCTTCCACTTGCTCCACTAGCTTTGGATCCGCTTGATAAAAGTGCGGCAAGGATGCCAGTAAAGGCGTGCCGCTGCAGCGCAGTAGATCCATAGTGCCATCGGCTGGACAATCACCGGGATAATCCGTGCAGAAACAGTGCAAATCCGGTTGCGTCTAGAGAGAAATTTGCTTATTATCTAACAGTGAGATTTGGCTGGATTTCTAAACGGACGGATTACTCGATCTCACTTACGCTTGGAGAATCAAAGCTTAGCTCGTATCGTTGAGCTGGCAGCTTGTTGTATTTGGTTTTGCCCACAGCCGTGGGTGTCAGGGAACGACAGAGCTGTGCCGAGTAGCTCCAGAGGCCGTGCTGCGGTTGCATGAGCGGTGCAAAGATGGTGCCATCTGTGCCGCGCAAGCGATTGCAGCTGCTGCCGTTTATCTCCTGCCACACCTGCAATTGCTCAGCCTCGTTGTAAGCGAGAACTTGACCCACTGTCAGCTTCTTCGAGCCGGAGGTGCGCAGCACCTTAAAGCGTCCGGCATTTGTGTGATTGCCCTGAAGAGGGAACAGAATCTTGTTGTTTGGACAACTTTTGACACTTTTGCACATAAGAATCGACTTGCCGCGCCCATCAGGGAGAATTTATAGTGCGTGGCATTCATAGCCACAGCGCCAGGCACGGCTCCTGCTTGCAACTGCTGGCAAATGGCCTGAACGGCGGCGTGGTCTGAGCCGCAGTGGACGTCGATGCCAGCGTAGAACAGATCCTTGAACTTGGCTGTTATGAAAGCGCTTTGAGGCTGGAAGATTAGATCCAGGCCTAGGGCAACAGCGGCCTGCACCTCAGCTGGCTGTGCTAGGTTGGCAATGGTCAGGAACTAGGCGAGACGAGGTTGATTAAGTATGGAGAATTCTGTGAAATTTAAAGCTCACCTGCAGCAAAGGATGCGGCATGGTTATCAGCTCCTCTCCGCTGAGCCCCAAATCGGGCCGGAATTGAAATGTGTTGCGCATATTAAAGCTGATTGCGTTTTCTGCCTCAATATCCACGATATCATATTTGTCTTTCCACTCACTATATAGAAAAAGATGTCCATAAATGTTGTTTTTGGGCAACTGCTGCTTACTCATAGACAAATGGACCCACTTCCTGTAGCTGCGGCTTGCCACCGGCCTCAATAGCCCCTGCATTTGTAACATTGAAGACGTAAATCTTAAAGCTGAGTGGAAAAGGCATTTTCTCCCACAGCTGACGCGTCTCACTGCCAGGCTTCAGATTAACACTCTAGGCAAATATTACATACATATATATAATATATATGTCTCTATATAATCAGTTCCTGACTCACTCGCTTGATCAGCTGCTTGAAGATCATTGGAAATGCTAAAAATCCAATGAGTGCTCCCAGCAGCAGCACCACGAAGGACACAATCATAACCTTAAGGTACATTTTCACTTCGACTGCTGGAACACTTTTGAGCTGTTTATTTTCGTATTGCCCTCATTTAAGGCATTTCGTGTGGCATAATTTGGGAATTTGTAATGCGACTTTCATCAATTTTTAATAGCCCCGACTCCTGCCAAAGCCTCGACAGCCTCGAGACCCGCAAACTTTTGTTATTATGACTTTTCATATAAACTAAACAAGTTGCGTCTAATTAACTGTTGACCCATTTAATTAATTTTTTTAGAGCCTCTATTAAGCAATTGGTATATTGATTATCTGCGGCAGAATCGTAAACTGTATTTAAGGCATTAAATATTTAAGGAAAGTGCAACAGGTGTGAAAAGCTTGTTTTGAACAGTGTTGCGAGTTTAGCCAATTTCGGGCTATATGGGATGGAATAGCCTGAAATTGAAATTGATGACTATGCAGGAGTCGTAGTCCTTATGAGAACTATAGAACGTTAAAAACGGTTGTCTATCGTTCTGTTCGTATGTCTTTGTGTATACCTCTCTCTGGCTGTCTCCCCATCTATCCATAGTCTCTCTCTCTCCCTCTCTCTCTTTTCCTCTCTCTCTCGGTCGCTCTCTCTCTCTCACTTTCCCTCTCCCCCTTTCTCTCTCTCCCTCTCTCTCTCTGTCTGCCGAACAAAATCAAGGAACGAAGTAGAGCTGCAGAGGATCGTTAAATTTGTCTATTTGTATGCAGCTCTATTCACTTCGTATTTATATATAACTAAAACGAAGCTAGAATTCTTGCAGCAGCAGAGGGTGTTCCCATTGGTCACTTAAAGCTCGACTGCAACGACCCCTACCTTTAGCATATTTGTATGCACAAACCAACTTATTTCGGAGTTTAACAGCTGGGCACAAATTTGGAGTGCTGAATATTTAGCCAAGACAGCAACCTATTACGTGTGCCTTAGCTAGCTTACAGTGGTGGCTAGAATAAGCATGTCACATATGAAGAATAAAGGAAAATGTGAGTTAAGCAATTGATTTACGCTTTCAGTATTTTTGTTTAAATTTATATATATTTTAATCAAAAAGAAAAAAAAAAACAATTATTAAGTTACTTTTTATATTTATTTAGAATCTTCCGATGAAATTTTAACTGCTCGCCAGTCTATTTAATTATAAGCTATAAAAATTTAATAAAACACATTTCGTTTCACATTTAGGCCATTTGAAGATGTTTATTATTAAATTTGGCATTTGGAATATGATCAACATAACATAGAAAAGCCGCATTTGAGCATTTGGCTAAAACTGAAAACACATGTAAATACTAAGCTATGTATAAAGTACATTTATATATATATATATATAGAGGTGTATAGTTAGGACGTTCAGTTACAAATATATATATTTTTATGTATAAAATATATACACTTAAATTCCACTAAGAAGCAAAACATTAATAGCTAAAGAACTAAAACTAAATTTGTACAGTTCTCAATATGTTGAAGATACGCAGATCTGAATATGTATGTGTAGATCGTATATATATATATATATATATATATATATATATATATATATATATATATATATATATATATATATATATAGTTTGTATATGATGAAAATCAGTCAGGATTCAGGAGCGGGAAGTTACACACACGCAGAGAGAGAGATTCGTTGGTGAGTTCTAATCGAGTTCCACCTCCTTGAAGAGCGTTTGGCTTTCGGCTTCGCGTGTGAGCGGCAGGGCGGCCTGATCCTCGTGCAGCTCGACAATCTCCAGCTCCTTGAAGGACGTCTGGCTAATGGCTTCGCGTGTCCCCGGCTCCTCCAGGACCTGCTCGTTGGTGGGCGGCAAGGACATGCCAGCTGAGAGCATGTGCGAAGCTGAAGTGCTACAAAGAGAGAGAGAGAGAGAGACAGAGAGAAGAGGGGGAGATTAGTTAACTGTTTACAGTCTTTAGTCTCAGCTAGACTTACTTCAAGGAGTAGGTGGAGCGGTAGAGCGGCGGCGGCGTATTCATGCGCACTGCAGCATACGCGGCCTGTGGATGAGCGCTGGGATGATAGACGAAGGCGTATTCATTCAGCGATGTCAAGTAGGAAGGTGGCGGCGGTCGGTGCTGAAACTCTGGATAGAGATAGCTGCCCGGCAGGAGGCGATTCGTGCAGTGTGGACTATTGCAATTCCGGCAGGTCTCCATGCGCCGGAAGCAGGGACAGTCGTCGACATCGTCCGGCAAGCTGAGCCGCCAAATGGCGCCCGAAATGACCAGCAGTGAGACGCCGATGCCAATCATCAGCAGCGCAGCGCTCAGATACTGCGTCGAGTGCTCAATCAGACCCGTCGAGCCCAGCACAATGCCACCCAGGGTGCAGGCAACGCCGCCCAGCGCAAAGATGCCAATGACAAAGGGCAGCGAGGGTCGCGCGAACCATTTGCGAAAACTGTAGCCCAACGGAGCGCCGCCCAGCTCAACGCCGTCCGCGGCACCGCCGCCCGCCAGGGCGGACATGTTCAGGTTGGTGCTGGCCAAGCCGTTGCCCACATCGCCGCTGCCACCGGCCAGCGGTACAGCCACGTCCAGGAGCGTTCTGTAAGCAGAATAGAAGGGAATACACTGTGAGAAATTGTGGCTAGAGAGGGCGAGAAGAGCTGAGGACTGCTGGAAATATTAAATATATAGGTAATGGACGTGGAAGCCTGGGATAATACTGTTTATCGATGGGCAGGAGACATATGTGAGATAGAGAAGTACATATAAGGTATCTCAGATTACTTGGAATATGGAAATCTGTCTATAAAAAAAGAATATCTAGGAAAAGGATGAGCATATAGTCAATATTATATATCCCAGCGTACACTGAGAGAAAGGAGCGAAAATATATGTATATGTATTTATACATATACGAAATTCTGTTATTCTTTTCATTATAATTAATCTATTTACTTTAATTACTCTTATTAATATATCTAAAATTCTGATTCTGATATTTGTATTGAATATCTGCATATATACATTTTGGAATATTTTTTAAAATATATATAAGTTATTTCTGATATTCCTTGTATTCCAATTAAATATCTCTTAAATCTCTTCTGACATTCCTTGTATTCCAATTGACAATTTTCTGATATTCCTTTACGTAACATGAAATTGCTCTTCCATTTATTTCGCTCAGTGCATTAAATTGATCTCTGACTACCTGAGTTGAGTTGCGCAGGTAGCTGAGCTCTATTTGCTGCAGCTCACATTACATCATAGGTCCAGAGAGGATTCTTTGATCGGTCTCAGCATGTCCTTTGCTCTTCTGCCCAAAAACCAAGCGCACTTTGTCCCTACTTTCCCCGCCTCTGCCCCTGCCCCTGCCCCTGTCCATCGCCGAGCTGCTGCTCTTTGTCTGGCTCTCAGATCTATGATTTAGAGCGCACAGACACAGAAAACATTTGCTGTCCAGCCTGCATAAATTGTCGAGGGAAAAACAACCAAAATCGTTGAGCTCGACACATTGCACCTGCCTCGGTCCTGCCTCAGACCCTGATCCTTAGACACACACACACACGCAGATAGATCCCAGACATGCCCCTCGCTGTGCGTGTGCGTAGCCCATTTGATTTTAGAACTTGCTTTGGCAGCTGTTGCACATTTGATTTGCTGCTTGGCTTTTGTCTCTGCGTCTGCTTTGTATCTTATCTGTTTTTGTATCTTTTGGCTGGCAGTCAGACAAAGGCAGAGGGACTACCCCTGCTATTTGCCTCTGCTATATATTTAAATTCCAGCATAAACTAAATGTGCATTGTTTACTTCTTTTTAATTGCGTCCAGCGGGCCATATTAAAACTCTATAAAACTATGAAATCGTCTGCTTGAAGGTGTGAAAAGCAAACAAATTTTTTGTTGCATCGTAAAGCCAAAATATGCGCATAAATCAAAAGCTGGCAGCCAGGAAGCATTCAACAATAAAAAACAACTTAAAGGAAAGCGTTTGAAAAGCCCTAAAAAAATTGAAGAGCATTAAATTGGGGTTGTGGCAGGGGCTGAGACAGGGAGCGGGACTGGAGTGGAACTGGAGCTGACAGCGAGTCAAACGATAGAGATTTCATTTAATTACAAACGCCCAACAGCTGCGGGCTCTGAGCATTTTATATGCGAGGCCCCGATCAGCGGCTCCCTCAGACTAATTCAAAGACAAAACGCGTCACACTCAATTGTACGTAATTTGTCATATGTGAATCGAAAAAAGCAGAGCGGGAAAATATGGAGTGAAACCCACAGAAAATGTATAAAAAATGAGAAACTATAACATTAATTAGCCTGTTCAGGAAATTGGAATGCGCTGCGGAAAATGAAGGGGACTATGTTAGCTAGGTGATATATGATATAATGGGAAGGAATGTTGGGCACAATGCGATTATGAGTTACATTTCAGACAGCTTATAGATAGAGCTTAAAATAAGGCGAGGTATTGGCTAGCTAATTTGGTTAAATATTAATAATGCACATATACATATATTCCAATCTCAGAAAATATTTGCATTCGATTAAATTTATTGAAGGTTTTTATAATCTAATAATCTACATTTCTATTACAATTTTATATTTAAGATTTTTAATATAATAATCAAAATTTAAATTAAAATTTGCATGAATCTTATTTGCACTACTTTCATTTCTTATTTAATCTGCAAACAAATTCTTTGTGACATTTATATATATTTTTAACATATCATATATATAATATATATGTATATATCGAGTCACAGAAAACGAGGAAAAATGGAGGAAAAAAAAGCTGACTCCACAGTTTATACTCGTAATTGGGGCGTGAAGAGAGACAACAATTTCATATAATATTAAAGCGCAGCTCCTATTAAAAGTTTTTTTTTTTTTTGTTTAATAAAAAAAAAAAAAAAATATATATTTCTGTTGTAAACTTTATGTATGTCGCGTATTGCCACACTTATTTACGACATTTGTAAGTTGTCAAAAAAAGGGGAGGGCAGGAGGAAAAAAGAACTGCTGATGTATGCTGTCTGGTCGTACATCACAGAAATGATGGACGTACATCGCGTTGGCCATGCCATAAATTTGATGCAACTGTAAAGCGCATAATTCACTCAAACTCTTCATTTACAATTGGCAACACGTACGAAATATAATAATATGCAAGTGTTCTCTCGCTGCATTGCTGTTTCGTATCTTTCAGATACAACATTTCCGAGCCGGGCCATCACAATGTCTTTAATGATCTTTGGCTAACTGTTTGAAATAAAAGTTCGATCATTTGTCAGCTAGATCGTTAGCTAATGAAGCGACACGAGCCACAGCAGACATAGAATACATACAAAAAGATACAAGATACATTTGTGGATATATATATAGAAGAAGATACTTAGATACAATATTTGTTTGCCTCCGCTGCAGGCTGGCACTTGTGACTTATGTGCTTGCATCTTTACACCGCCAGCATTTTTAATGACACCCTTCAGCTACACACACACACACGCACCTAATTTATATATGTGTGTGTGTGTGGCATTTATTGTTATTCGAATATGCTCGCTGCACTCTAGTTGGCCCATAAACATTTCTCGCCTCGCTCGGTTTCAGTTTCGGTTTCGGTTTCGGTTTAGGTTTCTGTCTCTTCTTCTCTTAAGCTCAATCAGCGCGCATTGAATTCGAAATGCGGCAGCCAAGCGAGATGCTGCCACAGATAGCCTGCTCACTGTGCAACATGGGGCAAGGCAAGGTATATGCTATACAAATGCAACGGCCATAAACGTGCTGTGAATTGCTCGAATATCGTAAACTGAATATCGTATTCGGCTGCCGCAATTTATCGATAAGCCGACTTTATTATTATCAAATGAAGAGATCATTTGAAATATTTCTGTTTTTATGCCAGTGATCTTAGAAGATTTTGAATGTTGTCCATCTATAGAGTTATTTTGATATTATGTAAAAGATAAATATTTCTTTGCCTTTCTTGCTGCGGGCAGGTGTAAATCTCATCAGCCTAAGATATTGAGCTGAGCCAGGCCTTTGTTATAGATGTAAAAGCCGGCGTAGGCGTGGCTGGCTTTATAAAGTGTAGAGATTCTGATTCTGCAGAAATAATCGAGTGGTTCTATTTATATGCAGATGTCCATCTTTTAAGAGCTTGGCACTTGATACTTTGTAATTTGAAATAATTTTATTGCAAATAATAAATTCAGACATTTAACTTATAATATATATCATATATTCCAGATCAATCATTCAGTGAAGTCTTCATTTACTTAATTTAGAAACTCAAGAATCTAATGAAGCAATCTGATATATATTTTCATCTACACAGACGATCCCCTCATGTAGTCCACAAGATAGAGTAATTATAAGCCAATCAAAAATAAATACTCTAAGAGCGAGCTAAGTGTAGTGCGTTGCCCCCCTACTGAGTTCTATGATTATAGGGTATTTCAATTGAAGTAGTTGATATTGGATTGCGTAGCTCCGCCGCGACTTCCGTTGCAATTTAACTGTCCTATTGTCTGTCTGCAAGATCCGATTCGAGACTCAAGACTCGAGACTTGAGACTTTCTTTGCCGCGTCATTAGCCGCATCGAACGCATTAAGCCACTTGCTGCTTGCTGACCCAATTTTCTGCTTTGGGTCTCTAGCAACAGTTGGCTGTCATTAGGCGTAATTACTTCCCTAATAGCATTTGCTGCTTTTGGCCAGGTTTGTTTTTGTTACTTCTTTCTGCCTCGCTCTCCCTCTCTATCTGCGTACAGTTAAAAACATTTACATTGCGCATGCGTAGCCCAAAACACTTGACCAGCCGGCTCTCAGCAGCTGAGACATAATTAAGAATGCCATTAGAGTAAAAGCCGCCAGCTAAAAGACAATAGAAGCCGTAATTGGGTGCCAAAAAACACTGAAGAAAAACTAACAAAATAAAGTCAAATAGGAAATGCGTAAATGTTATAAAAAAAAGTCAAGCCACGTCTTGTCTGTGCTTAATATATGTAAATGTACTTAAAAAAAAAAATAAAGAAACACTTTGAAATTAAAAATTTCTCGTTTGAAATTAGCCGCCGCGGTATGTGAGAAAGGCCGCGTCAGTCTGAACCCAATTTCACGTAGTCACAGTACAAAGTATGATTAAAAGTCAATTAGAATTATTAGGCATAAATTTGGAGCTTAGGAGATCCTCCACAGCCGCTGCTGCTGCTGCTGCTGTTGCTGCTGGGCAGAAGAAAACGTTGAAAATGTTAAGCGGCTTAGGCCATAAATCGCTCTAGCTATTGTTTACAGCTTAACTGGGCCTACGGCCTGACCCAGTCGAGCACGAGCTCATGTGTGTAGGCTACTGTTTGTAATGTATCTCCTCCTACTCCCCCCTCACCGACCCCCTCTTGGGGAAGTAGAAGAAAAATGATGATGAGCCTCATGCCGTCTAAGAGCTAAGAGCCCAGCCTATCATTAAACAGAACGGACTCTTCAGACACACAAAAAGCCAGCCAGCCAGACAGCCAGAGGTTCTTTAGCTTCTTCTTCTTCTTCTACTGTTGCTTCTTCTTCTTCTTCTTCATCGACTCCACTCTAATGAATGCCCACATTAAGCTGCACTTAAGCTCGGTTTCAGACATAACTGTACTGCAACTAATGGATTTCCTTAGATATATCTAGAGGTACAAAGGTATATACATATAAATATCATTAGATATTTGAAAAAGCCCAAGCTGTTGAGATGTCTGTTGGTCTGTTTATCTCCCTGTCCGCTGCTAGGCTTAGGGCTGTTTAGCAACAAATTTGTTTAGCAACCCTTAAGGCTAAGCACTTGAAAAGTATTATTAGGCAGCGACTGGAAGTGCGGTAGCTGAAGTTGATTGCCCTATGATCCACTTCAGCTACACTAACTGTGGCCAACAACAAACTTTTGTTGAGTATGTAGAGGCTATATGTGAATATAGTATATGATTTTTGAATGAGACATGAGTGGTATAAAATACTTCATCAACTTGTTGAAAAGTTTTTACTTTTTGCTGAGCTATAATCGAGCAGATCTTAAGATTTATTAAATAAATTCTAAAGCAGAGTATTCGTTTTATTATTAATTTTTTACGATATATTTTTATTATAATTTTATATCCTAGAATTTTATCAATTTTTTTATTATTTTATTTAATTATTTATTTTATCTGTAAATGTCTTACTATGATTTATTACCTTTACGTTACTGAATTCATGGGAATTTCGTTTATTTATATCGGTCTTTTTTGTTTTATGACAAGAATAATTATACTAAATTAATAGACTTTAAGTACTTTCAAAAACAGCACAAATTAGGCTTAGTTTAAGATCTTCTTAGCTGTAGTCAAATTTATTTAAATATTAATTACGATAATCTCTTTCTTTATACACATATTATTATGTATTTCATTTTGTCACATAAAAAAGTATTTTAAAGTGTATTCACTCTTCAAGGGTTCAAAGTCTTTCTACACTTTCCAAAAATTTCAGAGTCAATTTTTGTTGGCCTGCCCTCATGTCTGCATCTGTCTGATAAAATATGCCAGGCCAAACGGAAAAAAAAAATAAAGTAAAATTCAATTTTGCTGTAAAGTGTGTGAGGAGGTTTTTGGATTGGGTCCGGTCTTTGGATAGGATTCGGGGTGGCTGTGACAAAACGCTCGAAGGTAACAGCATTTATTATCAATAAACGCCAAAGGCCATTCAAAAAAGGGGCGAGACTCAACTAGAAATCAACTTCAAGTTTAAAAAAAGAGAAGAAGAAGAAGTAGAAGCAGGAGATTTGTGAGTAATGAGTATTTTATGGGCTGATGAGTCTTGCAGTGTGCGTGTGTGTGCGTGGCACAGATTAAAGACGCAGTTATATGATACTTCGATCGCAGGGACTTTGTGAATGGGGGCAGGTTTGTCTGCTCATTCATCAGGATGTGCGAGGACATAAGATTACAAAGCAGGCCAAGCCAAGGCAAGCCAAGCCGAGGCTAGTTAAGTGACGAGCGGGACGACCACAAAACTGAAATTCGAACTGACTATTGATGCGACTTCCTTTGCACACTTTAACTCTCCCTCTCCTTCTTTCTCTCTCTCTCTCTGTTTCTCTCTGGTGTCGAATGACAGCGGCAAGAATGCCGCACTGAAAGGTGAGTTCAAGGAACGCAAAACTCTGTTGAACACAATTCGTGCCATAGCACTAAAAATATACAAACAATATTTCAATTCGAACTCTAGGCCCAATTCTTTGACTGTGCACTCAAGCGTTACACTCTCTATCGATTTTTATGTGCACAACAAATACACACACACACACACAGGGCAGACACATTACATTGTCAAATAGATTGTCACATTATATTGAACTCTGGTTTTTGATTTGTTTAGGCGGTTTTTCCCTTTTTCTTGCGTTTTTCCTATGAATTGTGTGCCAATGCTTGTTTCATATTGAAAATTGATATTTTCTGATATGAAGCACAAATAATTGTTTCAATTAACTCTCAAGTGCTATTTAATGTTATCATGGATACCCTGCAAACAATTAAAGTATTGGAGTGTTAATTAATGTCGAGTCTTAACTGAAGGCTGGACCTACTTTATCTAGAACATATCTACATATATATATATATATATATATATATATATATATATATATATATATATATATATATCAGCTTTTCAAATTGGTTTTGTAATAGTTGAGGGTATTCCCAATTTAGACAGAAATTTGCATTATTATAGCTGTAATAATACTCGAGATATTTGGATATTAGCCATGCTACTTGAATGCTAGCAACTTTCTTAGTTAGATATATAAATCTCTCATATTATTTTATACATTTATTCTGAAATATATGAAATATGTTTGACACCTTTTTTATTTAAATCAAAGTCTGAATAATTTTAAAAACTTTTTATAAGGCCTCTTCCAGTCATTCAGTGTCACTTATTTGAACATTTCTGAACGCTATCGAAATGCATTTCTGACAGCAAATATTTGACTGCTGCGCGGCGTAAATGTCATAATTTTTCTCTTTTTATGATCTTTGTGGTCTCTTGGGCATATAAAAAACTATATATAGTATTTCGATAGGTTTGATAAGGGCATCTCGCCTTGGCATCTTGTCAAAGCTTCCCAATTGCTGTCTATCACTTTTTCTTTTTCGCCTCGTTTTTATAGTTCCAGTATTTCTTAATTGGCTTTGTTACGTTTTCCTTGACCCATAGAAAAGAGGGCTTGACTAATGCTTAATGCAGGTGTCCATCAAATATCTGTTACTGCCGCCGGATCGAGTGTGGCTAATTGTGAAACTTTACGAAGCATTACGAGAATTTCATGTGTGCTTCTGGTTGGTATTTTGAGTCTTTCTCTTTGAGTTCATTAATCAAAGTCGTTTACTTTAATTAATATTGTATTTTTTTTTTCATGCGTTATTATTTTTAGTTAAAACTTGCCCAAAAATACTTTTTTGGGCTCTTATAACAATGACAATTAATCAAAGACATTTTCGTGTTGTTGTTGCTGTTGTTGTTTTTGTTCCATGTTCTGTTGGGCTGACAAAATTTATGCGCCACTATTAATTTTTATGCTTCTAGCACGAAATTCCACGAATTGATGAGCAGGGTGGGCATGTGGGAGACTAGAGAGATACCCTGTATATGATTTTGAGAAGCCACGGATTTTTGGAGTTTAAACTAAGAGAATTTGAATTGACTAACTTAAGCATTTGTGATCGATATAAACTGTAAATATTATCGATAACACGATAACACTAAAGACAGAAATCACAGACTTAGAATATTTCCTAGATAGATCCGTTTTTTTTGTAATTTCATTAGCTACATAGTTTGTCTGCTATATATGACTTCGTGCCGGCTTATCATTCTAGACAAGATACCCAGTTGCAGTCACTACTACAGGGTATATGCACATACAACTTTTGTGATAATCGCCGAGGCCTTACATGTGACATGTTAAACAGCGGCAACAGCAGCAGCAGCAGCAGCAGCAGCAGCAGCAGCAGCAGCAGCAGCAGCAGCAACAACAGCAGCAGCAGCAGCAGCAGCAACAGCAACAGCAGCAGCAGCAGCAGCAGCAGCAGCAGCAGCAGCAGCAGCAGCAGCAGCAGCAGTTGTGCCCCTCGCAGTGGCAAGTACAAGCGTCTACTCGTATCTTTAGCTTTATGGAATTCCTCTCGTGTGCATATCAATGTCAGTTAATCTGCCCAATAAGGCATAAAGTGGAGTGGCATAGAGAGCCGACTCTCGACTCTCGATTGTCGAGTGTGGCTGCCCTTTAAAGACTCACAAGCAGCAGCAGCAGCAAATCTCTGCTCCAGTTTCGTCTTTGGCTTGTGGCGGGGGAAAGAGCATTTGCTTGTGCATGACATGATTTTTGTTGAATGATAAAGTTTTATTTCTGGAGCAGCAGCAGCAACAGAAAAAGAAGCAGGAGGAGGAGGAGCAGCCAGCAGCAGTAGGCCTCGCGGCAGCATGCCAATTATAATTTTAAATGCGTCTGTCAAACTTTCGGTTTCAGCGAGACGGCCACAGCGAGTGGCTACTGTGGCAGCGCTGCCGCTGACCAGGCGAGGCCAGACAGTAGCCATTTTTAATGGTCACTTCCTGAACGATTGCTCAGTGTGGCTGTCTGCCCTTTGGCTACTGCTGTCATTTTAGCGTCTGTTTTTATGTCAGTTTTTATGGCACAATTCGTGAAAGAGAAAAACAAAAGTAAAGGAGGAGGAAGAAGTTACCTGCGCAGATGATGATGACCATGCGGATGGGTCAGGCCCATGGGTCGCTGCTGATAGTATTGATGGTATTGCAGCTCGGGATTCGCATTGAGGAAGGGTGAAGTGGCTGCTGCATTGGCCATGGCATTGGCTGCCGCAGCCGCTGCCGCCGCCGCCGCGGCGTTGTGATGATGATGATGATGGTCGAGGAAGATGGCCGTATACTGTGGCGGGTAGCTGCCAACAGGTGGCGCTCCATTGCCAGCAACTGTGGCGCCAGCGCCAGCAACTGCAACGGGATTGTTGTTGTTGCATTTGCCCTTGTTGCTGCCCTTGGTGTGGCTCTTGCGGCGCGTGCGCTTGCTCTGCCGCGAGTCGGAGCGAGAGCAGGCGCTCGTATTGAGCGCTGCAGCTGAGGGCGGTGCAGCAGCGCCAGCCGCAGTCGATGTGAACTGCAGCTCACTGTAAATGCTCGACTCGAGCATGTTGCTCTCGGATGTGGTACGATTCAAGATGAATTGCTCGAATTCGTTATCCTCCTCCGCGGAGAGGCCACATTGCTGGCGAATCTGCTGCTGCTGCTGCTGCTGCTGATGTTGTTGTTGTTGCTCTAGCAGCGCTGTACATTCGGCAGGCATTTCCTCATTTCCATTCGGATGCGCTGCGTCAATGTCATGGCGACTGCGATGGAGGCTGTTGCTGCTCTGACTGGCGCTAATCACAATTTCCGGTATGACAAATGTCGAATTTGGCAGCGGGGGCGGCTGCTGTTTCCTTTGTTCGCTCATGGCGCCCAGCATGGTACCGTTTTCAAACACAATTGTGGGCGTGGCAGCCATCATATAATTAGCACAATTTCACTTAGCTCCTTTAGCTCTTAACCACTATAGATTTTTTTCTTTCTTATATATTCTTCTTTTCGGGTTCCTAATTGCGTCTGGCCCTGAACTTATAACACATTAATTTTTGCACAACAATTTTTTATAGATTTTTCTTCTGCTTATTTTTGTAGCTCGACTTTCGCCTGTACGCGCCAAAATTTTACGCACACGAGTTTCGTAGCAATCAGGCTTTTGCTTGCTGCAACGGGAGTAGCTCCTACGCTGCGTGCATGAACCGTCTCGGTGCGCGTACCGCCAAAAACTGATTTGTATTGTTGATGCGTTTGTTGTGTTTACGGCTTCTGGTTTTTCAACTTCAATCGCTCTCTCCCATTCGCTACTCGCTCTCTTGCTTGTTTTGTTCGTGGCGACGCCGACGTCGCTAATGGTTCTCTCTGGCATTAACAACCACCAACACCAACACAGTTGACTTGAACTTCGTGCGCTGCATCTCATTGACGACGTCACTAATGCTGCTGCACTCTCAATAGCAGCAACAACAGCGGCAGCGCTTTGCGCTCACGCACTAACACTAGCAAGAAACACCCTCGCCCTCACACTCGTTGCAAAGATGTTCGACGAGTTTTCGAGCTCCACAGTTCGTGTGCGTTTGCTCTCCGCTCGCCCTCTCTGTGTTTTCTATACTTGCTTGTTGTTTATGTTTTGCTCTCTCTCTCTCTCTCTCTTTCTCTAGTTGCTGTCATCCAGGAGCGTATTTTTGCTTTGGGCGCCTTCATAATAGTTATTGCATGTTGCTTAAACTCCGCTGCAGTCGCTCCTGTGCCCGTTGTTTCACACTTTTACTAAAAGAACATTGACATGTACAAACATGCTGTTAGAGCGCCCCTTCTTGGGCCCGCATATGCCACAGCTCAGCCTCTGCCTCTGCTTCTCCCAGGCAACTCACTTTAGAACGAAAAGAAGAAAACATAAAATGAAGCCAAACAAGAACTGTGACCAGGAAGGGACAGCCTGGCTCTCCAAATAAACACCACAAAATCCCAGTGTGCAACGAAAATCTATCTGCAAGATACAGATATACACACAAAAACGTTTGTGTGTTGAATGCCGCATTACGCTTTTTTTTTTATATTCATTCTTTTTTTTTTTTTTGGCGAGGGTGAAATATTGTTATTGTGCTGCAGGAACAGTTTCAATGAAATCTACTCCATATAATAGAATATTATTCCTATTATTTTTCTTATTTATTTCAGCTATTCTTCAGTTTATTTTCAATTGTATCTTTTTGGGTTTTTTGTTGGCTGCCTTTTCAGGCATTTAATTAAAATGCAACGTAGAACAAATAATATTTGAATTTTTGTTGGGTCACTTCAGTCTTGGCCCTGACTTTTTGTTGTTGTTGTGGTTGTTGTTTGGAACTTGCACAGCTTTCTGTTGCAATTCGAGTGCCACTCCATGGAATAAAAGTGAATAGCACAAATATTTGCCATTATTTTGAAGTTACTTTGAGTCTCTCCTGTTGAGGGTCGACACAAACAAAAACAAAAACACAAACACACAGAAAGCTAAAGCTTTGAAATGTTGATTCAAGACGCATCTTGGCTACGATTGAGCCTTATTAGCTTAATGGCTATTAGGCTAATAACTCTTGTATCTCAGCCCTCGGCGAGCTGAGCGCCACTCGAACTGACATGAAAAGTAAAAGCAAACTTTTCAGCCAGTATCAAAGTCACGGCGTCTGCACATTTTAGACAATTACCAATCTGTTCAGACACGCATATGTCTGCCATATAATTTCAGACTTTGTTGCCTGTTTTTTGGCAATAGCCCTGCAGACAAAATGTGGCTTAATCATAAGATACAATACGCTTGCGCAAATTAGGCGAGACTTGAAGCCGAATCGCCAGTTGCTGCAGTCTGACCCTACCCTTTAAAAGCGACCCTTTTTAATACCCTGTTAGCTTAAAATTGCGGTGGAGGTTAGCTTGAAAGTGTGAAGAATTTATGGGCTATATATTTTTATTTTTAAAATATTTATATACATTTTGATATAGAAAATTATATTGAAGTTTGTGGAGCAAAAGCTTTGTAGCTTTGGCTAAATAATTTATGTATAGACAATCTAAACTAATGTTAAGTCATATACTTAAATATAAGTATATATTAAATATTATAAATATTAATATTCAATAATTGTTGAAATATTTTGAGCATTGCTTTTATGCATTGAGGTTCGGTCATTTTATCTCTGGATCTATGGAAGTTAGAGCTGTGAAGACTATACCCTCCAGCACTCCATAAAATACAAGAAATTATGCCTTTTAAAGAAATATATTTCATAAAATTATATAAGTTATTTTAAATTGAAAGGGTTTTATGTTTGTGGTCTAAAGTAACTTGTAGGTAAATACTCTATGCATAGTAATAATAATTAGCATAATTAGATTTATGAAACTATAAACAGAAGACTTTGGGTATACAATCAGCTCTTAATTGAGGAGCTTACAAAGGTTTCGGAATCAGAAATAGAAACTATTTCTAAAGTACAATTTTAAATATTTTTTTTTTTTTTTAACAATTTAAAGCCTTACTACAAATTCTAAAAAATAAAACCTTTCAGTTCATATCTAACTTTATCTCCGCCATTCGAGTATCTCAAAGTCGATCAACTAAATTATGTTTAGCTGTTTATTTCATTTTATTTTCGTGTATGTTGTCTGCATGTTGTGTTCTGTTTTGTTGCTCCTCTCCTCTTCTTCTTCTCTCTCTCTTTTTTTTTTTTTTTTTTTTTTTTTGACAAGCACGCGCTCTGGTCATAATTACCAATTAGATGCTTTTCAATTTTTCGCTGCGGCCAGCGCTCAACACGTTTTCGGCCATGGCCAAGTTGATGGATGGTTAGCTGCTTGGTTGCTCGCTTGGTTAGTTGGCTGGCTAGCTGGTTGGGTAGAGACTCCTTCATCGCTAAGCCCTGGTCCGTTGCATGTAGTACTTAAGTTGCTGTCTCATGGCATTTTTTATACATTTTCTGTTGTGGTCACGTTGCATGCAACACTTGGACTCAGATAAGTTGTACCTGTCTATCTTGTGATGGGGCTGCCACATGAGTTGGCATTTATACTTATCATATTACGAGCCGCAAACCACAAACATTTCATTTTGATAGCGGAAATTTGAGCAACTTTATCGAGTTTCTTAAGTTCAGTTGAGTTTGGTTTGCTTTTTTCTTTTTCTTTTTTTCTATATTATTTTTATTTTTCAAACTTGTTATCAAATGTTCTACAGTTTCCGGTTAAAATGTTTCCGCTAGAGTCCAAAAATGAAAAACATAAATACAAACTTACTTCACAAAGTCTCAAACGAACTGTGAAATTTGCATTTCCGTGGCGTGTTTCTTAGCTCCAGTTGACTCGGAATTGTGAATACTAAATGCAAATTTATGTTAATCTCAGTCCAAAGGCAACAATCAATGCGTCGCGACGCCTATGTTTTGTAATTGGCACAAATCGTATTATTAGCTGCTTGATTAGTCTATAGTCAGTCTATTCAAGACGAGTAGCCGTTGCTGTCATTAGCATAGCATTTAGCCAAAATAAACAATGCACACTCGAACGCATTCACAGATCTTATCTATGCTTTCATTCCTCTTTCGTGGCCAAGTGCAGCTTTACAAATAACGCACTGGACAGTCAGTGTTAATTTGAAATACCCTGTAAAGAGTGATATTTTGAAGCGAGAGTTTGCTAACTTTGAATTTGACTAAAAGTTCGCATATATAAATATTTAAATATATATATATATATATATATAATCATCATCTTTAATACCTTAACTTCCTATATATATATATATATATATATATATATATATATATATATATATATATATATATATATATATATATATATATATATATATATATATATATATATATATATAGGAAGTTAAGGTATTAAAGGTGATGATTGATAACAGAGTATTTAGTAACCAATTATTTTAGCTTAATTTCTTCATTCTCTGAAGTTTTTAAGTACTAGAGTGTACTCCTCATACAATTATTATCGACCTTTAGTATTTCATTCATATTGCTTAGCATCAATCCATATCCAAGCCAAGTGATTTTTTGTTTGCAAATTCCTACGGGGGATGCTTCAGTCCATCATTTCCTGCGCTAGGTCTTTCATTGTTTGCACAGCCTCCTCAGCTGCAACGCATTTGCCGTCCATTGGTCAACATTTGTGTTAAACGCGAGAATATTTCTATCTTTTCATCCATCCATACGCAAACAACTAACTATATATATGTATATATATATATATATGTATATGCATCTATCGGGCGATGTGCTTATCCAGTGCGTCAAAGGGTTGGCGCGGGGGCAATTGTGACCGAGTCAATTTGTTTATTTTGTTGCCATTTGTTTGTTTATTGCTGCGAGGCATAGACCAACACGTGAATGTGTTTGAGCGTATCTCTGTGTGTGTCTATGTATGTGTGTGTGTGTATATAGTAAAAAGGGCCACTCGAGCTATTTGGGCAAACCTAAAACAACAACAAAGCGATCTATGTACATTTTTATGATGCTGCTAAAAATGTTGAAAACATTTTTACCTTTTGATCTCGCACAGTTGTCGTATCTGTTCAATCGTCTTACTCTCGGAGCAAAATAATAAAAAAGATGAAGAAGAAGAGAGGGGAGAGAAAAAAAAAACGACTCAAGCAACACTAACGCCGCGACAGCGCCCCCGCCGCCTGCATTGCATTAGCATCAAATTGATTTTTCATTAGCTTGTGCCGGCCAAGCGGCTTGTACCAAGCTCCAAACTCTAGCTCTATGACTGCCTATGGCTGTAGTTGTGGGTATCCGTAGCTGTAGCTGTAGCTGTATCTGTTTCTGTTTCTGTTTCCATGGGTCGATGATCATAAAAAACAAAAAACAAAAATCAAGTTCGATACTTTTTGGAGCTGAACTTGAGGCAACAAACTGTGCACAGCGTGCGCCGTTGATGCCATTAATATGATTGGGAATTTCATTTTTTGTTTCTATTTCTTTTCGTCGAGAAATGCATATTTGTGTGGGTCACATATTACATATTAGATTAGGGCTTATTGATAGCTAAGGGCGGGCTTTAATGAACTTGTTTTCCCTTGTTTAGTGTGTGTGTGCGTGCAAGGTCAATGTAATTAATGTGCATTTGGGCTGGTGTGTGTGTGTGTGTGTGTGTGTGTGTGTGTGTGTGTTTAGATCAAAGTTAAATACATTGTATAATCGCCAAGATACTTTGCACATGTGGCTGATTGATAAATTGGCTGTTAAATTAGCTTCAAGCAAATACATTTTTGGGAATTTCGCTGATTCTGATGAAAATATCTAGAGTCTACATACTATACCTAAATAGTATCTATATGTACATACAAATTTAGCTATATAGGTATATACATGATTTAGTTAGCCAAAATGTTTGTGTATAAACACAAAAGTTTTGAGAATTAATTGAAATTGATACCAGAAGCTGCGAGAATTGCTCTATAAAATGTGAATGTTAAATGTAAATAGAGAAGATGCTCTAAGACTTTCAAAGAGATTGTAAAATGGAAGAGCGTTAAACTGATGAATCGATTTATGGTCGCCGATACAAATCCAGAGTAGCGCAAAAGGTATAAAAGAAATTTTGTATTCAGAGTAAAGAGAGAGGGAGATTGACGTCTTGTATTTCGATAGATGATATTCAGGCTGCAACATAAACTAGTAGTAGATTAACAAGTTTTAAAACAGTGATTAATTTGCATATAATCCGATGCGAGTCGCCATAGAATTTGGCTATTGAGACAGATACTGATCAAGCATATGTATACTATGGCGTAAATATCTTCGTCTGTGCTATATGGATATTTCGGTAGTTCACGAAGTGAGGGAATTTATTGTTCTATGCTATTTTCGTCTTATAAAGCTTTAAGACTTCTCTGATATGTCTATTAGAGTTAAGGTAAATCGGGTTCCTTTATATCTCTTCTAGCTGATGGATTCTTGAATTGTTGGGCATTGTGTGCATATATATATAAAGCTGTTAAAATTTCGAGATACTTTTGTATGTGTATCTTTAGCTTAAAGTCGTAAATTCTAAGCTTATTAGTACTCTTTCTACATCACTTTAAGTCTATAAATTTAATTTATTGAGTATAGATTAAACTCTCGTGTCATGCTAATATATTTATAGTCTATAAACCTATCTTAAGTCAAGATACTTTTGTATCTATAGCTTAAACTATGACTTGGCGATCTTAAGTTTGTTAGTTCTTTTGTTATATATCTCATGAATTTTTTTAGCACCGACCAGATATAGCACGTAGCAAGCGCATCAAATGCCATATGTTAATCGGCAGTTTCTTTCTTGCTGCAGATTTGCAACTTAAGATACAAATGAGACAAAAGATACCTAGATGTCGAGTGTGCTGAATGCTTTGTCTTTGGAGGCGGAATTTGTCATGCTACTTTACAGTACAGTATTTACTCATTAAAGTAAACAGACGCCGACGCCTTTTGTCACAACTGAACGGCAGGACGTACAAATTGAATTTACCTTGAACAAATTTCAATATGTCGCCAGGAGGAGGCGAACAGGATGTTTGCCAAGCGGGTGGGCCACGTTGACATGACCATAGCTAAAAGGCATGCCAATAATTTCCAGACATCGCAACAGATAGAGATGGAGTGAGACAGAGAGAGAGAGAGACAGCTGCAGAGGAACACCCATGGCTAGAAAGGATGTTTGCGAGAGCAGTGACAGCGTTGGGTTACAGCTAAATTGCATCAGGAAACGGAAGTGTCAACAAAAAGTCGCAAAAATGTCCAGCTGAAAAATACCAACAATCAAAGGAAAAAATAAAAACTGTTGTGAAAAGGCAAATTTAATTAGCTCGGCTGCATTTTTGCATGCAAATGCAGGACACAGCTGTTTGCTCTCTCTTTTTTTTTTTTTTTTTGCAAACAGGACTCATATTTCGTTTGCAGCTGGGTCTGCTCATACTCTCATATATGTGATACACATATGTCTATCAGTTTATCAGCTGCTGCATATCAGGCCGACACACACACGCACACATTGGCTTATTTCCATTGATTCGGTTCGTCTCACACGCGTACGGCACGCGTTTCCTTCCGCTTTCAACCGGAACTGCAATGCGTTACGTTTCCCTTTCTATTTTCAGCTGCATTCACTCATTCAGTCAGTCTTTGAATTTGTTTAACCTAATTGTGGCGTGTAAATGTTTAAATGCTGCGCTTAGAACTTTGCGTCTGGCAAATGCCATTTCTAATTTAAATGCTCGCTCAGAGAGTTGAAATGGGGTGTATAGGTTTGACTAAAAATTCATATAGCATGCGGTACTAGCTGGAAAATTGAACATTTGAAGTTAAGTATTGAGCTTACGGCATTAGGCCTTTTGAAGCTATAACAAATGACTTTATAGAGACCTATGCCATTTTATCTTGAGATTTCTTATATTTTTTAAAATTGTCAGCCCAGTCGAAACTATTCTTTAACTAAAGCCAAGTATTAGACAGTCGTCTCAGCCCATCTCTCAGCTTCTCTTAATTGTTGTTCTGCTGTCAAATGCATTTGAGGGCAAGTTGATTCGTTGCAGCCCCCGCTTAAAATATTTTGAGTGCATTTGCAACTGCAAGCAGCATCGGGGGCAACGCCTTCATTTTAAGAGAACGAAGCCCTAGTATTCCCAGAGTGCTGCTCCTATAATTTGTATGACAAATCAGACGCGCCCAGCCCTTGGCTAGATGCGAGTCCCTTATCAAAGGCTTGGCATCGGCAGCCTCAGTAAGCGGGCCAGGCTCATTAGACAAGTCTTTCTTTTTCGGGCTCGAAGCGTGGTGTGAAAAGGACTGCGCAGCACAAAAGGATCTCGCAGACAAAGGAAGTTACGGGGCAGCGCGCTAGGCTATGGGAGGTACACAATATGTATTATCATTATCATAATTTGGTTTGAGCAAGGCAACAGGAGGAGCAGGAGAAGTGGAAGATGCTCACATATATGTATGTATATGTATATATACAGGGCGCATATTGAGATCGCATCAGCGCCAGCCTTTGAGTGCACGAAATGGTTAAAGATAAAAGCCGATATTCGTATAAATGAAAATGAAAAAAACATCTGCTGCCAAACATTTGAAATTTCATTCCCAAAAACTCGACGACGACCGAGACGAGGGCGACAGCCCCGATATGTCCAAAGATCTGAGGACAAGCGAGAGACAGGGATAGAGAGAGAGAGGGAGAGAAATAGGGAGTGCGAGCTCACCATATGAAGTGGAAGTTGAGGAAGCAGCGAATAGCGGAGGGGCAAGCATTAACAAAATGTGTGGCATAAAATGCAGCATTCTGAAATTGTACACGCCTGATTTAGCGGCATGGCAACTGTTGTTTACACAGCCAACAAGATGAGGCACCCGAAAACTGGACCCGATGCGCTGCCGACCCAGTAGGAACAGGTATAGGCCATGGTAAGAGGCCTGGCAAGAAGTCAGCAGGCAGAAGGAGTTGTAAGATAACTTATTTTGTCTGCTGAAGAGAAGGCTTTCAAAGATGGTATATGGAGAATGGTAGATAGGTAGAGCTGGAAGATATAACAGTAGATTGATGACGATGATTGACGGTAAATAAAACTACAACAGACAGAAAATAGATGTAAATGATAGCAGATAGCAGATTTAAATTAGATGTAAGACGGAAGAAGAATATATGAAGATGCCTTGAACATTTACTTTACTTTAAAATTAATTATAATAGTTTCATATTTAGATGCAATATATGATCTAGTTTTAAAATATTTTATAAGAATCGTCTATATTCAAAATACTCTTTGGCCACTCCTCACTATCATAACTTTGTTAGTTATCTGCTGCATGCCTGAAAAGGTTTGATTTTAGAGATTGAGATACCTTTCTGTTAATCCCTAACTAGAGTCGAGCAATGCATGCGAAAGACCTGACTAAAGCAGTCACATTTTCATGCTACACTCTTCTTTCCATTCACATTTCCTACAGGGTCGCCACAGTCCGCACAGCCTCTGAAATTTGTTATTGGCGTCTGGCGACGTCTGGCAATTTGATTTCGCTGCCTTGCAGCCTTCAAGTCGTGCCACTTAGTTTTGAGCTGCAGCGTATGCCATAGCATCGGGCATCAGGAGCGAGAGTCCTGTTTCAGGTCCTTCTGTCCGTCCGTCTGTCTGTCAGCCTGTTTCTAATTGTTTGCCTGCGGATCTTTTCGGCATCTCTTCGCCCATTTCGCCTCATTAAACAGTACAAAGTAGCTGGCAGCCCGTTAAGCATTTATTTACTCAAGTCTTTCGCTTGGGCGAGGCAAATATTTTCCTTTCGCCAGGGTTGCCGCACGTTGCCGCACGAAAAGTTTGTGTTTTACTTTAATTGAATTTCAGCTTTCAGCAGCAGAAATTCGCACATCCTGTCGCACTGTTGGGCAAACATGCGACACATTTCCGTGTAAATAAAATGTAATGCGAGACAATCGCATCTGAAGTTGGCTGAAAACTTCTCGGTTCTCGATTCCCTCTGCTGTCACACAATACGTTTGTATTAATTACGTAACATTTCTTTCGCACAGATTGTGAATGCAGTGTGTGAGAGATTCATAGTCAGTAGCTGTCAGGGTTATCGCCCCTCTCGCAGAGGCAGCCGTTATCTATGACAAATGCTTCTTCTGCCTATTGTTTGGCATCGGACTCGATTTCGCTTTTGTCTCCACTGACGTAACCTTCCCCTAACAACTGATTGCCCAGCCCAATTTCATATAGTTTTTTTTTCTTTCTCTCTTTTACGACATTTGCGAGTGCGTGTGAAATTTGTCAACTCTCGGCAGACAATGCAGACGAAAATTTTGATTGTTTCACAGTTGAATGCCTTAACCTATGCTAAAAGACCAAAAAGACTCAAACATTTGCCATAAAATTGAGTCGGTGCCTTGACCAACAGCTGTCACGAATTGCAGTCGCCGTTTTGTATGAATACCTGCAGTTATCTAACTGATTACCTGCAGTTATCTAACTATCTAAATGGCTTGTAATAAAAACAGTTGCATGAAGGCTATTAAAAATATTTGGAGCAGATATCGTAAAATCTCTAGATTTTATTTATATTTTTGCTTTTTTGTATTTAAAAGAAATCTATAGTACTCTACCTAATATCTTTCTATTCCTCTTTCGATTGCCTTTGTCGTCTTTGCCGATAAATTCAAGCTCTACGAGTTATCTAATGTTTAAAAAACTTCATCCTCTTCAGGCTTTAACATACCAACTTCAACTTCATTTCAAATGAAAGTTTTACTCCTCTATAATATATATTTATAATATATATTATATCATAGCAACTTATACATTTAATTATATCACAGAATTCAACAATATTTATCTACAAATTTGGAGACGCTGAAGATTCAACTCTAGTTAAATCTGAGGCAGAGTGAAACTCAGAGCAGAGACAGAGACAGCTGATGATGTTTTTTGAGCAGAGTCTAGTATATGTGTGAGTGACTATATTAACTACACACATGATAGTTCAACCTCCAATACATTCATAAGAATAGAACTTAATGAGTAAACGAATCGCCAATACAATCCACATACAATCTTCAATTCCAATGCTAATCTGTAAAAGATAATCTCTATCATCTCCAGTGCACATTTCAATCACCCATTTCGAAGCGAGCGTATCACATTTTGCCAACATCATTTAGGATCCGTCTGCAGTTACCCTCATCGCTTTTGCCGCAAAATTGTTGGCCATATGTTCGCTTATTTTGCCATTTCGGCGGCTTTTGTGTTCCATATTTGATGGATGGACTGTAAATAATTTGGTGTGTGGCCCGTGGTTAAATGAATTGCCTACCTGGACTACGACTTGGTGCAGCCAGCGGCTGGCTAATAAAGAAAATGTTTTGAAAATTATCATGACGCAGGTAAATTTGACTGTAAATTTCGCATTAGTCATTGGCTTTAATTAAGCGCAGCTACTTTCATTTCCTTCCCTTTAAAAGTTTTGCCTATTCCAAACTATTTCTCGTTCTGAGTGCGGGGGGTTGCATAACAATTAGTTGGATTTAATTGACTTGCTCGACTCGACGCGGTGCGTCAGGAAATATGTCCCATATGGTCACCCTAAAACGACGATTAGTCATAATTTGTGACTGTGCGCGCAGCCAAATGAATATTCGTTTCATTCAGTTTTGGAGTTGCATTCAAATAATTTGTAACATTAATTTTGTTGTATTTCTTCTCTTCGTTATGGTTTTATGGTCTTGTTTCTTGATTACAGTTTTCTTTTTTTTAATTGGGAGCTCTAATTGAATGGCTCGCTTAAGGGTTGGCCATTTGTTACCCTTAAATATTCATAGCCTAGATACATTTAGTGGTAAGCTGTTTTTTAGGGTAAGTCTGATGTGGGGCAATAAAATTTGAATATTTCAAGTATTTGTAATATTTCAAAAATATAAAAAAAAAAGAATTCTGTTGTTTACCTATATTTCCTAATTTTTTCGTGTCTCTACATTTTCTCCCTACTCAAAGTAATTTCTGCCATAAAATTCAGTAAAAATAATCGTATCAAACGTATTTGACCTCCACATGCTTAACGCCCCACATATGACGTCAGAAATTATTAATAATGTGTCATATGAAAGCAGAACAAGCGAAGATCAAACAAATGTTGTACGCATTGCGTATACGCCTCATTAGCCAGGCAACTGTGCAGTCTGTCGGTACTCCATAAAATATTTATATATTTACGTTATTTATTTTGAGCCAAACCTGTTTACATTCATAAAAAATCAAAGTATAAAATTACAGTGGTTCATGGTAGTTGTTGGCTCCTGAACTGTAGATTGGTCAGGGGTGAAGCAGAAAAAACACTCATCAAGCTGAAGATGAAAAAATATAATCGTAATAAGAGTGGGACGAGTTCATTGATTGCCTTTTAAAGTGAAATATGAAACCGCAAGTCATGGCATGTCGAAACGGTTCTAAAAAGGATGCGACAGGATGCAGCCAGGACTTTGAACAGCTGTCGAGAGAGAGAAAGAGAGAGAGAGAGAGATAGATGGAAGGAGAGTGCCTCGTTTAGTGATGAAGGACAGCTGAGAAATGCGTGGAACAATGCAGCCTCTAATTAATTTTGAAATGGCTCGCAGAATATCCGCGCTCTTTCCCTTCAGCGTCTTCATTCTCTTCTGCTTGGTTCTGATGTAGCTAATATTTCCGTTACTTGCAAATCCTTTGTGGCAGCAAATCCCGTCAGTGTTTAATCCCTCAAACGTGTGCAACACGTGTGCCAGAAATGTGTTAAACTCGCATAATGAACTATGAAAACATGAAAGTAAAACGAGAACTTTGAGGGCGTTCCGCACACACACACACACACACACACACACACACACAGACACATTGGCAGAGCTGAGCCGAGTTCAGTTTTGAAATACAATATCTAAGAACAATACTCGGCATTCAAATATTCCTATATGTAGTAGTTACTCTTATCGCACGCACATAATCTACGGCAAAAGTAATCCGCAAGCAAAACATGTTGCTCCGGCACACGGAGCCTAAATAAGTAGATGCAAATCTAACAAAACAATGAGTTATTTTCGGCTCGGCTGTATCTTTAAGATACATTTGTATAGCCGCTGCCCTGCCCTGGGGCAGGCAACAATGACGACGATGACGACGACGACGACGGCGGCGACGACGACTTTGCTTGTTTATTTGGCTCATTTGAAATTCGTTGAACTGAAAACATTTGATTTTGTACAGAATTGCAGATTTATCTGCGTCTTATTGAGGCTGTTGAGGCGGATTTTTCCTCATGTGCGTAAGTGTGTGTGAGTGTGCGTGTGTGTTGTTTGTATCTGAGTTGTGTGGTAGAGATGTGCAGAGTTCGTGGGGTATAAAATGTGAGTCGTGGAGGAAGACAGTTACAAATTAACTTGATTTGCTGAAAATCAACTTTGAGATCTCAGAGCAGAGCTTAACTTCTTGTAGCAGAGCCCAAACTAAATTAATAAAAATGTTGCTTTATAATATGTTTGTAAAAGCTACAAATGTATCTTGTTTGTATCTATAATATGTACTTATGGAAGAGCAAACAAAATTTATAGAATAGTTCAAATTCTTACGCTAAGAATTCTAGCTACGCAAGATAAAATTATTTTATTTGCTTTTTCATTAAGCTCTAAAGCTTTTTTCTATTGAGCTATGTTTTTATTTTTCTTAAAAATATATAAAACTTGACTGTATGAATTCTATTTTTCAGTTAAATGATTTTCTATATAAAATATAGTTAAAATACTACTACTATTATTAATTTCAAGTTCTCCTTCTGCTAAATGTCCATCATAAATACATCATAAATACTTCAAATAGATCCCACTTAAATCTCTCGTGTCACGCACACATCTCTAGCTTGTTAGAGCCAACCATCATAAAAGAGTTTTCGCATTGTATGCTCAATGTGGGATTTAAGTTTACAATTTTCATTCGGTTTTCATTGTGGACTCCTCCAGCTGTACATCATAGCAACAATTAGGCGTGTCTGCGCTCTCTCACTCGGATGCTCTATGTGGCAGAGCTCTTTACAAGATTATGTTCGATATTATGGCCGCAATTGAAATGCGGCTTTTGTGTTTGCACAGGGCTTAGGCTATAAATTGTTGTTGCCAACGCAGGCAAATTTTTGCCGAAAATTTTTGAGCCAACAAAGTGCTGAAGGGGGCAGCGGCTAGAAGAGACTCTTATACATATTGATGGGCCAGTTGGTATGCTTGTTGACATTGTCTGCGCAAATCAAATGCCGAATTCCAACCCCCAGCGCGAGAAGGGGAGCCGCGCCATATCCTTTTAATTCCTGCTCAACGAAACCCAAATGCAATTTGACCAAAAAAGATTTAGAGGACTTTATTATTGAGCAGCCGAAAACCCAAAGCAAATAAATTGCCAAAGGCCCAAGAGTTTACAGAGAGAGAGAGAGAGGGAGAGAGGGAAAGGGAGAGACTGAGAAGGAAGAGAAAATATCGAGTCTCTACCCGCTGTGACCGGGGGCGGTATTCCATGCCAAACAACAATTTCAGGGGTGTTTTCTTAAATGTGGCACGCACACACATACACTCACTCACACTTAGATAGAACGCAACTAAGTTACATAAAAGCAAACTCTGAAAATCAATAAATATTGTGGCAAAAAATGTCCATCAAGGCGAACATTCTCGGAATCATCGTTTTATGAAAGTCACAAAATTCCTAATGAATTCATTTCGGTTGACAGTCGGCGTGGCGGGAGTCCCGCTAGCAGACATCGAAGCAGTCGATGGATGTCTTGAAATCGACTTTCCGTACATTTCGTATGCTCACATTTCTGTTCACTTCATGCACGAACTGCAAAATGCGTTCGAGTGCAACGAGAAACAATTAAAACGAAATCAATTTTCCAGCGACGGTCATGAAACAAATGCAGGAAATGCCATAGGCACTCAGAGTGCGCGAGAGTGGGAGAGAGAGCGTGCGGGAGGAAGGGACATCCTTATATATTTCAAGTGCCCGATGCCGTTAAGTTATCAGCGCCCAAGCGGCAACCATAAATGCGGTAGGAGCCTGGGCGGATAGCGTCTGCTGCACGTTTAGCTCGAACATGAAACATCCATAAGCCAAGCATAAAACACTTGTGTTTGGTTCTGTGAGTGTGTGTGTGTGTGTGTGTTTGAGGTCTGAGATTTGGCCTTGCTTAGATATACACTAACTAAATGAGAAGTGGGTATTAGAAATTTGTCATCAAATATGTAAAGTATTTTGTTTATAGAGTAAATATAAATATGTATGTATAAATATTTATGTATGTATATCATTTATGTACGAAGTCTTACATTCGAGCAATTAAATGAAAGCATAATTTAATATAAATTTAATTAATTATATTGCTCGATTATGGTTCTTGTCTTGACTATCTAAAAAAAACCTTATATACATATTTTCTCATATAGCTATGTAGAGCATTTGGACTTCGACACTCTGCCCTTCACTAATGCCCAGTTATGTTATCATTAAGTCAGTGAAGCGTTTGAAAACGCGCATAATTAATTGGGCGCCTCTGTAGGCAAATGAAAAATGGGAAAATCAAAAAAGAAAACCTAGGGAAATTCAACTACGACACGAACAATTGCACACAAATTCGAACAGTTGTTCGGCTCGTCTGTGTGTCTGTGTGTGTGTGGGCTAGTGCGTGTGTGTGTTGGTTCCTGATAAGGCACAAGTTCAAGTGCATTCAGGGTCTGGGCCTCACTTGGACTTGGGGTTGGGGGGATGTGAGTTCAAATCGCTTAACAAATTCCATGTAATAGAAATGCATTTTTAAATGAATTTAAAGCGCGTCGCCGAGTCAACGCAGCTGGGTGCCAGTCTGCTGTTGCTGCTTCTTCTTCTTCATCATCGTCGTCGTCGTCTATGTCAGTTCCTCAGTTTTCCAGCTCTCGACTAATCCGCACAGCCTCGCATTTGTCACGTTTTATCATGTTCAGGGGTTGGTCGAACCGTAGACGCCCCGCGTTGCCTTCTACTTCAATAAATTTTATTGAAGATATTGCATTAGACCTCGGCCGAACTATCTGAAGGCGTACGGCGAAGAGGGCGACCCATCGTGGGAGTGTGTGAAAAAAGTTATTATGCTCATATCATCCCCCTTGCTGCATGCAAATCGCATGTGCGTTGCTCTTCACATAATGAAGCCATTGAAAGTGCCTCTCGATTGAAGTAGGCAGGAGTCTGCACAATTGTTTCAATAAAATTTGGCATGTGTTTGTCTTAGGCAAGTTTTGCTGAAGAACTGGAAATATTGCTGTTGCTGTTGTGTATTTAGCTGGCACTCTGCATGCAAATATACCCTGTATAATATGAGTGGTTGAGGAAGGGGAATACGAACAATCGACTAAATCTATTCTGCATATTTCTAATTTAAGATAATAAATTGAAGTCTAGTTTATCTTCTTCGTTTCAATATGCAATAGAACTAATAAAGTGGCTGTTGCATATAAGCTATTGCATATAAGTTAAATATACTCAGAGGATGGCTGGGAAAAGTCTTGAACATATTTTTAGATATTATTTAGATGTTTTTTAGAATACGGCAAACATTTTTTATATATTGACTAGGTATATTCTAGTTGATCATTCGATTAACTGCTTATAAAAGCAAACTCAACATGTTTGGCTAATTTAAAATTTGATTTTCGACTTTTAAATTACATTAAAAGCATTTTTAGTAAAGGGACTGAGCTTGGAATTCCCAAAGGGCTTTAGCACAAAGGGTTGCCTCCATATAAAGAAGTCCTGTGGGATGCTTAATCAGGTGGTGGCAGCTGAGCTGCCGTCTATCTCCTTCGGCTTTATTTACTTTTAAACTTATATAAAAATCTCTTTAATATAATTTTCTCGCATTGTATTTAGCTAACATTGGGATACTGAACTTGGCTTTATGCATGATGCTGTCAAGTGCAATTAATATTGTAACCACATTTAACAATGACAGACCTTGTCAACTTGTTGCTCGTACACACACACACATAGACACATATGCGAGAATAACCACAAGAAACTGCCTGAAATTCTTGATTCATTTCAAATGTGGCAGAGCAATTGTCCAAGTCCAGACAAACCGCAACTGGCCAGCTGTTAAAGGGTCCCACATTGTTGTCTCATGTTGCCTCCAATGCGAAACTCAAACTCGAACTCGAACTCGAGCTCACACCACAGCAGAGCAGGCCAAGTCCAATCATAATATGTGCATTGTTCCATGGTGGCAAATGAATTTGCAGCTCATATTGCGGTGTCCTGTGGGGCACGAAACTCGATTTTTATTAGTGTCAATGCAGAAAGCAACAGACCCAAAGGAGCTATTCCATTGACCATAGACCAAATAGCAACTATGTAGATGTGTGCATCCCCCTCTCTCTCTCTCTCTCTCTCTCTGTGTATGTATGTGTGTGCGCGTGTGTACTCATTTATTGTCCTAGCAACGGGATGCGGGCTATGATGCTGTCAATCCCTGGATAGTTCATGCCATTATTTTTCATGTCTATTGATAAAAGCAAACACCACATACACGCACACACACATATGTATGTACACATGCTGTCCTTTATAGCATTATTATGATGTGCTCTATTCTGCCCCGACTCCTGCATTAAAACATCAGCATTAAAATCAACCAAGCGCAAATCATCTAAACCCATCGACAGAATGTCTGACTGTGAGTAAAATGGAAATATGCATATACACATACATACATATATATATTTATAGCTATAGCACTCTATATGAATTAGCCTTAAATTTAATTCAGTTGTGGGCGAAAGCAAAATTCAACTGTTGCTGTGCTCAATAACTTGTTTTTCTTTCTGTGTTTTAAGATCCGGTTGAACTTATAATTCGATTAAATGTCTGCCAAGTTAGTTAAGAGTCGCTGATGCTTGGCTATAAAGTTTTTGCGGCTTAAATCAATGTCGCTTCAATACAGTTTCAGCATCAATTTGCAATTTTCAACAGTTGTCCAACTAGAACGAACGAAAACCCTTCGCGCATAAACGAGGGGTTGGTCCATTGTCATGCGTGCTTGACTCTTTCGATACCCTGCAAATGGACATGGGGATAACGCTTTGTCTACGGCAGACTACTAAGTTTGATTTACTAAAAATAATAAATAGAAAACTAACAAATAAAAAAATAAAATAAAGAAATTAGAAACTTTCTAGATTATAAATTAATTTTTTTTTTAATTAGAAAAATATTTTAAAATATATTTTAGATTTTCTGGCACTGACTGGTCAATAAATTACTTTCACTATTTAATTAATATTTCAATGTTACATACTTATATATATGAATTTAAAATGTATATAAAATATATATTTCTATATATATACATTTTTTTTTTTTACTTTTAATTGAAATATTTTATATTATATATTTTTATTTTATTTTATTTTTAGATTAAAATTTTTTCTCTAAGAGAAATTACACATTAAAAATATAGATATCGAACAAAAAATATTTGAAATTATATTTTATAGTATTTTTTGCCGCTCTTGCTTGGAATTGATTTAATTCTCTCAACTACATTTCCTACTATAGATGATATATAATCAATTTTATCCCATATTTATGCTCATCAAAGGGTAACTAACAATTCGTGGCTGAGAGTTTAGCATTTCTGCATTTTTTATGCCGTGCACTTAACAATTTTCCACAGCGCCGACAAAGCCAAAGGAAATTTCGCATTTGTGATTTTCTTTTTTTGTTGTATTTTTTCATGTTGTTTTTTTTTGCTACCCTGTTTGAGGCATTTGGGGTAGCCCGTATAATAGGCCGTCGACGCGTGCTAATGTGATTTGGCTATTAATTTTCCACAGGCTGCCGTCTAAGCCTTGGCAAATTGAATTGAGTTTCGCTCAACGTCGAGCTCCAATATCGGCGACGTTGTCTGGCAAATGGCAGACAGGATGCGGCGGCTTTGGTTTCCTTTATCTCATGCTCTATCCTCCCTCCTCCATTCCCGCTCAGTATGCAGTCTTCACCTTGTCGCCGCTCTTAAAGTGTACAAACTGTAAAGCTGATAAATTTTAAATCAATCGCTGGTCGGGGGCAGTGTGGTTGCTGCTTTAACGACACTCCAGAGCTGACGGAGGTCTGCTGTCTGCTATTTGTCTTTGGGCTGGGGGTATTCCCCAAACGCTGCCTTACCAGACATTTTGGCTAATTTATTGTGTTATCTTTTCTAGCTCCGCTGTGCGCTCCTCTGGGTGCGCTTCTCGGCTGCCCGCTGCTGGACTAAAAATAGCACCGACAAAAAGGCGATAAACGATAAACGAATATAAATTGCTTTGCTCTGAGCGGGCAAGTGGCCCAGTCAAATGGGCATCAACACGGGACTAAAGGTACTTTCATATCAATTAAATTGCTTAAAGAGAATTTTCAATGATTTTGTCGTTTGACGACGCAGAAAAAATGACGCTGCACAGTTGAACACAATGCGAAAAAGTGTAGCAAGCGAGGGCGGGTTACACTTGAAAATATCCTCTAGTTGGGTGTATCATAGGGTAATATTAAATGATATATGTCATATGTAAGTTATATTACATTGATTTAGATGACTTTTTGATCAACTTATGGCATGCAGCTAAAGATCCTTTGCTTGGGATAATAATATTAATCTTTTATAGCACCAAAGTCTATACTACACATCGCACACCTCTGTCTTTTTATAGGGTACACAAATACCTTTTATTTTGCGCTGTAAAACTCGCCCGTTTTTCACATGACTCGTCTGAACTGTTTGGCTGGCAAACATAATGCCAAATTTGAACAATTGAGCCGAATTGTTGCCTTGGTGAAACTGCAGCTAAAAATTAATTTTTTACTCTATTGTGCAGTGGACTCTCTTTCACACACACACAATGATAAATGGACAGGCGGCAGGTGCACATAAATGCCGTGTGTGGGTGTGTCCCGATGCGTATCTGAAACTGAGATTCTGTGTGTGCCTCCTGCTGTGCAACTAAATGTGGCACTGCCACATTCGCCGACAACTTTTTGGGCAGCTGCAAATTGAACTGCAACTGCAACTGGAAAGCCTCAAAGGCTGGCTGCATTCGGTTTTGATATATTAATTGGAGTTGAGCAGAGACAGAGTGCGAGAGAGTGAGGGAGAGCAGGAGTAGGACAGTCGCTTGGTGCCTTATACAAACCAAATATATCCCTTGCCTATGACGCACATTTGACACTTGATTGGAATTGTTAGCTCTGAGTTACTTGGGTTGGATGGGCCCTTATGTAACTCAAGTTTACAGATATATATATATATATATATATATATACATATATATGTGTAGATGTCTTAATATATTTGCTCCCTTGCGCATAATTTGTGTTTGTTCAAGACGCCGCCCGTTAACACCCACACAAATGCCTGATAAGGTGGCGCCGGCACGTGACCCACTAATGAGCATTTGTTGCCATTTGCCGGGGTCAGAGTTCATGCAAATAGCAAATAGCTGAACGGCCGGGACTTTCCAAGAAACAACTCTCTGTGCGGCATTCGAGTGTAGCAGTACTGAAATGGAAAAAGCCATTTGCTTGACTCATCTCTCATCTCTCACTCCCCGCCGTAGCTGTCCGCCATAAACTACAATCATCAACAGAAATTGTTGAGAACTCAGGTAGCCGGAAATTTTTGTATTTCTGGCATAATTAGTTGCCCGACAGTCAGAGACTAAAGATTTTTATGTCGGGCACGCAAACAATTGCCTTCAAGAGACGCTTTGTGCGGTCTATTTTATATTTGATATATTTTTGCCGGAAATTGTTAAACTCGCTGGCAAGTCAAAGGTCAGGCGAGGCTTATAGATGGATGGCGGCGTTGCTCAATATCGGAAACCTTCGCAATTTGTGAACAGATTTACGAACAGTTTTATTTTTCACAGCTTCAGCGCGCAGGAAAAGTGTCTGGGAAAATTGTTTTTCCTACGCGCGCAACTTTTCTAATTAAAATACGTAAATCAGTCGGCGTCGTTCTCATTCTGCTCCCCCTCTGCTCTTTCTTGGGGGTTGGACACTTAATTAACATCCAATGTGACAATTTCTCTGCGTGGCCGCAGACAATGAGAAATTAATTTCAATTAAACAAAAATATATTATTTGCCGACTCAGCTTCGAAAATATTGCAATTAAAAATCTCATATTTCAGTAGAGCTTTCTTTCTTTTTTTATTTTGTATTTTGACTAAAGCGTTTACTTTTCATAAAGAGAAAAATATGAGAGAGAGAAGGAAGAAGTAAGGTGCATGGAAAAGTAAAAGTAAACAGCAAAGGGAGCAATGTGGCGACGAGTGAAACGAATTTAATATGCTCTTTTGTGCTGTGAGTATAATGAATTCACAAGCAAAGGATATCACATGACATTATATATAAGTTACTATTTATAGTTGAATGATTTATAATATATACAAAGTGTCTTTCAATAACAACTAAAACTATGAAAATAACACAAGTAATATAGTAAGAGATAATAAGAAATTTTACTAAATATTGCCATGATTTTTATTTAAAACTCTATTCGTATTGGTCTTCTCAGTTCCAATTCTAAATTAAATGCATTTCACAGCACTGACAGAATCTATGAAACTAATATCGCATAAATCTCTAAGTATAGATACATATATCTATGTACATATACTTAAATTTCCAATCTCAATCGCTAAATATTTTATTGACCAATTGAGAAATTTTCGCATTCATGTTGCTTATTAAAACACACTAAAGTCATCTAATGAAATTTTCTGCTGCTCATTAAATATAATAAATTTCAAAATTTATGTTATACATGCCTTCCATAAACCCATGCCGCCTCCTGCCTAGGCAGTGTACAGCCCAAAAAAAAAAAAAAAAAAAGGAAGCGAAAAAAGCAAAAGTAATACAAACAATAGTCACCCCATTGGCGAGTTGAACTCCCCCTTTGGCCCTGCGTTTTTACGGTTGAGTGTCTACTCGAAATTGTACTTGAAATGCTCTGCAAAAAGTAACACAAATATTTGTGCAAATATTTTCAGACGGAATGAGAATGGGCATGGGGCATGGCTGAGTCAGGCTGACACAGGATGACACGGGCTGACTGGCTCTGTATGCCCCTGCTGCACGCATTTGAGCCATACCTTAATGATTTGTCAATAGTCGCATGTGCCACTGGCATTTAGATTGCTTGAATTCTCATGTTTATGAATGTGTAAGCGTATTACCCCGCCATATAAGCGCCACTCTTGCGCTTCCTGCTCCTTCTCCTGCTGCCTCTGCAACCACTCCGTTGTTCGGACATTGCCTTCACATTTGACATGGATGTGCGAGTGTGTGTGTGTGTGTGTGTGAGTGCGTGTGTGCCCCTTCTTAGCAACATCTTATCGACATTTCTGGCTGCCATGTGGTACGCTGTTCGTTCGCCTTTGGTATCCTTGTACTTGGCTTCCCCCAACCCCTCTCTCTCTCTCGTTCTCTCGATGCCCTGCCCTCGCCCTTCAATATATCGAGTACTTATGCTGCATACGGACATCACTTGGAAAGTGTGCCAAATGTATCGATAAAGGAGACGTGTGTGTATGTGTGTGTGCCTGTATGTGTTCGCAGCTCTTTGGCCTTTGTTTATTTTCAAGGCGGCATCCCGTTCAGACATTGTATGCCATACAGCAGATGCTCACTCGAAGGAGCCGGACCCTAAAATGCATAACTACACATACTTACAACAAGGCGTTGAAGCAGCAGACAAAATCGAATTTACATTGTGCATATTCCAGCTGACATGTGGCTGCTGCTGCTCCTGCTGCTGCTGCTGCAACTCATTTACGAGTCTTGGGCTCAGTTAAGAGTTTGTCTTTCAGCAGATTGACAGCTGTCACACAATTGTTTCTCTTATTAGCTCAGCCTCAGCAGTTATCTTGACACGTTCTTCAAATGAATATGAATATTATTTTTTTTCTTAGAACATTTTTGACACTAATGACCATTGGGTATATTGGTTTGTAGAATTAACTACTTTATGTTCTTTATAAATTAAATTCATATTCATTTAATAGATATTTCTGTGATTTGTCGAATTATTTTTTGATTAAATAAAAGTGAAGAAAGCTTTCATTTTAAAAATAAAATAATGTTTTGATGTCTTTAATATAATATTTTGTAAATTCATATTGCATGGATTCATAGAAGTGTTTTGGCACAAAGGTATCTAAATTTATTTTTATAATCTGTCTTCTGCTGTAAACTATAAATGAATAAGAACTTATAGATTTAAACAGAACAAAAAATCCATAATAATAATAGAAGTGTTCTATAAAAAAATATTTTGTTTTCATATCACTTTCATATAAATTAAAAACATGTTGCAGGCTTTCAGGCTTTATTCTAAAATATTTTATATTTTTTAAATATCCTGGAAGTATACAACATTTATTTAGATAGCTGCAGCTATCATCTTCAAAGCATAAAAAAGTGGTATTTTATTAAACGCAAGAATAAATAAACTAAAAAATTAATAAAATAAATAACCAACATTTTGTTTGCTACAAAAAATGATGTTACAAATCTATTAAAACAAAAAATTAGATTAAATAAATAACTAGAAATAAAAATAAAACAAAATAAGTGTATAATATGTTAATAAATAAAAATTGGATTAACTAATTATTTTTAATACGAAAATGAATAAATAAATAGTTAAAATAAAAATAAAATAATAATAATATATAATGATTAACAAAGACCAAGAAACAAAACAAATTATTATAGAAATATTTATTTCATCTACAACGAACTCGAATGCTTTCAACTATCAATAAAATAAAAACTGATAATATAAATGTAATATGGAATATACAACTGAATTTTAAAATGATATATATATATGTATATATATATAATAAATACCTGTGTATAATTATAGACGAGCAAAGCCAATCTTTTGGCATTTTGAAGCAGCACTCAGCTAACAATTAATATAAATAATTGATGGCTATTGACACGGCGCGCTCCCATTTGGACAGGCCACAAAGAAAACATTACAGTGCGCAGCTCAATTATTCTTGCCACATTGTTTTGGCAACAACAGCAATAATAAACAGTGAAATCCAATTTCCGCTAAAGAAAAACTCACGCTTTTGGGCCAAACGGCTACAAAGAAAACTGGTGAAGTGGACGCAGATAAATGCGAGGTCAATTATACGCGCAATTGGTAGCATCGCATCGCGGCGAAAGACAAGTGCGAGAGCATAAGCAAAGGGCGAAGCACCACATCTACAAGTACACACAGACTCACAAACACACACACACACACTCGCACAGACAACTACAATTAACATTAAGATTAACATTAACATTAGCTGGCGAGCATCGCGAGTCCGCCCTCTGGCTGTACGCATTTAGGCAGAGATTAACAGTTGCTAGACCCCGGTGCTGGAAAAGAGCAATTAACACGCTGAGGTCAAGTCGTGCCCGCCAACGGGGGCCCCAGTACAATGCTACAGTTGTAAGAGCAGTCGGCTATATGGTATTATCATATTTCTAATGTCATGTGGTCGGTTTTAGTCATTTTTCCTGTTTCACATGGGTCTCATCTTTTGCTGCGCACTTGTTCAAGACCTGACACTGAGATCTACCTCGGACCAGTTAGATCTTTTGTTCTGCTTCTTAAAAGGCAATCGGAAGTATGCCGCAACAAGAATGTTGATGAGTTTCAAGCCCAAGCCAGATATATGATGTACTTACATTTAAAGGGAACTATCTATTTTCGGCATTTTCAAGTGCCCTAGAAGTCAACTTATCTATTTTTTTCTTTCTGGTTTCTGGTTTTTAACTCTGTGTGTGTGTGTTTGAGAGTGTTTATAGTAATTTGTTTACTGTTCCAGTGTTTGCCTAAGACACAATGACACCAGCTGAAAGTGAGAGCTGTGGAAGCTAAGCTTTTGTCTTTATGGAGTGAGAAGCTTTTAAAAATGTTCGAAGCTATTTAGGTTTATAAATAATAATTCAGTAATATAGGAAGCTTTAAGTAACTTCCTTAAATTTTCAGTTGAGCGGAATTACTGAAGTAGAGCTTAAAGCTAATAATATGATGTGTTTACATTTTGTAGAAATCTATTGACTAAAACTCCAAACATATTTCAATAAATATTTTGTCCTACATATATTTTTCTACGCCCTTATTCTATAGCAAAATGAATAACACCTTTGACCATTTATAAGCTAATAAATATCAGTTAAGCTCTCCATTTTCGGCTCGTGTCATTTGACTATGCTCTAATATTTGATTAAATCACTGACTAATTTGCTCTGCTTTATTTGGCTATTCGCTAATCGTAGACCTGTTTATCTAAATTAATTAATTTGTGGACAGGTCAGGCCCAAGCGCATTTAAATGAATTCAATAAAAATATATATTGTTACATAAATATGAGAAATAAAACACTTTCACTATAAATGAAGTAGTCGGCGAATCTCTGCCTTGATTTAATAAATATTCATAGTCAATTATGTTTGATATTTGTCAATTGGTGATGGATGTGGTTTCTATATTGAAAATGCAACCACAGACAAAAGAAGAAAAAAAACTATTCAAGCCCATGCCAAAAACTTAAACTTAAACTTTTGCACCTTAACCTGTAGCTCCAAGGTGTTTACATTGTTGGCATTCCACAGAGTTTTGATATTTGCATTAGAAATTTTATGCCCGGCAGGCGCAATTCATTAGCTAAGTAAACTCTCCAGCCAGCCAGCCAGCATGTGCTGCGGGGGTTTCCTGTTGCCATCCATCATTTGGCAGCATCACATCTAAACTTATACGTAATACTCATCGGACAATTCAAACAACTCAATTTAGAATAATTTGCGCATCTTAAAGCTATTTCTGTGTGGAGCAACGAGTCGCCAGAACTGTAATCGTTTTTAATTGTTTGCCTGACGCGAAATAAATGCCATTGGAATAACAAAAATATCAAATTAATATGATTTATTTAACCTGGAATGGAACATTGAACTGGAAATACCCTACATATTTAGTAAACTGTTCTTGACATATTTAAATGTTTTATTAAATACAGAATAATTCAGGATGATTAATTCCTAAATTAATCTAAATTCCTAAATCTGGGTATTTTATCAATCAAATGAATCCCAAGATTAACTAAAATCAAGCGAATCAATATGGCAATCATAAATATTGTGTGAATATAATATTTAAAATGATTTGTTTATAAAATTTAAATTCCTTTTTTATTGTATTTTTAAATAAAGTTTAATCATTTATCTTATACCAAATCATAAATGATTTAATATTAAGATAACTTACATATCAGATATATAGTCCAATTAAAGTACGGAAAGTTCCCCTATGATTCCCAGCTTATAAAGAATAGAGTATATCATATAGATATGACAACAATGCCAGCAAGATCATTATCATTGACATTATTTATATGACTTTGCCTCATTAGATGGCCAAAACTTAATGTACTTATCTGTAAAAAAAAGCTAAGAAGGAGAAGCAGCAGATGAAAAGATGCGAAACCGAAGCTGCGATAAACAACAAATAAATAAGAAGAATAAGAAATAACGCCAAAGACTTGCACTTAACATTGACAGAGCTGTTAATTGCTCTGCCTTTGAGGCAGTAGCCGCTCATTCGGCTATGGCTTAAGAACGTAAAAGGTCAGGCTTCACAAATAGTCATAATACAATTACCAATTATAAGCAAATATCAAAGTAAACGCTTGATTAACGCCAAGTTCAAGTTGAGTAATTAGAAAACAATGCGTAACGTGCAAAAATTAAATACATTTTTTCATCTTCTAATTTTTTTGCATTTGTCTTTTTAACCGGAATCGCAACTGTGGGCGTATTGCCAAAAAAAAAAAAAAAATAATAAAATAAAATAAAAAAAAAAAACAAAATATCATACTATATTTATGAATTTTTTGTTTAATCTTTGTGAGAGTTGAAAATTGAGCATAAGCTCCATCATTAATTTAGCTACGAAATGTTGACGCATTTGCTTAACGTGGCCAAAACAACAGCTGCTGCTGCTGCTGCTGCTTTTGACGCTTTTTTAATTGATTACTGACAAACGAAACGGTGCATGTTAATCAGTAATCGAGCCACCGAAACCACCGACAAGCCATGCTCTGCATGTCCTTGCCATTTTGGCCAAGTTCATTAAACCGCAACTGAAACGCAATTAAGCCACGAAATCAAATCCGAAGCCGAAGAGAAAACCAACTGAGAAATAAAACAAAAAATGCTATCATTAAAATGCGTTCGCTTCGTGGGGAGTCTGCAGCCGGAAACTATAGGTAAAAGCAAAAGCAAATCATATCAAAACAGAAATATCATAAAAATTAAGTAAATGCGCTGCTATCATCAACTATTTGGAAATATTTATTAGGCTCCCCCACAATAAATACAAATGTAGTTAAAGGGCACACACACATGGCGTATGCGCAATCTTGTAGAAATATTGGACTTGCCCACGGCGTCACGTATTTAGGTCTTTCATCCATTTGCTTAAAGAGGCCAATTCAAGCTCGTTTACTCATAAACAACAAAAAATTGAATTTCGTTTTTTAAATTACATACTCAATCTTTGACCGAGGCAGCTACATAAAAGTATGTTGCAAATAATACGCATAATTAACAAATGATACTCTGGAAGGGGGCGTTGCCCGCCTGTCAGCCAGGCAGCCAGCCAGACAGTCACAAGGCAAATACCGCTAGCAAAACTCAGCGAAATTGCAAAATACCCGATAAGGAAAAAAAAGTTTGGAATCCATGATCAAGTATTGCCAAATGCAAGACTCTGTTATACCTTTACCCATAAAATAACTGAAACAGAAACTACATGTGACTGGAAATTGAATCAGGAAATCTATTGATTTCTGGTTTCTCTAGTTTGAGAACTTAACATAGTTAGCAAAATTTGACTTTGAAATTCGCTGATTTTGATAGTTTTGCCAGCAAATCCATTTAAAGTAAATTAATATCGACAACTAGAACATTAAACAGTAAAGAGTAAACAGATCTACAATCTGATTTAGCTAAATGATAGACGATTATTAAAAGATCATATTTTAGATTTAAAAAGTTTAAAACGTTTGCGTGCGAATAAGTTTAATTTTCTATTTCCAATTGAAAAATGTATCCAAATAGATCTCACGACATCATAATGGGTCAAGTCATGGCCTCAGATTCTCGGGTCAACAGCCCGAAATCGTTTCAAAATTCACCTAGAGAAGTCTTGAAAAAAAAAAGAATAATAATAAAAAAATCACATATAATTATCAATATTTAGAAGTATAAAAAATAAAAAATAATAACTGTAAAATATAAAATGTCATATGTAAAATATAAAATATATTAAGCCTTATTTAATTATATATTGAATTGATTTCTAACTTGAAATATTTTTGCGAAGATTTTTTTTAAATAAATATAATTAATTATAATTAAATAAATATAATAAATATAATTAGCATTTTTTTTTTTTTTTTTTTTTTTGCAATTAGCATAAATATTTTATATATCAAATATTATAAACTTAAATATAATCTATTCATTATTATTAGTGATATTCCCTCTGTTTTGCACGCATGCGGCCGGGTATTGGCTAAAATCGAAATTGAAAAATCAAGTGCAGCGCAGTTAAATTCAAAAAGCCAAAAACCAAATTCCGAAGGTCAGCGCTGCGGCATGCAACAATTTGGGGGCATCGCTTGATTGGACATGCTGCATCCTCCGCTGATTTTGTTGTTGCTGTTGTTGCTGCTGCTTTTCTTGTTGTTGTTGTTGGTTGGCTGCTGTTGCCCGGCGGAGCATTTTATTTCTTCATTATGTACGAAACAATAAAATTTAATTGAACGTTAAATTTAAAACGTAGCACGAGTCGGCGGCGGCAACCGCCGCAACTAAAAAGGAGCAAATTAACTCATTGTTGCAAAAAGTTATGCAAATGGGGCGTAAGGTGCCGAGCAAATTAAACTGCCATTAAAATTTATACGCCAATAAAAATAAAAATCAGCAAAAATACCAATACACCAAAAACAACAAAAAGATGAAGAAAATGATGATACACAACAAAAAAAAGAGAGCACTGAGCGGTAAAAGTGTCGATTGGTTGTAAATAAAATGCTCGTTAATTTATGTGGGCGTATTTTATTTTTACATGCATTTTTATTTATATATTCTTCGCTTTGCCTTCACAATGGAGCCTACCGCGTTCATGCATATGCAAAAGTCGTACAAAACTGTAGCCATTTGCCATGCAAATGAATTGTGCTGTAAACGGTTATGCCACGGTGGGAATATCCGAGTGCAGCAGAGATTGTTGTATCTGTATCTGTATCTGTATCTGTATCTGTATCTGTATCTGTATCTGTATCTGTATCTGTATCTGTATCTGTATCTGTATCTGTATCTGTATCTGTATCTGTATCTGTATCTGTATCTGTATCTGTATCTGTATCTGTATCTGTATCTGTATCTGTATCTGTATCTGTATCTGTATCTGTATCTGTATCTGTATCTGTATCTGTATCTGTATCTGTATCTGTATCTGTATCTGTATCTGTATCTGTATCTGTATCTGTATCTGTATCTGTATCTGTATCTGTATCTGTATCTGTATCTGTATCTGTATCTGTATCTGTATCTGTATCTGTATCTGTATCTGTATCTGTATCTGTATCTGTATCTGTATCTGTATCTGTATCTGTATCTGTATCTGTATCTGTATCTGTATCTGTATCTGTATCTGTATCTGTATCTGTATCTGTATCTGTATCTGTATCTGTATCTGTATCTGTATCTGTATCTGTATCTGTATCTGTATCTGTATCTGTATCTGTATCTGTATCTGTATCTGTATCTGTATCTGTATCTGTATCTGTATCTGTATCTGTATCTGTATCTGTATCTGTATCTGTATCTGTATCTGTATCTGTATCTGTATCTGTATCTGTATCTGTATCTGTATCTGTATCTGTATCTGTATCTGTATCTGTATCTGTATCTGTATCTGTATCTGTATCTGTATCTGTATCTGTATCTGTATCTGTATCTGTATCTGTATCTGTATCTGTATCTGTATCTGTATCTGTATCTGTATCTGTATCTGTATCTGTATCTGTATCTGTATCTGTATCTGTATCTGTATCTGTATCTGTATCTGTATCTGTATCTGTATCTGTATCTGTATCTGTATCTGTATCTGTATCTGTATCTGTATCTGTATCTGTATCTGTATCTGTATCTGTATCTGTATCTGTATCTGTATCTGTATCTGTATCTGTATCTGTATCTGTATCTGTATCTGTATCTGTATCTGTATCTGTATCTGTATCTGTATCTGTATCTGTATCTGTATCTGTATCTGTATCTGTATCTGTATCTGTATTTTCATATTCTATCTATCTCTAGCTCTATCTCTATCTCTCTATCATACACTATGTGTATTTCACTTCATGAAGTATTATAAAGTTACTGTCGACCTTCGCCTTTTATTTCATCTTCAGGAGAGTCGATGAAGTTATTTACAATACATCATAAAACCAGAACTACCTACATTGATCTATAATAATTTGGAAACCAACATCTTTGTAGCTTTCAATGGGAGCCAACCCGAACCAAACATTAATCAATTAAACCAGCATAGCTGCTGACAATTATGTTTCCATGTGTAAATGCACCATGAGAATCTTTCAAATATTTTACAACATTCGAAAAGCAAAACAACGACTTTGACTACTTTACCTGCACATCGAACAGAAGTGCGACCTTCGGCAGTATGAAAAATATTAATTACAGACAAAACTTTACAGGGTTAAATAAAAACAAGTGAACGCCCCACAAAGTGCAGCAATAAACCACAATAGAAGAAGAAGAGCAAGTAGTACCATGATCTATTATAATATGATATATGCTGTGATTATCGAACATAAAACTAATATGCTGACAGTTAAGTGGAAATTAATGAATGCTGCGTTTCAATGCGTTTTGCGGCTATTGTTAAGCTGAGCTTCACATTCATATGGATTTATATATACATATACATGTATATATATAGTGTTAGGTTTTGTGTGATCTTTGGCGAGTCATCGAACCGTTGTAGTTGTATAATTTATGCATCTGCTCGCTGCTTACAATAAACATCAAGAACTGATGATGACTTCAATCAGCCAACGAAATTGTCTATTTGGTGTATTGTGTGTAGGCCGTCTGAGACTGTGTGTGTGTCTGTGTGTGTGTATGCGGTTGTGATTCATGTTGACCTTCTTTGGTCATTTTGATCTGACTTTGTCTTGGCTACAATCAAATACATTTTACACATTGCCAAAGTCTGGCCGAGTCACTGGAATTAGCACAAAATTAGCCCAGAAGAAGAAGAGGAAGCAGAAGCATTTTAGCTGCTCTCCTACACTCTTTAGTCACAGTCACAGACAATTTACATCGAACAACGAATGCTCCCCACAGTCGCTCATAAATTCTAGCCTTAACTTCCAGCCGCAACAAGTTTTCTAGTCACATTTATTGTTTAACTCTTGACTACTCCATATTAATGCTGTTGTTGTTGTTGTTGCTGCTGGTAAAAACCCGAATTTCACATCCGCCTACAGAAGAGCGTTGCCAGGCCGTCTCGCATCTAGGGCTGTGAATCGGGTTGAACGGCTTGAGGCCGACGTGCTCAGAGCTCATCATTATCGTCATCTAAGCTTATGTGAATTTTAGAGCATTTCTGTTTGACGTAAGATAATTAGCAAATAATTAAAGCTAAACTTAGAAAGGTTAGAGTTATATATGGCATCGAAATTTTATAAAGAGAATGAGAATGAGTAAATGAGAATTTATGAGAGTTTTTAGGTGAATGAATAGATTTTTGGCAATATTTATATTTATAATTTACCTGTAAGCCAAGTCAAGTATGTTAATGTTACAGTTTATAGTCAATTAAATTACCATCTGCTTACGTAAGTAAAAGAAACGTGATAAGGAATTGATCTCCTAAAAGCTCACATTTTACAGCTGCTTGAGGTAGGTCGAGATCAAGCTGTGAGTCTCATTAGCCCTTACATGGTAGTGCTCCAGCTCTGCCTTATCTCAGCTACAGATCGACCTCATTAGATCAGCTTTTTGTGCGGCACAGGTTACGCCCCATTGGAGCATGTGGCCACAGCCTTAGGCTATGGGCCCAGTTGTGGTTGTGCAGGCGCCATTTGAACTGGGTACGCGGTGGTGCTGGTGGTGGGGCAGTCATTAGACAGCAAGACAGCTGCACACACTGACTGACTGACTGTAATTATCAAACTGCCGAATATTATTTAAATTGTTTAGAGGCAGCTAGGGGCAAAAGGGGTTGGGGTGGGCTGGTATATAGGGGGCGTTGCTGCCACCTGACCATTTGCCATTTTGCATGTGCAATTAACGCCGCCGTACAATGCGTTCAATGTGCAAGAGCTGTCTAAACGGAGCTGCTGCTGCTGCTGATGCTCCTCATGATGCTCATGATGCTGATGGTGCTTAACCCGAGACGACGCATTGACGTCCAGCTGTCGTCTGTCTATCTGCCTAGGCTCGTCTCTGTCCATGTCTGTCAGTGGCTGTCAAATAACTGCATAGAGCATCATTTGTGTTGGCCTCTTGGTAAACGCCTCCTGCAAAATGCGCTGCCACGGCGGCGTAGTTCGTCTTTTGTTCTACGCTCAAAAACAAGACTCTTTCATAATGCTCCATTAAATTTTATGCTTTCATAGATCAAGATGAACAAATAAATTTGAGACTATGTGACGAGTTGTTGTTCTTGTAGTTCTTGTAGCTGCTTTACAGTTTTGTGCACTGTTTCTTTTGTTGTTGGTTGGAAGTCTGGTCTTGGTCTGCGATCGCCTGCCCAACCAGCCGTTGAAATGAACTTGAGAGCTCACAGCCCAGAGCCCAGAGCCCAGAGCCCACAGAGCCAGTCGACATCATCGGCTCGTTTATGGGCTTTGTGTTTGTTTCGTTAGCTTTTGGTCCATGGTTTATACGCTGGCCCAGTTTCGATGCGATGCGATGCGCTGCGCCCCAGCCCAAAGAGCCATTCTGAACGGAAGCGCTTTGTTTAACGCGCCTCAGACATTGCAATTTTTCTTTTACCCAGTTTTTCGGCTATCTTAGGTCGTTGCACAGTGGTTGAAAGACTATTTACTTTGAATGTTTTGTAGAAATCGACTTTAGTTAAAGAACCTTTAATTGAGCTCTGTAAATTTCCTGATTTGTTTGAATATTTAAAGATTTTATTTATTTATTTTTTTTTTTATTTTATTATTATTAATTTTGTAATTTATTAATTAATTATTTAACTGAAGTTGACGCACAGCTTCACATTATTTATTTTATTATTATTTTATTTTATTTAGTTTTTATTTATTTATAGTTAATTATTTTTTAATATTTTAAAAAATTTTAAATTATTTTTTATTAATAAAAAAAAAAAATATATTTTCTTTTATTGTTGCATAAATATTATAATTATAATAAAATTAATTTTAAAATCGGAAATATTAAATAAAAAAATAATTTCCTATTTCATAATTAATAAATAATTATTACTTAAATATTTTTCCATAAATCTAAAATATTTATCCAAATTATATAATGTTTTTCTGAAGCATTTGATGACATTCAATGACCCTTTTGCTTGGTCTTTCAACCCACTGTGCCCAGCTCTTTGGCTCAGTGCGGATCTAAGGTCTTTTGGATCTTTTATAGCACTCGGTTCACATTTGGCTTTTGAAGTTTTGTTTATCGGAAGCGGTCGACGGTTTGTTGTCGTTTGGTTGGGCAACTGTTACCAAATAACTGGAACCATATGGATTTATGGTAGAACCGTTTTGTATGCCTTCCTCTCTCTGTCGTTCGCTCCCCCAATCATGTGCCATAAAGATGCCAGTCCTTTCTAATTGGACTGCTGCGACAATCGAAGGACGACAGTTGAGAGGTTTTTATTATCATGACTATTATTTTGTGAGCTTTGCATTCAATTCAATTAGCTCATCCATAGCAACGATTTTCTCAGATCTCGTGCTTTAATTAGATCATAAAACCATAGCTTAAAATTGCAATTAAAAATTATGATAGCTGGGTGTGTGTGGTTTTATGACTATAATTATATATTTATATACAGCTGAAAGAGGCTGCCGGATATTAAGTCAGAATCGGAGCTAAGAAGTCTACGATCGAAGTGTGAATATGCTGGCACCTTAGCTGACGTCAGAGATCGGATCCTATCTGTGGCATTCGACTGCTTGAGTTCCATTGCTTATGGCTTTATTTTTGGTTGTTCACTGCGTATGCTGACCGATAATCTTCTGCTCAGTTTGTGTTTCATTTCACTTTTATGTTTGTTTAGTTGTTTTTGTTTCTGCTGTTGTTATTGTTGTGAGCAGGAGGCGTCAAGGTCAGACGTGACATGCACAGCAACTTGAGCGCCACTCAGACAGCCAGCCAGCTAGTCAGCTAGCCAGCGAGTGGTCTGTCTGTGGATCACAGCCAACAGTCAGCAGCAGCAGAGGCAGCAGACGTCAATTTGGTTGAGCCACACCACGAGTCCAACTTCAACAGTCCGACTGGGCACTTGACCGGGTCGTTTCGCTTGAGAGCTGGGTGCCTCGCGTTGAGGTCGAGGCGTATAGCCAACGCACGCTTTTAGCTTTAAAGAGTCTGAAACGGGATTGCGGAGCAAGTGAATTATTTTGTCACGCCAATGTGCATGTTGCATGTTGCAAAAGACAAACTTGATGCGATGCCTATCAACAAATTGACCCTCATGCAGCACACACAATTCATTCAGAGCAATTCATTTCGATCCTTTATTGCATTCCAATGAAAACCAATAAAGCCAGCTGTGGGGCTCAGAAAAGCACTTACGACTGTTAAGTGTCTGTGGGGCTGTTGCTTATGCCAAAAGCAATTGAAATGGGGAGCTTAAGTCTCAGAGTTTCATATCGAACTATTTACTAATTAGTTGAAGTAAATACATATTATATATAAATTAATCTCTAATTGAAAGCCTTTTCAAATATATTAATAAATTTAAAATATTCAATTTAAGCAATTAAATTTCATCAAATATCAATAAAAGCTTTTAACGTGATTTTAATAATAAGTGCATTAAAACGCATTTTTGCTAATGTTATTTTCCACTTTACAGTTTAGAGTTTACTTTATAGTGTTTACAATTTTTATTTAATTATATAAACGCTAGCTAATTTCCTCACCTATTTTTAATGGGTATTTACTTTCCACAGCTTTTATTTCTAGCATTGCATAAACTTGATTTGAATTTAAAATATGTATTCCTCACACCTGTTTGAATTTCTTTTGGGTTTCAATCTGAAAGCCTGGGCCACTTTCAAGTTCAACTCAAATAGCTCAAGCTAAATTCATGAAAAGTTGTTTTAAAGACATAAAAGTGAATTTGCAGCCACTGTCTCTGATTTGTTTGTACGTGTTGCAATATATGTATTTCTGAAATGTATTTTATAGACTGTATTTAAATCTAATTTATGATAAAGTTTTCAAAAACTTGATACGAGTGTAAAAACTTTAAAGACAACTCTCTAAATTCAAGCTAAAAGTCGTTTTTATTTGTCTTCAGCTTTAACGGCTTGCACGCTTTTCAATATTGGCAATATTTTCATTTTTTTTTTTTTTTTATGCTGATTTGATTTGATTATTGACGCACGAAGAACTCTCAAACTTTTACATATTTTTTGCGGTGATTCCTGTTTATGTGAAAACACAAATTTTGCTAGTTGACAAAGAGTTGAGTTTCGGTTTTGGCTTTGATTATTGACGCACGAAGAACTCTCAAACTTTTACATATTTTTTTGCGGTGATTCCTGTTTATGTGAAAACACAAATTTTGCTAGTTGACAAAGAGTTGAGTTTCGGTTTTGGCTTGTCCGTGGGCAGTTGTCATGAATTTCTATTTTATTCTGTTTTTTTTTTTTTTTTTTTTTTTTTGCCTATTAAATTTCTCAAAGTTCAGAGTTCCATCGAACAGTAAGCGGCAGGCACTATAACTCGTCTATTGGCAAATTTTTGTAGCTGTCGAAGCTCTCACAAATAAGTTAATTTGATTTGAGCTTAATTTGTTTTATTTATTTTTGTTTTATTTATTTATTTATTTATTTTTTTTTTTTATTTTATTTATTTATTTTGACTGCTTGGAAATATTTTCGAGGCGCAGCTGGCGCCAAAGTTTTCCAACTGGCGCCAAATGAATTTTTCAAAAATGTTTATTTGACACTTTATTTTAGTATTTTTCTCTAGTTGCTTTTTTCTCGCTAACTCTAAAACAAGTTTTGTTTCCACTTAAACACTATCGATGTGTGTTGCATGTGGGAAACCAGTTCAGTGCTCAGCGATCATAATGCTTGATGGATATGAAACTGATCTATTAATTTCCAAGTCGCATCGATGCAAATTAGTCACGAAACTTGAAAGAATTCACATCTGAACATCTTCGACGACATATGGACCTTATCATCTCCTTGACTGGGCGGGTTATTAATTAGTGGCTGTGATTTTTTGTCGCAACACACACACACATACAAATGTTCTATGCATGCGCTTGTTGGCTTGGCTGTCTGCGTCACAGACAAAGTGTAAAATAATCAACTTTATGTTGCTGACCGCCAGCGAGCAATGGGGCGTATGAGCGATGTTCGATGTTCGAAAAGCAACGCAACGCAAAGCCAGAGCATTTGTTTTTAATGTCGCTCATTATTTACGCATAATAAACAACACTCGAGCTGCTGCTGCAGCTGCTAGTGGTGCTGGTGGTGCTAGTCCATATGTTCTGTTGGCTGGAACTAGCCACATGTGGCCAACAGCCACACACATTGCCGCACAGCATGCAGCCTTTGCCACATGTCACTGTCTATTGGCGTTTCCGTTCGGCTGGCTACCAATTGGCAATTGCCAGACAGACAGACAGACAGACAGACAGACAGACAGCCAGACAGACAGATAGCCAACCAGCAGTTGGCTCCCACACCCGCATTTTGAGCATTGACTTGCTGTCGCTGTTGTCTTCTCTGCAGAATATGTTTCAATTCTAGATATGAATGGCATTGGACATGATGATCAGGCAAAGGCCCTCACAATCTTGGCTCTGTCAGCTTTGATTAAGTTATAATGCAGTTATTTGATTTTATTAGTTGGTTTTAACTTCATTCAGCTACAAATGTTCAGCTGAATTCCTAAAAGGAATGCACATACTATACATTTTGGATACATTGTAAATTGATTGTAAGCTGTATAAAGCACGCCAAAAAGATATTGAATAGTTGCTTCGCATAATGAATAAGAGAATTTGCAACTTGGCAGCTTTTAGAGTATCTCCAAGTCGTGCACTTCCTTCTAGAGCACTCTCACTTCAAAATAAATCTCATCATATCTATGCAAAGTGCAGGTTTATTCAAGCAGCCCAAATATGAATTAGAAATTGTTTCCATTGACTTTTTGCTTAATGGCGAATTGAATTGAAAAAGCAATAGAGATAACTGTCAATCCATAAAGTGCACAAATTAGTTATGTGGAGAGCTAAAGGGCAATCGATTAGCTCTCAGCCCCATTGGCATTGCCCACAGAAATTACATTGAGCTGAGCTGAACGAAGGCAGACCTTCGATGGGTTAATGCGTGAAAGGTTTTTAACGCCGTTTAAAAGGTGATCAGTCGTTGTTTCTACAATGATTAATAAATCTACATTTCCTATGGGCCATCAATATTGCCGTAATTGCCTCGAACTTGAGCTCGAACTCTGGTCGCATTTGAACTTTCAAGTGCCTCAATTGTCACTATCTGTTGGCGTTGTTCATGTGCTTGGATTTAAGCCAGAAATTAGCTAACTAAGGCACGCCTACGCCCACTCCCACTCCCACGCTCACGCCCATGTCAATCACAGTCGCCATGCTCCCTTTTGCCGCCCCTACATACACTTGATGAGCGTTATCGACTGCGGCTGATGTCATAAGCTATTTATTATTTATCTTGCTCAAGCGCTTCGATTCACTTTCAGTTTCAGTTTTATTTTATTGTTTTCTTTGTATTTTGTTTATTATATTTCAAATTTATTTTCCTCGCGTCGCTTTATTGTTTACTCATTTCATCAATCAAAGTCACTGCCGCTGCCACTGCCACCGGCACTTGGCCGGGAGCGATTTTTGTTTTGTTTTTTAGCTTTTCTGCTGCCCCCTATCAAGTTTTGGCAGCCTATCAATGTCCTTGCACTGGCAAGTGTAACACATTTTAATGAGACTTGCAATTTATATCGTTTTGTAAACTGAAGGAAAAGCGCTTCGGATTTTTTTTTCGTTTATGATTTAAGCAGAATTTGACAGCTTGTAGTAGTCAAGGGCCTAAGGCTTTTAGCTTTACAATTTAAACTGGTTCTAAAGATGTAATTTCCTTTAAATCTGGACAAAGTCTTATTTGTAGATCTGAATCAGTTGCTGTACAATGCGTGGGAAAACAAGCGCTGACATTAGTTTTAATAAAATTGTCACGCTCTCTTCCGCTGCAAGGAAAGGGTTCCGCATCAGTTCCGCATCGCAAATAGCTGGCGATTATTGCTTATTACGAGCCGGAATTAAATTGTGTTAGCGTGTGAAAAACGGAGGACACGAACGCACTTAAAGTGGCCCAGCGGAGGCATTATGGGCAATTTGTCCAAGCGTAAACAAAACTCAAAACAGACACCAGCAACGGCATTGAGAATGTAGCCAGACAGACAGAAACTAAAAACTAAAAACTAAAATAAAACTAAGATGGAAACATGTTGAGATGCCATTTCGCACCTTCTGTGCGCTATTAATTGCTGTAGAATCTAATGACAATGGGAATGGTTATAAGCATGTATATAATTCTTTTGTCATGCCGCCCAGCCAAGAGCACGGGATCCTTAAGCCGCCTTAGGTCGGACTGGGCTGATCTCATTTGCTGGCAATTTGCATGCTAATTTAATCAATATGCAAATTTCATTAATTTCTTATTGAGCTTTTAGTTTTGGCTGCTCGCAGCATACGACTATTTGAGATATTGATGAGATGCTAAACAAATCGACAAATGTATCTCTAAACAAAGCCCGCACCGCATTGAGGAAGACAAACATATATCGATCAAGCTGAGCGAACGCTCGAGCTCCAACTTATTTATGTAAATTGATATCGATGCATCAGGAGGGGAGACGAAGAAAAAGACAAAAACAAAAAAAAATTAGCAGACATTGAATTGGTTAATTAATATAAAATGAATAGTTATCCATTCTCAGCTCGTTGCATTCATAATTGAGCGCATAAAAACAGTCAAATGATCAAGTTATAAACATAAATATCCATGGTTCAGTTAGAGGAGTTTTTTCCACTTATTTCTTTATCTGATTCTCAGACATAAAGTTCGTGTTTGCCATCGTTAATTTCGTGTTATTAATGGCACGCTTCTGCACAAAATCCACTCGAAAATGAAACTATACAAATCTCTTTTGATCGGAATTGATTGGAAAAAGTAAAGCCACATTTTAATACCCTTTGTGAACGGCCTGAAGTGGGTATATGTGGGCCTAAAAACCTTATCTAAGATGAGATGGGATTATGAGATGATGATTTTGTCTATAGAATTTTTTTTTTTTTTGGCATAGAATTCGCTAATTTTCGAACTAAAAACTTTCCATGCGAAATTTACATAAAACAGAATATTGAATATGAATTTAATATATTTTTATTCATATTCATATGAAGTCTTAGATATTCTGCATTCTATTATCATTATTTAAATTTCATCTCCCTTTTTTCTATATATTAGAAAGTATACCTATTTTTTTTTTTAAATTCATATAGTCCACGCTTTGTTAGCATCAATAAATAAAATGTTCTTTGGTACAATAAATATTTTAAATAAATTAATAATTACAATTTTGCTATAATTTATTGAATAGATGATACATAAATATAGCATATATAAAACAAATGTTATTAATTAAATAAGAGTACCAACTATAAAAACTAATAACTAAATGATTTATTTAACACCAAATATATTTATATAATATAAACTTTTACTCCTCTGATTGCCTGCATCTCATTCCCACAAATGGGTGTTAAATACATATGTTAATTTATCTGACTTGCTTTCAGCTTATATCTTTGTCATGCTAACTTTAGGTCACTTGAGCTAAAGCTAATTTGTAAAATCAAATGTTCAGCTTTCTAGACGTTGAGCATTTTGGCTATGAATTGATTAACAATCAATCAAACTTTCCGTCAGCTCATTAATCAAAACGAAATCTTCTTCTTCATTGTTGGCGCCAAAGTTAGTCAAGGCTCAAGCATATGAAAGAAAAACAAACAATGATTTATAAATATTTTAATAACATTTTACAGTAATATCAATATCAAATAATATGATTATAATTTATAGCTGACGCTTAGCACTTCAAATTTTTCCAGGGTAACCTCGAGTCAGGACTGAAAGAACACGCCCATTTTTTGTTGCAGCCAAACTAGCTGGAGTATTAACTTTTACTTTTGGTTCTATGTTGTTTTTGTATGGGCCAAATCGTGTTTCTTTTGCTTGGCTAGAACCAGGCAATATCTTTTATTCTCTGTAGACACGCTCATTAATTCAGCTGTCTCTTAAACTGTTTGAGTTTTTTGTTTGGGGGGCTATTGTGCAGCGGGTTTTTGGACACTCTGAACATGGTTCAGACAGCGTGTGGGATGTTGTTGCTGCTGTTGTTGCTGTTGTTGTCGTAGTTGTTGCAATTCCTTTAGCGCAATGCTTATTGATGAGCGCACATTAAGCGACAATGTTTTGTTTTGACTTCAGATTCCTTCTTAGTGCCATAATTAATTGCGGCTAATTTGAATCTCAATGAATTCCCGCCAGCAGCATAAAATTTATGTCTTGTGCTGCAATTGTCATTTATAAAAGCCGAAACTGACGTTGAAATTGAAGTTGAAGTTGAAGTTGAAAGGCTTCGAATGCAGCTCCTCAGCTCAATTAAAATGTTATAAATTACACCGCCTCCGCCTTCGCCGCCTCCTGCACAGCGCACAGCGTTTAACTATGCAACATTGCGCATACGACGCGTCGTGTGGTGCGCACAGCATTTTAATTAAAAAGATTTACACAAATAATAATAATAATAAAGTCCACGATGTCTGATGGCCAAATTGGAAAAATCGCTGCCAACTGTATTTAATTTATGCTTTCAACTTGAATCATAAATTTTCCATTCAAAGCTGCATATTGTTCTACTATTTTATCTCTCGCTCTCTTTCTATTTTGAGTACATATTTATCTCTTGTGAATTATCTATTAATTTTATATTTAGACTGCAATTTATTTGACTTCTTTTTATTATTTAAATAAGAATTTATTAGCATTGTATTTATATATTTTTCAGGCAGCAAAAATAAATTATTAAATATTCTATAGTTGTCATTATCCATATGTAATATATAAACAGAATTTTTACCGAATTGCTTTTTAAAAACATGAAACTAAACTAAAAAAAAATATAAAATAACGTATGATACAATTGATTATTATTTCTTTCTTTTTATTTATTTTTTTTTAATTTTTTAAATATATATATTTTTTTTTATTTTATAAAAAATGAATTGCAGCTGTAATCATATTTTTATTTCATGTTATCTTCTCTCAATATTACGAGAGTTTTAATTACTGCCTAAGCTTCTTTGTTGCGCCTAACTTCGTTATCTTTTCCAATTATGGCCAATTACCCAATCTTATCTGTCCGATAATTGAAATGGTATATTGCAGAGATATTGCATACAAAAATTGTTGATTTCGTTATTTATTCACTTTGCACAATCGTAATAATATACCTGTGTCTGTGTGTGAGGGCCCTGACAAGCCGAAGACAGACAGACAGAGGCAGAGGCAGAGAGTGGGTGCGAGAGGGAGAGAGCAAGAGGGATAGCAACGCCCCATTCGAGTGGCATTTGGCAACCAAGGCTCTTTGTCTTGGCAGATTGAATAATGATGGCCATTCACACCGAGTGGACATGACTGACCTATGTTAATGCGCGTATTAACGGTTATTTGTTATTTGTCAGACTAATCATAAAAATGCAATGCAACATTAGAAAATGACAGCAGCATTTGCAGTCCGAACTCTGCTCGCTCTGCCCGCTTTGTTGACTGTCAATTTTTGTAGAATTTTACATTATTTGCTATGTGTTTATCAAATCATATTTGTCTTCTTCTTGTTCTTGAGTGCAATACGGTGGAGTGTGAGGAGCAGGGGGAATTTATTTATTTATTTTTACTTGAATTTTGTACAACCCGCTGCGCTGCATACAAGTGAGCCTTGTATATAAATGTTGTTAACTTTATTCTTCAGCTGCGATGCTTCAATAATTTGTATTCGATTTTTATCTATTGGCACTCGTTTTGACTGCTGCTCAGCCAGCTGGCAAGTGCAAGTGGGGTATATTCGTTGGCCAGCTGCAAAGCAGGTGGAATGAAATAGAGTTGAATGAAATCTTTGCAGTTTTTATTTTAAGTAAATATCAAATTTGAAATAAATGTGTTACCTATGATAAACGGTTGCTCATTATTTCTTTGATTTGAAACGCCCTAATGGGCGAACCGAATAGTTTATAGGTTTATTTGTAGGGAAGGCTGAGCAAAACTGAGTGATTAACGTTGTAAAGCCCATGATATAGCATATGCCGATTTCACGCTCATGAGTAAGATATATCAGCTATACGTGAGTGCCTACTTCTTCTTCTTATACTTGAACTTTAATAGCTTACATTAAACCAGCCACCCAGACAGTCAGACAGAAAGGCAAATAATACAAACAACACAAGATTAATTTGCACATTTTACTTTGTCAGCAATCAAAAAATACTTTGGATCATATCAGACATTTCTAGAATATTTTGATCAACAGTAATTTAGAAATTATCTTAGAAAATACTGTTATACCCGATTTGCCACGTCTCCAATGGGGCGTGTATATATACATTCCAAATTTCAACTTGCTATCACTTTATAATACGTGAATGACTATAACAATAGCCGATTTGACAATGATAAACCAAGAGAAAACTGCAAAAAATATTCTGAAATAATTGCGATGTGATTGAGATTGTCAGCAATGATTGTCTTAGCTCTGTTAAAAGCGCTATAAAGCAACATTCTTCAAAAGCAAGGAATGCTCATGATAAATTCTATTACAATTATACATAAATCACTTTTACCGTCGCCAAATAAATCCCAGAACTAGACTCATTTAAGTTAATATACTGTTATTATACAGCTATACCCTGTAGTTAACTCTATTGACAGCAAGTTAAATGTGCGCCCAATGCTTTTGCTATCTTATTGAAATGGAAGGTATCTCAAAGTTGAATCACGTTCAGTGCAAGACTTTTCAGATGAGGCTGTGAGGCTGTCTTAGCTGCTATTGTTGCAGTTTCTTCTTCTTCTCTGTTCGTTTTTATTTGTATTTTATAATCGCAATAATCTGATTGAAATCGTTGAGCAAATGGGCATTTTATGCGCATGCCTGATGGGATTAAACAGCGCTCGAGCTACTGTGCAAAATGACCCATTGTTATATCGGAGAGCTATTGATTGATATGCAGTCATTATGATATGCTGAATAGAATTAGACAAATTGTTATGAGCAGAATATTAAAATTAACTTCAATATATATATACACATACATATATGTATATATATTTCCATATTTGCACACGTGTTGGGCACAGACCACATCGAACTTGTATCTGCGGACATCAATCAAACACAATTTTGAAATCTTATGCGTTCCTTAGCTGGAAATGTATTTGCATTTAAAGCTGCCATTGTATGCATGAATTAATTGTTTGCCGATAATACAAAATATTATTTTACCATATCGGAAATGGGAAATACCACAAACACTCAGAAAATATCAATATCAATTATCAAATATAATACCAAAGGTGCAATTTGTCATAAATATCAAAACTAATCGATGAGCATTGAGCGACTTTTGATTTGAATATTTAGATGAAAAAAAAAACGATTACGAGGTAAATAAATAACAAAAACAAAAATTAAAACAATAAACTTGTTTATTTTGTAGTCAACGCCGTCCGATATGTGGTATATAAAAGGCATAAAAGCTTAATTGCGCTCATAAAAAAATGGTAAATTCCTTTAATTAATTTCAGTTGTACAGGAGGCAGACACCGATCTGTTTCAACTGAATTCTATAAAAAGACCTGCCCGGCCGCATTCCACACATAGACAAGAGCGTGAAGCCAACAAATTTCATTGGGGATTTCTGCAGCATGCAACATTCTTGGGGCAGCGTCTTGGCCTTGACTGTGGTCAAGTCTTGGGCCGCAATAAACTAAGAGATAGAGGGACTAGCAGGAAAAGAGAGACAGAGACAGAGAGAGAGAGGGAGAGAGAGAGAGAGAGAGAGAGGGAGGGTGTGAGTGTGGCACAATCCCAAGGCCGTTTGTTGACACCTGACGTCTGGAGTGGAAAACCGGATGAAGCCGACAGCAAAATAGAAGAAATCACTAAGCGTCGCTTACAAAATGCAGTTGGGTCCGACATAATTATGAGTCGAAGTATAACAAAAGCTTTTTAGTGGCGTAACTGCGCAACGAGATGACTGGCAAATGGCTCAAAAGTGTAGCCGATGCATCAAACTACCAGCCCTACCTCCCTCTCACTCTCTTTCTGCTACTCTCTTTCTCTCTCTCTCTCTCTATGCGCACAGGGCCAACTCAGTTTGGCTGTGGGTCAGCTGGAGCATTGAATACTAAATTCCAATTTAATGCGCTGAAATTATAACAAGAAACCAGTCCCAATAAGCCAGCGGCACTCGGAGCTGCTAAGTAGTTCTAGTTCTAGCGCTGCAAATGAGATATTCAGAGATGACTTGATTATGATCAATTTATGCAAATCCCGTGCTCTTTGACGATGCGACGACAGCGACCAATTACGTCAGCTTAACACCGCGAGACACATAACTTGCACAGTCTATGGCCGCAGACATTTGAAGATCGAGTCAATCTAACGATCCAATAATCATATGCATATCCGCCTTTTTAGAGGGTTACACTTAACGCAGCCCGTTTTGGCGGCTGCAGTCAAAACAAAGAAGTTGATTTGGTTCATTTGTTTTTGCATACCCTCGACGAATGCGCTGAATGGGTGTGCACGATGTCACGAGCTGCGATTGTGATCTAAGATCGGGGAATAGACGTTGGATAGTTGAATTATCCATAAATGAGAAGTGATGGACGTAGATGATAAGGTAGAGATAATTTCTCAATAAAAATCAATTCAAATCAACCTAAAATCAGTTATCAAGTATCCAATCTTGTTTAAATTCCAGATTGTTTCCGTTTTATTTTAATGACATTAAATATTTAAAAAATAATAATAATAATTTGTAACAGCTTCATTACAAATTCAAATTTGAGTTCATTTATTTTATTTGTATTTTAATTTTTCGTCAATTCCCACTTCCCCCTCAAGCCCCGCACTGAGTATTCTCTAGTCTATAATACCCTAGCAGCATTCTTGATATAAGTTCGTCGCGTTGCTTATGTCGCCGTGTCACTTGGCATACGGTAGCTCAAAGACATTTGTCAGGTGGGCTGATTAAAAAAATGAAAAATAAAAAAAAAATAAAAACCTACCGCACTGGAACTTGATCTCAGCATATTTTTGAAAGCCATTTACAGCTTTTTATGGATTTAATGAACATTTTAGCACCAGCCACGCATATTCACAATTTTTCCGCTGCTTGACTTTGGTATTTGAAAAACCATATCGATTGAGTATTATAATTAATTTTAACCTACAAATGTAATTTAATTATCTAGCATTCTTGGTCATAAAACAGCAGCAGTCCGAAAGACAAATAAAAAAAATTAAAAACCAACAAAAAAAAATTCCACTAGAAAACAAAACGAAAAATTCTTCAAGCAATGTCAAAGACATTTGAGTTCCGTTGCCCATAAAACTGCCGGCAAACATCAAATTTGTATGCTATATTATTGGCCATTTAGTTTGATGGTTTCGTTTATTTGTTCTTCTCTCACCCACGTTGTTTTTTTCGGAAATATTTCAATTAACTAATATTTAGGCTTGGTTGTCAATCTTTTCCAGCAGCTCCTGAGCTTTATTAATTAATTGTTGTTATTGCTTTGGAATAGGATGTGGCATGGCTGTCTATACATATACATATCTACCTATACTATATCTAACACATACATCAATCAATCGTCAATGCTTGATGCCTTCATCGAGTGAAAGGATTTTGCAGAGGCTGACGTCAATTCTATTTTATATATAATGCTGATTCATTTGAATGCTTCAATGCGTAACTGCTGCAGCCATGGGGAAGACACACGATGAGTTAGCCTGGGCCTTCAATTTGCGCCAATTGACTCATGCACTCTTGACTAAACCAAAGCTTTAGTTCATATGAAAGCCCCAATGACTTTGGCGCATAGTTCAATAACCTATTAACATTGATATTCTTGTGGTCGGCTTAGCTGGTTTATAAATGAAATGGATTCATAGTTTTTATCGTGAAATCTTTTCTAGAAAATTATTTGACTGTCTTTTCTAGCAGATTTTTATTATGCATGATTGTCTCAGCTAAGGCTTCGCTTGTAAAATTTATTAATCGGCAAATCTATCGAAGAAAAAGTTTAGATTGATTTAACGATGGGCTAAAATATATAAATTAGCATAATTCAAACAGCTTTGAGTAAAAGTTACAATTTAACCCCAGCTGATATAGATGAATATATCAGACCATTGTTTAGCCAATTGACATAAGGAAAGGTTATTATATACGGACTTCAAATCTCTGAACTATGTATATAAAACTACCTTATTTTTAGAAATGTTATTGATTTCAAGGGTTCAAAGAAGAATTGACGTAAAAAATGAATAAAATTCAAATTTATATGTAGAAACAGACTAAAGCAGGAATCAAAGAAAATGCGTCAGAGAGTACAAATATTAGAAGCTTTGACAAAGTTAGCTGAGCCTGTATAAAATAGATATAATATTCTATAGCATGTATAGAATTTGTATGTATGTATTTATGATATGCATAAATCGGTTTACTACGCAAGTCCAACATCCAAAGATAAAACTCCACTCAGCCAGCTTCACTCTTGCCCCAATATATCTAACAAACCAGAATCGAATTAAACTTCTACTAAACTTCGAAAGGAAAAATACTTAACAAAAACAACAACATATTTCCACACAAATACGGATTATATATCAATACATCTTGTTTATATATTTTTCTCAGAAACCTGCCTAAATACGTTATTGATTGATCGCCTCTAAACACTTCCATAATATATTAAAGCGGTTGTAAAATAACTTTGGCCGACGTGACACAAATAAGGTCGAGCTGAAGAAACAAAAAACAAATCAAAATAATATAAAACACAATTAAAGAATTCAATTTGTGATTTTCGTATTATTATGAAATGAATTTATTTATATTTCTATAAACTACACAAATATGTTTTTTAATTTACATAATTTGAGCAAAACACGTTTATGTTCTATCCATAACAGCATAAAAACTTAAAATTAATTTTTAAAAATTTTAAGATTATTTAAGGAATTTTTCGCATTAATTTATTTAAGTAAATGCCCAAACCGGTCTCTGCAAAATAACTAGTTCTGATACTCGGGAACCAAATATAGATACATGTTATGTAAGAATTCTATTCGAATTTGGCTAAAGGGTTCGCGAATGCCATAAATTCCTACAGCACTCGCGTGCCATTTGCACAACAATTCAATGGGAATTTTCAATAAAAAAACTTGTTTTTGATATTTTAAATTTAAAGAATAAAATCAAAATTATACACGAGTATATATGGTCTTTATCACTTTCACAGCAAGTCGGGCGTATATAATATTAAAATATATATTCTATATCAGGAATTTCTAGCTTGAATCGCCAAAAACAATAAGATACGAAATAAAACAAGTCGTTGGCTTTGAATAATCTAATAAATATTAATGCGCCACAAACAATTTGTTGGGAGAGTCGAGGTGCGTTGCATTAGGCATTGGGCATTAGCCATTAGGCATTAGCCTAATGGTGAAAGGAAATGCCCAAAACTCAATTGAGCTGAAGCCAATTTTTGTTCGAGTGTTTGAAGTCATTTGAAATTTCTCCCGGCTAGGGTCCAATGCACTGGGCATTGTTCATTTCTTCAATTAATAATAGCACGATTCGAGCCCCTGACAGAGATACAAAGGAAATCAGATAAAACCCAACCGAAATGCTTTAATTATAATGTGCATTTGATTTGCGAATCAGACAGCTATTGACCCGACCACTAATTACACAATATATACATACACTCATCGACATATATATGTATATCAGCTATATATCACGCTTTCATCATTCGAACTGCTCCAATAAAAACAGACCACATGCAGCAAAAAAAAAAAAAAAAAAAAACAGAGCAGAAAATCCCTTCGGCCTGCTGTATTAGTTTAAATTTATGACTTGCTTTTACTCTGCCATTATCAAACACCTTTATGACACGCACTGAGTTTTGTGTGTTTTGTCAACAAAATGATTTGCAGAAAGCACGAGAAATAATCAAATGGCGAAATAATTTCGCGCCCTGCTTTGACCCACATATAATTAAAAATCATGCAGAATGATCTATATAAATTAATTAGGCATTCAACAGCTGTTAATTTACATTTATGTTTGTTTACAGCGGGTATTATACATTTTGCAACTGATGATGATGGTGATGACTTGTAAGAGATTTGCTTCTATGTGGAAATGCAGTCCAGTTTGGGTTGAGTTTGGGTACTGGAACTATTGCATGGGTTAGTGTTTCTTTTGCTGACACTTTAGAAGTTGAATTTACCTAAAATAATACCTAATATATTGTATCTACTCAGCACTACACAAACTTGCGTTTCATCTGCTTCTTATATCAGTTACACAATATATGCTAATTATTTAACTATACTTCTATATTTATAACTGATGTATATGGAATGAAGGATTTCAGAATGTTGAATGTTGAATAAGGCAGCTACATAATATGTATATTATATGCCCACTCCTACGCAACGTAGCAAACCTTGCCTAATATAGCCTCAATCTAAAGACACGCCTTCGGCCCCTTGCCCACAGGCTGTAAAGATATTCACATTGGCTTCAGCCAACGGAACTTCTCATACATCTTACACATCCATAGACTATAAAGATATTCAAATTTTCATGCCTTTCCCATCGCACATGTCAATAGGCATTCCAAAATGAACTGCAAGATTAGTGTTTACTCTTTTTGCACATGCGAAATTGTGTTGCATGTTAATTTGAGCGACCTTCAAATGTTGCATCTTTATGTGTGTTGTTTGTTGGGTTTTGCAGTGGCGACAGAAATATGAGCTCAATTGCAACATAAAAACTGAAATTCGATGTGTGTAGTTTATATACGGCGATATTGCGAGCATTTTGAATTTCCCCATGCCCGCGTGATGTTTAGCACGATTTGGAGATCAGAGACAATTATTAGTGGCTTTGGCTGCTTCTTTTACGGCTTTTGCTTCAGCATGTTCAATATTTAATTTTGCTAATTAATTGTTTTGTTTATGCTGTTTACAGTGTTCGCATATTTCAACTGAAATCATTTGCATTTGTATTGGTAGTTGGTAGTTATCGCCCGTATTGTTGTTGTTGTTGTTGCTGCTGCTGTGTGAATCAGCAGCTCGGCTTTGGCTATGACAGGGCCGGAATGACTGTGTGACGTTGCGTCTAGAATATATCAACCCGGATTTGCTTGCGCAGCTTTAATTGCCAGACTTTTGAAGCAAACGCTGGCTCTTAATTATTTCCCAGCAATAACTAAGTGAAGGAGGAGTAGAGAGAGTAATAAAAAAAAGATAAAAATCCCCACAAAAAAGGAAATCAAATTTAGTTATTTCTGAATTTTTTTTATTACAAATTATCTGCTTGAGTAAATTGAATTACCGTATAACATTATATGCGTACGGATAGCAAATGTTGTCATAAACATTTCTGTCGGCTCTACAAACTTAATATTTGCCTAATTCTGCTCAAATCGCATAAGCAAAACAAAAAAAAAAAATCAATTAGCTGCCGGTCTTAAAAACTTGAAGCGAAACTAACAGCAATAAATGCTGCGCCCACAGCGAACGTTAAAACTGAAACTAAAACTAAAACTAAAAACTAAACTGGAAAAACAAGAGAAACACTAGAATTTAAATTAACACGCCAGAAAGACTTTCCGCTCGTGTTATAGCCTGAGAAGCTCAAGAAGAGGAAGAAGACGCAGAAGAAGAAGCAGATGAAGCAGCAACAACTCGGCTCAGCTCTGCTCTGCTCTGCTCTGCTCTGCTCTGCTCTGCTTTGATGCTCTGCTCCAAACTGATCTGATCTTCTCTGCTGAGCATGCACGCCCGCACTGAAAGCATGCACGCCCGCAGCCAAACACACACGGGCAAAGACCCAGGCTCACTCTCTCTCCCTCTCTTGCTCTCACTCTCTGTCTGTCTGGCGCTCTCTCGCGCTGCTGCCAACGAAAGTGAGCAAAAGCTGCGCTGCCAAGCAGCTACCTCGGCTGATGCTGCTTGCTGCTGTTGTCTTCTGCTTCTATCCACTTGTTCGCATCTTCGGGACTGCGTCGACGTCAACGTCTACGTCAGCTATTGTGTTTGTTGTTCTGCTGAGCGCTGCTTGGGTGCTGCTAGCTGTGAAGCTGCGCGGCGAGCAGCGACGCCGACGTCGACGCTACCAAACGTTTGCTGGGCCGCATATAAAAACGACGAACTTGGTAAAAAATATTCACAATCATATTGAAGTATTGAAGTTGCACGTTGCGTACGTTCAGTTGTGCGAGTGTAAACCATATAAAATTATATATATCTCAAATCCAACTGTGTAAGACGACAACAAATATATATCTATATATCTGTATAGACAAAATTTAACAGCTATTCATAAATTTAAAGACAATGAACTTTAAGCTAAAGACTTTATGTTCGAATTCGCGTGAAACAAATGTGATAAAGTGCAAGGATATTAATTGTTTTTTTAAGGATAAGAGCTACGACACGCTTCGAAATGTGGCTTATAAATCGAACGCAAATTAACTGTAAATTGTGCCGTGACGTTATTTTTGTGGCGGTTGAAAATTAAATTCATTTGCGGTTGATTGATTGATGGATGGTTTGATTGATTCAACTGCTGCTGCTGCTGCTGCTGCTGCTGGTCTCAGTGCCATACAAGCCCTAGCATAGCTGCAGCTCTGGCTAACCGCAGATCTGTCTGTCTTTGGCTGTCTGGCTGTCCGCCTATGTCTGTGCATTGTGTTTAGCTCACTTGAAATTTATTTGTTAGAGATGCGATCTGAACTTTGCGCCGTTGTTGCAAAATTGCAGAGACAGGAGACAGGAGACGAGTGAGACAAGACAAACATTTGCAGTTTTAATTTATGTGAAAATCAGTCACAGGCAGGCAGCAGCAGTAGCTCAAGAGCCCGCCAAACGGAAGCCTCACTTTCCAGCAGCATTTGCCAAATTAGCATATGTCCAGCTGAAGTGACCATTAGAACAAACGAGTGTGAATTAATGGGCTGCATTTGATGCTAATTCTTAATTAATCAGCATTAGCGCGCTATTCTATTTTGGCTAGAGCGTGGTTTGTGGCCCAAGTCTTTTGTTTGGCTGCTGCGCCATGGCCATCCATCAATTCCCGTTTGAAAAGTGTGTCAACATCCCTCGAGGCCGTCAAATTCCCAGAACTAAGCCAGTAATTAAAGCTACACATCAATCAGCGACATTAGAGAGAGCAAGCACAAAATATATATACCTATATATACACATATATTTATATTTTGCCAACTTAATTCTTAGAGAAAGCATTAGAAACTCGGCAAAATACAAAGTTGTGTTTTTATTCCCTAATGAGCGCTGCCAACAAATCGAAAATCGCAAAACATATTTTATGCAAATCAGCTAACGAAATTCGTTTCGTTGTGGTAAAACCAACAATTTTTGATTTGTATTTTGTAGTTTTTTCCCTCCGTTTTTGCCCGCTGTTTTCACAATTCTCAAATATATATGTATATTCATACATCTGCTTAATTTGACGATAGTCAAACGCCTGTCCTATTGAGTTTATTTATAGCACTGAGTCAGCTTGGCACGCATTTGGCTTAGATCGCACACAGAACTCTTTGGAATAGTTGTTGGATCTGTTTTTATCGGCGTGCCTTAATCTCAGTGAATGCAAATTTCTTGACAGCTTTTTGGCTCTTTCAATTTCATTTTCTATAGTCGTCAGCGATTTATGGGCCACGAAATATTTCGTGAACTGAGTCAGCGTCAGACAAATCAGGATTTTTGGGTCTAGTATAAACTGGTCTCGCATTCTATGTGACATCCTGACAAGTTCCTAAACAACATCGTAGCAGCAGCGTATGCAAATGAATTAACTTCAAGTTTGTCAATTTAGACACTAACTTGTCAGTTGCCATCAATTATGAAATTGCCGCCAAGCCATGAGCCACTCGTAGCCACTCGGAGCCACTCAGAGCCAGTAGCCAATTGTGGGAAGAGAATCAAGCGACGCCTCTTTGCGTAATCCAAGCGGTCAGACGGCTTAGCAACGCTTTAATGAATTGATAGACAGACCGACGCAATGGACAGACAGATGCGGATGGACACATCCAACAGATACATCAGCATCACAGCAGCGCCAGTCGCTGCTTTTGTAATTTATCTGACTTAGAATCTTTGACAAATTGCACAGCAGCCGCACGCAGGGGGCCAACCACAATATAGATAAACATATATTAAACATATACAGGTATATATATATATATATATATATATATGTAGTTATATAGATACACATATATACATGACTTAGGCATAGCTTTTGCAAGTCTTTTCGGAAGTCTGTTTCGGCCAAAACAAGTTGAGCGCTAGACACTGAAATTCCTTTCGCGCAAACAACTTGTAGACAACTCTCTGCCCAAAAGGCTAACTGTGGACACCAAAGTAGAATCCACTCGGCAGTCAGCCTGTCCGTCCGGCCATCCGTCTGTCCGTCCGTCCGTCTGTCAGCAGCAAGTGCCATTTGCCGTGTTAACCATGTTGTTGCAGTTGTTGTTGCTGCTGCTGCTGCTGTTGTCATGGAGCCGGCTCATTGCAATATCCATAGCTGGCTATCCGAGGCACAGCGTGTAGGCTGGCTGACTGGCTGACTGGCTGCAGCTTTTAAGGCCTCCTCTCATCAGCATCATCTTCGGGGGCATCCGGCGCGTGCACTTTTATGGCATTTTGCACGTTCCTGTTGCGAAATTATGTCATCACGATATTTTTTGCATTTCATTGATGACGACAACAACGGCAACAACAACACAAAGTGTTTTTTATAGCCGGCCGGCCACGCGCTTAGTCAGCGATTTCTAATTGTTAAACGTCGTCGGCTGCTTTAGTTATCTAATTTTAGACTCCGCACAAAAAGTGTAAATTAAGCCGGATTATCTGACATAACTTGACGTTAGCCTAAGTAGCTAAACATGTGTCTGATTCTAATCGGATTTCGACTAGTTTTGCCAAAGAACTTTCGAATGGCAGAAGCTATAAACTCTTCCCCCAACTATTTTTAGCAGAAGCTTTTATGGGACTCGTTAAGCAGGAGACTTCAAGCCAAGAAGTTGTCATATTCAATCAAAGTCGATCAATTTGAAGATAAGAAATACATTCAAATGAAAATAATTTGCATAAATATTAAAAACCTGAAAGCTGAAGAAAAGTCGTTTCATTAATACTGGATAGACAGTCAATTATTTTTTTTAATATTAACATAATGGAATATAAAACTAATTTTATTTTATACCGGGGTTTGTATTTAATTTTAAACAACCATAGAGGAAAAAAATTACTATTTAAATATATTAAAAATTAATTGTTTGTCTAATGAATTAAAATGCACTTTATTTGGAATTATTATAAATCTTTTATGCACAATATATTGAAAAACAATTAATCTTAACAATTTAAATTAATTTTTGAGTGAACTATAAACTGGGAACATATGATTTTTATGAATCTTAACAAACAGAAGACATTAATATTTATGAAGATTTTATAGTTAAATATATATGAATGAGAAATATTAAAATATTGAGCTGCGGGTATGAAATTAATTTTTGTTTGCAAGTGGAATTAAAAATAACATAAACAAAATTTTAAAATATACACAAAATTATATACAAATAAATTCATATTCACATGCAAAAGTTATTTTTAAAATATTTTTGAATGAATAATTAAATCAATATAAATATATAAAAAATATATTTATGCAAATTTGATTTGAGAATTATAATACAATTTAAAAAAATTAATAAAAAATAGTTTGTGAATAAATATGTTGAAATTTTTTTAATAATTATATGTATATGTATATAAATATATATATATATATATATATATATATATATATATATATATATATATATATATATATATATATATATATATATATATATAACAAAACTAATATTAATAGTAAAAGAAAATTAAGTATAACGAAATACATCTCTTCTTTCTCCTGCACTTACAGCATCCACAACGAGCACTTGGAATATAAAATAGAGCGCTATGTTCCTGTTTCAAGGCCCAATCGCTTTGGTCCTGCCACTGCTGCTGGTGGCCATGCAAGGCGCCGTCCATGCCAGCTACCAGGGCAACATGTTCCTGAATGGCCAATACCAGAACGAGATCAAACAGCAGCCCGAGACGCACTTCTCTGTGAATCCCGCCACCAATGTGTTTCTGCATCATGCTGTGATTAGCCGGCAGGCATCGCCGTTCCAGGCACCCACATACTTGCCACCCCAGGAGCTGCTCAAGTGCAGCAATGGCCAGCAGTGCGTGCGCAAGGATCAGTGCCAGAATGGCTACTACAGCCAGCAGCTGCCCAAGATACAGGTAAGCCAAATACACCAATCAGCAGCAGTAGTAGAAACTGAAGAGGGGCAGACCGACTCCTGCTCGGCTAGCAATTGCATAATGCCCATCGACGAATGCGGTGCGGATAAACCCGACATTCATGAAATATACGAGGAAATGTGGCAGGCGGCGCTTGACAAGCGGACAAAAGGCCAACAGCCAAATTAAAAGCCTGTCTACGTTCGGGATAATGTTCAACAGCAACAACAGTCAAGAGTGAAAAAAAAAAACAAAAGCAAAAATATTGCACTGCGCTTGATTAGCTCGATCTGATCTGCATTTTTATTATTGTTGGCACAGTTACCGTTATTTTCCGGTTTGTTGTTACACCAGAAAATATATGCGAAGAAGCAACAACAAAAATAAAAAAATAAAACACATTCAACCTTTCGTCGGCTGGCCATTTCGTAATAACTGGAAAGTGAAATAAAAAGTGAAGTTCATGTTTAATTGCTGCTGGCCAAGTTCGCCGCTTGCCAAAAAGAAATTTATGTAAATGCAAAAGCCAGTTGCTGTTGCTGCTGCTGCTGCTGCTGTTGTTATTGTTGTTTCAAGTTTTGCATGCCCATAAATAACGTAAACACTGAAAAGAAAACAGATCACAGACCCCAATTGATGCACCTGCACCACAAAGCAGACCCCAAAATGCAGTTGCAGTTGCAGTTGCTGTTTCGGTTTGCCTCCTTGGGCGACCTCAATGCTCGCATGGCGGCATCTATGTAAATTGCAAATTGGGCGCTCACCTTCCTCTTCTTCTTCTTCTTCGTCTTATTCGTGTTTGTTGAACAACTTAGTTCGGCAGCTAACAAAAGACTTAGGCAACAAACTTGCTGCTGCAATTTAAACAGCCAAGCGACTTTTATCTGTGTGCATATATAAAATGCATTTTATTTCGCGCTTACATTGCAAAACCAAGCAACTGAATTATGTTTTTTAATTAAAAATTATTGAAGACGATCGATGTCTGAGTCGGCAGCAGCAGAGGCAGCGGCAGCAGCAGCGGCATCGACGCCTCAAGTGCAGATTTGACCCGTTGACCAACGGCGACAAGTTTGGCAACTCAAATAACAGCAGCAAATGCAATTTTATTGATGACAAACTTAATTACGTATACAAATAAGAAGGCACAAGAATGTGGCTACATTCGTATGTAGCCGGAGACTAGCAAATACCCTGTAAACACAATTTGTGCAATATTAGTGAGTAGAAATGGGTCAGCAATATTATTGTTTACATAAAGTTTATGTAGAGCATACCCTGTACTATTTCTGCTGTACTTTATAATACCAAGTATACATGTATCTGTAGCCTGTACTCTCGAGAAAGTCAGCAGTTGATACAGATAATGGATTAACAGATATAAAGTATGTACATTCCGAATCTTCACCTTCACCTACCTAGCTCACAATCTAGCGAATTCTTATCTTACCCCCGCCTATCGAACTATGATGATATATTTGATTAGGGCATTTTCTAGTCGGGTATTGCCTTGTACATAATTATTATGTAAATATCAGTCCAATAGGTTTTGTATAAATATTTATGGCAATTATACGATCAATGAAACCACATCAAATAGTAAGCAGCTTCTCTCTATAATCTCGCAGTGTTATATGCAGCCTTTACTTATTGTGAATAGTATTCATGAATATCTAGTTCGGCCTTGCCTAACGACGACCCGCGTCAAAGTTATTCCTCACTTAATTCAGATCAGTTCATGTTTGTTGCTCATAGCCAAACTAAGTTAATAATATTTAAGTATCGAGCATCAGGTTAAATTTGATTGGCAATGTCGCTTAAGTAATAAACATTTAAAGTTGTTCGTTTTGGTTCTAAATCATAAATTATCGACGGCCGCTTAAGAGACGAGTGCGCGCGTGTGTGGAGTTGATTTGCCGTAGCTAATAAGACTTAATTTAGTGTCTGCCTGCCAAAATGGGCAGCTCAACACGGCTCGGCTCAGCTCAGCTCCGCTCAGCTCAGGTCAGTTTAGTTTAGCTGCTGGAATTTGGTGTTAGAGCATTGAACCTGAAAATCGAGAGAATGTCTATAAAGAATGCGGCTCTTAATGGGCGTACTTAAGCGCGGTGCGAACTGCTTAAATTAATTACGTCCATTAAAGCTGAGCTTCATTTAACTATCGAATTGAGACAATTTAATCATCAATCAATATTAGCAAGAAGTAATTAACGTAATAAATCGAGCTATAGCTATAGCTGTAACTAGATCTGTGTCTGCATAAGTATTTGAGTCTTTTCCCTTTCTGTAATTACTTGGATTTGTATCTGTATCTGCTGAAGTATCTGTATTAGTATATCTGTATCTGATGTATCTGTATTTGCATCTTTATCAGTGGCTGTTCATGCATTTGTATCTGAAGTTAATTCGCTAGTTACATCTGCAGCTGTATCTATATCTGTACCTGCATTAAGTCTATATATTGTTTCCGTTGCTCTAACACAAATTGGATCTGTATCTCTATCTACGACTCAATTCGCATCTGTATCTACAACCGTATTATTATATTTGTTTTGCCAGCAAATATTTGTTGGCCACAAATGTTGACCGACTTTAATAGACACATAGAGCCAAACCAGTAGACAAACATTGGACGCGTGGGCGTCTAGCTGAGTCAGCTCGTTTGGCCAAATAGGGCAGCCCAATGGCCAATGGAGAGCTAACAGCTTTTGCGTAAACTTGACTTTGACAGAGTCGAGAGAGCGCAGTGTTTGCACTTCCTGAACAGTTCCGAGCTTAACGCTTAAGGGAATTTCACTTGGAATGCCAACGACTCTGATTAGTGCATACTTTGCGAATTCCTTAGCATGTTGAGCTCTGTTGTCTCTTTCATTAGCGCGCACAGATCTCGAGTCAATAAACAAGCCAAATATTTGTGCGAACTTTTTTGAATATAATTTGCAAACATTATTGCGCACACAGCCAATTAAAGTTAAATATAGTAGATGAATTCCCAGCCCGATGATGTCAAGTGTGAGTGTGTGTGATTAATATCATTATTATTAGTAGCATTATTATTATTATGAAGATTCATTTTATTATGATAATTATTTACTGTTTTGTCTATGCACGTTCCGTTTGTTTCGGTGGGTTTAACAACCTGTGCGTCAGGAAAACCAAATTTCAAATTTCAAATTCCAAATTCCAAATTTCATTTACTCATCCGGTTTGACGGGAATAGTTCATAGCCCAATCAGCGTTCACACGTTCTATTATTACGAAAACCGCGAAAACAATAGAAGTAATCTATGTACAATGTGAAATATTAAAACTGTTTTGAATACGACTAAAGCTAAAACTGAAACTGAATGTTATTTGAAATAGTTCTTTATTATCATTATATATATATAAAAATCGATTTGAGCTCAAATGACAAACTTGCCCCGTCTTAAGGTAAAATTTGAGCTCAATCAGCGACAGTTGTTTCATTGTTCTTGCAGCCAATCATGATTAGTGCTTATCGTGTTTCATCACTCATTCATCGTGTAAACAAGTTTATTAATATATGCGCGTTCTGCCTTTAAAAAAAGGCTTAAAGTGCTTTACAGCCATTCAGTTTGTGTTCTGGTTTTTATATGCTTATAAAAGCGTTTCATAAATTTCTCAGGCTTGATTTAAATGCGCCTCGACTTAATTCTATTCTTGGAGGAGCTCATGTTCTACATGAGCTTTGACAAGAATATCTCGTTTTCGAATATCGAAGCTGAAGGTCGATTAGATTAATTAATTACATACATATGTGTATGTATATATATATATATATATATATATATATATATATATATATATATATATATATATATATATATATATATATTCATATATCCATCTAAAGAGCGCTTTTGTCTATGGCTGTAAAATGTGAACATAAATTAAACAGCAAAATCAATTTGGCCCGAAAGCCTGACTGATAACTCTGGCCATAGCGTTGAACTGGTTTCTGTCATTTGCCTAGGAAATAGGTTCAAATAATGAATGAATTGCATAATTAAGATTAATGGCTTAATCTCCAAGCGCGCTGTGGTGCACTTAAGCGATCGCATGGCCAATCTAATTGATTTGCATAGACGCCTCTGGGCTACCGTCGTTGAGCATCTGCCTGAAAACACCTTGGAAATTCTTGAACTTTTGGCCTGCAGCCAGCCGGACAGATGGACCGGACAGTTAGACAGCCGGACAGCTAGTGAGATAACATGATTATTATTATTAATTTGCAATTGTTCATATGCCAGCTGAACGTTGTTGGCTTACACAAATTAGCCAGCGCCGCAAGCTGAGGCGTATGGGGCGTTGTGCGAAGGTTCCATTAGAATCTCATAAAACCGTTGAATGAAGGCGGCAAAGTTCAATGCAAATGCTGCAATGCCAGCCAGCCAGCCAGCCAGCCAGCCAAGTGGCTAAACGATAGTAAAAAAGTCGCCAAAGATGCTGCAAGAAAAAGCATCGCATCGAAGCGCTTGGCATAGCATAGTCGGCTATCTGTTTGGGCATTATTTTAACACATCATTTATGCAACTGCAATGGCCGCTTTGCTGACCTTTTGCCAGAGGCGTTGCAACGGCAACGGCAACGGCAACGGCAACGGCAACGGCAACGGCAGCGCCAGAGGCAGCAACGATCGTTTAGGCCGCTTAATTAATGCCGATGCCAACGAGTGGCAACTTTATGGCTAACAGTGTTGGTCAAGTACGCGGCTACTAAACACATTGATTGATTGTGCGACAAGGCAAAGCCGGACAGTGAGCTTTGTATCTGTCAGTTGCCAAGTTCGTTGCAGCAGTCATTTGTCTTTTAATGGCCAATATAAACTGTGCGACGCTAAACAAAAGGATCTCACATTCTTGCTTCGCCTCAGTCGGTCGTTCGATGGCTGCCATCAAAGCGCAGCTACTGAGGACGTGTTAGATACACACATTTGGCCCTCATTTAATTGAGTTGTTAGCCATTTTCGGTTACTTGTGCATGTTCGCAGCCCAAGTCATTTGCTTATTATAGCCTATACAAATGAAGCACCAAACGATATCATCTTACAAATTAACTTTATTACTAACAAAAAAAATAACTATTCCCCATTGCGTGTTTGTTTCCTAAGTCATTTGATGTAAGCTTTAGGCTTTTAGTATGCATATAAAAATTAGCCAGGCTTGTCTCAGTCTGCTGCCAAGTTCGTTTCTTAAGTCTTTCACTTCAATAAGATTTTGCTGATATGAAATGGAGTGCGAAGAAGGCAAATTCTTATTGAAGTGAAAGACTTAGGGTACGAAGTTGGCTAATTGCAGCAGACTGAGACCAGCCTGGCTGAGCTTCCACTTCAAGCATCATCAGTGAAATTCGCTAAAATCCTTTGCTAACTTCAACATTTGTTCTTTGCTTACAGAACTGTCTGCCAGAGTCCAACATCTGCTGCACGTACCGCCCACCAATAACCACGACAACGACCAGGAGAACAACCACAGCTGAGCCGTATACCACCTGTGCACGTGACTCGGACTGTGTTGCGCCGCAAGACTGCAGCAATGGCGAAATCAGCGCCATCAACTATATCAAAAAGCAGGCGGTAAGTGTTTTTTTTTCTGTCCGTCTGTCTGTCAGTTTGATGCGTTATTTGTCAGGGCTGCCATAGATACGTTTAATTGGCTCAACTTGAGCAATGCACACACAGATACAAGCACAGGTGATAACAAAAAAAAGTAATCATTAGCAGCGGAAAATTGTCTGGGCATATCAAAAGGGGCCGAAAAAAGCATTAAAAAAACCAACAAAAGGCAGCATCGGCAGCAGTTGGATGTGCCAATGATGCGAAGCCCCGAAAACAAAGCGTTCCTCAGCTAACTGCGGCAATCGCAGCACATTTCACAAGTGATGCAACTGTAACAACAACAACAGCAGCAGCAGCAACAGTTGCAGCTTATTAGCACACAATTAGTTAACATTTTGAGGCAAATATTCTTTTGTTGTTGCTGAAGCTGATACAGATGCTGTTGTAGCTATAAGTAGATGCAAATTGCAGTCAACTTTTGATCTATTTGTCTGTCTGTTGTTGTTGTTTCTGTATTTCTGCTGCTCAAATTCTGACGAATTGTACAACTTGGCAATCTCAGATTGAAATCGGATTTAACACGACATGCAATAGAATCCGCTTATTTGAGTGTTAATGCGGCGTGGGAGTAGAGCTGGGAGTGGCTTGTTGAAGCTGTCATTTGACAGCTGACAGATTATTTAATGAGAAATTGAACAAAAATTGAGTACAGTTAGTCATCCTGTTAGGTGGCAGTTGATCTATTATATATAGAATCCAAGCCATTTTCACTGCCTTTTCAAGCCAACTTCACTCCACTCTTCTTATAGAGGAAGAGAGAGAGAGAGAGAGAGAGAGAGAGAGAGAGAGATGCGAAATGTATGCACCCTTAAGAGACGTTGCAAATGTCAGTGATTTACATAGTGCATATGCAATGACATTGCCACAAGCTGCACTGCCGCTGGCAATGTCAGATGCGAAAGACTCAGGCAACGAACTTGCTGCCATCAAGTGGCAATCAAGCAATGGAATGCAGTTGAACTTACGAGCAATGTGCATGAAATGCATTCAAGCCAAAAAATGTGTTAAGCTACGGCACGAAAGAGACAGGTGAAGAGAGCGGGCGAGAGTCAGGGAGAGCTGCAGCGTGCGAGCGAGATGGCAGATGCATTCAGACCGAGCGCTGCTGACATTGCAATTGCATAATTTGTTTACATGCAATGGCCAAAAAAACGGGTCAGTTGCGTACTCAACGCTCTTGTTGCCTGTTGCCCGTTGCCCGTTGCCTGTTGCCGCTTGTTGCACGCAAAACACAAGATGAAGAAGCAGAAAACTGAAATCAGCACAGCAAGTGAATTATGTTGCAGCAGCCACGCACTTAAAACTGAAATCGTTTCAGCCAGTTGATGTTTTCTTATACAGTTTTTCCACATTTTTTTTCTGTTTCTTTGTTGTTGTTTTTGTGGCTTTCTTGTTTTTGTTGTTTGCTCATTTCGGTGGCCCACAGCCTCATAATTTGCGTCGACTCAACGGCAGCAGCTGGACACCGCGACCCGGCCCAGCCAGCGACAATTACGCACCAAAAAGGTGACTCGAACTCGTTAAGTTATGCAGGCATTGACGCCAACTGCGTGGCATGCTACAAAATGCACGCCGGGGAATTGCAACCGGCGCACAGGTTGTCGCCGTCGCCGTCGTCGTCGCGTCCCATATAGACGAACCAGTTCCCCCGTATCCCTAATTTACAAGAGTGCGAAGAGCCACAACATAGCTGAGGTACTTAAGGCGCTGAAAAATGCGCGGAATGCAACGGCGCAAGGTCGTTTGCCATGTTGCGTGGCCTAGGCCCGCTCTCTCCCCTGCTCTCTCTCTCTCTCTCTCTGGCTCACTCTCTCGCCCGCTCTCTCTCACTCTCTCGCTGATCAATTAATGTTAACATGAATGCACTTTCCATAACGGCTATTGACCGAACTTTGAGCTTTGTTAAAGGAATCCTCTGACCAAGTGAACTAAATCGTAGCTATATATATATATATATATATATATATACACTTACATATTGGCATCGTATAATTATGCTGATGATTATGGCGCATATTTTCATTATGGCCATTTATCATTTGGGCTGCTGCACGTTGCATGTTTTACATTTTCGTAACACGCCGCATTGCGTGAACTCAATTTTTTTGCTTTTGGCTTTTTTTTTTGTAAATCTTTATTTTTAGTTCCAGTTTCATGTAATTTATGTTAAACGAAATGTTTTTCTTCTTCTTCTTGGCATCGAGCCGGTTCAACACTTGCATTTTTTGACAAATTTTAAGCTGCGGATAAACCTTGTTTATTGACATTTTACATAGTAAATTAAATGTAATTTATTGCATTTAAGAATTTTTCTTGTTGAGCATTTTCACAGCGCATCTGCTGTTTTTTTTTTTTCAGTGTATATAGGGAGTATATTATAATTAATAATAGTTCAGACATTGAATATAAATATTCAACAATAATATTCTATCCTTTTTTAAATGATATTAGTAATTTTTTTAATTTTAAAAATATTATATATATATATATATATATATATATATATATATATATATATATATAATATTTAAAAATAGAATTTTTAATATAAATTTAAAATATAGACATTTCAAAAAATTTTCAATTTAATTTGATACAAATTTCAAAATCAAAAATAATATAAATTAAAACTTTAAGATTTGTTTATATTATGTTGGACTTAATAACATTATTTATGAGCACTTTAACATTATTATTTTTTTTATGAATACTTAAATAACATGATAAAAGTCACAGTTAATATTAATATATGTAAGCAATCAATTTAATATTTTCTTTTTTTATTGCATAATTTTATTTTTTTGCAAATTAATGTGTAATATATAAAATATTTATATAAACTCATCATACCCGTTTGAACTCGGATCAGATGGTAGCCTCAAAGCGACATTCGATCGCACATTAAGTTCAGCTGTGCTTGAGTGATTTGCCATGCAAATCAAATAAAGCGCCATCAAGATTGTTTCAGTGATCAATCTGAACGATCACGTATATCTCGTATATTATGCAAAATTCTCGCAACCCCTCAAAATCTTCGCAAATCTTGACCATTAGGCCGCTTCGCATTGAAATCCGCTACTGACCTAGCATTCCGGTAAGGCAAGCATTATGGTTTGTTGTTTTGCTTTTTGCCGACGCAAATGTTACGTTATTTAAGCTCTTAGCCATAGACAACCATATGAGTAGCTAACTGTCATGTTGAAGAGGAAAAAGCGCAAGACAAGACACACACAGCACAAACAACAAAGCAAAAGGCTAACTCAGCAAACAGAGCATGTCGAGTGAACAGCAACAACAACAAACAGCAACCAAAGATAATTATTATGATGATGATGACGATGATGATGATAATGACAACAACTACAACTTCAAGGTCTAGGTCGTAGTCGTACTCGGAGACAGCCAGAGGCAGTGCGGGGCGCCAGTTGCTGCAGGCAGTTCGCGTTGACAGCGTTTAAAATTTAGCTTTTTTTATTTTTTCAGTTTGTGGTTTTTTGTTTCGCAGTTATTTATTGATTTTGTTTATAGTTTTTAATATATTTTGGCAGTTTTCGTTATCTCTTTGTCTGCATTTCGTATTTTATCTTTCCTTGTCAATTATAATAATTATTAGTATGCAAGCATGCATATCATGTGGTCTGTCCGTCTGTTATAGTTAGGCGCGCATCTCTATATGCATATTTTAGTTGATATGAAGCAGATGCTGATGCGCCGGACTCACAGCTAATGAGGGCTCGTAATGCGCTACAAATTTGATTTAATTTATTTGCCATCAGAGTTAGCGCGCGCTATAAATTAGCTACCTTCAGCTGGCATGCATTATTTATGGCCTAGAAGATGTTGCATAAACAAAAGACTTAGGCGACAAACTTGGGCCATTAAATGCTGTCAACTGCTCAGTGCACATCAGGGCCGGGTCGGGCCGAGCCAAGCCGATCTGCGTCGGCATCACAGTTGCGAGAGACTACACAAAAAAAAAAAACTCAAAATTCAAAAATTTTGTATTTTTTATAGGCGCATAAATTGCCAAAGCCAAAAATAACAAGAAACAACAAAAAATAGCTACAACTACAAGATCGAGGAATTTAATGCTGTGGTATTTGCCACATTAACGCCGTCATAAAAAACAATTTCGCGCAATATTTGTGTCATAAATTTGAATTTAACATAAGGCCCACGAAGAACATTTGACATTTGCGCAGAGACTTCTGCTGCCAGGTTAGGCTTAAGTTACACATCTCCAAGAGACTCCTCTGAGACTGTGGCCGCATACCCAATAGCTTAATCTCAGCTGCGTATAGGAAGCCGCCGGAATTGTTGGCAGCATTTGGCTAGAGGCACAACTGAAACGTTATATATTAATGGTAGATATTTGATATATAAATGGAATTTTAGTGCTTGTAGATGAGTCGTATGGATCTATATCAGGCATATGTAAAATACAAAAAAAATGTTATATCAAATATAAAGCTGCATATTAAGTGAAATCGTACTTCTCTCTCTCTTTCTCTATTCTTCTTTCTATCATTCTCTATTACTCTCTCTCTCTCTCTCTCTCTCTCTCTCTCTCTCTCTCTCTCTCTCTCTCTCTCTCTCTCTGTTTTTGTTACTTTCTTCGTTTAACATTTATGTATGTATTCAGTATTCTATTTCTTCTCTCAACCTCTTTCACTCTCCCCCTCACTCTCTCTCCCTTTCTGTTCTCGTGTATTTCTGTATTTAATTCAATATGTATTCAGTATACTATCAGTTCTCTCTCACTCTCTCTTTTCCTCTATATATTATCCTGTTCCTCGGTCTTTCTGTCTGCCTGCCTTTTTCTCTCACTCTGTCTCCCTATCTTTTTCTTTCTCTCTCTATCTCTTCTCTTCAACCCTCTGCATTTTTAAGACTTAGCAGAAATATCAGCTTCCTCTGAAGTTTCCCAAGCCACTTTACAGTTTTTTCAGTTCATAACCTATTAGCCTTTGGTCAGTTCGTTGCCTAAGTCATTTGTTTTTTTTTTTTTTTCGGTTGGCTCAGGAGCAGCAGCTGGTGGAGCTTGGCTGGCTTGGTTTGGTTTTTGCCTTGCCTCGCCAATGACATTAAAATGAATTTCATGAAATTTCATATACTTATTGTAATTGCAACATTATTAACAAATTGCAGTGCGCGGCAATTGAGACAAGCAGCAGCAGCAACAACAACAACAACAACAAACAGCAAACAAGTTGTATGGCCAACAAAATTTATAAAAAGCATTTTGGAGTCATTGTTGTTGTTGCTGGCGATTACATATTTTAGCTGTCGCCTGTACAAGTAGCTGCGACTTTTGTTGTTGTTGTTGTTGTTGTTGTCGCTGTTGTTATCTTGGAGCTGCAAAATGATTGATCATAAGCAAGAGAGCCAGCGACGCGACTTAATCGGCAATCAGGTGGAGGGCCTGCTGTACGCTGCCCGCTGCCTGCTGCCTGCTGCCTTGTCATTGATCAGCAACAACAACAAAAACAGCAGCAAATTATGCCAGTTTTCGCATTATTGTAGTTGTTGCAGTAGTAGTTGTTGTTGTTGTTGTTATTTACCTTTAATGATAACATGTATTACATAAAATTTAATGCGTGCTCAATGGTCATTGAGTGATGTCTACATTAAGATAACATTTGATTAACGCTTAATTGATGAAAATTATGCCAAGAGAGGGTCGCCGGCTAATGATAATGATAAGAAATTAACTCACTCCAAGGCAGGAAGGACAACCGGATCGAAGCTTATGTAGGCCAGATACAAACAGCAGCAGCAGCAGGAGCCGGGCCAGCATCCGCTGCAGCATCGCACATTTAATTATAATTATTAATTTGTCATTCGACTGCATTTCGACTGTCGCCTGTCGCTGCTCATTTCTCGCTTAATTTTTAACAAATGTGCACATTACTTCTGCTTCTGCTTCTGCTTCTGCTTCTTCTTCATCATCTCTGTTCCCAACGCCAGTCCGTCCGTCTGCCTCTTGAATTATGAGCTACAAATTGCGCGAAACAATAAAACAGAAGGTCGCCAACGTTGACAACATCGCGGCCGTGTGAAGACTCTCGCACCTCTTTGCTTGGGATTTGTTTTTCAAAACTTTTGCATTTGCTTATGTTCTTTTTTCTGCTAGAATTTCCATTATAATTCTTTTGTGGGGGCGTCTATATAATACATTACGATTGCGTAAGCTTTATGACAAAACAAGCATCAAGACGTAATCAAAACAAAAAAAAAAATAAAATAAGGCAATAATAATCTATTAACTTGCGCGAGAATCTAATGAATCGAGCAATTTGAGCTGCTGCCGAGTTCGGTTGGAGTCGATATAATAATTCTTTGAATCACTCATTAAGTGCAAACACGTTTATGTTTATAGATTTTTAAGCGAAATTTGTTTCAGAGAAGTGTGGGCTCATTTACATAATTTCACTTTCTACACAGTTGCAGAAGATTTTATACAAAAATCAATTAATTTCAAGGTGCATTTAAACTTACACTTGAACTTGAAATATTAAATGAAATATAAAACGAAACAATATTATGTGTTAATTAACTCGATCAAAATGTTTAATTAAAATCTGAAAAGCCGAAGAATAACAAGATATTTCATGGAAGCTATGCAACATATATCTTTGCTTGATTTCAAATACGTTGCCAAATAAAATAATTTTAAATTTAATTAATATTTTCCTGCCCAGCTGAGTTCTCAAAAAGTATTAAATCTTCATTTTGGCAGTTATTAATTTGATTTTCAATCAATTATTCCTTATATGTATGTATGTATATATATATATATATTCTTTTTAAATATTTTCCTCTATAATTTGTCTTAGCTATTTTTCTAGCGGCATTTGGTTTTGTAAACGAACCAACTAATTGCCGTTGAATGAAGCCGTTAATGTGCACATTTGTATTAATATTAATGTTATTAATATGTCTAGACGTTGTTTGTTTTTTATTATATTTTGATTTTCATAAGTGTTTTTTTTTTTTTACAATTTAGTCATCAATTTATTTTATTTTTATTTATTAATTTTTTTTTTTTTGCTTTTGTTTCTTTTGTGTTTTGTCACGCACCCACAAAGTTTCGAAAATGTTTTCCGTTTGCAATAATTGTTGACTGATTTTAGCATATAAATAAGCGAATTCATAGCTGTCCGTGTGTGTGTATGTGTGTGTGTTTGTGTAGGTGTTGCTAGTGAACAAATGACTTGGGCGACAAACTTGCCACTTGAGCAGCTGCAACTGAAACGTTTCAAAATGTTGCTGCCAAAGATTGCAGCATGAAACTGCAAATTTCTGGGTTAACATTAACACCACATGCCAAACTGCAAGAAGAAAAAGAAGTAGAAGCAGAAGCAGCAGCAGACGAAAACAATTGACAGGCAGCATTGGCCACTTTAATGAACGGTTGCTGGCAACAGTTGCCACTCGCTTGTTGCTGGTAATTTAATGCTCTGCCTCACGGACTGCTAAATCACGAAACATACACAGGCACAGGCACAGGCACAGCCACAGCCACAGACACAGCTTTGCAACTAATAAACTCACCTCTCTCTCTTTCTCTCTCTCTCTCTCTCTCTCTCTTAATTGTGCAGTCCAATCGCTGTTATGCTCCAGAGGTTTGCTGCCGCATGCCCTCGACTACGCTGTCCGAAACTGGTTACATCTTGAATGTGCCCGATCAGGCCTTCCCGCTGCCCACCAATCCCACCGTGCCAGCCGTGGGCACCAGGCAGCCCCCTTACCGTCCACTGCCAACCACTACGCCCGCACCACGCCCCACAATCAAGTACCTGCCGCCTGAAACCACGCGTCGCCCAACAAGCACCACACCCACCCCGACCCCATATCGTCCAGTGATCACGACACGTCGCCCCATCATCGAGTACCTGCCGCCTGTGAGCGTCAATGAGATTCCAAGACGCGAGCCTCGCCCCACTCAGCCACCCACACGCTACGAGCCCGATCGTGTGCCACAGCCATCGAATCCGAAGCCAGTGTACCGCGGCGAGGACCAACTGTCGCCCCGCATCTTCCCCACGACCAACACCATCAACGCCGACCTATCACCCAAGTACTATGCCAAGTGCGCCGCTGCACTCGTCTGCACTCCGGAGAACTTCTGCAATGCGCTCGGCGTGCTGAGCGAGACCCCGCTGACGCTGAGCGCCAGGGAGGCTGCCTTCCGTGTGCCACTCACCGACTGCCTGGTACCCGAGACTGGAGCGCCCGGCAAGTGCTGTCGCGATCCCAACTACGTTGATCCCTGGCCCACCAATCCAAATGGCAAATGCTCCGAACGCAACAGGCGGTAAGCAGAGCTCAAATTCAATTCAATTCAAATAGTTGCCTAATATTCTCTCTCTCTCTCTCTCTCTCTATCACTCCCTCTCTTGATAGCACCAAGCCCAAAGGCATAAAGGATATTGATACCAACTTCGCTGAGATTCCATGGCAAGTGATGGTCTTGCGCGAGTCCTCCAAGAAGCTGCTCTGCGGCGGTGCCATCATTGCCGAAAATCTCGTCCTAACCTCAGCCAGCTGTGTGGCTGGGTAAGTGATAGCTAACCTAAGATTAACCCAAGACAAGTGAGCTTATTTAGCATTACATAAATATATATACTTCTGCTGCAGCATACCCGAAAGCGATGTGCGCATCAAGGCCGGCGAATGGCAGCTGGGCAGCACGGATGAGCCACTGCCATTCCAGCTGGTTGGCGTCAAGTCCATCGATGTGCATCCATCGTACGATCCAACAACTCGGTCCAATGACATGGCCATTGTACACCTGGAAAGGCGCCTATCGTTCGCCACGCACATTGGCCCCATCTGCATCAGCGACAAGGATCCCGAAAGCGGTGAGCAGTGCGTGACCACCGGCTGGGGCAAGGAGGCGTTGTCAAGTAAGCCATTAACTAGAATACCCATATGAAGCGTGATTGATGCTAATCTGTGTGCCACACGCTTTCAGTTCATGAGGAGGGCGCCATTATGCACGTGACAGAGACGGAGAAGCAGTCGCGCAGCTCTTGTGGAGTTGATAAAACCAGCGTCTGCAGTACCACCAAGTTCGATGCGTGCGAATTCGATGTAGGCAGCGCACTCGCCTGCGGCACCGGCTCCGGCTCCGTCTATCTCAAGGGAATCTACAGCAGAGAGAGCAGCTGTGGCGAGAACCAACCTGTGACCTTCTCGAAGCCCGACATCAATTGGATAAACGCGGCATTCACGAATAGCAGCAAGCCCTTGCTGCTTAAGCGCTTCTAAGGTGCATTCTCTGTGCCTGCAGAGCTTCTCTTTTAGCCAACCAAGTGTACAACAAACAGATGATAAAGCAGAAGAAGACCGAGACGTTGATGTTGAAGAAAACAGAAAGAGATGATTATAGAATCATGTGAAATCACGTTTTTATTAGTTGAACTATTTTTAATGTAGCCAACTCTGCGCTGCTGTTAAACTCTTTCAAGCACCAATCACCTTCACATCTTCCCTTCCCCACACGCGCTTTCTAATTTATTCGAAAACCGGAATCCTGTTTATGTCTTTATTTAGATCTTTCGTTTAACTGCCACAGGGCACCTATCTAATTTTTGTAAATCTATCTTTGCCTCCCTCTGTCTGTCTGTCTCTCTCTATTTTAGTTCAAATAGGCGACGAGAAAATTCTTTTTTACTGTTTGTATTTTAAATGGCATAGAGTCCAGCAAGTTGTAAAATATTTAATTATAAGCCTAGGTTCTACGGACAAGCTCGACGAATTGCCAATACGAAAAAAAAGAAAAGAAAAGAAAGCAAAACAAAAATAAACACGGACGAACAAACCCCAAAAAATAACAAATAAATAAACACACAAGCCAACAATGAAGAACTCCTTTAACGGAAATTGAGATTAAAAAATATTTGATAAAATATTTTTGTTTATTCTACCACAGCTTCAAGTTTAAGCTTCCCATCTTTATAGTCCTGCACCTCTTTCCACAATATTAGAGCACCAATACCGAGATTTACCGTTATTTAAAGCTTTTCCTATATCGTAAAATCGTATAAAATATGTATGTATGTAATGTTAAACATGTTGTATAAAGTGTCTATGCATCTAAATTTAGCTTCTTATTTAATTTTTAAATAAAGAGAAATTATTTAGATATATAAATATCGTACATGCATTTTCTATTGCCGTTGGTAAACAAATCAAATCACAATACATTTTGCAATTATACAATATATATACACAAATTCAAATATGTATTAGTTTCTAGCTTGATCATGGTTTGTCGTATACCAAAGCACAGAAGCCTCGATGGCTTCCTTGAATTCAGTGAACTTAAAGTCCGGCAAGAGACTGCGTAGCTTTGCATTGGATGCGGTCTTCTTGTATTGTCCATCTGCCTTGCTCGTATCACAGATCAGTTTGCCCTGTAAATATATATGAGTATATTAATTGGATGACCTATTAATATCTATGCCCTCTATTTACCTTAAAGTTAAATGCCTTGGCTATAGCTTCTGCTACTTCATAGATTGACACCTCCGCCGATTCGTCGACACTCAACACTATGGGCTCAACGCTGTCGTAGTTGCGCAGCACCCATATCATTAGCTTAGCTAAATCCAGGGAGTAGATAAACTGACGCAAAGGCTTGCCACTGCCATAAACAGTAAAGACTTTTTCAGTCTCCGGTATTTCTGGCTGCTCTGTGCGCAGCTTGTGCATGCGATTGATCATGCCCGGTATGACATGACTCACATCTGGTTTGTAGTTGTCGTGCGGTCCAAATATGTTGCAAGGTATCACGGAGGTATACAAATGACCGTACTTATCATGATAAGCATGATTCTGTATGTCTATCAGACGCTTAGCATAGGAGTAGCCATAGTTGGACGCATGTGGAGGCCCGTTGTGCACCATTGTTTCGTCAATAGGGTAACTTGTCTTGTCCGGAAAAATGCAGGTGGACAGGCAGGAGATAACCTTTGTGCAGCCCAGCTCGTGTGCTGTTTGGAGTACATGATCGTTGATCAACAAATTGTTGCGCTGCAATGAAGAATTTCATTATACGATTTGCCAAAACAGCTGCGGGATCACTTTACCAAGAAATCGAGATTATTGTTCATATTATGAAACAGTCCGCCGACCATGGCAGCCAAGTGGATTACGTGCGTTGGTTTCACTTTCTCAAAAAGTGCCTGCGTGGCAACCAGATTCCTGAATTGTTTTAAAATATGAAACCAAGTGCTCCGATGTAAACAAATGCAACTCACGTTAAATCTGCATCTTTTGTGCCGGCGAAGAACCATTCCTCGTCGCTTGGCTGCTCATTTTTGATTACATCTTGAAGAGCTTTCCCTACAAGTCCTGTACCTCCCGTTACCAGCACCTTCTTCATAATTCTTATTTGTCTTATGTTTAATCCACTTCTATCAACAGCTAATTCAACCACCTGATAAACTCAATGGAGATGGTCCATGGAAAATATTTATATTTATCGGTATGAATGATGACTAAATACTACAAATAATACCAGTAATCGATATTTTCGATAGCCATTTTGTTATCAGCCGACCTGTAATCAACATTTTCGCGCGCCAAGGTTTATAATGCCGCTTTCCAGCACTGCTGAGCAGCTGATAATTGTATCGATATCACATTGAATGATAATGAGTTATCTGAAGCTGCAGCACTTAAAGTATGTTTATAATTATTTGTATTAACTAATCGACTGCAAGGAAATGTGCTCAAAATGGTTATTTGTGGAACAGTATTAGTGCGCAATAATTACGACGATTTCTTTCTAAGCTGTGCGTATTGTAAAAGTGACTGTGATGTCGAAGTGAGCCTGGAGAGATGGCAAGAATTTGTCTATCATATACGAAATGTACACAAAGAGGAGCAAGATGGGGTCAATGTGTGCTGGAACAGCTCTCAAGAACTCAAAACAGAGTCAATGCATATTGAAAGTGAAGATGAAGTTGATAATAAAGATTGTTTAGCAGAAGCAGCGTTCGTGGATTTACCGAATGCATCAAGCGACAGAGAAGATGACGATGACAGCGAATATGACTTTGAAGAAGAGGTAGGAAATTGATATTGGGATGATCTCTATCTTTAATAAGTTTGTAATATTTTACCTTAGATGGGAGACGATTGTCAGAGTGAAGCAGATGCCCACAAACCAGAAGAAGAGTACAGCAAAAAGAGTTTTACGCCAATAGTCAAAGTAAATACTTTTATTAAAAGCCTGGAGAAAAACTCAACGATTTAAAGAAGTTCTGTTTTCCGTATATACATTTAGTTCAATCCGACATTTTATCGCCGTAATCCACGAATTACGCAATTTATTGAGCTCTACAAGGCGCATCCCTGTCTCTGGGATCCCAAGAACGCCTCTTTCAAGGATAAGGGAAAACGTTCAGCCGCCTACGCCACATTAATTGAGCAGTTGAAAACAAATATAAATGTGCATTTAACCAATTACAAGCTCAAGAAATGTATAGCCAGTCTGCACAGCCAGTACGCGACGATAAGTCGCCAGAAGCGTACCAAGAAATTAACAAAATTACCTTTGTATTACTACGAAATGTACAGCTTCCTAGGGAAACGCTGTGACGTGGAGGAGCCGGAAAGCGATGACGAAAGTAGAGAAAATAAAATAAAGGTGACTCAAAACATATTATTTCCATTCCTATTCAACATCTAATCATAGACTCGTTTCAGTTGGTGTTTACGGAAACAAATCCGCTGACAACACAGTTTATAGCTCTCTATTCCAAGTTTCCACAGCTGTACGATCCGACGCACAAGGACTTTGCCAATTTAAGTGAACGCAAATCAGCCTACATTTCAATGACTGATCTACTTGCCATCGAGATTCCCTTGGGCGTGGTTACACACTATGATGTCTACGATAGTGTGCTGCATTTACGGCAATGGTATTCCCGCAGAATCAAAGGACTGACAGAAACCCAGACAATCGGCCTGTTAAAGGCCGAGAAACGATATATTGAGACATGCAAGAGCTTCCTGAGAACAAAAACATTCCGCCAACAAATACCCTGTGACGTCTGTCAGACCAGCTTCAGCACGGATCACGCTTTGCAGGCGCATCAGTATAGAGCACATAAGATCGGCGAAGGTGGCTGGTTCAAGTGCACCTTCTGTGAGAATCATTTCGAGCGCCGCTGCCACTTACAGCAGCACAACCAGCGTGTGCACATGGGCAAAACGTTCAACTGCAGCGTGTGCGAGCGCAGCTTTGCCTTCGCCAGCCAACTGAGCAGCCATATGCGAACCCACGACGAGACACATATAGCCAAGCCGTTTGTCTGTGAGTTTTGTGGCAAATCGTTCAAGCAGAAGATCCAAATGAGCAACCATGTGACGGCTGTGCATACCAAAATACGGGCCTTCAAGTGCAGCATGTGCCCCAAGGATTTCCTGACCAAACGCGATCTCAAGGACCACATAAAGGCCCATCTGAATATACGCGATAAGGTGTGTGAAATATGCCAGAAAGCATTCACAAATGCAAACGCATTGGTCAAGCATCGTCACATCCACAAGGAGAAGACTTTACAGTGTAGCCTATGCAATACGAAATTTGCAGAGCGAGTCAGCCTGGGGGTGCATATGAAGCGTACGCATAAAATCATACGAAATAGTTCAAAAGTAGCGGAATCAACAGACGCCGCGTCGTACTCGAACACATTCCCACAAACAGAAGATATTTCAAATAAATAATGACATTTATAAAATTGACTCGTATCGACCAAATTTCTTGTAACAAAATTTCCGTTTTAAATTTTAGGTCATTTTACAACACTGCGAGCTGATAATCGCTAACGAAAACAGCTGTTTTTGTTTTGATTGGACACTGCGGCGTGTTAGCTCTTTGCAAACGATTACGTGCATTGGTTTTTCTGACTATGAGACGTGTTTTGTTTAAGCTTTGCAGGCAATACAAAGCAGCCGCTCTGCACAGGCTGCACGGTACTTCAACAATACCTTGCAATGACCGCAGCACCAGCAGAATATGCGCTAATTCACGTTCGTTTGCGACAAGCATTCAGGACAAGCCGAAGGTGGACCCCAATCAGCGGGAGCGACCACACTGCAATGTGGGCACCATTGGGCATGTCGATCATGGCAAGACAACGCTCACGGCGGCAATAACCAAAATTCAGTCGAGAAAAGGTTTGGCTGATTACATGTCTTATGACCAAATCGATCGGGCGCCCGAGGAAAAGGCCCGCGGCATAACCATAAATGCCTGTCACATTGGCTATGCAACCGCAGAACGCACCTACGCTCACACCGACTGTCCGGGCCATGCGGATTACATAAAGGTAAGTTAGACTGACTTTTCCCCAATTATTATTGCTTTCTAACTGAATGTCTTGCAGAACATGATTTCGGGTGCATCGCAAATGGACGGTGCCATTTTAGTTGTAGCCGCCACTGATGGACAAATGCCACAGACGCGGGAGCATTTGCTGCTGGCAAAGCAAGTGGGCATAGAGCGTATTGTGGTGTTCATCAACAAGGCGGATCTTGTTGACAACGAGGTGCTGGAATTGGTAGAGATTGAAATGCGTGAAATGCTGTCGGACTTTGGCTTCGATGGCGTCAACAGTCCAGTGATATGTGGCTCGGCGTTGTTGGCGTTGCGTGACGATGTATCCCCGTTTGGTGTGCCCGCAATCGAGAAGCTACTGGCGCACTGCGACTCTTATATACCAACTCCCACGCGGGATGTCCAAGCACCCTTTATTTTACCCATCGATAACGCATTTACGGTGCCAGGACGCGGAACTGTGGTTGTGGGAACTATCAAGCGCGGCACCATCGCCCGCAACGCGGATGCCGATCTTCTTGGCTTTAGTCAGAATTTGAAGACCACCGTTAGTGATATACAGATATTCCGCAAGAGCGTTCCTCAGGCACTGGCCGGCGAAAATGTGGGCGCCTTATTGCGGGGCATTAAGATTTCATCTGTGGAACGAGGCATGCTGCTGTGCGCAACTGGCTCGGAGGATATATCCAATCACTTCGAAGGCTCCATGTACCTGCTCTCTCGTGCCGAGGGCGGACGCAACAAGCCCATGTTATCCAAGTACATACAGCAGATTTTCAGTATGACATGGAATCAACCAGCTCGCATTGATATGAGTGAGTAGCTGAGTTGAGTTATTATTAAAATATTATTACTAGCCGCAACCCCTATCAGTTCCACAGGAATCAATGCTGATGCCCGGCGAGCATGGCCAGGTGCGTGTCACGCTGCTGCGCAAGATGGTTATGACACCCGGCCAGCCCTTCACTATACGCGAGAACGGAGCCACTGTGGCAACGGGCATGATAACTAACCGATTGCCCTCCCTCGACCTGCCCAAGAATAAACTATCCAAGGCACCTGTAATTTGCTAATAGCTTTTATTGACGCATACATGTGTAAATCGCCTTTGTACAAATTTTCCGGTATAATTTCATTGTACATGTGTATGTGTATATATAAATATTTATATATAACATAAAATAAAGGATTTATCATTTAACATTTCAAGCAAATGCCAACACTAAATATTTTTTCGTTATTTTTTCAGTTTGATTCAGCCAAGTTCCATTTAGGGCACACAAAAACAAAAAATAATATGAGAATACATAAATCAAATACAGCATCGTTACAAATATAGCGCTCTACATATGTGTATATAGGTATATATATAGATTCTTATTATCTTAACACTTACAAGTCTGTATTGCAATCGATTAAGGCAACAAATCGGCCGTTGTATACATACAATTCTATAACATTTCTACGATCATTAAGTACATTTGCTATACATAAATATATAGTTGTATATATATATATATATATATATTTTAAGGTACAAGGTTAATTAATTATTGCAACTTAGGAATGATATTTTCTTTTTAATGGAGTTGAACTCCAACCACATGATGTACATACAATCAATTTTCTTATAATTGGTTTCGAATACCTGCATAAATAAGTTTACAAAATTGGCAAAGAGTAGTCTGGCGGTCTGAAGGGGAAAAGAATAGAATGTAAAAGGGTATCCTTTGGACTTTAGACTAAACAGGAACTACAAATTATGCACTTATGCATGCTGACTACACTTAATTACGACTCATATATAATATAATACAAAACAAGATGAATTCACGTCAAAATGGCAAACGAGCGTTATTTGTTTCACACGGACTCCCGTACTAAATTTATATTTTCGTGAGGAATTCATCGAGATTTAAATGTGGCGGCAACTCGATCTCCTCCAATTTGATGTCGCTGTATTTGAACATCACCTTAAACGGATGTATGAAGTTTTGGTCCATTGTGAATTCATCGCTCTTGGGCTGCAAATGATATTACATTAAAGTACATAATATATTATAGTTCATTCTCAATTTGTTACCATTTTGCGAGCATTCAATTCCTGTGTCAGCTTGTCCAGAAACACGTTTGTTATTTCGCTTTCGTAATCATCCAATTTGTATGACTTCATGACCTTCAGGACCTGGGCGGTATTCAGCGATGTACATAGATCGCAAATGGTTTGCACATCCTCCTCGCTCTTGCGCGACTGTAGTAACTGAGAGACTTGATTCAATGGGGCCAATGGAGCGAGTACCTCATTCGACTGCAGATAGAAAAGAATTGCAGATGAACGATAATGGATATGGAGACAAATAATAGCAACTCACCATCTTCTTGTCGCGCACCCAATCCTCAATGCAGCCCAAATTATACCGTATTATCATGCCAGTCTCCCACATACAAATATCGCCTCGCAGCATTAAGCAATTAAGCGCAACGGCACAAACGAAATATAGAAGCTGGCTGAAGATCTGCTCAGCATATATGTTATCCAGTCCGAAGTGCTGGAATTGCTTGTAGATGTGCTCGAGTTGGCCAATTAGCTGCTTCCAAGCAGGAACATTTCCATGATCCGGTGACGAAGCATCCGCACTGCGATTGCGCATTCCATGCGGATGTCGAGTGCGCTGAATCTCATCATTGTTCAATATGGCCGGAACAATTTTGGGATCTAGCAAACTTTGTATCTGCATGACAAGTGCTTGATATAGATTCACAATCAAGTCGAGAATAACGCGCCGATATTCGAAGAGATTAAAATTCTTCAACTGTTGCTGGTTCTGTTTCTCCGTATTAAACTTTACGTATTCCTCAACATCGCCGTACTGCTTCAACAGATTAAGGAGTCTGTAAATTGATAGAAAGATTATTCACATTGCTTTTAGCCATCAATAAGAGTAGATATCTTACGTTATGGAGTTAACCAGCCAAATTACGCGATTCTCAATGGGATGTGGAGTTCTATGCATTTTCTTGATTTGCATTACAAATTTACTCAATAGCTCGCGCACATCGTCATCGGCATTGGTCAGGTCGGTATAGCTGCAAATGGATAAGGATTAGTGCATCGAGCAGATTGATTTCAATTTTCACTACTTTACCGAATACACATAAAGATCAGATAAGCAGGAAAGCCTGGCAAAAGGCCAACAACAGTTCGAGGCGTTAGGCTACTTAGCAGACGCTGCAATATCTTGTCCAGATCGCTGTTGTGGAACTTCATCAGGCCGAGCGGATTTTGAGACTTCTGTTTGGTCACATTGGCGCCGACGTCGTTGCTGTTATTATTATTTGCCTTGTTGCGACTCATTTCCTCCTCCAACTGATTCTCTAGCTTGCCGCCGTCCTGCCTGTAGGCTTTTAGCTTGGCATTGGCCAGCTTCAGCTCGTCCTGCACGAGCAGATATTGTGTTATGGCCTTCTTCAACTCCAGGCGCAAATAGCGATCGTTCTGCTTCAGTGTTTCTATATTGTCCTGATCAGATTCGTCTATGCTCTTGAATAGCACCTCTTGCAATTCATCCTTCTCGTTATTCAAGCGCTCAATGGCCTGAGTCATTTCTATTAGTTTGCTATTGTGTTCCTCGGTGATGGCTTTTAGCTCTGATTCCAATTGCCTGTTCACTAATTTTTGTGAGTGGAACGCCTCCATCAGCTCATGCACATTGCTGGCATCGTTGCCACGCAACTGCAGGCTCTCTGGCTCGATGGAGCGCAACGTTTGGCTTTGTTGGAGCAGCACAGCCTTTAATTGGATGCATTCCTCGCGCCGCCTACGTACTTCCTCTTGGAGGGCAGCATGTTGGGCTACAAGCACACATGGAAAGAGAAGGAAAAGAGAGAGGGAGAGAGGATAGGGGAAAGGGGATTGAATTGAATATAGCAAATGCGACGCAGTGCGAATGTTTTCGAATGTTACCATTCAGCTCGTTGATCTCAACACCGTGTTTAATGCTCGTTCGCAGCTGATCGTAGTCGCTGCGTAGCTTCTCGTTCTCTACTTCAAGCTCGGACACGCTATGATGGCAAGTGTGTGGCAACAATATACATAATATACATAATTTGTAATTAGACTAAAGCTGACTATATAGCCGCATGTGTGTGTGTGTGTGTTGTATGTCTTACAAGGGGCTCGAAATGTGCGGTACTTACCGGAACGAATCCTCAGTGGGCTTGTTACGGCTCGCCAGCTTAACATACTGCTCCTGCAAGCTCCTGTGCTTCTGCTTCTCCTCCTCGAGTATGGAGCGCAACTTGACCACAATGCTGGTATTGTCCAAGATACAGTCTGCAAGCAATATAACCCCAATTATTATCATTATCTTAGGATTAGATCAGCCTACCGTACCGTTCTTGTTCCTTAAGTCTGGGAATCTACTATTTATTTCGAGCGTATTTCTGGCAGAACCGTAGCCAACATCATCCTCGTTCTGACTGGAGGCATTGCTGGCGGTGCGCCTGTGATGCATGTTGAAGGCGGCGATGCCGTTATGCTGCTGCTGAAAGTGACTGAGCTCCTCCTTCAGCAGGTAGTTCTCGTTCTCGATCACCTCCTTGTCCTTGATGGCACGCTGATAGGCTTCGTTCAGCTCCTTGTTGTCTATTTCGGTGAGCATGCGCTCCTCATGCTCGCGCTGATTGCCCGCGGCATTCTTAGCCATTTCGATCATGGAGTCCACTTGCTTGCGCAACTCTTTGTTCTCCATGCACCAGATCTGCTTCTGTTGGTTCCACTCCTCCTGCGAGTGTCCATTCTCTTCCAGCAACTGCATTTTCTCATCGCGCTCCGATTCCAGCTGCTTATTCAGAGCCTCGATTAGCTTATCCTTATCCAAGCAAGCTGCCTTAATATTCTTGAACTCATGCTCCAAGTTCTTCTTCATCTCCAGCTTCATTCTGTAACAATAATGAAATTAGAGTAGGTCCTATATAAAGGCAATTGTAGACAGACTTAAGGACGCTTATTTCGCTGGTCTTGTGCTTGAGAGCGCTGTTGTCTCGATTGAGTTCGTCGATTCGCTGTTGCATGGATATGATCTTGTTCTCCAATCCCATGTATTTATTTTCCATATGGGAGATGGTCTTTGCCTCCGCCTTCATGCGCTTGAACTGGCGACGTGCCAAAAAACGTCTTACAGCAGACTGGCAAATGATGATGCTACGCCGGCGTTTCTGATAGGCGCGACGTGCCAACACGCCACGCACGAACCGCTGGATCTGCACAGCTCGGAAGTAATCCCGCATGGCATAGAACCGATTGCGTGCCAGCATGCCCCTGGCATACTGCTGGATGCCAGCGACCGAGTGGCACAGTCGCAAATAGCGACGGCGGCACAGCCAGCCACGTGCGTACTTCGATAAAATCAGAGCAGCGCGCGCCTCTCTCAATTTCTGGGCACGCATACGCGCCATATAGCCACGTGCATGACGCTGTATTCCGAAGATGATGGTTTGCAGTTTGACATAGCGGCGTCGCTTAATGAAACGACGCACCACGGACTGCACCGTGGTTATGTATTTCTTGCGTAGATTGGCGCGCACCTGCTCCAGGTAGGCCACCTGCCCGGCTCTGAAGAAGATCTGCGTATTGCCAAAGCGATATTTGTCCTCGTCCTGTATCCATTTGAGCACAATATTGCGGCACGATTGCTTCATATCATTCTTATCGATTTGACTGCGATGCGCCAGCAACTGATAGCGCATATAGAAATCGGGATAAAGCCAGCGAGATGGAAATCCAGCAGCCGAAATGCGAACAGTTTCCAGAACGCCGCAGGCGCGTAGCTGTTGAATGATCTTGGCCGTCTCCCACTTAAAAGCGATCTTGTCATCATTTGGCTGCAAAATTGCAAAAGGGGTTTAAGAAACAACAGATGATATATATATGTATATACTATAGATATATATATACCTTAATGCAGCGCACATAATGCGGCGTTGTGGCATGTAAAGTTGAGATGAGCGAGGCCAGACTCTCCTGGAACTGTGAGCCCACAGTTTTCTTATGCTGCTTAGATGACACGACCTAGACAAAGAAATTAGCATTAGGCGCAGTTCGAAATCTTGTATAGAACACATATATATAGTAAAAGTTCTTTATAAGACAGAAACACTAACTCTTCGACGCGTCTCGTTGAGTTGCTGTTGGCCCAGTTTAGCAGTACAGTGGACAGTGGACAATGGAACAGTGGACAGTGAACAGTGGTTGATGGACAACAAGCGTATGGAAATACAAATGAGCAATACGATTATTATAAGCTTAAGTAAGCAATATAAATGTAGTCGACTGTGCGTGATTTAGTAGCTGAATCACGCACCTGCTTTCGGTTAGCACTAATTACAACACGTCCGCCCAAGGTGGTGGCCATCTTGTTGGCATCCGTGCCGAGTGTGTCCACCTCCTCGAGTATCATCACTTGCTTGCACAGCTGCATGTTGGACTGCGTCAGCACATTTGTCAGCTCCTTGGACACCGTATCGCGATTCTTCTCCAGGAATCCATTTACATCGTACTCAACCGTATCCGAGAAGTGTTTGATAAAGAAACCTAAGGTATATGAGAGATAGATTAATGCCCAATAGCCGTGCTGCTGCAGCGCTTACTTGTGGTGCCAAAGCGTGGCTTCTCAAAATGTGGAAATTTGTTGCATTTATCCACCAGTTTACCCGCCCAGCTCTCATCTGACCCTTTGGGCATCTGCAGAAAAAGAAATGAAATACAAAATGTGTTCGTAAAGTGCACAAAATGTGAAGTATTTACTCTACACTCCTCATCGAGCAGATCGAGCACACCCAGGCGCGTTTCAATGAGATCAATGCACGGCTGATTGTCATAGAAGTCGATCATGGTCCAGGTAATACCCTCTTTGAGGTACTCCTCCTGTTCTAGCTTAAAGACATGCTGGTTGAATTGCTGCTGGAGCTTTTCGTTCGCATAGTTTATGCAAAACTGTTCAAACGAGTTCACTTCGAACGTTTCGAAGCCGTAGATATCGAGGACACCAATGAAGCTGCACTGTTTGCTACCGTTATGCAAGCTCTTATTCAGCACATTGACTATATACTGAAATAGCTTTGCGTATATGTGCTTGGCCAGCGCATCGCGCGCCGCCATCGCCATCTCTTTGTTATTCGGTATCAGCACATATTCATTGGCCGACTCTATCTTACGCATCAATAACCAGCGACGCAAATCCTCAGCATTTATTTTTAATAGATCGCCAGTTACTTGCAAATGCAAATCGTTTTGCTGCAATCATTTCAAGAGATGATTAACAGTTGGATTCGAGTTAAGTGCTTCTGCAACTCACAAATATATCACAAGAATCGCTGTCCTCCACATCGCTGCCCTCCATGTACTTCTTGGACACCTGAATGTTGCCCAAATGCAGGATGCCAGCTAGGATCTTTACGATATCGGCAATTTGTTGTATCGAGAAACCTAACACGGTCATTGCCTGGACGGTTTCGTTAAACTGGTCCGCATCCGAGATGCGCTCAATGTCCGGTGAGCCGCCCATGTTCAAGAACTGATAACTGTCCTGATGATCTGCAGAATTATAGAGTATATATGTATCAATGGGAAAAAACTTTGTATAAGTGGATTAGCAGGCTTACCCAGTACCAGTTCTGGATATTTGGCACGCGCCGCACACAGCTGATAGAAAATATGATAATTGCGCTCGCCCTGCGCCTGATACACCACACGAGACTTCTCCAGCAGATAGGTGTGCACGGTGGCCCCCTGGAGATACATTACGCCCATCTGATTGGTAAACAGCAATTTGGTGAACTTGCCGAAACGGGAGCTATTGTCATTGCGTGTCGTCTTGGCATTGCCAAAGGCCTCCATGATCGGTGAAGATGCCAGCACCTTGCGCTCGACCTGAGTCTCCGATTCCGAGCCCCCAACGGCTGCGAAGTAGCGCATAGCATATTTCGCCGACACCGTCTTGCCAGCACCCGATTCCCCGCTGACAATGATGCTCAGGTTACAATTCTCACGCTCCAGCTTGGTGTAGGCCTCCTCCGCCAGCGCAAAGATGTGTGGCTCCAGGTCGCCCATTGCATGTCCGCGATAGGCGCGAATAATATTGGGTCCATACAGCGGTAGATCCGCATATGGATTGATGGCAACCAAAATAATGCCACAGTAGGTATAAATGATCTGACGTTCACAGAAGCGTACACGTAGATTGTATAGCACACCGGGCTCATGCAGATACGATAAGGTGGTCAAGTCGTTTTGGCCCACCAGAATGGCTGGATTCCGCAGCGGAGGTAAATTGCTGCCATCCGGTTTTAGTTTAATTTCCCTCAAAGCACCTGATTCGGTTTGAATTTTCAATATGGTGTCACCTTTATGATAGCTCTCCTCCAAAGAAGCGCTCTCCCACACCTGTTCCGCATGAGGGATCCAAATTTTGGAGCCCTAAACAAGCGAGAGAAAGAGATAGAGAGAGTAAAGAGAGAAAAGTTAGATGGAGAGTCATAAATCAAAACATTGCACATGACCTGCCACAAGTTTGCAACGATTACTCAATGCCACGCAGCTTGAGCAACCTAAAGCCAGGGCTCGAATTCTGCCCTCGCAGAACTCCCCACTCTACTCGAGCGCACACACACACGAACAGCGCACAGTCATACCTACATACCCTCTCAACTGTGATTGAAGCTCATGCTTCACACGAATATGACGCGCTTATCAGCGCGAAAGTTTTATTCTTTTTTTTTTTTTTTTTTTTTTTTGTGATAAGCAGGTGATTCATTTCGAAACATATTTTCGACTCCGAAAATGCAACATGACATCAATTAGGGTCGAACTAGAAGAAATTTGCAAGAATCGAAGAGGAAATGCAAAAACGAAATGAAATAGGCGCACACACAACATACACACACACTCACACAGCACACATGCATACATCGCACGTTGTTATTGTTATTATGTATGCGTTTTTATAAGCCTCCCATTCTTAACACTATGAGGCTAGCCGACGACGACACCGACGGCGACGACGACAGCGCGCAATTGCCAACAATGCACTTGTGGGGCATCAATATAATGTGTAAATGTGTACCTTTGCGTATAGCATCTCCTCGCTTGACATGATTGCAGCAGCAGCAGCACCAGTAACGGCAGCCGCAGTGTCGTGTTGTCCAAGTGCCTATGTACAGCTTCGCCGGGCACTCAATACTCTATTTTGACGTACCGCCCAACTTCCACGGTAAACGAGGCAATTGAAATGTGCATAAAACCCGTTAGTACTGTCTTCTCAATTCCAATTGGGGTTAAGCAAATTTGTTCTTTCCTTATTTTTTTTCTTTTTTTTTTCTTTTTTAAATTTACTTGTTTTCCTTTAATGTCTATTAATTTCCTTAGTTTTTTTCTGGGGTTTTCTTATTAATTTCACATGCAAAGTTATTGAGACATTGTCTTTGAAATCAAAAAAATATTTTTGGTTAATTTTTTAATAAAGGCCGGATTTTTTAAATTTGGCTACATTGGTAATTTAGAAGACACTACTGACAATAAACACTGCTCGCCCTGGTCCCGTCTCTAAACTAAGTCTGACTGACGTAGAATATTGTGTTGCCAAAAAGGGTAGGGTTGCCACATGGCCCCACTGTTCTGGCCAAGTTAACAATGCTAGAAACGATTTGCTTGTGTTATGGGCGGACTACTGATAAATTTGAAATGGGCATATGAAAATGTTATAGTCAGTTTCCTTACCATTTTCATAGCGATTTTTCGAATTGGAGTTTTTCGCGGCTATTGCCAGGTAGTCGTTATACAGCACTGGTTACTGCCCCGTTGACATTTACCAACACTACGCACACGCGTCACAGCTGCAACTGTCAACATTTCCCGCGCAAAGCCACAGACATCGCGTTCGTCCACAAACAAGATCAAGAGGTGCTGCTATTTATTGTGGAATACTTGGAAAACTAGAACGGAAAAAAGTTAAATAACTTGAATATGTCAAGTCCAGCTCAATCGCCCAATGTCAGGTCTGGCACACCAAAGCAAGGAGCGCGCACGCCCACACGAGGTAAGTTTTATATGAACATTTGAAATTACATTGAATAACTATATGTGTATACATAGGCATTGCTGCTCAGGATGTAGATACACCCATGCGCATGGGCCCTGGACGTGTGCCCGGCAGGCCATCGGACAACATTAGTCTGCCCCCCACGTCGCCGGCCAATATTAGCTTGCCCGCTACGAGTCCGGCTCGAGGCTTGGGCGGCATGAGTGAGATTGACTTGAGCTCGCCGCTAAACTATGGCACGCCCAGTTCCATGGGCTCTATACGTACACCACGCTCCGGCATACGCGGCACTCCATTGCGTGCGCGTCCGGATATACGGACGGACAAGCGAATACGCCAAGTGGCCATTGGGGGCACATCGGGTGTAAGAATCTTTATAATCTCCAATTTTATAGGTAGAATTATAGTATATCTATATTTTTATAGCTGGAACCCATATCCGAAAAGGGTTCAGAGACAGATCCGGTGTCGGAGTCCTCGGCGGCTCCTCAGCTGGTGGTTTGGGGCACCAATGTGGTTGTCAATCAATGCAAGTCTAAGTTCAAATCGTTTATTATGCGCTTTATCGATCCAAGTGCTGAGCAGGATGAGATTTCGGAGAATATTGATGTTAATCAGCCACTGTATCTGCAAAAGTTGGAGGAGATTCACACGCTGGAGGAACCCTATTTGAATCTGAATTGCGCACATCTGAAGACATTCGATCAGGATTTGTACCGCCAACTGATATGCTATCCACAGGAGGTGATTCCCGGCTTTGATATGGCCATAAATGAGATGTTCTTTGAGCGGTATCCGGCCGCTCAGCTAGAGCATCAGATTCAGGTGCGGCCCTTCAATGCGGATAAGACGCGTAATATGCGCTCTCTGAATCCCGAAGATATGGATCAATTGATTAGTATTAGTGGCATGGTCATTCGCTCGTCGAACGTTATTCCCGAAATGCGTGAAGCGTTCTTTATGTGCAACATTTGCTCCTTCTGCACCACCGTCGAGGTGGACCGCGGTCGCATTGCCCAGCCAACGCTGTGCACCAATTGCAACACCAATCACTGCTTCCGCATCATCCACAATCGCAGCGAGTTTACAGACAAACAGCTCATCAAGTTGCAGGAATCTCCCGATGATATGGCAGCTGGCCAGACGCCGCACAATGTCCTGCTATATGCCCACAACGATCTGGTAGACAAAGTGCAGGCAGGTGATCGTGTCACAGTCACTGGCATCTATCGCGCCACGCCCCTAAGAGGCAAAGGGCAGAATGTGAAGAGTGTGTATAAGACGCACGTCGATGTAGTTCATTTCCGTAAGGTCGATAACAAACGACTGTACGAAGAGGAGGAAGGGTGAGTAGTTACAATGACTTCGTCAGTACTGAAGTAGTTATTAACAATTACTCGTTATTTCCCCACACAGCAAGGATCACATATTCCCACCCGAACGTGTGGAACTGCTACAATTGCTGTCGAAGAAGCCCGATATCTATGATCGCTTGGCCCGCGCTATTGCGCCCTCCATCTATGAGAATGATGACATTAAGAAGGGCATACTGTTGCAGCTCTTTGGCGGCACCAAGAAGAAACACTCGACGCTTGGCCGCCAGAACTTTAGGTCGGAAATTCATTTGCTGCTCTGCGGTGATCCCGGCACATCCAAATCACAAATGTTGCAGTACGTCTACAATCTGGTGCCGCGCTCGCAGTATACATCCGGACGCGGCTCCTCTGCTGTGGGCTTAACTGCATATGTGACCAAGGATCCGGAGACACGTCAATTAGTGCTGCAAACGTAGGTGATCCGCATTCCCCATGTAAACTATATACTAATGGATTCGTTCATTTCCAGTGGAGCCCTTGTGCTGGCGGACAACGGCGTTTGCTGCATAGATGAGTTCGATAAGATGAACGATTCAACGCGCAGTGTCCTGCACGAGGTGATGGAGCAGCAGACCTTGAGCATCGCCAAGGCTGGTATCATTTGTCAATTGAATGCAAGAACATCAATTTTGGCTGCCGCAAATCCCGCCGAGTCGCAATGGAATAAGCGCAAAAATATCATTGACAATGTCCAATTGCCGCATACCTTGCTCTCGCGCTTTGATTTGATTTTCCTGGTACTGGATCCCCAAGATGAGCTTTTTGACAAACGCTTGGCGAGTCATTTGGTCTCTCTTTACTATGTGACCCGTCACGAGGAGGAGGACACTATGTTTGTAAGAATCCAGACACTTCAGAGCCTCAAGAGCTTCTTTTAATAACTTTCCTTGCAGGATATGAGCGTGTTGCGTGACTACATTGCCTATGCTCGGGAGCATCTCTCGCCCACTCTCTCGGATGAGGCACAACAGCGTTTGATCCAGGCGTATGTAGACATGCGCAAGGTGGGCGCTGGGCGTGGTCAGATCTCAGCTTATCCCCGGCAGCTGGAGAGCTTGATTCGTCTGTCCGAGGCGCATGCCAAAGTTCGGCTAAGCAATTCGGTGGAGCTGCAGGATGTGGAGGAGGCTTGGCGTCTGCATCGCGAGGCACTTAAACAATCAGCCACGGATCCCCTATCGGGCAAAATCGATGTTGGTATCCTCACCACCGGTTTGTCTACGGCAGCTCGCAAGAAACGCGCTGATTTGGTGGCTGCCATCAAGGAAAATCTGAAAAAGAAGGGTAAAGTGCCAACTGTGCCCTACCAGAAACTATTCAAGGAAATCAAGGAGGGCTCTCAAATTGTAAGTTTCTTATATTGATTTTACGTCTTATTTATTAATTGAAATTCACTCTCATTTTAGATGATTACACGTGAACAGTTTGAAGATGCTTTGAAAGAAGTTCAAGATGAAGGAGCCATAGTTGTTATGGGCAAGAATACCATTCGAATTTGTTAATTTCATTACAGCACGCACGAAGAAAAACTCATTCATTCCTAGTTTTAAGCCATAAAGTTTATAAATAAAGATGTTTTCAAATATATTTTTGAGTGTATCGCCGGTTAATTTATCGTTAAATTATCGAGAATTTTCTTTTGCGCGCCGATTGTAAGCAAATAAAAACAGTGTTACCGCATTTCAGTATATAAAAATACCAATAAAATATGCCTCCGTTGGCAACTCTTTTTTTTAGATTACCTCACTCGCTCTATTGAGCGAGACAACAAGCGAACCATTAATAAGCAGGCACAATCACGGCATAACAATAAATGCTTTGTTTTTCCAAGCCCTGCTACGAGCGTAGTGAAGTTTGGATTGTACGAGCGAGTAGGAGGACAATTGCGTCACCAGGCAGAGACACCAGTACCTATCGCACTCACACACCGCTCAAACGACAGCCCGGGAGATCAGCTGACAACGGCGGCAGAGGCTGAGGCAGTAGAACTGGCAGTGGAAGTGGAAATCAAATTGGCATCAGCGCTCAGTATTAGGTGAAACTGCAGCTCCAACATTTAAAACATGGCATCCACCTCCTCTGGCACACTGGAGGGAACGCTAAGCAAATGGACAAATGTAATGAAAGGATGGCAATATCGCTTCTTCGTTTTGGACGAGAATGCGGGTCTGCTCTCCTACTATACGGTAAGTGATCCGTGATGGAAATATTTTTCATGTTTATCTACTTAAATTGGAGCTGCGTTAATTGCTATCTTATCTGGCAGTCAGTCACAAATAAGAGCTTCGCCTCCCTCAACCCAATTGTCGTCAATTAATCAAAATTTCAAAATTCACACACATTGTCTCTCTGTTGTGTGTGTGTGTGTGTATTTGCTCTTTGGCTGTACATATATATGTATATGTGTACATAGATATATACACATATGGATGTATATTTATTTATTGTAATTTCACCTCAGCTGCTTCAGCTGCTGCAGCAACAACGGCGACAGCGATAGAACTTTTTCTGCGCTTGGAGTTCTGGTAGGACTTGCGATAGAAGTCGTAGAATCCATAGAACATGAGTCCAATGACAAATATAAAGTACATGAAGATGGCCTTCTCCACGCCGCAATTCAACGACACCAATATGGCATGGACTAAGATCAGTGTGAACTGTACCATCTGCAAAACCGTTATTGACTTCTTCACGGGCATCAGGGCACGCACCGTTCGCTTGTCCGCCACGGCGGCAACCAGATAATAGGTGTACATAATAATGTGAACATTGGAATTGAGCAGAATGGGAAACAGCGCATCGCATCCTGCAAGAATGGAACAAATGTAGAATCGCAGTCAGGAAGGAGCTCCTTCGAGGAGTATCAATCGATGTACGCACCATTTTTACGATTATGATTGATCAGCATGTAGATGAGAGTTATGGTGCTGATATGATGGAACACGTGCAGCTTGGTCACCTGATTCTGTTTCTGGCGCAGCACGAATATAACCGTCTCTATGAGCTCAGACAGCTTTAGCCAGAAGAGGAAATAGGCCAAGCGGAAATGACGAGCCATCCGTTCGGGCGTCTCCTCCACAATGCTGCATTTCCAAAAGTACAGAATCGTATACTCCGTTATGTGCAGAATCTGGCGATAGTATCGAATGTTTAATATATATTCAGAGATGACAACTTGTGAAAGATGTTCAATGTGGACCCACCTCGTAGACAACGAATATGCAGGACACAACCTGAACAATATTATGCACTATAATCAATTTTTTCAGTTCATACGGTTTTCGAAAGAGCATAAAACTTGAAAGTGTAAAAGACAAAATTCGATTTCAGTTGTACAGTTTCATGGCGTAATAGGTCAATTCGACTTGAATTCAAAGTTTAGAGTCCGCTTTGCATTAATTATTCTGTCCATCACATTCGAAATTCTAATTCTAAAATCACAAAACTTGAATACTTTTGATACTCACTTGGGTCCGAGATAGGTCACAAAAAACAAATATAATCCCAGGACACTCAGCATAAACCAAGGCGTGGCCATTATAGCAGGATGCTGGACATCATATGCTTTAATAAAAAATTGTATTTAATTCTCAAATGGAACTTTGTTGCAAATCCAATCAAATTCTCACTGGGCTTATCCATTTTGAACTGTATTCCGTGTGCCGTATCCTTAAAAATATATGTATATATATATATTTATATATATATATATATATATATGTATGTACAAATGTGGACTAATCGAGCCGATTAGCGCTGGGAATGTTCACGCCCCGACTTATCGCTGATATGTGGGCATTTGTTAATTGATTCTTTGGGTTTTGAGCACCTTAGCGATGCGGAAAACTGAATTAATTTATGCAATTAAACTCACTTTGCATTCCGTCGTTACGCTGGCCTATGCGAGCGTCACACGCCGTCACATACCCTTTCAAATGCGTAGTATCTACATAGTGTATACATATTTATATATATATATATATATATGTATATTTTATGTGTATATCTTTCTTTCCAATTACAGTCCAAGGAGAAAATGATGAAGGGCGTGCGGCGCGGTTGCGTCAGGCTCAAGGACGCCCTCATTGGCATCGATGATCAAGAGGATAATACATTTACCATAACTGTGGATCACAAGACCTTCCATTTTCAGGTACGTAACGCTCAGTTTTTAATTAAAGTTCATATTATACAGAATTTATAAGTTTTGTTTAGTTCTTAAAGAGCTCTTACACTGTACAACAAAAATTCAAACAATTTAAGTATACCAAAAATTTGTAAATATATATATACTATATATTTGTTATATATTGGACTTTTGAACTATAACGTCGCAGCCTAATTTTTAATATTATATGTACACATGTACATACATATATATTTCATGAAATTCCATTTAATTTAATTTGCTCTTGATCAGCGTTGCTTACATTTCTTAATTAATTTATTCCTAACCTTGCCTGGGTGTAAAAATTAAAAGCTAGTACAATAAACAGATACAGAGTTTTGTTTTTCTCTTAAAAAAAAAAAAAACACACATTTCTAATAACATATTTATATGTGTGTATGTCCACACATAAGCATATATATCAATATAGTTAGTTATGCCAATATATATCTGATATATTTTTTTACGGAATAAGCCTAGCTTATATACAATGAATTTGTGGACAGCGCCTCCCTCCTAGATTCTCACAAATTGAAGTAGACTTTTTTTTATTAGCTAATTTGTTTTCTTTTTTGGGAGGTGCAGGAGGCGTTCGTAGACCAGTAACAGTAAAAGATAAATACTTTGGAGAGGAGAGAACTTGTTAGATAAATAGGTGGCTGTAGAGGAGGAAGAGACGAAAGGGAAAGGCAAAAATATTACATACATATATTTATGTTGCTCTTTAGTGTTACTCAAAATTCGTAATAATTCTACTCTTTCAATCGAGCTCGCTCGCTGCTCTAATAGAGCAAACATATTATATATATGAGAGTAGATTTAGTCTTATATATATACATATACACGATATCGACACGCTTGAGCCTAATACGCCTTTATAAAATCGGCACTGAATTGAACTCTCAAGAGCTACTCACACAGAGCCTCATACAGTGACCCTCACACACAGACCCTCTTAGCTCGCATAGGAGTCCACACAATCTGAGCCACTTACTCCCACACATTGTCAAGTCTATATTTCTTAAGTATTTTCACTGATTTCGTTTCTTTGCTTGTTTCTCCCTTTTCCCTTTGGTGCTGCTGCTCCATCTTTTTTGTAACGATAAAACTTATTGGCAAACGAAACGAACGGCCAACTATCCCACCACCCAACCACCCAACCGCCCAATCGAACCGAATGGCATGTAGGCGCGGCACGCCGATGAACGTGAGCAGTGGGTGCGACGTCTGGAGGACACAATACGACGGCACGCGAATCGTTCGCGTCTATGGGACAGCCAGAGCGCCTTCTACATTGCCGGCGGCTACACGAAGGAGTCGAGTGGCAAACGGGCTAATCACTTGGAGCTGGTCGGTCGCCGCGTCGCCGAAGCGGATGCCTACCTGCAGTTGATGATAGAGCAAACCAACGTGAGTCGCCGACAACAATACAATATAATATATTCAATTTAACTTTTATGTAATCAAAATCAAATTCAAATTTCTTAAACAAATCTTCAACAGGCGCTGGACAAACGCATCGCTGAGCTGAACGACGCCACGGAGCAGGCCAAGTGCAAGGCCCTGCAGGATAACGCAAGTGTAAGTAGAATGCAGTCTTGGTCAACGGATCGGGCTCTAATTGTGGGGAAGCTGCGTGAGATCAATCTCCAGATGCAGTTCGTCACGAAAATTATTTGAAATCTTTTGAATCTCGCTGAACGATAAACGCCAATAGTTGTCATCCACTGGCGTAAGGCGACTCGTGTCTCCACTGATTGCCACCTGACAGACGGCCACCTGGGCCTTTGCCTGGATGGCAGCATCCCGTCCACAGAGTTTCAGACTGGCACGCAGCTGCGCCTGCATATCCTGAGTCGTTGCTAGCCAAATGACAAACAACTGATCTTTGGCGTTAGCTGAAAGCAAGGTGCCCCGTGCGAGTGGCTTATCGTGCAAGGCAGCTTTCGAAGCCGTCAAGCAGATGAGCACCGCGATCGGCACGTTGCTGGCCAGATGAGCTTGCTCCTGCGGCAAAAAAGGGTCGTACATGTCGCCAGCTGACTTCCACAAATCGAGCAGTTGTTGTTTCTTCTGCTGCTGCTGCTGCTGCTTCTCCTTCATCCATGGTCCAATATACGCGAGCAATCCAATCACATGATTCTGCTTAAACTTGCAGCATCGGCTATCAAAGGACAGGATGACACGCTGGCCCTTGCACACCTTGTGGCAGCGCTGCGAAGCGGAAGTTTCGTCATTGTGATCGCAGAAGTAGTGCAGCAACAGTAGATGATTGTCGACGTGCATGTGGCAGTAGTCAAAGAGACACGGACTGGACTCGCAGTTGATGACCAGCTGATCCTGATCCGGCTGTAGTTTGTATTTCTGCTGGCAGGCCTTTAACCCCATCTGCTGTTGACTAGAAACGATATCATCAACCGATTGCTGTTTATTTACTTCATCCAATTCAAAAATACTCGAAGGCAACTCCTCGATGGCATTGACATCGTGCCAGCATAGAAGCTCCGATTGACGCGTATGAAGTGTGTTCATGTCCATGCGCAGCTCCTGTATTTCGGCACGTATATTTTTCAGCTGCTTACCGAATTGAAGCTGCGCATCTTGAGCCTCGTCCGCCCTCAGCGACCGGGCACGGCGCCTTTTATACCTCTCGAAATTGTGGCGTATCTCATCAATGGAATGCTCCATGGGGTCAATCAGTTCATCATCCATTTAGCCAAAAAGTTATCTAATTTTTGTTTTGTTCGTTTTGATGTAAGACGTTTGTTAGATGTGTGGTTTAAAGCAAAGTTTTGTTTCGTTTTTTAAATAGAAATTTGAATTTAGTCAAGAGTCAAGAGTTTGATGAATTATTGATTTTCAATGCAAGTTCAGGGTTAGGCCCGAGAAGGGCTCGTATTATTAGATATGCATGAGAGGTATGGGAAAATTCGCCAACTTGCGCCAGCTGCCGCCACAAAGCAGCTGCTCATTTCCTTGGCAAACTTCGAGGCAAATTGTATTCGAAACAAAACGAATCAGTGGTCAGGCGAACAGAGTGGGACAGACGCTGGCTCAGTCCATCCGGCATTGTTATTTAATCGAGGTCTTGACATCTTTTCGTACTGTATTTATTTCAAGCCATTCTATCTCTCGCTCCCTCTTGTTTATTTATTGCATTTTGCAGGCCATGTTGGATCATATCAAACACTCAATTGTTAGTCTACAAATTGCCAAAAATATGGCGCACCCAGTCAATGGCATTTACAATGGCCCCACAATTACAACAGCCACGACGAGCATTATGATGGCATCGCCGGGCAGCGGCGGCGCCGGCGGCGGTGGAGGCGACGGCGGTGGCGGCAGCAGCAGCAGCGGTGGCAGCGGCATCAACGACAAGCCAAACGAGGCCCATTTGTCGCTCAAGAACGAGCTGGCCGGCGACGATGAGGATGATTCAGCAACGGAAAACGGTAAATGTCATCCCAGTTCATTTTTTGTTTTTATTTTGGTGGTCACATGTGCACTGCATATTGTTTCAGTTGCAATTTGACTACTTACACTTGGAAATGCCATAGGGTATATTAGATATCTCAAGCGACTTTCCATTGTCTTATCTCTCTCTTTATGCATATGAATATGTATGTATATTTATAACTGCTTGATAAGCCTTTTATATATGGGCGAACTCTTGTTTATCATATGATTTATTAAAAAAAACATGTGTGCATAGAGATTATAACATATTCCATTATTTGTATTATTTAATGAATATGTTATTATTGTAGATTTTCCTTCTTTAAAAATTTTTGTAAAATATAATGCGAACATCTGTTAATTCAAACAAACATAATTGTAGGGTATTTTAACTTCTATCATATCGGCATATTCGATATGTATAAAAAGCTTGTAAACAAAATATGGCATTTCATGACTCAGGGTCACACTCACACACACACACGCACACACACATGAGCATGCATACATATAAAAGTTGGCATGCGTGTGCATGTGCCCCAAGTGGGCTGTTTATGAGTTTGGTAATCGATGAATTGGCAATTAGAATTCGAGGGAAATGCATTTGATGAATAGATATCCATATTGGACTCATTACAGCGACCACAGCGCCATTGGGACTGGTCGTACCTGAGACCTCGTACTCGAGCAGTGAAGGTGAAGATGACTTTTACGATGCCTACGATGATCCGTTCACCAGCCTGGGCAACTCACCAATTGGCTGGTAAGTGTACATGTGTATGTGTGTGTAAACTAAACAAACGGCTATTTGCCAGGGTTGCCATGTGAACTGATGCCGGTTAGCTCAATGCGTACAACTGCATTTAAAAATACACATATACAAACATACATATGTATGTTTATGTGAGTGTGCTTGCGTATGTTTATTTAAATGCCCGACTTCATGTTTTTCAGTCGGTATTTGAAATAGAGCATGCGCAATGCAGCTGCAGCACAGGTATCACACAGGCAGACAAACACAAACTCATTTACATGGATACATGTGCATGTGTGTGTTAGCATTTAAGTTGGTCAGTCGCCTGTGAGGTATTTATGCAATAGTGCAAGTAGCAGTGTCAGCCGATTTGGCAACGCCAACACGTCACAGCTGACACATTGTTGTTGTTGTCATCGTCGTCGTCGTTGTTGTCGTCGTCCACAGTTCAACTCAACTAAGCTCTGTCCTCCGGGGTACGTCGTGCAATTTACGATTTCGTCCTGTCAGTTTGTAGTTGCGTTCGTCGCAGACTGTTGAGTGTTCGCCTTTCATTATTTCTGTTCTTTTTATTTCGTTTGATATGGCAAAATGCTCATAGATTCTGCTTTGATTTATGTTTCTGTGTGACTGTGCGAGTGTGTGTGGGTGTAAATGTGTAAATGAATTTCCTGGCGTGCTTGTGTATGTGTATGTATATGTATGTTTAAGCTGTTTAATTTGTTGCACACAGCTGGCGCCGCAAAGTATGCAAAACAAAGTTTGTTCTCGCCATATTAAACACTTAAATGCACCTTAAACTGAGTTCGCAACCGTATCGCCAGAGTTGCCATGTTTAAGAAGTGGGTACGACGTGTAAGCCTAAGGTAAGCACCACTTGCAAATCTATTTGTGTGCGCGTGTGTATATGTGTATGTGTACGTGTATGAGAGTGTGTAAATGTGTCCATTCGTCCATCTGTTTTGTAAATTGTAAATGAGCCAAGGCACGTACGGAGAGGAAGTGCGAGAGAGAGAGTGCGTGTAGCAGAGGGAGAAAGGACCGAGGCTGACATCATTTAAAGATTTAAATCTGGGCAATTCATAACTTATGCATGTAGCGTTCAGTTGGTCCAGATCTTTAGCAGAATACTAATCAACATGTCTTTAATTAACTCAGCAGCACTACGCGTGGCTTTGTGGAGACGTCGCCCACGCACGATAAACCGCCGGACAGCTATGTTGGTGGCGTCGATGTAGCCGGCACAACAACACCAAACCCAAGTTCGTCAGCAACAGCAATAAAAACAAAGACATTAACCGAAGTTGATGAGACCGGATCGAGCAAAGTGCCCAGCTCTCGGTCATCGAGCTATGACAATGGCATCGATTATGATGCTTTGTACGAGGAGGAGGAGGAGATGGACCTCAGCATGGAGGCGCACGGGTCAATGATTACGCATCTTCTGTCCCAGGTGAAGATTGGCATGGATCTCACTAAGGTGGTGCTGCCAACATTCATTTTGGAGCGTCGTTCTTTACTCGAAATGTATGCCGACTATTTTGCCCATCCTGATTTGTTTCTCAAGTAAGTTGCATTAGCTTACTTCATATCGATATTTATATATCTATGTATATAAATCTTTTCTAGAATCTCGGAACTGGATGACCCACGTGATCGCATTGTCCAGGTTTGTCGTTGGTATTTGAGCGCTTATCATGCAGGCCGTAAGAGCGCGGTGGCCAAAAAGCCCTATAACCCCATACTGGGTGAAGTATTTCAGTGCCATTGGGATATTCCAGGTAGTCAAATGAAAAGCGAAAATGTTGCTAAATTTCTAGTATATATTTTTTTGCCTTTATGGCAGGTGAAACCCAAAATGAACCGGAAGTAAGGGATGGTCCGGTGCCTTGGTGTCGGCGGGATCAGCTAACTTTCTTAGCCGAACAGGTGTCTCATCATCCACCAAGTAGGTGACAGCTGATAATGCAGCTTTTAACTTCAATTAATTGTTGTCTATATTTAACACAGTTTCCGCCTTTTATGCCGAGCATTATAATAAGAAGATAACATTTACTGCTCACGTCTGGACAAAATCAAAATTTCTGGGCCTTTCCATTGGGGTGCATAATATCGGCGAGGGCGTCGTTACCCTGGTGGATCGCAGCGAGGAGTACATTGTAACGTTCCCCAATGGTTATGGCAGGTATGATATAACAAAATCCATAACTGATAATAAATAATTTATATTTGTTGGCATTCATTAGGTCTATTTTAACTGTGCCTTGGATTGAGCTGGGTGGCTCAGTTGAAATCAAATGCCCACAGACGGGCTACTATGCCAACGTAGAATTTCTTACAAAGCCCTTCTATGGCGGCAAGCGTAACAAAGTTACCGCCGAGGTGGGTTAATCGTACTATATATTTATCCAATTGTGCAATATACATTGTTTAACTTTTTAGATATATTCGCCCAATGACAAAAAGCCATTTGTTTCGATTGCCGGCGAGTGGAGCGGCCTAATGGAGGCCAAGTGGCACGATAAGAATGTAAGTTGCAACACGCATGCTGAAATCAAGCCTAAGCTATTAAATGTGTAGAGTTGAATATTAACTTATCAATGTTGAAAACGTATTTATTTAATCCCTTTCTGTAACATTGCGCCTAAAATGCTGCAAGAAACAACCCTACTCGTTGGCAGCTACATCTATCTGTATCTATATCTATATGTCTACCTATCCTGTCTACCTTTTTAACCTGCTCCAATTTACTTTTTGCGATACTTGTACTTTTCTCTTAAATAGTTTGGGACCACATTTTCTGTGTGTATTTACTTTGTTTATCTAGAAAATTAAACCAATACTCTAAACTCTGCCTGCCCACGTTTTCAATTCCCACTTGGTCTAATTGTTGTGTAGATGTGCCTGTGTATTTTTGTTACTTCAAATGCTTAAATCCACCGTGCATCTTTAATTTTCTAGAAAACTGAAGTATTCGTCGACGTAAATCGCATACCCATATTTAAGAAACAAGTTCGACCAATCGTTGAGCAGGATGAATATGAATCGCGACGTGTTTGGAAGGAAGTTACTGCGGGACTCAAGTAAAATTCATAATTCTATATAATTAACGAGCTGCATTTTATATAACTTGCTCTTTATTCTTATATATTTTAATCATATTCCATTCAAAATAGATTCAATGACATCGAGCGGGCGACAAATGCCAAATTCGTCGTGGAGCAACAGCAACGCGATCAAGCGAAGGTTCGCAAGGAATACGACTTGGCTTGGGAGCACAAAGTAAACTAAATTAAATATATGTTAATATATATAAATATCGACATAAAAAACTTCATTTGCAGCACTTCAAGCCTGTGGGCGATAATTGGATATATACAAAGCCGCTGAGTCAACGTATGTATTTGCAGGAAAAGGAGGCCAAAAGATAATGCACGAATGGGCAGCAGCTGAAGCGAGAGGTAGCAAAGGCCAACAGCAATGTTTATACATATATATATATCAATATATATTCTATGTATAGATATATGTGATTCATATCAAGTTTAAGAAGCCTCGACTATTGTATAATTTCCACAAGTGCGCAAATCCCAGACACAAAAACACTGACGATGATACAACGTAACATATGCAGGAAACTTAATGTTTTACAGTATAATGAACTATGAGATATGTGCTAAGCGTTAGGCGTTAAGCGATAAGAAACAACCATCTAGTGTCCGTTTAATAATTGTAAATAGTTTATACATACCTACATACAAAACACTTCGAAAGTGTGGAAGCAAACGCAAAGTTTAAGCAGACGGTCAACGGAACAACAAACAATATTTGAACGACACAACGTAAGATGTTTATATAGGTGCATGCAATGGTTGAACTTTAATGAATCTAATATAAACTGCAATAACTAATTAATTATACAGAGCAAACACTTTAATAGAATAGTCTCTACGCAAAAAAAAAAAAAAACAAAAACAAACAAAAAAAACATACTCTATACGACACTGCAACAACATATTATTAATAGCATACGTATGTACTAGCGTGTTTCAAAGGCAATCGCAGTAAACTGCAAAACAAATGACACCTAAAAACAAAATACCTTTTACAATATAAAAGTAACACACACACACACACGACACATAATGCGATATTTATTTAAAAGCAGTGAAAAAACGTTGTAGATTTCCGAAAAGAAAAAATTATTAGAGACTTAAGCATAGAAATTCTATTTTTTAAATAAAAGACTATAATAGATGAAAATACAATACAAGAGATATCTAATAGATACATACTATTAATAATTAATTCCTGTTTTCAAAACTTTAAAGCATACTGCATAATTGATTTTGTCAAATAAAACAATTAAAAATAACTTAAGTATTATATAATCAAAGCATTTTCGATTTTTTGTGTTGTTTATTTTATTGTCACAATAATAAAGATTAAAGCTTTACTTATACAACAATCACACCCAACAGCAAGAAATCCAACGAATTGCCTGTAAAAAAGCAAAGCAAAGTAAAATATCAATTTATTGTATTTAATCAATAGTTAGCATATAATTTAGTTGGCATTTGCCAGCATTGCAACAATCACACGCAAAGCAATTTTTTTCTTTGTAAACTACCGAATACTCTCACGCAAAGTTAACGCAAAATGAAACGAATAAAGAATATTACGCTTTTAATACTGTTGAATTCAATATACAAAACTATATAGAATATCCAATGCGCAGACAGCCTCGAAAATAAATATAAAATATAATAATAAAATTAAATGAAAATATTGAATTAAACTAATTACGAATGAAAGCAATATATACATATATTTTTACGAATTTCTTTAGAAGCTAAACGAGAGTAATACACACACTCCGCCTAGAATTTAATGCAGCCATTATACTTATATTGCAAAATGAAACTTGTTACTGCAAATAAATAAAATTCTTAAATTTTTCAAAGTTTTGTGACTTGACTGGCTCAAGAGTCATGTTCATTTGAACCTTATTTGAGTGAGGTGGCAACACCACATATTTGACATTTGTTAGTGATGCCAGCCTATTCATAAAATTGACGTGGCTCTAAATTTTAGTGTTTAGGTGTATTAAGAGGCTGAAATTGCAATGCGAAAAGATTTGCACGCAATTGGTCCATTAAATTAAACGGTGAATCGGTGTTGGAACGGATTTAAGCTATACCGAGCAGTACGCATCAAATATATCAGCGAAAATCGCTCAGTGAGTAAGAGAGAGCGAGAGTAAATTGTGTGTGCGAGATAGAGGCCGAGGCCCGCAAGGCAGTGCCGTTGTTCATTGTCAGCTACAAAAAAATATATATGTAATATAAATTTCGTTTGTTGCGTGCCAATTGGAAAAGAATTGTTAACAGAAACCGCCCCACTGCAACTGCAGACACAAAAGAGAATATATTAAGAGCAGCAGCAGCATTAGGCAAAAACGCAGTGAAAAGTGTGTGCATGCTTCATCAGCCAATTAACGAAAGCAGAGTAAGAGGAAGAGCCAACTACAAAGTGCAAGTGCTGGTCAAGTACACAAAGTGAAACACACACACATACACAAAGTAGAACACACGTTCCAACGCCCTTTTTCCAACGATCCCATTAGTTTGGCAACATTGACAACAAGAAAGGTAAGCTTAATATAAATGGGAAATGCATTTCCACAATATCTACGGGCCGGCGACAACGACGACGTAGCACGACGTCATCAATATTTGCGGATAGAACCAATTTGCTCTTGTATTGTATGCATGTGAATATTTGTTTTCCTTATCACATTGGCAATTGTCTCCGATAAAGCATTTCATTTTTTTGCTTATTAGCAACAGCAACAGATCAGCAGAAGCAGCTGCTGCTGCGACAGCATTCCAAGCCTTAACTCATGTCCAATGTCGCTTTTTCAGTTCAATAAACGCTTTATCAATTCCACCGACGAATTCGTCTTCGCTTTTGTTCGCTTCCACGTAGCATGTAATACGCTCTTAAAAAAAAAAATAAATTGAGAGAAAAAAGTTATTTGCGGGCAGTCGAACTTTAAATACACTAAGATGCAGGCCAAATGGTTTACATTAGTGTCGACAAATTATAATTAGCAAAAAGAACTAGTTCACGATTGTTGAATATGCCAGTCAGCTGTTGTTTTATACATATTTACATATGTATATATTAATTATTGTTCATGCTAAATATATTCATAATTGTTTGCAAAACTCATATAAACTTAAGGTGACCTTATCTGTATTTAAAGATAGTGAAAAGAGTGTAAATGTGATAAAAATTTGATAAGTAAGGGATCGCGGCGTATCTAGAAATGTTCATAGCTGAAGGGCTAAAAACTATGAATATAGCCTTGCCTTGAATTTGTTCTATATTTATGATAATAATGTAAAATATTACATAGCCGCACACCAACTAATAATACCCCATGTGAGCATGTTCATATAGTGTAAATAAGAGCTCTGCTCCATAAAAGAAAGAAATGAAATAAGAATTCGATACGCAAAGTGAAATGCAAATGGCAATTAGCTAGTTCAGTTCAATTCTCTTCGAGGGCTGCCGCAGCCACATTCGAAATTCAAAAGGTGTATAGACCTAGTACCGTTAGCTTGTTACCTTGGCCACTCACCCAATATCATATAACATTTGTTGTTATTGATTTACTCTCGATTTATTATTTAACTGAATAAAGTGTAAAATTGGCGCCAAGCTAAATAAACAATGCCTCTCATCTACATAGAACAGTTTTTGGGAAAATGTGGCATTCAAACTTGCTCATATCTATTTGCTAGTCTATTATAAAGCCTCTGTTCTCGTTCATTGTCTCGATTATTTGTTGTTCTTGTTGTGGTTATCTGAGCACGTTTGACAGCGATTATGCTAAGTGTGAATCAACTATTTCTGGTTTCTGGTTTCATAAAGGTTTGGTCATTCTATTGATAAGATAAGGCTACAACAACAACAACAAATAGTAAGAATAATTCCTCAATTGCTGCGACCTTCACGTACAGGGCCTAACACGTCAATTCGATAACATTGATATGCTAACCGGCATTGTACGGCATAAAACAATCAATCAATCTCTAAAGAACTACCTAATATTTCCTTTTCTTATTCCATCTTTTTCTAGCTGCATTCCATGAATTAGAAAAATGTCAGCATACAATACAAATTTTGTGCCAGCGGCGTCAAATGGCAGCTTGGTAAATGGCCAACAACAACTGCAACAGCAGCAGCAGCAACAGCAGCAACAGCAGCAGCAGCAACAGCAGCAACAGCAGCAGCAGCAACAGCAGCAACAGCAGCAGCAGCAACAGCAGCAACAGCAGCAGCAACAGCCGCGGCAACAACTGCAACAGCAACAACTCTACGTGCAACAGCAACAGCAGCCTCCGTCTCAGCAGCCCCCGTCGCAGCAGCAAAAATTGTTGCCCCCTCCAAAGCCACTGAATCAATTCCAGCAACAGCCAACGCAGTATCCCATAAATGCCACGCCCAGTGGCAATGCTCAGCTACCGCCGCCGCCTCAATTCAATAGCAATGTGATGAACAAGTTTTTGCCACCAGCTTTGAGCAATGGTCCAGCAGCAGCGCCTCCAGCCACGGCGCCGCTGTGCAATCTGCCAGCACACCTGCGTCCCACACCTGTCACTTCCACCACAACAACGGTAGCATGCCCAGGTGCAGCAGCGGGAGCACCGGTTACCAATGGCAGCAATGGCGCATTGAGTGCCAACTCCTCGCGCACGGCATCGCCAGGCCTGGTTAATGCCGAATCGGCCAGGTCGCAGTATGCGACGTGTCAGTTGGGCAGTTGTGCGGCCAAGACAACGCAACAAGTCCAAGGTCCACCGGTGTCTGCTCAGCAGACGTTAGCTTGTCAACTGCCTGCCACGTTAGCGACTTCGGGAACGATGACCCCCCAGCTGTCCGGCAGTCAGATGGTGTCAACGATGAGTCAGGCTGGCTCCACAATGCTGACATCGCCACCACTAACACAACAGCAGCAGCAGCCTGCCAGTCAAGTGTCCAACTTGACTAGCAGCATGCAGAACATGAGCATGAGCGTGAATTCTCTGAACGGTCCCATCTCTGGGCAATCCTTCGCGCGTAAGGACTACCGCGGCGTCTCCAATCTGTCTGGCTCCGCGCAGCAACAGCAAAGTTCGAGTGGGAATACTTTGCTGGCATCGAGTGGACCGGCGCCTAATCTACCCAATACCATGGCTGCCATGGTGCCACCATTCAATGCCAATGCGCCTAGCAACAAAAGTCAAGCGAGTGTGTTTGGCAGCGGCATGCCGCCAGCACCTAAATTGGCCTCGCGACCAATGCCACCAACGGAGCAGAAGGTGCCCTACGGCGTACCAGCGGCTGCGCCATATAGCGCGGAACCCAACAACAATGCGCCACGTGCATCGCAGCCTGTACTGCCGCCAGCAGCGCATGGGCAGTCAGCCGTGGCTGCCATGCTCGGCAATGCTATGATGCAGGGTGCTCTGCAGGGATTCGTGCCGCCGCCGCTGCCAGCCAGTCAGAATATGCCATCGCAGGTGCAGCTGCCGCCCTTTGGACCACCACCAACAGCGGATCGGCCACAGCAGCAGCAGCAGCAATATCCACAGCAGCAGCAGCAGCAATATCCACAGCAGCAGCAGCAGCAATATCCACAGCAGCAGCAGCAGCAACATCCACAGCAGCAACCGCATCAATATCCATATAAGCAAACTTTTCCACCACAGCAGCAGCAACAGCAGTTACCTGCTCCCGGCATGTTCGGAGCACAGCAGCAGCAGCATGGCAACGCACCGCTGCAGTATCAGGCGCAGCAGCAGCCGCTGAGCGTGACACAGCAGGGCTTTAGTCGACTGTGGGGTCAGGACACCATTGATCTGATGCAAAACAGGCATATTCTGTCGCCAGCCACGATTGCGCCACCCAAGGTGGTGCTGCACAATCAGTTCCACGAGTCCATCAACTGCAGTGGAAGCATCATACGCTGCACCCTAACCAAGATACCGGAAAGCAATTCGCTGCTGCAAAAGTCACGCCTGCCATTGGGCATAGTCATTCATCCATTTCGAGATGTTAACGTAAGAGCATGGAATATAAATGTTAAATGGAGCATTTGTTAATATCTAAACTCTTCTCCACAGAGCTTGCCCGTGATACAGTGCGTCAATATAGTGCGCTGCCGCCTGTGCCGCACCTACATCAATCCGTTTGTCTACTTCGTGGACAGCAAAATGTGGAAATGCAATCTCTGCTATCGCGTCAACGAGCGTAAGTTAGATGAAACTCTTCAATTGATTGCAATCAATTAATGTACTATAATCTACTCTGCGCGTAGTGCCCGAGGACTTCCAGTTTGATCCGGCTACAAAGACGTACGGCGATGTGACACGACGACCCGAGGTGCGATCCAGCACTATTGAATTCATTGCGCCATCGGAATACATGTTGCGCCCACCACAGCCAGCGATGTATTTGTTCCTGTTCGATGTGTCCATTATAGCGCAACAGAGCGGCTATCTGGAGACAGCCTGTTCGGTGCTGAATCGCCATTTGGATGAGATGCCGGGCGATGCGCGTACCCAAGTGGGTTTCTTATGCTACGATAGCTTCGTGCACTTTTACAGCATGGCCGAGGGCCTGAATCAGCCGCATGAGATGACGCTGCTGGATATTGATGATCCCTTTCTGCCGCGCCCCGACAGTCTATTGGTCAATCTCAAGGAGTGCAAGGAACTAGTTAGGGATCTGCTGAAGCAGCTGCCCAAACGCTTTGCTCACACCCACGATCCTGGCTCGGCGCTGGGCGCGGCCCTTCAGGTGGCCTTCAAACTGATGGTGAGCAGACATAGCAACTGTCAAATGGGGAATGTACTCTAAATAATTTACTTTGTTACTTTCCGCAGCAAGCATCTGGTGGACGCATAACGGTATTTCAATCGTGCCTTCCCAACAAGGGACCCGGAGCGCTAGAACCGCGCGAAGATCCCAACAATCGCTCGGCCAAAGACGTGGCGCATCTGAATCCAGCGACAGACTTTTACAAGCGTTTCGCACTGGAGTGCTCCGGCTATCAGATTGCAGTCGATCTGTTTCTGATGAACCAACAGTATAGCGATATGGCCACCATATGTAAGTGTACTCCAATCGGATCTATTTCTAGTACTCATTCAATTTCATTATTGTAGCTGGCGTTAGCAAACACAGTGGTGGCTGCGTGCATCACTTTCCCCTGTTCCAGAAGACCAAACAGCATATGGTGGACTCGTTTAAGCAGTGCTTCAAGCGCTATCTCACCCGCAAGATTGGCTTCGAGGCGGTGATGCGTTTGCGTTGTACACGCGGCCTGCAGGTGCACACATTCCATGGCAACTTCTTTGTGCGCAGCACGGATCTATTGTCGCTGCCCAACGTTAATCCGGATGCAGGCTATGGCATGCAAATATCGTACGAGGAGAGCCTCACCGATGTGAAGACGATTTGCTTCCAGGCCGCGCTACTCTATACGAACAGCGAGGGCGAACGACGCATTCGTGTTCATACCATTTGTCTCCCGGTGACTGCATCCCTGCCCGAGGTAATGCATTCAGCTGACACGGAAGCCATCATTGGGTTGCTCTCCAAAATGGCCGTGGATCGTTCGACAGCGTCGAATCTGTCGGATGCAAGGGACGCCTTTATCAATGCGACCATCGACGTGTTCAATGCATTTAAGATTGCACAAAATCTTCCCTCCGGCCAGAGTGGTCAATTGATAGCACCACGTAGCTTGGCCCTGTTGCCGCTTTACATTCTGGCGCTGCTCAAGCATGTAAGTAGCTTTATCCATAAGCAAACAATTTGGGGTTGTTAATTAATTACTGTGCCTTGTTGTTTTAGCCCGCTTTTCGCGTGGGCACCAGCACGCGTCTGGATGACCGAGTCTTTGCCATGGACAACATGAAAACGTTGCCACTGGACCAGCTCATGAAGTATATCTATCCCGAGCTGTACAAAATCGATGCACTTGTCTACCATGTGCGCAACTCTAACATAAGCTCAACGCAGGACGATGATTTCGATGATGACGAGCTGCTGCCGGAGATGCAACGTCTTCAACTATCTGCGGAACAGTAAGGCTAAGCTTTGAGAGAATCATCTGATCTATTGCTTACAGATATATTTCATTTGTAACTTTCAGTCTGGACTCACGTTCGATATTCCTGATGGATTGCGGCACATTAATTATGATCTATGTGGGCCTCAATGTACCCACTGACGTGCTGGAAACTTTGCTGGGTAAGTCTCAGCCAAAACAGGCCGATCATTCCTTTTGATTAATCAATCTCATTCGCAGGCATAAGGTCGACGGCGGAATTACCCGATTATGTATATGGTCTGCCGAACGTTGTCAGCGCCGAGAGCGACGCTCTGAAACGTTTTATAATGCGGCTGAATTACGATAAGCCCTATCCGCCTCTAGTGCAAATTATCAGGTAAGTGGGACTCAATCGATTCAATGTGGAATATTCACTCTAATTATGGTCTCTTACAGGGATACGAGCACTGCTAAGGCGCAGTTTATTGAGAGATTAACAGACGATCGTAGTGAATCTAGTTTGTCATATTATGAATTTTTGCAACACATTCGGGCTCAGGTTAAATAGTACATAAGTCGAAAATCCTACTACTGTATACAACATAAATACGAGTTTCTTCGAACTTGAAACAACAACAAACAACAAAAAATGATAACTCTGGTGACTACAGATAGGCAGACATACCAGACCAGACCAGACCAGACCAGGCCAGGCCAGGCGGGCGATGCGGCAACCAGCGAAGATTCATATTAAGTACATTCATACAGTCCCCTCCCCGATACAAAGATATGTGCATAAGACAAGTAAACATGAGAACGTTAAATATATTAACTAGAACTAAGTCACATCTAGAGTTCTAAAAAGAAAAAGCGAAAAATTATGATAACACAAATTAAATAGCTGTCACCCGCGGTATAGATAATTTATAAAGTGCATGTATTTATTTATTTGTTGATTTTTTGCACTTAAAAAAATATAAGAAAGAATACAAGAAAAAGCATAAAAAACTCTTGAAAATAAATTACAAATTCAATAAAAATAAAGTCAATGAAAGGCAAAAAGCTGTCACAATATATATTTTAGTTCTCGTAGATTGCAAATTCTAGTTAGAGCGATGAGCATAGTTATTTATTTTAGCAATCAATCCAAATTGTATATTGTTTTTAGTCACATGTGCTTTGCGTTTCCAAAAAACAAAGACTTAAATAATACGAAAACCAATTTTTTTCTCTTCTGTTTCTGTTTCCCAATTTTCACTTAGTTTCTTGCTTGTTATTGCATTGATTTTTGTCTTAGCTGTTTTTTCATAGTATTTATTTTCCAAATAATAATTTTATATAGTTATCGATAAGGTATTGGATTGACGTAACGATGGTATATGTATGTGTGCAGTTAGTTCGTTATAACGTATGTAGTTAGCCAACTTATATTTCAATGTTTGTACTGGGAACAGTAGGTTTATTTAACTGGTATTGCGTGAGAATGCATTGGACTGCTAAGGAATGTTTGTCTTAAGATTAAAAGGTAATAGATATTTCTATATATCTATATATATAATATGCGTAATACATAAAAGACAAAAGCTAAAATGGTAATCTAGGTAATTCAAGAAAACACATGCAGAACACCTTTTCTACGATTCAAGGAATTGCGAATAATCAATTGATTGCATTGAAATGTATTAAACAGGCGAACGAAATAAACAAACATGTGTTGTACTATATACTATAAATCATATACCATACATATAGAAAACAAAAATAAAATTTTAAATAAAGCAAAGACCTTCTGTGTTGTCTGCTGTTTATTAATATAATAAGTACTGCTGTTATTAACATATAAAGTACTATACTTATGAATATTTCATAAAAACAAAATCTTTTTGTGTTGGACCTTGTTTCATAGACCTGCATATTTATAACTTCTCTTAATTTAATAGTCCGAATCCACTTTGACCCAATGTTTGGTTCCAGTTAATTCCACAGAATAAAATAAATCCAAATTCAAATCCAAATAACGATCTATATAGTACTGATTTGATATGAAGCAATTCCATGCTTATCAAATTAAAGCTCATGTCAATGTGAGTATTATTGGTTGATTATGAATTCCAGGTACTAATTTGGTAAGTTAATTTAAATTAGTCAATCAACTAATTGAATTATTTATTTTCATCAAATTATTATAAGCACGCATCCCAATGGAGTCGATTTCTAAAAAATTAAAGAAAATTGAGTTTTTGTAAATTAGGAAATGGAAATATACGTTACGGATTGAAGTAAGGTGGACGCGGTGCATATTTTGGCTTCGCTGGTATTATGCGGGTGGTTATTTTGAACTCCTTTTGAAACAGAGTCTTCGTTGAGTTATCGTTAACATAGTGGACAGATTGTTTGTGCTTTTCCAAGTAACCAGAACCAACGTAAGTATCACTACATTTATCGCACTTGAATCGATTTCCAGCCTCGATCTCTTTTTTGATCAGGTGTGTTCCATGAAAGCGTTTTTTGTGATTGATCAACTCTTCTTCGGAGCGCAAACCTCTGCCACACACATCACAGTAGTAATATTTCAGAGCTGTAATTTCAGTGGTCTCTATGGAATGGTTTTGCAAATGATCATGCAGCTCATCAATGTCCGTGTAAAGTTTCTGGCAAAGGAAACACTTTATGCCATATTCATTTGAATCAATCTCCTCCCTTTCCATTTCAAATTGTGCAGTTGAAATGGCAATTTGATTTATCGAACTCGATAACAATTACGAGCACAACACTTCGAATTGTGTCTGCAATGGAAGCAGTGTTGTAAAACAATCAATTATGCTATGCACTTGTACGGACTCAACTCTTATAATTATACCAAACTTGGGTGCATATTGATCTTCATACTGCTGGCAAGGCCGTGCTTATCAAGGTCCTACATTATATTTAGCTCATATACATTTACAAATACTTAGATATTATATTTATCTCATATACATTTACAAATACTTAGATTGTGTAATATTGTTTTCGTGTAATTGCGAATATAGCAGAACAAATTATTCCGTAGCTCTGCTCTCGTCGCTTGACAGATTAGAACTGCAAACAGCGACAAACGGAAACAGCCTTGCAAGCGATAAGAGCATCTTATGCCGCTCACTCTAGATTGTGATTTTTTTTTTTTTGAGCCTGTGCGTATGCGTGTATGTAGACTGTATAGAAAATGTGTGGGTAAAGGAAAGACTCCAGTGACACTTGAAACATACGTATGACCACCAGCAAGGATTTTATCTATTTTTACTGGTCAAATAAGGGCATACTTCTAACTGTGTGCATATGTATATAGATATTTATATGTATCTAATTTTAGTTTTTCTTTTTGTTTTTTAATATCATATGGTAAGTGCATTTCATCCACGGCAGAATGTACTATAAAGATACACTTACATACACACATGTATGTATGTGTATGTTTCCGTTTGTTGATTTTTTAATTTTTAATGATTAGTCTGAAATATTAAATCATTTTGTTAATGTAATGATATAATTTACAACAATACAAACTTACAAAAATTTCTATAATTATTTTAATCTATTACAAAGTTAGTATGTTTATAAATATGATATGACATTCAAAATTCTTGAAAGAATTTTATTCAATTATTAAATTTAATTACGATTATCCGAAATCATATACAAAGTGTTTTCCTTTTTGTGATAATAGATCATGGGATTTACATTTGTTTTTTTCTTTCTATCATATTATTGACTAGACAATTCTTGAAGCGTTATCCAATGCTAAAAGGTCTATTGCATACATACATGTGGAAGAAATACTTTTATATTTTTAATATACATATATAAGTATTTATATATGTATGTATTTTTTCCACTTATCCTTAAAGAACAATATTTTCAAAATGTTGTGATCTAATAACTTTTAAAAATCAGTAAACATGCTTTTCCTTTTTTTGTGAGTATACATCACATTCACTTAAATTATTTTATTCTTCTCTATACAGAATTTTTGGCAAAAATTATCCAACTTACCTTATACAAAAAATGAAAGCCGAGTACTTCAACTATTACGAAACATGTAATGCACAACGTAAGTTTTAAGTAAACTTACTGAAGTCAGATCAAGCTTTTCCGCCGCTGTTGTTGCTCCGTTGTGGCTCAGATCTCAACTGAGTGACTTTTAAATGTAATAGGAATTGTAAAAATTTTCAGCCGATTCAGCGCAACGTTTAAGTTTCCTTTTATACAAGCAAGTAGTGCAGAGCATGCTTTCTTCATTTTTTCGAAGCTCGCATTTCTGAGCCTTTTGCAAATATGCCTTATCTGCAAACTGTCTTACAACATTCATTTCGAATTGAGTTTCCGAAACTCAGCACAATTTGAAAATATTCAAGTGATTGTGCGAAAGCTTATCAGCTTATTTATAATAATACATTTTATAATATGAATACTATATAAAGACACATATATGTCTTAGGTAAGTATGTACGGCAGCTGCGCTGCCCAGGAATATTTTTAAAAGATAATCTTATACATTCGTATTTCACATTTTCATAAATATTAAAAATTAATTTAGGTATTAAAATGTATATATATACATATTTCATATGGCTATAGATGATCTATAGTACATAAGCATCATTGTCGATCCAGATGTTACTGAAAGATAACGATTTCATTTTTTTAATGATTTGAATCCATTTTTAAATTTCTTGGACACTCACGGATTGAAGTAGGGAGAACGCACTGGGTATTTTTGCTTAGTAGGCGGTCTCACAGTAGGGTTTTGCGCCTCGGATGCTGCGGATGTAGCAGGTGGCAGGTACTTGGACGCTGTCTCTGTGGCCGGACTGTAGTTGGTTGCGGCAACGGCATTAAATAACCTTGTGCTCCAGACACGGCGTTGCGGCTTTTCGGAACTTGCTACGGACAGCGTAGTCTCCAGCTCTGGCACCGCCTCCTTCAGCGCATTTGTGCAGTGCTGTGGGCCGTGCTTGCAGCGCATGTGCTTCTGGAGGAAACTTTCGCGTTTGTAGCTCTTACTGCATATATGACATTTATAAGGCATTCCGGCCCACCGTCTCCCATTGTTTTCGGTGGCGTGTTGTGTGTGATGACGTCGCTGATGCAGCTTCAAGGATGCTTTGCAGCTGTACAGTTTGCCGCACTTATCGCAGGTGACTTGAGTCGTTTTCACCTGTTGCGGCTGTTGTTGCTGGGACTCTTGTTGTGACTGCGGCTGAGCCTCCTCGACGATTTCATTGCGACTGCTTGGCTCAGTGGCAACGCTCCGAGTAAATGGGTATAGATTGGGTACATCTGTAGCACCATGTCGTAGGTGTATGATTAATTGGCTGGCATGCATGGTCAGGTGCTCACGTAGCTGGTTGATATCACTGAATGGCCGCTTACACAGATAACAGGGTATTTGCACCACAAAGCCCGAGCTGGGGTATGTATTCTGTGACAACATTGCTGTCAGGATGGGCATATTTGTCTGTTGCGTGTCCGCCCCCCCTGGCGATAGTGGTGGCGTGGCCAAGAGGGAAGCCATTGTGGCCGCATTTTGATTACGACTCCACTTGGTGTCGATAATTGTCTGTTGGCCCCCAGGCGGAACTATGGTGCCCACATACTCCACATCATCATCATCGCTTTCATCGTTGTGCAGCGATGAAGCAGGACTTTTGGGCAATTTGAATTTCGTGTTCAACTGCATTCGAATATCCCAATTAAATATATACATATGAACATACATACGTGTATATTAATATTTTTACTATTTTTGATATTGACTGTCATAAATTAGTTAAATATAATTGTGGACACTTACAGGTTGGCAATCCATTTTATTCAAATCTTATCGCACCGAATTTGTTCAATTTAATTCAATTACCGCCAACTCCTTATTCATCTACTACATAAGAAACGTCCAGCCCGAGATGCGTTCCTATAGAAATTTCACAACGAACTGAACTCAAGTTCCCTCATTTGCTGTCTTATATATTCCACACATGCACACACACACACACACACACACACTCGCACACGCCAATTTACTCTTACTCTCTCAGACAAGCCTGCCTGCAGCTCAACAGAACCTCAACGCATACATATGTATTCATATTTCTGTATGTATGCGTGTGTCGATGATCCCATGTATGTTCTCTCTATCCTTGCTTTATCTATTATTTCTACGTTCGTTCTCTCGTGCTTGAAGCGAAGACGGTCTACAGAGCATGAATATTAAAAACGAGACACACATACGCAAGTAGCTGTTATTTTACTGTTCTTTGACAAATTATATTTCTTGTGAATTACATACATACGTACATATGTATGTACATATGAAAACATTTTTGTTAGCAGGATTTTTGGTACATGTGTACATACATACGTACATACATACAGTATGTCCATTAATTATTTGCAAACAAAAACAACAAAATTCAACTTTAACATACTATTTTATAAGGAACTTTTTCTTTGAATTTTTTTTTTACATTTTTTTGCTTCATGTATTCTTAACGAAAATACATAACAAAAACAATAAAAATACTAGCAAAAACATACAAGATAATTCAAAACAAAAACAAAAAAACAGCAAATATCAGCTGTCTATTAATTCTTTGCAAAATGCAAACGTTAGTTGAAAGAAGACGGGAAAAAGCTAACGGGACATCAACTCAAATGCGGCTCGCCGCGTTTATTTTCACGAGCCGCATTTGATTTTAATACATGAAGCAAAAATAATGTAAAAAAAAATTCTGAGAAAAAATTCCTTTCCTAATAAAATATGATGTTAAAGTTAAATTTGTATGACTATTTTTGTTTTGCAAACATTTTATGGACATACTGTATATGTATAAATATGTATGTACATACAGTTTGTCAAGAAACACTTTACACACTATGAAAAAAATATATTTTTTGACTTTAGAAGCCAATATAAAAGCCATTTATTAAAGAAAACAAATGAATTTTTTGCAAAGCTCTTTAATAATAAATTTTAAGTTGAATTAAAAAAAAAAATTACAAAACTAAAAATAGGTAACAAAATAAACAACAAAAACTAACATTACTCATTTTTAAAGCTGTCAAGAAACTGTTTACACATTACGTCTTCCACTTCTGTTTTGCACAAATTCTTTGAAACAACGGCGCTTTACCATTACTTATGAGATGTGCGTATCTCAATGCATGTTTATTTATGCATATTTTTCACTTTGGTTCTAAAATTGTCAGAGTATATATGTATATCTACATATGTATGTATGTACATATGTAAGTTACCACCCAGCTCACAACGCATTTCTTATTAAAAATATAAACAATTTCAAGTATGTTGATCTTCTTATTCCCGACTCTAACACTTAAGCATCACTTAGTCAGAAATCATTTAATGTAACATAATCCGTTCTTGTGATTTCACAACTCGTCTCGATTTTCAGAAACCACTTAATGTAAACATAATCCGTTACAGTATAAGAACAGCATAAGATCATGATTGTACTTTAGTTCTAAGTTTGGTTTTGAGTAAAGAGGACCTTAGCTCCTCCTTAATAAGACCCTGCGACAGATTTCTAGATTTACTTTTTCCTTTTGAACATTCGCACACACACTCATGTACATACATATGTAGATATAAATGTGTATATATGTATGTACGTACATATGTATGTAAGTATGTATGTATTTTGGGTATGAGTTGACTATATTTGATATTTTTTCTTTGGGAGTCAAATGTTCTTTATTTGATCGTTAAAAGGCAACTGCTCCAAACTCTACCATAATAAAGTTCTAAGCTCTATTTCCGTTTTATTCGAATTTGTATTGCCAACTTTTCGCACGACACTGTTTCACAAAATATGTACATATGTATGTATGTATGTACATTAATTCCCACTTTAATGGCTCTGGCGCGTTCATGCTAATTTCTTTAGTCTGCGCCAACATAGAGTTGGTTGCTATGTCACTGTGGCAAGTTTGCTGTTTAGTGAAGGATGCATACAGACATACAAGCGATTCATCTGTATATCCATACATAAATAAAAACTTAAGTATTTGCATAAACCATTTCTTTGAAGAAATTGGGAACAAATTATGTTTATGTGGGAGCTTAAGTCCTCTTTATTCAATACCAAAATTAGAACTAAATTACAATAATGACCTTATGTTGTAGGTCAGCATTGATTATGAAAAAGCTTCTTCCCTAAAGCTCAAAATCTCGCGAGTGGCTTTTAAAATCGAGAATTGAATTGTGAAATTAAAAGAACGGATTATGTTTAGATTAGTTCTGCACGTGGGCATCTTGGAAGTGATTGTGTTTATGTTTTGCATATCGTAAAATGTACTTTAAAGCCGCATGATGCCTGGGTGTTACAGCGATGCTTTTAAACTGTCAGGGCCGGAAATTGGAATACAAACATATTCGAATTGTGTATTGATAAGGGAAGCGCTATGAGCTGAGACTGTTAGGGCCAGAATGTAAACATAATTGAAATTGTTTATATTTTTTATTATAATTGTACAGCGAGCTGGGTGATAACTTGCATGTAAAATGCCTTTAAAAGCTTGGTTTGTTTAATTGTATAAGAGATTAGTCTGCACAATATATTTATGTGTTTATATAAAATGCATACTTTTAAGCGTAACATTTAATTCCGAATTCGTATAAGACTTCAGTAATACAATTTTACTGATTGGTGGAAAATGCTGAACCCTGCTGTAGTATATTGTATATGATATAAGCATATGCCTATCGTATTCTAGTGTATACAATATCTGAAGGCGTGATATGTCCAACTAAAAGTTAGAGTATTAGGCTCATACATATAATGACAATTTGTCTCTGTGTGTCTACATAACACAACCATACACAAGTGCCGTAATATGATCGGTCACTTATGTATGGACTGGCCTGCAGCGTAAGCACTGTTTATGTTCCCGTCCACGCTGTAGCTTAAGCATGCAAATGTATATGCTTTCTGCATGTACATATAGACATATATGTATGTATACATACATAGATACGGCATACTATATACTCCCGTTCTGGCACTGCTTTTAGAACTTTTTTAAATAAACATTATGTACGTAGGCTAAGACATAATAAAGCATTCTCGGATGCACAAGCAAAACGAACAGATCGTTTTTGAATCCTATTACACTGCGCCTTGAACCAACGATGAATGTAGATGTATATACATATGTATGTATGTATCCCTGTCGATGCAGGTAGACGACCTTTTTTGTTTTGGTGTTTGTTTGAGAATCTGCAGTCAAAGAGAAACAGTAAAGGCAGCATATGTATGCATGTACATATAAGATCAGAGTTTAAGATAATGAGACGTCAAGTAATAAAAACGTCGTCCCTTAGCTGCACAAAGGACTAAACAGGGACACTTGAGTAAACATGTGTGCATGGTGAAAATTATCTTTCCAGTTCTTGGAAGTTGTTTTAAGATTTTAAGTGAATAAAGGAGTTCAAATCTTGAACTTCCTAAATGTAGCGGAGTTTTTATTTACTCACAATTCATAATGAATCCGTTATGAAAGTATAGAAACACTCAGCATGTAAAATAGAAAAGCATATATTATGAATAAAATACTCTTGATTTGTTTAAAGATAACTTTAAACATGTCTCATTGTATTCTAAGAGAGAAAAGCTTTAAACTTGTATTTTTCATAATTAATTTTTTATTTCTTGTTCTTTAGTGTTTCAGAAAAATTTGTTAAACGAACTAACTACTATTACAATTTAATATTAAGAATTTAAATATATATTTATATATACATATGTATGTATATGCAGATTGGTAAAACATATCTATGTATATTTAGAGCTTGTAGGCTGATTTCTTATAATTTATGGCCGTGTATTAAAATATTTACAGTTCTCATTCTTAGCCCATTTAAATTTTCCGTATGCCTGAGATAAATGAGAGTTAAAAACAAAATTCCAATGCTCTTACCTATTTGCAATATATACTATATGTTAAATTCTAATTAGTCGCTTAACATAAAATTAAAGCTAAAGAATATCGATAATTTAAATCGATTGCTTATATCGGCTATTACATTCTCATTTAATTAAACTAAACTACCAAATGATATATGTATGTATGTATGTGTGTGGGTGTTGACTACGTTACAAAGTGTTCACTGTAGCTGCATATACATATGCCTGCACCTACATAAGAGTGTGTACGTGTGTATGTTATGTGTAGTTGAGTGTGTGTGCTTGGGTCTGTACATATACATATGTATGTATTTATGTATAGGAACATGCGCCCTTATATAGAACATATTGCTCATGTGCTCCTCATGTAAAATAAATCAAAAATACATGGTTACATAACATTTATAAATATCTATTCCAATGCATGATGATTCGCTGATGATTTCGTATAAGAAATACGTATATAAATAAAATTTTAAAGATGATACTCAGTCAGTGCCATTTCACACAAAATCCCTTCGCGCTGAGTGCGTAACAAAGCTTCCCGGATCGGCTGGTATTAGGCATTGTTAGTGTTGTCCTCTGTCTGGTGCGCCCGCTGCTGCCGTTGCTGCTCGCTGTATTCTGTAATATATACATATATTGGAATGGAAATTAATATTAATTTTCAATTAATTGATGTTATGGAGAGGACAGTTAAGTTAGATACAGGTAAGGCGACGCAAATCGGAACAATCAAAGCAAATTACGAATAAATCAGCAAATCTAAACGAACGAACAAACGAAACGAACGGGTGAGCAAGTGTGGGTGTGTGTGTGTGAGAGAGAGAGAGTGTGTGTAGATGGCTTATCTGCGTGTAAGTGTAACTCTCTCCCTGCAAGTGTGTGTGTGTGTGTGTGTGTCGTGTACTTGTACGTGTATCTGTGTGCGATTATGAGAGCCTTATGTCAAATGCTGAATTTGCGCTCCAAAGATGATTTATTGTTAGTTTCTTTAGCCTCACACAAACGAAACCAAAGACAAACAGAATTTGGAAATTTTGATTCAACACCTACCGAACTGTTTTACTTTTTTATTTTTATTTTTTGTGCGGCTATTGTACGTTAACGAAAACCTAGCTTAAAGCCTCTGCTCACGCGCGCTCTCGCAAGGCAATGTCTGTGTAATTGGCCAGGTATTCGGTATCGAAAATTGTTTTCGAATAGGTGGGATTCGGCGCCAAACTCAAGTCGTTGTCAGGCGCCAATCCCAAGTCGTTGTCAGCTGAGAGAGGGGCGCCGAAAAGTTTAGTTTAGAGACGCTTGACTAGCCAGACATACATATATACACATATATATCCATATATATATATGCATATGTATATAAATATATGATTAATGCTTACCCAGTACAGAGGCTGTCGCTCTGGCCTTGTCCTTTACAATGTAGCAGGCGGTGATCAGGAAGAAGACGCCGCCCAGCACCTCAACAAAGGTTGTAGAGAACAGCGAATACTGCAGCGATTCGAATGTGTAAAGATCCTCATTCGACTGTCAAATTTACAATATAAATTAATTCGAATATTTCCATTGTATATATAGCCAACTTACCCTTGTCAGTAGTGTATCTGCGAAAATTTCTGTGGCATTTTCCGCCAACTGGGACATGCTTTTTATCACATCGCTATTAACGGTGCTGGACTGTGCAAGCATCCTGTTCTTAATGGCTGTCGATATCTAAGTTAAATAGATATACAATATTAATATATAAGGTATAAATATATAAATGCTTATATTTCATTTACTTACAGCGCCCACCAGGTACGGACTGCCGGCATCTCCCAGTGCATGAGATGCGAGGATTTGGAAAGCCTCGGCTGTGGAACGACGCATCGGCACAACCACGTACTGCATAAAGGTTAAGAGTTTGGTATTTTAGTATTTTTGTTGCTACACATAAACAAGCAAGCAGTATTATTAACAAGAGCAACAACAACAATTAGAACAAAATTAAGCTTAAGCAGTGTGTACATTGCGTGCGTGTGTGGGTGTGTCAAAAGCTTACACTAGATGGCGCCACCTCCGAGAAAGCGTGCGCGTCACAGCTGTTTGGTTCGTGTCACCAATTACATGCATCGCCCCCGTGGGAACAGCTGATGGACGGTGCGCGCGTCTGGGAACAGTTCTGAACGCTCGACCAACTGACCGACTGACCAAAACTTGACTGTGGCAAATTGTTGTCTACATTTTTTTTTACAAATTTACAAATTTTGTTCTTTTTAACTACTTTAACTGTTTACTGTTATAGCAAGTGTGGTGTGTGTGCGCGTGTGTGTGTGTGAGTGTGCGTAACTACATAAGAAATGCGAACAAATATCTAAGTCAAAAGCTACTTTTTGGCACTGTTAGAAAACCAATTTGATTTTCTTTTTATACCCATTGAAAATGGGCAATCAGGGTATAATGGTATTGCGAAAATGTATGCAACAGTCAGACCACAAAAGTACAGTAAGTGTATATATTTATACACACACGTAAAGTATATATATTTTTGATCAGGATGACGAGCTGAGTCGATACCCCTCAGGGTATTTCGAAGTCGAGCAGTCTCGACTTTCTTTTTGTATTTCTGCGTGAATGCAGCAGGAAGCGAACAATTAGCATTTGCTCCGTTGCCAAAGCGGAACCGTTCTCAAAATACCAAAAATAGATTAAAAATAATTATAGAAATATATGTATCAAAGAAAACCTGAAACTTGTAGCACAGTTTAAAAGTGTGCAACGAGGTTGCAGCAAAATGAATATTACATTTGATGACACTTGATTCAAAGTAAAAGTGGAACGTGATGTGCCAAGAATGAGATATGTATATACATATATACATATATACATTTATAACAAGTATTCAGGCAAGACAATTTGAGCTCTAATCAAACTTTTTTGGGGGTTGCAGTTGCCAATTGGGCAGTGTGAAGTCCCCTTTTCCTACAACACCCTCGAGGTTTTGGGGTTGCTAGGGGGATGCTGACAGGGTGACAAATGCCCTCAGTCATTTCCAGCATTACAATGCAAGGATAAAAGTAATAACGACATTTATTACAATCCTAAGGATATGCAGAGCTATGCAGTTCCAGAGATTGCTTTAGAGTTGCTTTCCAGAGCCGAGGGTAAGAGACCAAAACCGTCTTATAAATGTATTTGATTAAATTGCATGGGCCGTATGATAAAAGACTTTGAGGACTTGTTCTGTAGTAAAGGACTTTAAGAAGATTAGAGTTGGGCCAATCACCTTATGACATTGGATAGCATATCAGAGCGGGTTCTATCTGAATGGGTTACCAACACCAGAGAGAGATGACAAAAATATGGAGGTTTATAATAAATCTCAAACGTCAATCTGATACTTGATAAGAATGTGAAACCGGACATAGAATAAATTAGGCAGATAGACATGTATGTATATAAATATATAATCTGTCTGCTTGGATTTTATATTATATTATTATTCAATGTCTCGTGTCGCATCCTTATCAAGTATTCATATTAACCTTTGAAATTATGCCAGATGCTAAACGGCAATACAAGCGAAATGTTTGCAAATAATAGAAAATTTAACTTAAGGACAAACACAAAATATATATATAAATACAAAGCAGAATGTGCGTGTGCGTGTGTGTGTGTGTGTGGGTGTGTGTGTTATGTTACAACAGTAAAAAGTTAATAATACAACTAATATTACATTAGAAATTGTGCAAGATGAGCAAAATCAAATAAAGTAGATAAATAGATAAACAAAGATTACGCTCAATTATCTATTATCCACCATCTATTGTGATTTGTGTGGTTGGATTTGTTAGGAAGTTTTTGTTTGTTGAGAGAGATACGAGATAGAGGACGAGCCGTACAGATGCGTCGCCAGATTCTTACCAGCAATATGTCCGCAACAATTGCCCAGTTCAAGTTTATAGCTATTTGGCCGAAAAACATTAATACATAGGCGGCTACAGTATTCTTGGAGATGATCAAACAGGCGCCGGTCAGCAGGGGGGCGCTGAGCAGGAGGCCGGCGGCGCAGATGATGGGATCGGCGGCCTTATTGCGCTTCTTTATAGCCGTCGACAGTATCGAACCCAGCGGCACGCCCACCAGCCCGGCGGTCATTGTAATTAGCCCAAACATATATGACACACTAGATTTTCAAATTTGTTTTAGCCAGGTTAGGATGGGAGGCAGGATGGATGGAAGGCAGCAGAAAAAGTTGAAAAGGTTAGCAAAAATTGGCAATGGCAACAGGAGGATTATTAGCTTGTTCTAGTTGTTGCTGTTGTTGTTGCTTTTGTTGTTGTTGTTGTTGCTGCTGCTGCTGCTTGAACCGCCTTCAGCTGCTTACCAGCAATATATCGGCCACAATGGACCAGCACAGATTGAGCGCCACCTGCGCAATGAACACGAACAGGAAACACAGCGTCGCATTGCTGCGTGCCATGAGCAAGCCGATGAAGACCATCGGCGCCGATATGAACAAACCGATGCCGCATATATAGGGATCGCAGTTGGCGATGCGTGTGCGATAGTATTGGGCCAGTGCCGAGCCCAGGGGAACGCCGATCAGGCCGGCGGCCATGGCGACCAGGCCGAATATATAGGAGATGCTACAACAACAATTCGATGATGGTGCAACAACAACAAATTTGATCAGTTTCACTAATTCGCTAGAGAATAGAAGAAAATCTCGACTGCGTCTACTTCTTCCTCCGTTTAGAACTTACTCTTCTTGCTTGAGATTATCGTTGCCCGGCTGCATCTTGAGACCGAGATGAATGTAGTTGGGTCCCCACCAGGCCAGGGCGCCGGTCACAAAGGCGACACAGGTGAAGCCAGCCGTGGACAGCATGAAGGAGCGATTCTTCAGTAGATCCTTGATCTCCTCACAGAAGCTGGCGCGCTCCACCTGCTCGACGCCTTCGCTTTCGCCACGTTTCGGGTCCTTCAGCAGCGTGAGCAGCACCACGGCCGTAATTCCCAGAGCGGGCGTGACACGCAATGCCCAGCGCCAGTCGTTAGCCAGTTCCGCCGTCTTTGATCCCACAATATAGCTGCGGGTGCATCAAATATGATTAGTAACATAAGTGGCAAGTGGCAAATGGCATGTGGCATGTAGCATGAGGCAGCATAGGGGCCTGCCTGCATTGGCTGCCAATTGACTGCGAGATTCTAGCAATTGACCTCACTTAAGCGCTGTGCGCCCTAATTGAGTTTAAATTCACATTTGATTTCACGACTTTCTATAAATAACTAACAAAACAAAACAAAGCAAAGCAAATTTAAACTAAATTTATGCACAATTAAACTTTCAATTGAGCCCCAATAGGTGAACGAGTGCACACAAACCGAAAGCCAAGAATTGGAGCCGCTTTCCCACGGCTGCTGCTGCAGCACGAGTGATCTTTGCACCGATCAGAGCAGAGCAGAGCGAACAGGCCACAGCCCCGACTCAGACGAGGACCACTGATAAGAGGCCTTGCGTCTTATCAACAGCGCAATATTGTGTTTGCACAATTGTCTAGGCCTCAGCTAGAGCTGATAAGAGAATCAGTTGCTGGGCAATCAGCTGATCTGAATCAGCTGATCATATGAGATAGTTTGGCCTAATTGTAAACCACGTTAATCACGTGAATGTACGGACCATGACTTTGATAGGTCAAACTGTTAGGGCAGAGTGTCTGACTGGCAGATATCCTGCACAAGGTGCAAAGCTGCAAAGCTACGATTCCAACATCTACACTCATGATGAAAATAATAGGTACACCAAAATAATTTTGGAATTTTTGTCATAACTAATTAATTTTTGATATTTTTGAAAAAAAACTTGATGGTAACTTTAAGAACACAATCTAGCAATGAGATCTACGCAAAAAAAAATTTGTATTTCCCCCTAAATTTATAGTAATTGCAATTCCTTGTAAATAGCCTGCTGAAAATAATAGGTACACTCGATTTCTACTGCCTAAAAAAATTTTTTTTTGAATACGAAAGGATTCTGTTATTGTTATAAATAGTAAGTATTCTTCACACAGACATTAAGAGTAGAAAAATTATTATCAATATCTATGAAGATGGGTCGAAATATTCATTGTTCGAGTGAGGAACGCAGAATTGCTAAAAACCTTAGAAGGAGTGGAAAATCTTTGCGTGAAATTGCAAAACTGATGAACAGATCTCTTAATTTTGTGCAAAATGCTTTAAAGGTGCACAATAAAAAGGAAACACGTGGACGTCCATCAAAAACCACACCAGAACTCGACCGACGCATTATAAGAATTGCAAAATCCGACCCTTTCAAATCTTCAAGGACCATTGCATCCGAAATGGATAATATTATTAACGCATCTTCAATTAGGAGAAGACTACAAATGGCTAAACTACCAGGTCGCATCGCAAGAAAAGTTCCTTTGATGCGCACCAAAAATTTAAATATGAGGAAACATTTTGCTAAAGACCACATCACATGGGCAGGATCTGAAGGTCAAAAAAAGTGGCGTAATATCCTATTTAGCGACGAAACCAAAATTTGCCTTTTTGGAAATGACTATTCCAGACATGTAAGACGCCCTAAAGGTAAAGAATTTGATCCTCGCTACACAAAAAAAAAACAGTTAAGCATGGCGGTGGAAATATTATGGTGTGGGGCTGTTTCTCTTGGTATGGAGTAGGTCCGATTTTCCTAATATCTGAAATTATGAAAGCAGCTGACTACAGGGATATTCTCGAAAATACAATGTTACCTTATGCTGAGGAAAATATGCCCCTGCGCTGGGTTTTTCAACAGGATAACGACCCGAAACACACGTCTAAAATCGTAAAAACTTGGTTTGAGGTTAATAAAGTGGATACTCTCGCTTGGCCCAGTCAGTCTCCTGATCTGAATCCAATCGAAAACTTGTGGAGTGAAGTGAAAAAGCAGATGGCAAAGCAAAAGTGTGAAAACAAACGCCAATTATGGGACTGCGTCCAAGAAACTTGGAGAAAGATTCCGGTTGAGTTCTGCCAAGCTTTAATTAGGAGTATGCCTAACCGGATAGAAAAAGTTATTAAAAATAAAGGGGGATATATCGGATATTAATCCAAAAATAAAATAACAAAAGATTTTGAATGATTTGAAAATCAAAAAATGAAATACATCTTACCAAAGTAAAGTGTACCTATTATTTTAGTCAAGCACAATGAAGTGCATTTTCGCTTTTTTGTTTGTAACTTTTGAAAAACTTTTTATTTTCTTCCAAATTTTCGTATTTTCATTAATATATACCTAATACAGAAACGTGCATTTAAATTTTGATGTTTCGGGCAGTAGAAAAAATGTTATGCTGAAGTAAACTCAATAAAATAAAATTTTAAGGGGTGTACCTATTATTTTCATCATGAGTGTATATCTATGCATATTCATTGTATATTAACCACACACCCATGGCAAACTTACCCAAGTCCAGAGCCCACTGGTATGGCAAAATAGAAGAGCGCCAGCATCTTGGAACGCATGCTGTCCACAAACAAATCGGAGATGATCGTCGGCGCTATGGTGCTGTAGGAGGCTTCGCCGATGCCGACCAGAGCGCGGAATGTTATGAATCCGGCAAAAGTCTTCATGAATGAGCCAAACAATGTTGTTGTTGACCACAGAGTTACGCCCACCACCATTAGCCAGCGACGCGAATACCGATCGCCCATATAGCCAAAGAGCGGCGCGAAGACCATATAAGACAGGACGAAAACCGTCTGTAGTAGGCCAGCAGAATCATTGTCTATAGCAAAGGTTTTCTTTACGTCCGCCAAAACACCTGCAAGATTAGAGAGAATGAGAGTGAAAAAGATTAGACTCTGTTACTAATTATATATGGTATATAAATATAAGTTCGTGATTATTTAATGTGCCGCACACGTGTTGCAACTGCTCCTGTTAATTGGTTAATTAAACCTAACTGCCGTATATTTAAACTATTACGTAAAACGGCTGCCAGTTTACAGTGTAAAATGATGTAAGTGATTTGCAGAGAGACCTTTAACATCGAACAAACTAGTTTTCTCTGTTTAATTATAACATTAACAGCGCTAATATCAAGATAAATGTTACGATAACATTTAGTACAGTTCGCAATAATGGAGAGAGGAAGTTCTAAAATGCAAAGAAGCACTGTAATGTAGACAACACTTTGCAGCATTTAACAGTGATTTAATACAATTAACAGATTTATGCTAAAGGGACCTAAAACTGTTGTAAACTCTAAATATTTTCCTGTGTCGGTGCTTAATTTATAAAATATTGCTGACACACAGACATGTTGTCATTTAGTGACGATGAATCATCTCATTTTTAAGTTACGAAATGTAAACAAAATTTTCAGAACTAGACTGTTTCATTAATCTAGTTACGTTTTGGCTGACTCAATTATTTTCCATTATCAATTTTCAGTTAAAGCCAAAAAATAAGAAAAACAATGATAAGAATAATCTACATTTGCTTGCTTTGTTTTTGGGCAACAGCTGATTTGCTACTGATAATGCGAAATCCGGAATCATAAATAAAATAAATTTAAATAATAAAAAAAAAAAAATAAGCTCCCAGACATTCTTTTCATATTACTAGCTGATTATCTCATGCTTGTGCACATATTTAGAATACAAATTATATGAACGGATGTGCAAGTCACTAATAGCTATCATTTGATCATGCGATCACCGACACGACCTAGTCAATAACTGTTCAATGCATTTCCTACTATTCGACGGGGCCGCCGTTAGCACTTAACGGCAATATGCACTATGGATCCATGGCGACCCCAAAAGCAATCCAAAATAAATACATTAAAATTCAAAGCTGATCCGTAGCCAAAAAGTGAGCCTAACGGGGGCGGTAGGAGCGCAACGAAGGGAAGGTCGCTAGCGCCGGTATTCGAAAAAGCAATACATGGCCGAAAACGCTCAACAAGTGGAACGAACAAAACAAGCAACAACAGCAATAGCAGCAAAATAGCCGTATGGAACGCTCGACTACGTGGCACGAAGTCAAACGAAGTGAAGTGAATCAGCAACCACAAATGTTCGGCTGACGGTTTAAGAGTATTTTTTTTATATTTTTTTTTCTGGGTCTTTTAACATTTTGCTGCTGAGAAATTTATCGTACGATGTTTTCGACCAATCAGCGCGTTTGTTTAGCCAGTGACGTAACGGTGTGCAATGTGGGGCGTGTAAGTGTGTGTAAAAGTTTTGTATACAGCTACATATGTGGACGAGTGTGAGTGTGAGTCGGAGAGCAATACTCAGTGAGAGTCAATATTAACGAGGTTTGGTTTATAGCTCGACGAACGCGCACTGCAACACTACAGAGTGCGAGAGAGAGAATGGAGGAGGGGGCGAGACAAGACGTCGCGAAAATGCTTGTCCATTCGATGGGGAATTTGATTTTGCCGGTTATAGAAACTTGTGTGTGTAATTATAGAACCAGTTTCGTTTCTTGCTCTCGCGAGCGCTTCCATTTAGTAGCAGTTACTTATCGAGCGGCAGTTTGCTGCCAAGAATGGCTGCTGCACATAGTGGAACGACGCTCTGCCTCATTAATATGAATGAAAATAAGCAGAAAACACAGAAAAAAGTTGTTACTAACTTGAAAGCGATTGTGATTGGCCTTGAAAAATCGTGCGAAATCGTGTGCAACCTGTAGTACGACGACTCTGAGATGTTTTTTTTTAGCCAACATTAACTGACATTGTTAATGTGCCGTTTATATTTTTTGTAAATTTGAATTTTTTTTGGGAAAGCTTGCTTTTCACATACTGATGTATGCCACTTTCTTTGAAACGATGGAGAAAAAGAAATCGTTTAAAATGTGAGCGCATCAATACACAAAGCACAAAAGTAAAGTCATAGGTACTCACACAAACACACACACCAGCACGCTCACACACTAGCACAGACTCTCTTTCAAATGCTCACACCTCTAATTGAATGTGAGCTTGAAGCCATCTCGATGACTACTCTTTTTGTCGCTTTTGTCGCCAACTCCTGCCACAGGTCATTGACATAGACCAGAAAACTGAAGCTAAATGTAATGCAAAAAAATGCAGCAAATCGTTGATTTACGTCAACATTTTGCACGTTGTGCTATGCGAAAAAGCCGATGACAACAGAATAGAACAAATAATAAACAGAAAGATTTGCCAACGCCTGGCTCAACGCTTAAAGCTTACAGTGCCTTAGCATATGTCTGATATATGTATGTATACATGTGTGTGTGCGTGTGCAGCCCTTTGAACTAGCTAACGGATCGCCACAAGAGAGTGTTCGTTCACATTTAATGTTATTGTAAACATGCATGTTATGTAAATGAACAGAGTCATGTAGTGTGACCAGTTGCACAAAAAACTCAAATATTTAATCACCTCATTAAAGCGAACTGATTACATTTAGCTGTCAATGGAAAAATACTTTAATTAAAGACTTATTTGATATTGCTTGTCTCCTTTGCTCGATTTACCACGCCCAACAAATGAGCTGTCAATAGATTGATAAAGAGACTTCTATACCAAGCCTTTTTTTTGAAGTCTTTATGAGCTATGATTGTAGAACCTCATATATTGTTTTATGATCATTGCCCGTCGCATCTTCATAGCTGTTAAACATGCTATAACTGTATATGTCTGGCAATAATATAAATATTTCCCCTTTCGATAGCTTTTATAGTGAAATTGATAAATGCATAAAATGAAAGTTTCATTTCGTTTTTTGCCTGGGAATTTACCAAATAATTTGTTAAAACTGAATTCAACAAATTGTTATGCAAAAAGAGATTTAAATAAAACGCAATGTGTACCTATACATAAAGATAACCTAAAATGTTAAAGATATATATATGTATATGTATATAAATATAAATACGAAATTTCAACAAAGAAAACATCACGTAATTTTTTAGTACAAGTGATTTGGCTAAACATGCGACTAACTCTTCAGTAGATAATCATACCAAAAATAAATAAAGGAAAGGAAAGAAAATGCCGAATGCATGCAAAACAAACTGCTGACAATAATCGTACTTGGTATTATTTTTGCTTTATTTTATACATTTTTTGCTGTTTGTTTTTGAATTGGAAAGTGGCCAAGATATTACGTAGCAGCCAGTGGTGGCCTGTTTCACAGATACAAAAATATACGTCTCTATATATGCATAAACCTATATATTTGAAATATACTTTAAATTGGTATTTCGAAAGCTACCCACTGAATGTTTTACATATAGAACAAAGTTCAGTACATGAGAATATATGAATGTATATATTTGTATATCTATATACAATAATAAAAAAAGAAAAGTATATATATATATATATATATATATATATATATATATATATATATATATATATATATATATTGTTTTTAACAACAGCTGACATCAGCAGTTTCTTTATTTATTTTTATTTCATTTTATTTTTTTTCTCTTTTATTTTATTTATTTTTTATTGTATGAATGAATGTTAAAATTAGGCATGCGAATTACTTGAACAACAACAAACCCGAAAATCAGGCGATACATTTCGAAAGAAAATTAAAATAACACCAAATAAACCGCAAAACGTTTTCTATTTTTTTGTTGTTGGTTTATTTCAACATTTGTTTGGGGTCACGTTGAGCGACCAACTATAATAATAATAATGCATAATGCATTATAAGATATATACCAGACATCGCACGATATATAACACATTCGAGCAATGTGGCACATTTTGGCCAACACTTAAATTTAATGTTAATGAAGGCGCGAGCGCATTTCGAAATAGATTAAAGGTATATATATATATTCACATATACATATACATATATATGTGCATGTATATATAGCAAATAGTATTGACTGACAAATTACTCAAATCGGTTCTGACCACGTGCCACCGAGTGCAAACTACGTGCCTCACCTGCAATTCATTTGATTTGATTTACACCCACACACCCACAACCAATAACAGGGCCTTTCATAGAGCCCATAACTCCTAATTTGTTGATAACTGATAAGGCTTATCACTTCACTGCTATCAAGTGCAGGCGCATCCAGTTCAATTATTTCTGACAAGGTAGCCAAACACAACAAATATTCCAAGTTCGAATTCATTTCATACAATTCATTAACATGGCCGTAACATGCCTAGCGGCTGTTGGCTAAATCAGGTTAATAAGTTAAGCAGCTGCTTTGGCGTAATTATAGCTAACTTTTTACTTTTATAACATTTTAATTATTTCTGTGCTGTTAAAAAAGAAGAAGAAAACTGTTCAACTGATAAGAACACTAACTGCGGCATGAAAAAAGTGATTTATTTTTAAACCTAAACGAAAATACTAATCGATTTTTAGGTATTTACCATATTTAATTGCAAATGAAATATAATTACTATTTTTGTTAATTATTATAATTAGTTATAAACTGTTGAAAATTATGAATATTAGTCGAACTTTTATAGATTTTTTTTCCATAATTTTAAATTTGGATTTCTGTTTGTAAATTCTTACAAGATCAAATCAAATCCCAAAAATATCTTTAATAATTTCCACATCAATCAATTAACATTTGCTAAATATTTACAACGATTTTCGATATTCTACAATAAAAATAGTTTCGAGTGAAAAGTAAATGCTCATTTGACTTATCGATTGATTGATATATATATATATATATATATATATATATATATATATATATATATATATATATATATATAAATGTATATAATACCCATCAAGTGAATACGAATCCACAAATATGGAGAAAATTGTTAACTAATTGGCCCACGCCCACACTTATGAGAGATATGCGTGAATGCTTGATTGTGAATGTGAATGTGAATATGAATAAGCGCATAAATGACGAATAATCGTATATCGAGTTTGTTGTTGTCGTTGTTGATGGGTTTCTTCCCGCATATAACACTTATCGCCCAATTTATATATTCACATATGATATATACAATTGTAAGCATATATATGTGTATAAATATCATTTCCTGTCAGCTTGGTCATGAGTTCCCCTACCCTGATTACTGATTAGAAGAATCGTACGATATTTGCATTTGGTAGCTTATTACAGGCTTAGTAAAGCTAATGAAAAATTATCTTTGAGTTGTTTCATGGACATGCGATAAGCAGTTAGGCAATTAACAGTTGACCTGATGTTAAATTTGCACATGTTTATGTTAACTATGTCTGTATCGCTTAGAGATGCAGTTTTCATTAACATGCATGTTAAATAACTTAGCATTCATGTCAGTGCTAGCGACCAGCTTTAGCTGCTTGCTGTCTTATGCGCCCTTCTTTTCATATTGTTATCAATGACAAAAAACTGCTGATCGAGCTCAAGAGTCCAAGTTCATTGCATATGCGTAACGGTAGTTAAATGTTGCAAAAGTCAACCCAAAGGCCAAGCCAAAAATAAACATGCAAATAAATAACTATACAAGTATATATATATATATATATATATATATATATATATACAATATATACAAATATAAATGCAAATATTTAATTGGCATTTAGAAGGGTTACGATCTCTGCTGTGCTGGTTCACTTGAGAAAATTAACAACTGGTTTGCACTTTAACATAAGGAGTGCAACTCGCTGATTAGCCGTAGACGTTAACTGTTAATCGTTGCCGGTCATTGCGTTGCAGTTGCTGTAAACAAGTTTACTCCTGCTTTGGCCTTACTTGTAGACGATTGTAAAACAGCAAATGATTCACATAACAATCACGCCATAATAATAACACTCATCTGTTATACGAACACATACGTATATATATTTATTTATGTATATATATATATATATATATATAAGTGTTAAATGCAATTGATTGCATTGCGTCTCCTGATTTCAGCGTCGCTGTAAACAATGGAAACTAAACAAATCGATGGAAAATTCTTGTGAATTGGTTATAGAAACTGAAATAAACAGTTATTAAAGGAAATTGATACGTGTTTTTATACATTCATATAGAACTTGAAACGAGATTTGAAATTTAGTACTCGTTGGCCTAAGACTTTTCCGCTATATCCAGGGGCTTCTCTATCTAGTACAGATTGGAAGTGAAAAGATAAATCAAATCGATTTCTGTTTATAGATTTATAACTGTTTTGTACAACTGTGAATGGGTTTGAAGTTTGGTTTGCATCACGCCATATCGAGCGTTACGTTTCGCATACAAGTGTAAGATTATAGTAAGAAACAATAGACGAGGTGCCTGACTGATTACTTTGCACCCATTCAAAGCAATACCTAGGTGCAAGGAGTACGTATACACGTATAAATAAAATCTTATTCAGATAGGAAAAATCCATTAGCGTAGTTTCTACGCTACTAAACATATGTAAACACGCATTAGTCAGACGACTATTTCTCTTAGTTTGTGTGCACATCACTTAAATTTGATAATACGTCAGAGTTTATAGTATGTTTACATTTGTGACGTAACAAGTTAATGGTATGTGCTTTGTGCTATCAGTTAACAGCAGCAAAAGTACAAAAGCAAATAGAGAGAAATACATTGAGCGAGAGAGAGAGAGAGAGAGACGGGGAGAGAAAGCTCTAGGCATACAACTGGTGAAAGTGACGTAGCAGCTGGGAATTAGTGCACCACGCGGGTCACGCTTCTCGTCCATAGCTGAATTGTTATTAGAATCTTTCACTCTCCGATAAGACAGTCCAATTGGACAATGTCATTTACCCGCACTTACCCGCAATCGTGAATCGATCCATGTAGTTGATGAGATTAACAAAGCATAGCACCGTTACGGCGAACCATTGTTTACGGGAAATGCTCGGTATAGATCGCGGTTGAGGTACAATATTAGCTCCGCGTAGATGCTGGCGTTCCATAGAATCCGAATCGGACGAAACAAGCTGTTGTGACGAGTATGTCGGAGGCAACCCGCTCTGAACTAGTCCGGGAACGTCATCGTTGCTTTCGCTGCTGCTGCTACTGTTGCTCATCGCCGGATTGTCCATGGCAGCTACGGCAGATGGTAGCGGTTGATAGGCTTGTTGGTTTTTCAGCGACATTCACGTGCCTTGCACTCCTGCACACACACTCAGCCACACACACCCACGTACGTTTAACGAAATTTTCTTAGTAAGTACACGGCACAAGCAGCAACAAAAATTTGTATTTTTGCAATCTCTTTCTCTCTCTTTGTCTTGATTTCGCGCGCACATACACTCGCGCGTCAACGATGCCGCAAACACACGCGATGCACGAATTTGGATGGGAGGCAAAATAAGAAAATATGTGTTGGTGGCAAATTTCTATTCGCCGCTCTCTCGCTTTAAATACTTTGGCTACGTTTCAACTCTTTAACAAAAATAAGTTGTTCTTTTCAACTTGGGCACTTAATCAACCTATATATTTATAACTTTTAAACATTGGCTAATTGAATGCAGCGTTGCTTTTGTATGCTTTTTGTGTGCATTTGCGGTGCTTCTTATTATTATTTATAATTATTATTTTTATTGATCACCCGCTGCACATCCTCACACGTTCAACAATCTTAAACAACTATCGAGCCGATGACATTTCATTAAACATCGACTCACGAACTGTTATTAACATACATTGCCTGCGTATAATTACATGTTCTGTTATTTAACATATATCGAACTCAAATTCAAGTCCAGGTGGCAACGCTTTGTTTTGTAATCGGCGGTATTTTTGAATTGTTGTCTTCTGAAGAGTATCGTGTTATTTATTTAAACTATAAAGTGAGTGGTTATTATAAAATGATATTTAGTATATTTAATCAATATCCATTTCATCTATGCGACCACGCACACGATTCTTGCGCTTGTGCTTTTTGGTAGGTGGTGGCAAAAAACTCTCAAGAAACTCGATGGTGGTCAAAATGGTCTCTGAACTTACATTGCCAATGTAGTTCTTATCAAAGTAGACAACGGGCACTGGCGGTTCCGTTGCTACCAGCTTTTCGCAGTTGCAGCTTTCCTTCTGCTTTTGCGCCTCCAATTCCACTTCTGTTTCATTTGATTTATCTAAAAATTTTGAGTAAATAATTGGGTCGAGTTAGCTAAATATAGACCTACCAAAGATGGGCCGGAAACACTCCTTGACCTGTATCCACTTGGTGCAGAATTGCTTTATGAAACTATCATTCTGATTAAAGAAACTCTTAGCGGCGTTATCCACGCGCGTCTTCATGAATCCCGGCACATAAGGCCATTTCCCTTTAGCGGCATAGAAGCAAATTATATCTGAAAGAGATAGAGATATAGAAAGGAGAAGCAGCAGTAGATGAGCAGCTTGTTCACTCCAGAAAGTCTTCACTGTACTCACAGGGCACATGAAAGAGATGGAGAAAAGTGCGCTGATGCTCCAGGCTGGAGATCAGATGTATGCCACCTGGATGTCTGCCCTTCAGGTTGGCTGCACGCGGCTGCATTCGTTTGAAGGGTATCCCCTCCACGCGCACATTATTCAAATAGGCTTCGCTAATGGTCAGCAGGAAACTCAGCAGGAATAGTGGCAAAATCCACAAAACTATTTTCCGTGCCAATTTCATGCTGAACTTGTCAACTCGCACTCGCAACGGCAACTAATGACAGCAAGTGTCGTTGCAGGACTCACAGGACTCCCAGGACTCCCAGGACTTCCAGAACTCTCGCTTTATTGATTATAATTGTTGACACAAATCGCTGAACCGTTGCATGTGCAACACGCTTTGACAGTGCACTGAACTTTGAACCAAATACTTGAATGGCTTCTATGATAAATAATTACCCTGCCTGGAGTCCAGTCGCGTCTGGCCAGGTCCAATATTATAATATGATCGGTTAAATGAAATCCAATCGTAGACGCCATCAATCGTCGCCGGCTCGCATAAAGTTCAGACAGTTGAGTCAATAAATAAACTAAATTTTTTATTTAATCACGATTCACGCGCATAAATAACAATCGCAATTTCTTTATACTCTACTCAAATGTCAGTTTAGAGCTAACTCTTATTGAAATGTTTGATGTTGTTTGAAAAATTGTGAGACTGGAAAGACTGAGACTGGTCTTTCAATGTCCATTCATCTCTTTCTCTATCAGTCTGTCCTTCATTTGTAGCTTTGTCTGTCCACTCACCTTTTTAGCCGTCTTTCAGCTCAGCAGCTCTTCCATTTGTTTATCAGTTTGCCTGTCTATCTCAGCATCCTTCCGTCTGTTCTTCCGTCCACTCATCCATTCTTCCACTGGTCGATCCTTCCACTTCATCGATTCTTTCGTTGGGTCTTCCATCGGTCCGTTTGCTTGTCCGTTCATCTATCCTTCCTGGCTGTTTATCCGTCAGTCTATCCGACTGTTTGTACTTTCACTCCTTTATCCATTTGTCTGCCTCTTCATCAGTTTCTCCCCCCGTCTGCTTACCTCTTCGCCTACAATTTCGCTTTTATTTAAACAGAATTAGTTAATTAAGCAGTAGGCAGAGCAAACTGTATTCAATTAATCTGAGCTTTAGCAGACTTTGGTATGACTCAGAGTATTTCCGCTTCGACTTGCCTTGAATAGTTGCTCTCGAGCTGGTTCCTCTATATTTGTATTAATGGGCGGCAGGTGTCAGGTGACGTATACGCAATGTGAGACTCGTTTTTGCTTTAGTTTATTGTTTATTATATTATTTTTATTTATTTTTTATTGACATTTAGCGCCTGAATGGGTCTATTCCAGTGGCACGCCTCCTCTTTGTTGTAGCGCACTGCGATTTGCTGGAGGCTGGCAAGCAAGCCTGTGGGGTTCGCAATGATTCAATTAATGCAATCAATTCATCAATTCAATCATCCGGCTTCGGTTGAAAGAAAGCCTCAGACGCAGCTTGAGATCGGATAGCTGGTCGCGAATATGCTAATGAATGTTAATCAAGCACAAGTCAATAATTATATGGCGTTTGAATAAAGGAGAACAACAACAGCAACGAAAGTGGCAAAAAAATATGAAATAAATGAACAGATCCAAATTCATACATATGTATCTAGATATCGAGCGTATATCTCAGAAACCAATGCAATTGTAGCCGATAAATTTCCATAAAAGCCCCAAACGTGAGCACGTGTCAGGGGCAGCACTATATATAGACCGGCAGTGCGCTCTTATCAGTGTGACACACTTTCAAGTCAAACACTTGAATATTACAAATACTTCAATGAAATTCCCATTGAATTAGACAGCCAGCCACAAAAGCAGCGTGTGTAATTAACTAGGAATTCCTAGTGTTAGAAGCAAAGCCCTAACAGGGCTCGCTCTTCGTTTAAAGTCAAAGAAGAGTTATTCTAGTTTTCAGCCGATCAATCAGTCAATGCATTCGTCAGTCAGTTAGACAGTTAATCAACCAGACAGTAAGTCAATCAAATAAGCACTCAGACAGTCCATCAATCAATCAAACAGACAAACCCTCCATCAATCAATCAGTTCCGCCATCAATACGCTAGCCAATCAGTAAATCAATTCATCACTCAGTCATTCAGTCAGTTAAATCAGCTATTCATTCATGAAGCTGATCAATCAATTAGTCACAAATTCCATGAAATCCATTTAATTAATCAAAATATTCATAGGAATATTGGACTGCTCTATGGTATATCTAAAAACACAATTGTTGGCATAATTTTATATTCTATTAAATTAAATAAATTAAAATTTGTTTTGTTTGGTTTTACTGTTGTGTTAGTAACGCTTTGGCTCGCTTAGTATATCATTCCAGAACCTGGCGCTAGTTGAGCGGAAATTTTGCGAAACGTTCACCTCGAATTGTTTCGGATCGTTGGGCGCATTCTCGAACACGTGATGATCGCAAATGCCTTCGGGTCGTGACTCGAGAATGCTTTCCGTGCAGCGAGTCAGAGTTTCCGCATTTCTAGGCTTGCTGTTAATGAAAGCGATTCATTATAGAGTTGGGGTGCCATATAGATAACGCTTAGACCTAGACCTACCCGAACTTGGCGAAGTGCACAAAGTAGCCCACGAGGGATTCGACAACGCGCGCCTCCGTCGAGTTGCGCTCAAAGTCGGGAAAGAGCATCGGACTGCGGAAGAGATAGATCAGATCGTCGCAATGCACGACGCCGTATTTTTGGCCGACATTGGCGCTGGTATAGACGGAGGCATAGCTGAAGGGTCCCTGGTAGTTGAAACTATACAGGTACAGTGGCTGCTGGCTAGCGTGAACCGTGCTCAGATGCTGCCAGATGGCATTGTACAGTGGCTGCTTGAAGCCTCTGTCCGAGATGAGCTGTCGACGCAAGAGAAAGAAAATTAAGTCTCCCGGTCGAGTTTGATTTCGATTTCCCTTCGTTCGCTTACATCGAGGAAGCCCTGCACCGTCCGCTCGTTCAGTTCGTGGATGTTCTGAAAGTACTTTTCGATAACCAGTTGCATAGTCTGCGCCAGCTGCTCCGCGCTGAACTCCTTGGGCAGCTCGAGCAGCTCCTGGAGCAGCTCATCGAAACGTGCATTGAAGTCCTGTCGCAGCGTCACGTTCTCCATTATATTGACCACCCGGACGGCGCCCTCCTGGGGCACGGTGCTCAGTAGCCAGGGCACCTGCTGGTAGCTGCCCTCGCTCAACAGCTGCTTAGGATGGACGGAGAGGAAGGCGTCCGCGGAGCTGGACTCTACCACCGGCCGATAGTTGGACATGTGATCGACATCCCAGAATTTCAGGCCATCTCCGGCATTGATCAGAGTTTGCACATCCACGGCTCGCAGAGCGCGCGCCAGCTTGGACGTGCTCAGATTCTGGGCGTTCTCCACTTGGCACAACTCGGCGGTGCGACGTGCCTGCTGCAGTGGCTCCTGCTCTATGGCAAAGGGCACATTGGCCGTGCCGCTCATGCTGATCGCCTGCTGGAAGAGGCCCGCCGATCTACTGCTGAGCATGTGCAGGTGCGTGGCCACGCCTCCTGCGCTCTGGCCAAAGATGGTCACACGGCGCGCATCGCCGCCAAAGAACTTGATGTGCCGCTGCACCCAGCGCAGCGCTAGCTGCTGATCCTTGAGCCCAAAATTCCCAGGCACAGCAGAGTCCTGCGTGGACAGAAAACCTGAAGGAAACCGAAGTTTGGATGAAGTTTGAATTTATTCTTAGACTCTATAATCTTTGGCTCACCCAAGGCGCCCAGGCGATAGGCCATGCTCACTAGGATCACCTCGCCCGTATCCATGAAGTACTCGGGTCCTGTCAGTTGCGGTCCAGCAGAGCCGCTAAAGAACCCACCGCCATGTATGTAGACCATCACAGGCAACGGCTGCCTGGAACGACGCTGTGACAGTTCGTTAGGCGATTGCCGGACTGAGGAAGGTGCAAGTGAATCCCGACTTACCTCTGGCCTATACACATTCAGGTATAGGCAATCCTCCTCGCCGTAGACCAGCGGCGTGGCCAAGAGATAGTTCTTCTGTATGCAGTCCGGCTTAGCTACGCTTGCATTGTAAATGCCACGCAGCTTGGGCATTACTTTGGGATTCTGAGAGCGGAAAGTTAATGGAAGTGGAAGGTGGCTTAAAACGGTGCTTTAGGTAGATTAAGAAAATATTGAAAGCTTGGACAGTCTAATGGATCTTAAGGCTTAACGCTTAACAAGTCGGAGGGGCTTAAGGTGATTGAAAATATTTAAGGAGTTCGAGAAATGGCAGAATTAGTATACCCAAGAAGAGCCCCATTTTTTTATGAGTTTAAAGCGTACTAGGACATAAACTGTTTGAGAAAGTTAGGCAAGTCAAGGAATGCTCAGAATCTCAGAATTTACAATTATGGAGCTTAAGATGTATACACAAATGAACGCAGAAACAATTTAAGGCGCTGCTCGATATAAACAGTTCTTGGAGCTCTACCTCTACCTTTAAGAGATCCATAAGATGGACTTACAGAGCTGCAGAGCTCTTAGATCTCTTAGAATTCATAGAACTTCAGAAATTTAAAGAGCTGCGAGCTCAAAACACGCAAGAAGTTCAATGATTAGATAAACTCTGAGTTTCAGCTAAGAGTTTAAAATGTTTAAGCAGGCTAAACAGCTATAGGAACCTAAGTTGCGTATAGAGACAAAGCATTTTAAAGAGTTTAATGACTAAAACTAGGAAACTTGAAGAGCTTTAACTAGCTGAAGGATTCTAAGCAGCTTTTAAAGTTAAACGACTAAAAAATTTGGGAAAATCTAGCAAAGAGTTCAAGGAGTTTAAGTTAGAGAAATTAAAAGGACATCAGCACTTAGTTTGATCAAGGATTTACTCACGCTGAAGCGCAGTTTGCCGACTGGCGGCAGGGCGTAGGGAATACCAAGAAATGCCTCGAAGCGCTTGATCTGGTAGCCCGGCATGTGGACGCCCTTCAGGCAGCCCAAGCTGCCGCCGCACACAATCAAGGCCTTCTGGGCGACATCAATTGATGGCGTCGATTGGCCAAAGCCAAGCAGCAGCAGCATCGACATCAAAGGTAAAGTAAATCCCGCATGAATCATGTTTGATCCGAGATGGTTAGTTATCGTTTGTCTGCGAAAGAAATCGAGACACATTAATTAATTTTATGCATAGCTCATTTAAATGATGTAGCCATTTGTTTATGGCCCAAAAAAAAAAAAAAAAAAAAAACATACAAATCAAATAAATAAATAAGAGCTTCTTTTTTACCGATGATGTCAACGACTCGAAATTGATATTCCCACGAATCGAAGGCTCTGGCCACTTACCAGATTGCGCGCTCAGCTCAATATGAGATCGACCCTAGATGTAGTTCGATTCGGATCGTAACTAAGTGAAGCGTCTAAGCACGAGCTTCTAACACGGCAGCGTACGAAATTTATCTGGCGGCGCTGTAAGCTAAAGCATTCAGTTTTATGCAAGAAAAATAAAAATGAATATATATGTATATGAATAAATAAGAAAAACTTTGCGTTCTCTCTGCGTGTGTGTATGTGTGTTTGTCACGCTTTTAGCAACGGTGGCTCGCATGAAATATGTGAATCCAAAGTTGTTTTTGCCGTTGCTGTGCTTTGATATTCCATTGAAATTTATTCAACGGGCGCACAGCACACGGGGCGTATGCTTAATCAAGTCAACCCATACCTGCTCCGAGCACCGTTCAGCCTAGCAGCCTCTGTCTCCAACTGCAACCACAGCGCGAGAGGTCGCGAGCACGACTATGATCGACTCGGCGTTTTACTTTCACTTTTATCCTGTTGCGAGTCTCCACTGTCTGTTGCTGTCTCCTTCTCTCTCTCTCTCGCTTCATTCTCTTTGATTTGGGTTATTCTGATAAGACCTCGTTGCTCTGTGGCTCTTCACTTCTTTACATGATTGTGGCGAAAAGTTGTTTCCTTCCCTTTTGTAACAGACAAAAATGTACAAAAATCTCTTCACTTACATATGTTACATATGCATGATACACCCATGTCCACGCTAATATGTACAAATATATCGAATTTCTCTGTTGTGCACAAATTTTCAATGTTGCTCTCAAACTTTTTTATTATTATTGTGATAATTGTATTATTCATAATTATAAATCACATGCGTGATAAGTCAACCAGAAAGAAGAATAGACCTGTGATAGGGTACGCTATGCTATAGCGGGCATACAAAGTATACACTCTTATATGCCATTTCTAACTTTATTTGTTTATTATTCATAAAGTCAGCTCGGCGCCGCTCCTCAAATTTACTTTTGATAACACATAATTATTGAAACTGTAATTGCATTATAATTTTCGAGATAAGTTCACGACATTTGAATGGGTTCAATTCAATTTCAATATAAATCTTGATCGTGAATTTCGCACAAGTAGCTCTATTTGCATGCACAGCACTGTCCGCATGCGTGGATCATACTTTCCATTGTGGCCGGGCACGGATATATAGTTAGTTGTATTGTTGCGTCCTATAGTTGGACAATATGTAAATTCATTTGACCTTCGTCTGCACTGAGAATGAGTTCGAGTGCAAAATGGGTCAACGCAGCTGCAGCCTCAGTCTCAGCCTCAGCCTCAGCTTCAGCCTCAGCCTCAGCTTCAGCTTCAGCTTAAGATTCAGATACAGTTTCTGCTTCTGCCTCAGAGACAGTTTCAGAGACAAATTCCTTAAGATATTCGTATGGAGCCGGCGTCCCATTATCATTATATATATGCACATACATACAACTATTCATTGACGTGAATATATTCATTATCTCTTGATACCATGTAAAGCAATGAATACCCTGAACACTAAGAACAAAGGTACATTTAATAGATCTGTATTCATCTGATTTGTAGATGCATTTATTGTAAGCGGCTAACTTGGGTATATTAGAGAAGAAGAAATATAAGAGCTACTTGGTTATTCTCAGTGACTCAATGTCAAGTCGTGTTTAGAGGTTTACTAACTTCTTTGAATTGTTTAATGCCATAGAGTGCCAATAGAAGCAATACATTTTTAGTTTTAGCCATGACTATTTTACAAGTAGAGCTTCTTCCATATAGCCAATGTACGCATATCCACGCGTTTCTCAACTGTCTCTTGATAGGCCCCATTCGATTGCCCTAGGCGGAGATAGTTACACATTTCATCAGCGGTAAAGTCCTCGGATTTGCAGGACTGCAAATGAAGATCATCAGGGAGAGTGCTGAAATTATATAAGCAGATAAATATAGATATGGAAATGGATAGCGGAATAGAGAATAATGGATAGCGGATAAGGGAAAATTGATAATGTATATCTATGATAATGGATAAGATTTAAATATAGATTGAAATACTTCAACGAAAATGTTAACAATTCGAGGTCAACCTACCCATTCTTGGCAAACTCCACCAACAAGGAATTCAAGCGCTTGGTCGCCACATCATCTGCGGAACCCTTTGGAAAATCTGGAAAGAATATGGGCATTCGTATTGTGTGTATGGCATCATCCAAGTGAGATGCGCCCAGCTGCTCATTAACTACTCCGCCCGTAACCAATGCGCCGTAAGATATTTTGCTGGTAAACTCAAAGTTGTAGATGGAAACCGGCTGCTGGGCATATTCCGCGTAGCTGGAGGCTGACACAAAGAGCGGATAAGTGAACAAGAAGTCACCTAGAATACCGCATAGGTCCACCAGTGTATTCTCATTCAGTTGCATTTCCTTCACGCCATACATTTCCAGGATATCCTGCACAGTTTCCTTGGTGAAGCCCTTGGGTAGGTACATCATCAAGCCGAAGAGCTCCAAGAAGTTCTCGTTGAACTCCTTCAGGAGCTGCGGATTCATATAGATGTGCATGATAAACAAGGCTCCCTCGCCAATGCGTGAGGTGCTGCTCAGCAGCCAGGGCACCTGGTTGATGCGCCCGGCCATATGAGCCGCAATGGGATGCTCGGTTATGAAGGGCTCAGGTGCATCTGGCTGTTCCACAACTGCAGCATAATTAATTATGGGTACGCTATCCCAACGCTTAAAGACATTGCCAGCTTCCAGCAAATCGTTAGCATCCGATGCACGCAGAGCTGCAGCCAATGCCTGGGTGTCAAGGGACTTGGCATCAGGCACTCCCACACGTTCCGCCAGTTGCTGAGCCCGCTCAAGTGGGTTGGGTACCATTGTAGTAGCCAGCAATGCAGTTCCGCTCAAGGACATAGCGCGTTGGAAGAGTCCTGTGGGATGGGGGAGTCAGATGAAGGTACAAGTTCCTGCGAGATTCACTCACCATTTGAGCTGGAGCTCAGCATGTGCAGGTGCGTGGATATTCCACCCGCGCTGTGGCCAAAGATGGTCACCAGATTCGGATCGCCGCCAAAGGCCGAAATATGTCGCTGCACCCACTGCAGAGCCAAGCGTTGATCCTTCAATGCGAAATTCCCTGTCATATGAGCATCTCCTGTGCTCAGGAAACCTGAGGAAAACCATATTTCCATTACATTGTTATCACCTCCTTTTCGATTTCGTCAATTACCAAATGGACCCAGTCGATAGGCGACTGTAACTAGAACAACCTGCTGTGTGTCCATGAGATACTCCGGTCCGCTAGCCAAGGGACAAGCGGAGCCACAGAGATAGCCACCCGAGTGGATGTAGACCATAACAGGTAAAGGACCTGCTTTGCCTTGCTGCAAGCACCCAAATAGAAATTGTTTGAAAAAGAAGAACATGAATTCCACTTACAGGCCGATAGACATTCAAGTAGAGGCAATCCTCTTCTCCAGAGATGGGCCAACCAGGAACGAAATAACACTTTTGCATGCAATGACTGCGTGGCGCGCTGGCATCCAGGACACCGGTCCAGGCACCCGCTGCTACAGGATTCTGTAAGGATAACCAACTTTATCCTGAGCTCTTGCACCCTGGATTATTTCACCTGAAAGCGTAGCTCTCCTATTGGCGGCTTGGCGAATGGTATTCCCATAAAAGCTTCGAACTGCTCCTGTCTGGAGTCCGGCATTAAGGTGCCATGCAGGCAGCCCAAATCCTCGAGACACACATCCAAATCCGCTTGAGCTACGTAGCCAATAGTCAAAAGTAATATCAAATAGATAATAGTCTTAGCCATCTTGAGTCACTTTATAATGAAGACATTAAATGTTCTAATCGCTGCTGGCTTTTATATAGTTTTTCGATTCGGACTATTTGCATGTTCAAATGTCCCAAGGGGCGTGTACAAAAACAGTTTAGCAATAAAACAAAATTATATTCATTTTCAAATCAAATTGTATATTTGTTAAATCGTATCCAATTAGCTTTGCAGCTGATTTTCATTCGCACAGAATACAAAAACGAATTATTTACATTTCTTTATTTAGTTATTTTAGGACTATTTGCGTACATATTTAGTTTTATTTTTTTATTTTTCTTATATGTATTTATTTAAAATGTACTATACTGATTGTTATTTAATAATTTTAAATATAAATTATTTTAATTAAAAAAGTTTTTATTAATATTATAATCAAACATTTTATTACTAAAACTTCAATTTTTTTTGTTTATTAATTTATAGTTATTTTTATTTAGATAATAATTCATATTATAGTTACACAAACAAAAAGTTTAACAAAAATAATTTTGTTTAAATTTATTATATATATAAATAATATTTATAAATATTTATTTTTATTAATTATAAGAAGTATCTCTCTAGAAATATATTTAAATTATGTTAGTTTTAATATATAAATATGAACTTATAAAAAATAAGTAAATTTCTTGCAGTTATGCCAACTGTAACAAGCTTTTAGCAAAACTAACATAAACCTATTATCAAATAAATCAAACGCGATTTTCCATTTGAACAACAAACCTGAACTTACATTTCTATAAATGCAAATTTATTATATAATATATATTTTGTAATAATAACAAGCTATTAAATAAGTTTATTCACTGTTTATCGTTGATTTATTGTTAACTTTTAAAAAATTGCCTATTTCCTATTTTATTCATTCAGCGTAATTGTCTGTCTACAACTCAGGGTACAGAAGTCTATATAGACCAGTTGTATAAAGCAGCCTCTCCTCCCGCAGCTTTTATATAGCTGTCCAGAGGCTGTACTGGCTTGCCCAGCGGTCTACTTCGCGATTCTCACAAGTTAAAGTAAGGCTTAGAGGCTCTCTCGCTCGATTTTGCTGCTTATTATTTATTAATATTTGTAGAGTGACAATAGAAGTTTGATTTGGTCATAACTATTATAATAGTGATACATTATTCATATGTTTTAATATTTTCTCTATAAGTAGAGCTTCTTCCATATATCCAATGCGCGCTTATCCACGCGTTTTTCAATTGCCTCATGATAGGCCCCATTCAATTTGCCCATGACAAAATAGTTGCATATCTCATCATCCTTAAAGTCTTCAGATTTACAGGGCTTCAAATGGGTGTCATCAGGCAGAACGCTGAAATATATATAAACATATATAATATATATATACATTATATAGATAGATGTTGAAGAAAATATTAAGAACTTCCTCTCAACCTACCCATTCTTGGCAAACTCCACTAAAACGGACGTCATGCGCTTGGCCACCTTATCATTTTCCGAATCCTTTGGAAAATCGGGAAACAGTGTCGACATTCTCATAGTGTGTAGCCCGTCATCCATGTGAGATGCGCCCAGCTCCTCCATGACAAGTCCACCCGCAAATACGGAGGCATACGTAATATTGCTGGTGAATTCAAAGCTATAAATGGAAACTGGCTCCTTGGCATATTCCGCATAGCTGGCGACGGACACATAGACCGGGTAATTGAACATAAAGTCACCCAGAATACCGGCTATATCGACCAATGTGTTCGCATTCAGTTGCATTTCCTTCACTCCATACATTTCCAGGATGTCCTGAACGGTGTCCTTGGTGTAGCCCTTGGGCAGATACAGCATCAGCCCGAACAGCTCCAAGAAATTTTCATTGAACTCCTTCAGGAGCTGCGGAGTCGTATAGGTGTGCATGAGGAAGAATGCGCCTTCGCCAACGCGTGAGGTGCTGCTTAGCAGCCAGGGCACCTGGTTGATGCGTCCGGCCATATGAGCCGCAATGGGATTTTCGGTTATGAAGGGCTCGGGTGCATCTGGCTGCTCCACAACCACACCGTAGTTAATTGGAGGCATGCTATCCCATACCTTAAAGACGTTGCCGGATTCCAGTAAATCGTTGGCATCCGATGCACGTAGAGCTGCGGCCAACGCCTGGGTGTCAAGGGTTTTGACGTCAGCTACGCCCAGATGTTCCGCCAGCTGCTGGGCCTGTTCAAGTGGATTGTCTGGCAGTGTAGCCACTAGCATAGCCGTACCGCTCAAGGACATAGCGCGGTGGAAGAGTCCTGTGGGATGGGAAAGTCAGATGAAGGTACAATGCCTGCGAGACTTACTCACCATTTGAGCTGGGGCTCAGCATGTGCAGGTGCGTGGATATTCCACCCGCGCTGTGGCCAAAGATGGTCACCAGATTCGGATCGCCGCCAAAGGCCGAAATGTGTCGCTGCACCCACTGCAGAGCCAAGCGTTGATCCTTCATTCCGAAATTTCCTGTCATATGGGCATCTCCAGTGCTCAGGAAACCTGAGGAAAAGAATATTTTCATTACATTGTTATCAACTCCTATTAAATTTCATCAGTTACCAAATGGACCCAGTCGGTAGGCGACTGTAACTAGAACAACCTGCTGTGTGTCCATGAGATACTCTGGCCCGACGGCCAGAGGACACGCCGACCCACAGAAAAATCCACCAGAGTGAAAGTACACCATAACAGGCAAAGGACCTGCTTTGCCTTGCTGCAAGCACCCAAATATAATAAGCTCTATAATAACTGATTCAACTTACAGGCCGATAGACATTCAGATAGAGACAATCTTCCTCTCCAGAGATGGGCCAACCAGATAGGAAATAACACTTTTGCAGGCAATGACTGCGCGGTGCGCTGGCATCCAGGACACCGGTCCAGGCACCCGCTGCTACAGGATTCTGTAAGGATAACCAACTTTACCCTGAGCTCTTGCACCCTTGATTATTTCACCTTAAAGCGTAGCTCTCCTATTGGTGGCTTGGCGAATGGTATTCCCATAAAAGCTTCGAATTGCTCCTGTCTGGAGTCCGGCATTAAGGTGCCATGCAGGCAGCCCAAATCCTCGAGGCACACATCCAAATCCGCTTGAACTACGTAGCCAATAGTTGAGAGTAATACTAAACAGAGAGCGCCACATGGATTAGTTTTAGCCATCTCGAATAACTGATAATGAAGACATCAAAATATTCCAATAGTCACTTGCTTTTATATACGTTTTCGATTCGCGCTTTGCATGTTCAGGTGCCCCAAGGGGCGTTACCCAAAGCGCACTAACAATTTATCAGAAATGCAATATTTAACTCGAATTTTATATATGATGATATATGATTTATGTTATATTATATTATTAGTATATTATGTATTATATATATTTATTGAGTTTAGCAAAGCAAACTCAAGCCCATTGTCAAGAGATTTTTTAGTTGAATATAATTTTCAGCTAAATAATATATTTAGAATAATTCAATATTTCTGGCTTATAGTCCATTTGATATTAATTTTCTAAAAATATATATAATAAAAATATAATAATATATATAATAAAAAACATTGTTATTTTTTTTTTCAATCAAAAACTTTACTGTATTTTATAAAGTGTTTTTAACTTAACAGTAAAAATACGCTGCCAACGAAGCAGTCATTAAGTTGTAGACTTAAAATTTAGATATTTGTGTTTTACAGCTAAACGCGCATTCATACAAAGTAAACTTATCAGATAAGATATACAAATAGATCTATGTGAAGTATGTAACAAAATAACTTGAGTGAGTGAGCGTGCATTGACTTTGGTTGCTTTTGGTTACAAATATTAACAAAAGTTAGTTGCTAAGAGTTAGGAGTTAAATGGGAGTCAGTTCGCCTCGCTGCTCGGCAGTTAAGTCCGGATGCCAGAGGTCCAGGATCAGGACCAAACGTAGCTGTGTGCCATTGTGCCAGACCTCGTGCTCGAAGCTGTCATCAAAGATGAATAAATCGCCCTCATGCCAGGTGCTATCCGAGGAGAAAGAGAAAGAACATTAGTATCTCAATCATGGCAGATAGATACTCTGTAAACCGCATAGTAGTATGATAACCATTTAGACATGATTAAAGAGTATATCAATGTCAATCTCACCGCTCCTGCTCGGCCACCCGAAGACTGGTTAAGTGTGGCTCGGGCGCCACCAGCGTGAGATGCGCACGCAGTCGGCAATTGGTGGGTCCGCAGTGGGGCCAGACATGAGTCTGAGCCTGCATAGCGCTGAACTTGATCTGGCCACGACGACAGCCGCTGGCAGCTGGCAGTTTCTCGAGCAGCGCACACGTGATGGGCGCTCTCTGGCAGTTGCGGTGCAGCCGCTGCCCGCGGGCAAACAGCTCGTATTGCCTCCAGTTGCCCGTATCGCGCAGCTGCTCTGCCTCCAGCTGAAAATGGCCTTCGACATTGAGCAACGCCAGCGCCTCTTTGCGTATGGAACGCCAGTTCTGCTGCAGCTGCTTCAGCTCCTTGGCCTGATCCATGTCTGCAATTTGCCAAAAGGGTTTAGCACGTAGTCCCGGCACATTGTAGAGCGAACGCTGATAGACGCTGGCAAAGTATCCCCTCTTCACACCACGCTCATATAGCTGCAAGGCCTCACCCTGTTTGCCAAGACGCTGCAGCGTCTCGCCCAGCGCTAGGTAGAAGTAGGGCTCCTGAGTGCCCGCCGCCTGCGAATCTATGGCTCGTTGTAAATAGGGCAATGCCTGGGCATAGTCGCCGTCGAGCTGTTTGAGCGTCAGGCCAAAGTGCAGTTGCGCCAAGGGATCCCGTGGCCAGCGCTTCAGCGTGTCTCGCGAGATCTGCTGCAGCTTAAGCAAACTGTAAAGATGTTTTTTTTATAAAAACTCTGCAGGCAACTTGTAAAGCTCGTCACACACCCACTTATTGGACATTAGATAGGTAAGCGATAGCTGATTGCGCAGCTGCACCTCATCCGGATAACGTTCGATGAGCAGCTCGTGTATAGCAACCGCCGGTTGTGTTTGACCTGGGAACAGTTAACTTGTAGAGAATCGAAATTTGAAAGTGACACTGTAACAGTTACTCACCCAGAAACCTCATATGCTCAATGCAACGTTCGCCAGCTGTACGATAGTCGATATTTGTTATCGATTCATCGAAGGCCAAATATCGCTTGTAGGACTCAATAGCATCCATAAGAAGCTGATTGCTGCGGCGCAGCTCGGCGATCCGTTCCAGCGCCTGCGCCCGCCGTAGATGAGCCAACGGCTTGTGTGCGTATGTGTGTGTGAGCGTGTTAAAGGCGCGCAGAGCATTCGCATGGTTCTGGGTGTTAGGCGTTGGTTATTTATATTTTTTTTGGTTAAAAAACACATGCAAAGAGAGCGAAGATTAGCAAACAAAGGAATAAAAGCTTCTCAAGTAACAACAAACGTAAACGAATAGACTAGCAAATACACAGTCAAAGGGTAATATTGGGTTAGTTAAGAGCTGTCAGCATACGTATATAACTATTATTAATTAGTAATTATTAATGTGCAATTGTAAATAGTCAATTGTAAAAAACTCCTTCATTGAGAATTTAACTTATTAGATTTAAAAAAATAAATATTTATAAATAAGTATTTATTTCTGTTCAAAATTTCTTTTATTTTTTAGTTAAAACCATAATTGCTCTAGGGCTAGCTGACAGCAGCTGTAAGCCTTAGGTGGGTGTTTCTAACACCTACAGCAGAACTGAAATTTCAGCCCAATAGCAAAAATGTTTTTTCTTTTCCTAAACAAAAACCTATATAATACCCAAAATATTGGTTGTCTATTTGATTTCTCTTTAACTCCGCTCTTAAATTTTTTTCTCATTTTCTAACAATAAAAAAAAAAGAATAATAAAAATAATAATAATAAAAAAATAAACAGTTAAATAAACTTAAAAAATAAACACGTTAACTTAAGAAGCGAACATTAATTAAAGCTATGAAAGGACATTTGTTTAAGGTGTTTTTTTTTTTAATAATTGTTGAGCTAATTTAAGAAAAAGTTTTGGAAATATTAACGTTGCTGCCAAGGAAACTTAGATGTCGCACTTACGTCATTGATCATTTCGGCTTGAGCTCGGCGCAGCTCTTGCTCGAAAAGTTCGTCCTCAACAGACTGGGCACCAGTTGGTTGCTTGGGTTTAATTTCTGATAAGAAAAACATTTGTAAATTTGATTGAAATGCACAAAAGAGAAAGAGAGTCTTAAGATTAAAGACACCACTGAACGGTTAATTTGTGTGTTGGGCTCCACCTTAGACGTAAGATTAGCAATTCGATTATTGACTATGACTTACTATGATTAGATTAACGTGTGCCATGAACGAATTAACTTTACAGATTATAGAGATTTATAATACGTCTATATGTCAGATATATATATATATATATATATAAATACATATATATATACATATATGTAAAATTTATCAATGCGTGGGATGGACTGGTTGTAGCTTTGCTTTGTAGACTGATTCGATTTGTTTTTTTTTTTTTTTTTTTTTTTTTTTTGTTGGTGTAAATTGTACATTTAGTAATTACGTGTCCAGGACGGATCGTCGGAATCAGGATCGCTTTCGTATTCCTTGGCTGGCAATCGGCCATATTTGGCCTCCAAGCGGCTCATTAGGTCAGCATCATCCACGTCGGAGATTTCATCCTCCTCCTCGTCGCTGATCAATTCATCATCATCTTCGCTGTCGTCATGTTCGTAATCCTCAATGTCTCCATCTTCGTATTCCACATAAATATCTGAGGCAGCTGTTCCCTCGTTTTCCGCTTCTGGTTCTGTTTCCGGCTCTCGCTCTGCTTCCACTTCAGGCTCCGGCTCCTGCTCTTTCTCTAATTCCTTCTCGCTTGGCTGCGACTCTGTTTTGGGCCGGAACATGGCACTCAGCTGCTCGAAAGTCTCCGGTACATAGCTGGCTGTTAGGGCAACATTATCATCGCTCTCCTCTATATCGCTGATCTCCACCTCGATTTCCTCCTCGATTTCGATTTCCTCCTCCGAATATGCCTCTTTAGTGGAAATAGGGCAAGGATTAAAATAAGAAACAACCCAAAAAAAATATGGCCTATTCGAATAAAGTTCTAAATAGCTTCAAGTGGAATCTGGCTTGAAATTATTTGGAAACAACTTCGGCCAGACCGAAGTTTGGATATAAATATTGTATGTTATGTCAACCATCATCTAACGGCGGCAGCTCCTCCGTATCATCATCGGGTATATGATCCTCGGCTGTGGCAATGGTCAAACGGCGTCTCATTTGAGTCTCCGGCGTCGGTTGCTGCTCATCGGCTAAGAAATTAGTTGATATGGTATATATAGGTGTGGATATTGATATAGATAGTTTTCAGGCATTAACAACAAAGCCATACGATATTAAGTTTACATACATACATTGGCGCATATTGTTTAAGAGTTTTAACAAAGCTTTGACTACAATAAAAAACAACAAAAAATTGCAATTAAGCTTAAACCTAACAACGAAAATTATAAATTAAATTAAATTAAAAAACAAATGAAGAAAGTGCAAAAATTTTATTTCATATTCAAAATTCCAATCAGATTTTTGGTTTTTGTTAAGTGAAAATAGTTAGTTTAGAAACTTAGCCAGTTTCTCATGTTTTTCAAGTTATGGACATGTTAAATAATTTGACAGTAACATGAGAATAAAGGCATTAGATTAACATTTAATTTACATTACGTTTCCATTCAACATTGAGAGTAGTTTTGTTTTTTCAAATACACAGATCAACAAGAATTGGACTCAGCATGTCTTTATCCATTATATCAGTGCAAGTCTAAATTTTGTTGACCTGTATAAACGTAGCCTTTAATTAACAAATATACATACATACATATGCTCAATACACAATGTATATATGTATAATCATATTTTGCTAGGCCAAATGACATTTCGATTTGGATATTTTTAGAGCAGTTTCTTAATTAAGCAGCATAATGATATATAGGAGTTACGTTAACAAAATGCATTGCTTGGATAACAATTGTTTGGCATTTAGCAACAAATGTGGAAAACTCACTTGTATTTGGATTATTCCGTATCAATACAAGGCGTGAAACAAGGGCAAGTGCAATGCCAACGCCAAATTTAACGGCAACTGGAAAATGATTTACGTTTCCTTTAGTAAACAACAAATTTTCTTCGCAATTTTAACGCAATTTAAAAAAATTAAGTGTAAATATAAATAAAAAATATGACAATATTTTTTATATTTATATAAATTTTCGCTTTGCACTTTCTTGTACAATTTTTTTCTATAGTTAAATAATATATTTCTGTTTTCCGTTTAAAATGGAGCCACCTGTACATCTAAACCGTTCAATGGAGCTGCCTAAATGTCGTTTGGATACTTACGTGAGCCCAGCCAGGAAGTGGTTGTAACTGCTTCAATGTTCTCTTCAGCTGCCTCATCTTTGGCTTCCTTTGCTTTTAGCTGCTCAGTCTGAGTATCAACGTCTTGATCGAGAGATTCGAATTCATCTTCATCATTGTCCGCCTGTGATGATAATAATTAAGTTTAATGCACAGTTGGTAGCTTAGTTATCTTACGCCAACCTGCTCGAAATCATCGTCATCATCCTCCGCAACACTTTGTGCTGCTGGCTCCGCAGATTCTTCATGATCTTCATCCTCCTCCTCCGCAGCATCCTGTTGAAATATATATTAATAACAGTTCATATATTATGACTATAATATATGCCTCATCATTATCCTGCTCATCATCATCATCATCAGCAGCCTGAGATTGTGAAATCATTGGCTCAACAGATTCTGCTTGCTCTTCCTCCTCATCCTCTTCCTCTTCCTATGAAGAGATTTCATATTTCATTAATATATAGTTATTTATTTTAGCTTAAAGTGATTTACTTCCTCAATATTATCATCTTCTTCTTCTTCTTCAACAGTTTCGGGCGCACTCTGAGCTCTTGACTTGGATGCGATTGGCTCAATGGATTCTTCAATGTCATCATCTGCATCCTCCTCCTCCTCCTCATCAGCTTCCTCCTCCTCTTCCTCCTGGCGTTAAATCAAAACTTTGAATTGTAAACCTCTTATTCGTTAAGTGATGTTTTTACCTCTTCAGCATCATCGGCCAAGGATTGAGTTCTATCTGCAGACTCTTCTATTTCATCATCCTGTAAAGAATTAATTTAAAAGATATATTGATATTTGTTCAATTTTAGGTTTGCTATGTATTAAACATAAATGCAATATTCTGACTATATTTCTTCTTTTCTTAATTAATATTTTAATAAACTGATTCGTTCATTAGAATCATGACCATCATCAACCAAAACCTTGTTGCGCGAACCAAACCGATTGGCGATTCGTCCGTCCACTAGATTCATAAAGTAAAAGAACACAATGGTCATATATTTTACCTCATCCTTTTCTTCATCATCCTCAGCTGTTACATTTTCAGCAGCAGTATTCTCCTCCTCTTCCTCGTCTTCCTCATCATTTTCGTCTTCGTCGTGGTCTTGCTCTGCTTCCTCTTCTTCGCCTGAATGCTGTTCGTATGGCTCTTCCGCTTCTTCATCGTGTTCATCGTCGTGTTCATCTAAAGCAGCTTCATGTGATAGATGTTCATCGTGTTCATCATGCTCCTCCGCACGATGCTCCTCCACCCAGCCATCAAAATAGTTGGAATAACGTGACTCTGACAGTGGTGTATCCACTGCAAAGCGGTCATAATACAGTTGATGATCATATATGTATATACATATGTACACACAATGTATGTTTATTTACTTACAGTCCTCTATGCCACGATTTTCCATAATAATCAGACCCACCAGTCCTAGCAGCACAGCCATTAGGGAGAAAAATATAATCTTGGCACACCAATGGCCGCCAGTTCCATGTTGATGCTGCACGTGCAAGTGCACATCATCGTTTCCCATCTTTGTGATATGCACGCCATGGGAAGACGGGTCGTCGTCATCTAGATAACAGATGAATACACACAAGTGCACACACACCCACACACACACATACACATATATGTGATTAGAATTCAGTTGATTAACTGCACTCGGGTTGAAGGTTTTTGTTTTTGTTTTTAGTACAAGCAACGAAATGTTAGTCAATACTAGATGCTAAATTGGATTTATAAAGCTGCATTGGCTGGGCTCATAAGATATATGATCTATATATAATATACAGACTGCATTGTATGCATCTCTCTACCTTGAAAGCTGGACTGGCGCAGTATGGTGACATCGCCCTCCGACTTGCGATCATCTAGACAAAAAGTTAGTTACACTTGTTAAAGCAACTGAACAGTCGATCATGACCGACTGGCGTATACCCTGTAGACAGTTGTATCGTACAATATGGGTTGTATTTTTGACTGAATAATCTAATTTCTTACTTTTACAACATCAAAACAATTCTTATTTCTATATTGATAAGGAGAAAATTTAGCAAAATAATATTAAAACTCCTAATTTTTTATTGCTGTATGGAATCTTACAAAAATTGCATTACTGTTAAAAAAATGTTTTTTGTAATATATATTCTATAATATACATTATTTTGAGTAACTGCAAACATACGCAAATAATCATACTACCCCATTACGCACACATAGATGACAACGTTTACAGGGTATATAAACACACAATGATAACATAAACTCTCTTAAAAAGATAATGATGAGAGATATGTTTAAGTTGTTTTTGTAGGTGTTGTATTGTTATTGTTGTTGTTGTTGTTTGATGTTGATGCAAAACAAAGAAGGCGCAAGTCATGCGCTTGGGCAAATGGCCAAAAAGTAAAAGAAAATTGAAATGAAAATAAAAGAAAAACTGTACAGAGTCTATAGTATTTGTTTTTTTCTCTGTGTTTGTGTGAGTGTGTGTAAATTTATGTGTATATGATGGAAAAACTCTCATTTGTGGTGGGGACGGTGTAATGTCTGCTTACGGAAGTCTCTTGACTTTGGCGCATTCAAATTAATAACATTGCGACTAATAATAATAACAATTTCAATTAAATTCTCATGGCTATAATATTTAGTGCCCGATGCCGTAATTCCAAATGAGAGTTTTAAGATTAAGGACAGCAAACTGAGCAGCGAGCAGCAGTCGAAGCGCAGCGAGCGAGGCGAACTACCGGCTTTTGTGTATGCTGCCCTGAGCATAAGATAAAAACACTTTTATCTAACATCTGCTCAGGCTTTAAATAAACACAAACAGATTTTATTGAAAAAACAACAAAATACAAATTCAGATTTGGTTTAATAGAGACGAATGTACTTTTTGAACCCGCTGTCACATGGGCCCAACAAGAATTTTAGAAATATTATATATTTAAATATATTTTATTTGTAGCAACGTTTAGAAATCATAAATTTATATATATCGGTCTCTCTATATATATTTATATAGTTTGCTTGGCACACGCATAGCGACACAAACGGCACAGAGCAATGTATAATTTTATATAATAGGGCAAAGTTATTTTTAAAGGCGCTCGACAATATTATTATTCTAATAAAAGAAACAGCTACACCAGAAAACATTTCAGTTTTCAATTTGATGCGTATATACCAGCCAGAGCTGATCTCTTACCACGTTTTCTGCGTTTATCCTTACGCTTTCGTGGCTGTACGTCGCCCGACATAATTCAATTGGCTTGAAGCTCGTTAAATGCCAATTTTGCTGGTTGTATTTGATTTCAGCACCACTGTATGTTTTATCTACTTCCCAGTTTTTCTTCTGCTTTTCTCTGTCGGTGTAGGTGTCGGAACGGAACGCGAGCGCGAACAGCTCAACCGCGATCGCAGCACGTAACTAAAACGAGCGATCAGCCCGTCTGGCAAACAGGCAGGCAGGCAGACCGGTGGCATTGGTGGTTGAGCTTTTCTTTACTTATAGGGGAATATCCGAAAAATCGATGAAATTTTCTTTTACAAAGTAGAATGATTGTGTGCATGATATATAAAAGAAAAATCCAAATTTAAAAAATCAGTTAGTTTATAGTAACATTTTTTATAGCATCATAGCTGTTACCGATTAATCGCTTACAATATGGTCTCTTACGTGACGCAGCATTTCCAATAGTATATGTGTAATTGATTTTATTGCGGCACTCTCATCGCCCTTTTCTATAACAGTATAATATATAATATTATTTAAGAGCTAATTTACAAATCTATTGTCAGCATTCTCCATTTGAGACATTTTTCTTCAAACAGCGGCAAGTCGAATAATCACAGTAAAATTCACGCTGCAACCGTCCTTTGCCATAATTTTACATTCCCCTTCACAATAACAGCCAATTAGTTTATCTAACATTTAGTATTTTTTTGGTATTTTCAGATGTTGCGCCCAGCTGGTCACACGCTAATACCACCATAAAACTACAACAACAACAAAATAGAACAGAACGAGGGAAAACAACCCATCGCAATTATGTATAGATACGATTGAAATTGAAGTCAACAAAAGCCGTTGTAGGATTCCGGGCCAAGTGCAAAGTTGTGGTAAGTTGCGCTTAAAATAGAAAAATAAAAATAAAATAAAAACAATTGTGAATAAACTGCAACTAAATTGTTTGACATTTACAGGCCAGGCGCTGCAAACTACGCACAATTTTGGTGTTGGCGGCGGCGGCGACGGCGGCGACCGCAACAGATCAAAATTAGCCACGCCTTTTAGAGCAATTTGGGGAGCAACGCCTCCCAGCTATGGCTGGCGATATGTCCATTGGCTGTGCCGCTCTCAAACGATCCACAAAACTAAAAAGCTGCACCAGCGGCACCGACACTGACTCCATGCAGCTGCCAAACGAGCGCAAAGAAAATGGCCATAATAGTGGCCTATTAATCAAACCACCCAGTGCACCACAGAACATGCGTGGCGGCTTGCGGGTCTACAAGATCGTCATACTGGGCGATGGCGGTGTCGGCAAGTCTGGTAAGTTTTCTATCTGCGGCTTGCGGCTCCAATCACTGCTGCGCATTATATTCTAGTACGTCTGCTCGTCTATGGGAAAAATCAATAAATTATCTGAATTTCTTTTACGCTTTGTTTTACGGCACACAACAAACCACCCACTATCAACCCCCAATGGTTCGCTTCGTGCGTTCGGCAAACTTTGCGTGTACACACACATACATACTAACATACGCTCTGTTTTCTCTCTCTCCCTCTCTCACACATGTATACACGGACAACAGCTGTTACCCTGCAGTTTGTCAGTCACAGCTTTTTGGACTACCATGACCCCACAATTGGTGAGTGTGTTCTCTTTCGGCTGTTCGTTCCACCTTTGAACTTTTCCTTGTTACATGCTCTCTCTGTGTGCGTGCGCGTGTGTGTGTGCAGAGGATTCGTATCAGCAACAGGCGGTAATTGACAATGAGGCCGCTCTGCTGGACATACTCGACACTGCTGGCCAGGTCGAGTTTACGGCCATGCGGGACCAATATATGCGCTGCGGCGAAGGTTTCATCATTTGCTATTCGGTTACCGATCGCCACAGCTTTCAGGAGGCATCCGAATATCGCAAATTGATAACACGCGTCCGTCTATCCGAGGACATACCGCTGGTGTTGATAGCCAACAAAGTGGATTTGGAATCTCAGCGACGTGTCACCACCGAGGAGGGCAAAAACTTGGCCAATCAATTCGGTTGCCCGTTCTTCGAGACATCCGCTGCACTGAGGCACTACATCGACGAGGCATTCTATACGCTGGTGCGCGAAATCCGCCGCAAAGAGATGCAAAAGGCACTGGGCACAGATACCAGCTCGGAGAAGATACACACACGACATCGCAGTCGCTGGTGGCGCATCAGATCCATATTCGCACTGGTCTTTCGGCGCAGGCGAAATTTAAACTAGAACAAGAAATCAAACGAAATCAAATTCCTCGGTTCGCAAGTGCAATATTTATCCAATGCGTTTTACAATATATATATGAGCTATATATATATGTACGATTTGTATGTGGCACAAAAAATCAAATATGTTTGTCTAATCATTTTTGGAAAACGAATTTATGGAAACGCGTTAAACTATTCTAATTGTTAAGGCCAACAAGGGCAAGGACAACAACTAAATGACATTCTGTTTGGACTTACAAAACTTTTGTTAATTGTTTTAATTTGAATTGTTTTTGTTTTATTTTTGTCATTTGTTAACCATGCCACATTGTATTTGTTGTATTTGTATTGTTAAGGTGCTGCTGTGCACACTGATAAGAGAATATATATATTTATATATATATATATATATATATATATATATATATATATAGAAAGAAAGATATGTATATCAAAAATATGTTTTAAGCACGAATTCGAAAGATACAATATTATATAGCAATGCACATACGTATATATACGTATCTAGTATAACTAATAAGAAATGTTGATTCCTAACTGACAACAGAAAACCAATTGGCACGATACGAAAATCAAAAACAAAACTAAATGAAATGCATTTAAAATTTAAACAAACAGCAACCGAAGCAAAGAGAACCATATGCAAAATTGATGATAATAGCAATAATGTCAAATCAAAAATAACGAAACGATATACAAAACTGAGTCCTAGCTGCAGCCAATAGTGGTAGCTATATAGACCCATATATATATATAAACAGGTATATATTAAGGTCATAGAGAGCTTTAAGTCGCCAAAACAACAAGAGAAATAAAAACAAAGTAAACTGTCCAACAGAAATGAGGAAAGTGTTAACAGTGTATTATGTGCATGTATTATTATTATTATTATTATTATTATTATAATTATGATTATAATTATAATTAAGGTACGCACATTAACTAATCGAATAAATGTTGAATTTAACGCAGATGTATACTAAACACAGATAAGACGATTGACGATTGAAACATTGATCGATTGATTGATATGCAGATCCATTGTTAAATGTTATTAATATATTTTTTTTTAATGTAGCATGCATTGACATTTGTTTACACATTTGACTTGTTAATTGTCTAAGTTTATTTATTTTTGTTAATTACTTTATAATTACATTTATACCCTTCGCTAAGCATCACCATAAGTTCCTCACATCAATGTTACTGCGACTGCATCATAGCACAAGGCTTTAATTACAGTCTACACAATTTGTTAAAACAAAAGAGAATGAAAAAAACACAACAATTGAAAATTGTTAACATGCGTTAAATAATTTGTATGTTTTTTATTGTTTAAGCATAACCAAACGAATAACGAGCTAAACGAAACTTTGTAAATGTTGTTTAAACTTTAGTTCTATTTGTCAGTTGAATTGAATGCGGGTATATTGAAAGTAAGCTTTCCAAAAAAGAAAACCAAGATAAAATATTTATATATATATATATAATATAATTATAATAATATAAAAATGTTAAATATCACATACGATTACGATTATTTCCTATGAAACAATAATAAAACAAAACAAGTGAAAAAGTTAAAGAAACTAGAAGTTAGTAGCTATTACGCGAGTATTATAATAGATGCACAAGTCTGGTAATTCCAGCTGGCCAATGCTAACGGTTTTTTTGTTTTCTTTCGGTCATCTCACTATTTAATTCTTACATTTTAAATGTACAAGAAATTAATGAAAACGATAAAACAAAAAAAAAAAAAAAGAATCCCAATAAAGATTTTTGGAACCCCCGTTAAAATAAGTGTTTCTTTTAACGGTAAAAGAGGATAGAATTTATGGCTTTACTCAAGCTAAAATATTTTTTAATAAATCTATTTTTATTTTAAACATTTTTATGGTTTACAAATTGTAATGAAAATATGACATTTTGAACTTGTAAAAAATTGTTTAATTTAAACTAAATTCTTGTGCAATTTACTAACATTTATTATCATTTCTGAAGCTGTAAGGGCTTTATTAAATCTTTTAAAATTGTATACAATTTTTGTAAATTGTATACAACAATTCCATTTTTAAAAAATTATTTTTCTTGGCACTTTTACAGCTTTGAAACACGAAAATAAATAAAAAATTATATTTAAAAAAAATAAATAAATCATTATTGCCCACGCCTCGAAATAAAGAAAACATTTAGAATTTTGATTTTTATCGTTTTTTTTATTTTTTCTTTATTTATTTATTTAGTAAAATATTCTTTTTTTTTTAATTTTGAAAAGAAATTATTTTTGTTGTTTTTTTTTTTTTTTTTGGTTTACATATGCATATGTATATATGCATACACACATATATATATTTTCATGTTAATTTTGGTAATCTGGTAAAATGTGTATTTGTTTTGTTTTCTTTCTTCTTCTTCTGCATATTTAATAATTTATCTGTTTTTGTTATGTTATTGTATAGGAAGCAAAACTTTTGAATGCACAAATTTACAATTACTTTCGACGTATCTGTTCTTTCTTCTGTTGTTTAAATTGTGTAATATAGTAACTGTAGAAAATAGTATATGTATATGTATATATACATATATATACAAATATACATATACATACATACATATGTATATATATAGCATTTTGAGTTTTTTGTATGAGAATTTTACACGATTTTTGACGGTACAAAATACAAAAAAGAGACATACACACATACATACATATATGTACTGTATATATATATATAGATTGGTATTTTATAAAATCATAAAATACGCTAATTTATCTTTTTGTTTGATTTTTTTTTTTTTTTTGTTTAATGCAAAATACAAATATTAAAAACTCTGAACTTGCATTTGCACATTGAAAAAATTTGAATGCATCTGTCACTTGTGGCTTATGTTTAATCATTTCTTTTTTTTTGTGTAATTGTTTGCAAAGTAGTATTTATATGTATATATTTATATACATATATATATATGTGTATCATTTTGTTTAGTTTATTGGCGGTCTCTGTTTGAATATATAATATATATATATATATAAGAGTCAAAAAAGTTGTAATTGGTATGTTTATGAATGCTTGCATTTTAGGCTCTCTTGTTGTTTGTTGTCGGTTTATCAGAATATTTGAATATGTATATGCCTTAAGACTTGAAAAAATATGAATAACTGCATCATCACTAATCAACACACGCGCGCGCGCACACATATGCACGCATGCAGCAGCACACATACGCACACACACACACACACCTTTAGTAATGCTTGTAGAAATTTTGTTGTTTGGCTTTTAATCTCAAAATCAAACGGATACGATGATATATATATATAGGACATATAGTGTAGTATGCATATACATAGGTGTGTGTATATAGATATATACGAGTAAGTATGTATTGATAGTTGGTTGGTTGCGTGTTGACTGATTTTCGACGCCGTCAAGAGTTACAAATAATAATAATAATAATAATGCGATATTTATTATTGTTGTTTACTTCGGTTAATAACTACTCTAGACTGTATATAAAATCAAATCCGCATTTGACATTTTGCCCGTTTCATCTTCATCTTCATCTTCATCTTGCTGTTGATGTTGTTGCGTGTTTTGTTTGTTGCTAAAGCAATATCTGATGCTTGTTGATGTTGTTGTTGCTGTATTTGCGTTGCATTGCGTTGCTGTTGCCGGATTCCCCATGCTATCTGATTCCAGTAGTTGTTATTCTTGTAAAAAGGTGTGTGCTTGTGTTTGTTTGTGTGTGTGTATGTGTGTTTCCTTGTGTTTGTATAGAATTTTGTTATTTGCTCTTTTAGAGCAAAAGGCATTTGGGCTTCTTCCGTTTTTTAACTTGCAGTGCAGCCCTGGTTGCTGTCTCGAATACCTCTCGCACACCCTCCTTGGACTTGGCCGAACATTCCAAATAGGCAAAGGCATTAATTTTCTCAGCCATAGCGCGTCCCTCCTGCGGCTTAACCGGCTCTTGCTTCATCTTTGCCAAATCCTGCGGAAGTTTAGAAAAAGATATTATATCCAAGTCTCGATTTAAGTCATCGTATCCTACCCGAATTGTGTTGGGATCATTTCGCAAATCTTTCTTATTGCCTACCAAAATGATTGGAACATTGGGACAAAAATGTTTGACCTGAAATAAATGATTATTAATAACATGAATTAATATATTATTGAATTTCTGTTTACCTCTGGCGTCCATTTTTCGGGAATATTTTCTAGCGAATCGGGTGAATCCACTGAGAAACACATTAATATAACATCAGTGTCTGGATAACTCAGCGGTCGCAGTCTGTCGTAATCTTCCTGACCAGCTGTATCCCATAAGGCCAACTCCACCTATGTAGCGAATAGAGAAAAGAATCACGTCATATATTGATGTAAATATATATTTATATATAAATCTATGTATGTATGTATAAATGTGGAGTGATAACGCCCGTTAAGTTGGCAATTATGTAGCACAAAAGCCCGTTTCCATCACAAAGACGAAGACGAAGACGAGAGTCAGCTTCAAGTTGAAAGATAGCAAGGAACTGGCGGAAATGCCAAACGTATTAATCAGACACAATACGTAGAGTGACGTGAATGACAACCACAGACGGCTGTATGGATGTATGTATGTTTGTAGGTCTATACATATGTTTAAACATCATATGTAAGCATTAACCAAACACAAACGCCGCCATATTGTGCTGCGCAAATTGTTTATACCAAAATAACAAAAAATATAATAATAGAAAAAAGTCGTATAAAATTATTAGAAACGAAATTGTTTAACAAATAACCAAAAACAAGTACACAAAACATGACTTAATGCAAATCAAAATGGCATACAGCAGTATATTTTTTTTTTCTTTTTTTTTTTTTTTTATATATTTTTATTACAATTGAGAGCGAGAGCGCGTGCTACTGGCTCCAAACGTGAGCGCAGGTATGCAATGGCTAAGTGCGAGGGGGGCGAACGTGAGAGCGCGAGGGGCAACGCGCAAAACTGTATGTGCGCAACGGGCTTGTGTATAAGACGAATAAAAAACACAAAAAAAAGAGCAAGAGCACAAGCAAGAAACGGAAGGAAGGGAGCTTGCTATACAAGTACATGTTTTAGTATTAGTACGCGTGTGAGTGTGAGTGTGAGTGCGTGTGTTTATGTTGTCGATGTGGGTACATGTGTGCGTCTCTGTGTGTGTGTGTGTCGTTATGTGTGCAAGGAGAGTGTCGAGCAGGAGAGCTGGAGAGCGGGAGTCAAGTATGCCTACCGACAATTGATATTGACTCACAAGTTTTTTTTACAACATGAGCGCGGAGTGCACTGGAAATCGAACAGGATGGGGGGAGCGGAACGGGATGCTAGATGAGAATATATGTACATATGTATGTATGTATGAAAAACAAATAAAATAAAAATGTACACAAAGACCGATGATCAGATGATTTTGAATGCTGTGTGTGTTGGTCGGGGCGGGACGGCGTGTGGCGGGGTAGGGTGGTTCGGATTTGTGTGTGAATGAAAAGGTGATAAACTTGGGCTTACCTGCTTGCCGTCGACTTCGATATCGGCGACATAATTCTCAAAGACAGTCGGCACATAGACCTCGGGAAATTGGTCTTTGCTAAAGACGATCAGAAGGCAAGTTTTACCGCAGGCACCATCGCCGACAATTACCAATTTCTTGCGAATCGTCGTCATTGGAGGTTCTGGAAGTGGCAGAGTGGATGCAACGACACCGACAACGGCGACGACAGACGATGCGTTTTGTTAAATATATTTGCGAAATTTGCGCGAGCTGGTTGAAAAATATCAAAGTGAAATAGCCATACACACACACACATACACGTACACGTACACGTATATTAACACTCTCGCGCGCAGCAATGCCACAATCTCTCACTCACATTTACACACACACACACATTTGAGTCATACATTTTGAATGGCTCTCCAATTTGTTGTTGCTGCTGCTGACGATCTATGGAAAAGAAGAAGCATCAGCGAACAGCCGCATGAGGCTCTTTTTTTTGAAAATCACCCGTTGTTGGTGGTGGGGGTTTCTTTTAGACCGACCAGTTAAGTATATGTTCGTATGGTGCCAAGTTAAAATGCAATGGTTGGGCTGTTGTTTAATCGCTTCCAATTGTGCAGCTATTTATGCATACATACATATACGCATAGATTTATTTATATAAATGAAAGCCCGTGTCTTTACGTGTATTGGTATTCGTATTGGTCGAATCACCGCTGCTCCCATTTGGACATATACATTTATTTACTTTTCTTCAATTCTACACGAATGTGTCTCGAGATAGTCCACTGGTCGCGTCATAGGTCTGCTTCCTCGCCCGCCACCAACTCTTCGTTCGTTTATTCCAAAAACATCATCATCCACTCGCATTTATGTACATACATTCACATACATATGTTGTCTGTGAGTTCGATTGCATGGCTGTGTGTGTGTTTGTATGTCGCGTAGAGCTCTATGTGTATGAGTGTGTGTGTGGAATTTTTTCACTGCTCTTTCAACTTTCCTCACTTACAATATATATATTTCTTTTTTGCAACACTCGGTTTGAATGGGACACTTTATTTGTAATGCTTACAAAATGGCACAAATATGTTGATTCTTATGGGTCTACCGTTGCTCGTTTCGTATAAAAGTTATTACAATTAAAAATTCGACGTTTTTTTCTCATGCAAAATGACGATGAATTTTCTTGGTAGATGAACAACCAACGCCTTCGTGCGCCCCAGAGTTGCACATGAACTATAGTGTTGGAAAATATCATTAAAAGCATTACCTGTTCTAGGTATGCAAAATAACCACATCCAATTCTGTTTTGCCATTTTTTCAGAAATATAGGTGTAGAAAGTTACATTAATAGCTTAATAACCATTTATATTATATATGTCTTATCACTCGGATAAATAATTCAGAGTTGCTTTGAAAATATTATCAGCTTAGTGATATATTTATTCGTTACATGACGTTACCGTTACTTTTACCGCATATACCATCGCTAATCCGTTTTTGCTTCTTGATTTTCAAGACACATGGCCCGGCATTTTTTGTCAAATAAACAAAATGATTATTAAAAGCAAAGAAAGAGTGCTGAACGAAATTCAATCCAGTTTTAAGATAACTGAAAATCGTACAGCTAAATCACACGCTGCGCACGCTACAGCAAGTATCTGGCAACCAATCAATCACAAACCAAAAGTTGCTCTTTGCAATCCAATGAGAACCAAAGAGAAACCAACGGAAACTCAAAAGGCTCCAAATATATCTAGTCAAATGGCAGATGAAAATATAAATGCAAATTTAAACTCGACTGCAAATTTGGAAAACATTACAATGGAAATGGCTGCAAGATCTAACGCAGTCAAACGTAAAACCGAACCGACTATTCCAGTAAACGAAATTTATAAACGGTCCAAATTGGAAATAGGATCCACACAAGAGGGACAATTAAAGACTGCATCTAATGGGAAACAAGCCATAAAAAAGTCACAAAAAGTTGGTAATAATAATGCAAATACTATAAAGAAGACAAATTCGATGGTAATGAAAGATAATGAAGGAAAGTCAAAAGAGAAAAATTTAAAAGATACAGAACTGATAAAAACAAAGAATAATATTGAAGATGATGATGAACGTCTAACCTATCCTTTAACAGACATCCAGCGCGCTGAATCGATGTACGAGGAGAAATCATTGTCTCATTGTGACGAATGCGAGTCTGGTGTCGAGCCGTTGGATGACAAGAAATCAGAATCCGAATCGGAGTCTGTCGCCGAATCGATGGACGAGGAGGAATCAGTGTCTCATTGTGACGAATGCGAGTCTGATGTTGAGCCGTTGGATGGCAAGAAATTAGAATCCGAATCGGAGTCTGACGCCGAATCGATGGACGAGGAGGAATCAGTGTCTCATTGTGACGAATGCGAGTCTGATGTTGAGCCGTTGGATGGCAAGAAATTAGAATCCGAATCGGAGTCTGACGCCGAATCGATGGACGAGGAGGAATCAGTGTCTCATTGTGACGAATGCGAGTCTGATGTTGAGCCGTTGGATGACAAGAAATTAGAATCCGAATCCGAGTCTGACGCTGAATCGATGGACGAGGAGGAATCAGTGTCTCATTGTGACGAATGCAAGTCTGATGTTGAGCCGTTGGATGACAAGAAATCAGAATCCGAATCGGAGTCTGACGCTGAATCGATGGACGAGGAGGAATCAGTGTCTCAATGTGACGAAAGCGAGTCTGATGTTGAGCCGTTGGGTGACAAGAAATTAGAATCCGAATCCGAGTCTGACGCTGAATCGATGGACGAGGAGGAAGAAAAATATGAACAAGACGATTCCGAGACTGATTGTTCATGGGAGAGTGAGAAAAATTTCTTTAAGAAACCAGAAATGATTGTAGTAAAGAAACTTAGGCGAATTTCAATAGATTTGTTGAGCGACGAGGAAGAGGTCTGTGAACCACTGTGTATACCAGAAGGGTTGTTGGTGGACGCAGTCGTTACTAAAACTTCGGTATTCGACGGAATAATGTCTGAAGAAGAGCTCGAAATACCAAACCTTGCGAAGACTGTAAAAGATGAATCTTTGAGCGAAGCTAATCACGAACCTGAAAGTGAGAGGGAGCCGGTTGAAATGAGTGCAAGAAATGCAGTGAATAATGAAGGAGGCATGGAATATGATTTTCCGTCATTTTATCCAAATTCTTATGAAGAATATATATATCCGTACGAATTGTGTATATTTGAGAATAGTTTTAAGACCAACAATGTCCTGGTTGTACTGAAGCAGGACATGGAGCTATATGGCACCATTACAATGACTTTGCTGTGTGGACGCATTACAATCAATGGCTATAAGCCGCGTCGCAATGTTCCATTGACCATCTATTCACCCAAAGGCTTCAACTGGGTGGTAATTTCGCCCATGCATAACATGAAACTAATCAAAGCAAAATTGGAATCAAATTTGAATTGGAAAGAACTGGAAGACAGCTTCTCACGCGCCCAGCTGGATAATATTATGAATAACTATAATGGGTATTGCGATGCAATTGTGCTGATGCAGCGGAACAGCGGGGCACAGAATATGCTCCAAATCTTTAACAAGCACATGGCCGAGAGAGTGTTCCCCTTGGTGAATGCCTCCAATCGTCCACATCATGCCAGCGAGTATATCTTGAACTGCTTAATCCAGAGCAGCCTTGCTTGGCATGTGCCCCCCAAGTGGACGAAGCTGACGGTACTGCCACGCAGTCGCTGGATGGTGGCTGGTGGCAAAGGTGTGGGCAAATCCTCGTTGCTTCGCTATTTGGTGAACAAGCACTTGGGACGTTTCGAGCGCATGCTATTCATTGACCTGGACATTGGACAGTCCGAGTTCTTTTTGCCGCAGACAGTTTCATGCACGGTCATCGATGGCCCACTGCTGGGAGCTGGTTTCTTTTTCAATAAACAGCCATATCGAGCCTATGCAGTGGGTCACGTGAATGTGGTGATGTGCGCGGAGCAGTACATCCGAGCGGTTCGAGAGTTGCTGTTGGAATGTAGACAAAACCCGAATTTTGATGAAATGCCATGGGTCATCAATACGATGGGATATAACAAAGGCTTCGGACGGGAGCTAATGGCTCTATTGATCGACTGTGTCCAGCCCACAGATTTGATACAAATAACCAGTCCTAAGGCCATCAACAATTTTGAGATAACACTCGATCGCACATCCCTGGCGAAGGTGCACCCCATTATTTATACAGCTGATGAGTTTGAAGTCAGTGGAAACTTCTCCAACTACACGTTGCATCAGTTACAATGCGCGTTGCCGCAGCTGAAGCCGTACGAGTATCGTTGGATGATGAGCCCCAAGGATGTGCGCTATGCCAATTTGCTGGCGCGTCTCAGCAGTGCGTTAAGTGGAAATGCGAAGCACCTGAACGATTGTCAGCCAGTGAGTGTGGATCTTGATGCATTGCATCTTGTGCATCTCGTGTCCAAGGATTACGCACGTGAGGAGCTTATAGCTGGCATGGAGGCCAATCTGGTTTATCTGTGCAAGGGTGGGCTGGATGAGGAGCCAAAGGAGTGTCTAGGCATAGGTAAATCCTCGCTTTAACTTATTGATATCTATTAAATATCTTTCTCTTCTTGCAGGTGTTGTACGCGCCATTGATTATGAGCGGAAGAAGCTGTATCTAGTCCCAGCCATGCCTCTGGAGCGTCTCTCGGCGGTCAACTGTTTGGTGGTCGGCGGTGGCATGTGCCTGCCGCAAGGCTTCTTCAAGGATCAAGGTTCCGGCGTTGCTAACAAAGTGCCTTTCGTGTTCATTATAAATGACGACAGGTCTTCTAAGAGCATACAGCAGATCTACTTTCGTCCCCCTGGCTTCATGCGCCAGCCGAAAACACCGAAAACAAATCCCTAAAATTAACACTTACAAAATACGAATGTATGAACAATTGAAGATGTATTATAAACTGTTAACTGTATTCTGTTGATTTGATTGCCTAGTCTAATGGGAGAGGTCGTGTCTGCCCTTCAGTATGCGCCGCATCAGCACTCGCCTGCCCTCTGGAGTTGACATTCGCACGTCCCATCCGTGGACGTTGATGCGCTTCACTTCGCGCGGCTTTGGGAAATGGCAACGTACTTTTGGCTTCAGCACGGCGCGGTCAAAGGCATGTTTCTGGCGGACAAACAATGTTTGCGCTGTGTTCAGTGCAGACACACAAGTTCTGCAAGTGCATTAATAATTAATGTTTCACATATTAATAGGTATTTATTTATATTTTTACCTTTGCAGCAAACCTTGCAACATCTTAAGTAAGTTATGCGACTGTGGTGTGACCGTATTCGATAATTAAATACAAATAGTATTGGAAAGCGAGCACATGCAACAATCAATCGACTCCTATCGATAAAGTTATCGCTGTGTGCATTTTCGTATTAGTTGCCTGCGGTCACATCGTCATTCAAGTGCCGTCGTTTGCTCCAACAATAAAACGCTTTGGAGCCGTGTGTTTTGTACATATGTTGTTATACTAGAAAAAGTGAAAAGCTCGCTCGCAAACCATGTTAGGACTTGAACGCATATTAATCAATTAACGCGCCGCCTTAGTAAATAAATGGTGGCTTTTAATTGTAGAGTCACAGCTCAAAGTTGTCAGTGAAAAACCCTAAATACCATTCATCATATTTATATAGGTGCGTGTGTACATATGTACGTGTGTGTATGCGCGTATGCAAGTGCAGCTGCCGTGTGTAAGTAAATTTTCGCGTGTGTGTGTGCGTGCGTGCATGTTGGAAACGCAATTTTGGCAGCAGATTCTTCAGCAACTACATCAGCATCTTTAGAACACATAATTTATGTGCATTTTATACATGAATGATCGCAAAACTTAAATAGAATACAGTGTGCAACGCGCCAGCAGAGGTAAGTTTATTTTTACTCTAACTGCATCTGTGTGAGTGTTTAAATGTGTGTGTGTTTGTTTCTGCACGCTAATTAGCCTAAAGAGTAAGCTATAGAAGTAAGATAAAGAGAGACACAGCATTCGCCTAGCGAAATCTACAAAACGAAAATCGATTTTCCTGAACTTGCAATTTTCTATGCCTCACTGACTCCATGGAGCTGCCAGCAGCAGCAGCAGCCGCCCCAACGGCAGCCGGCGATGCCAACGCCAGCGGCGCTGTCAACGTTCAAAATGCGGCATGGAACGCGTCTGGCCACGCGCCCCAAAATGCGGGGCAACCTCATAAAGTATACATAAATTGAATTTCGAAACACGGAAGAGACGAGCGATGAGCGAGATGCGAGATAAAAGGGGCCACAACAATCTGACTTCTTCTGCTTGTTGTTGTTGTTGTTGTTCTTGCTGTCTGCTGCTGCTGATGCAAAGCATGTATGTCTGCGTGTGCTTAGTTCTTGTCCATCAGCAATTGGTGTATAAAAAAGGAAAAGCTCGACCTGTTTTCATTTAACAGATTTTTGCAATCAGCAATGCTTTGGGAGCTGTCACGGCAGTCCTTTTTGGAAGCCCACAGCCCTAGCTCCGCCCCTTCCTCGTCACTCACTCACGCACACAAACACACTCTTAATGTTTGCGTGAGAGTGTGTGTGTGTGTTTTGATGACGGCACTCAGCCAAAAAGACGCCGACGTCAGCTGCGACTGCGACAGCGACGCACCCGCACTGATTTTAGCCGTGTGCGTGTGTGTGTGAGTGTGTGTTTACACCAATACACGCACAAAGCATTAGCAATTCTTGTTTTTTTTTTTTTTTTTTGGCGGATGCTGTGTGCGTGGCCAAAAAAAGGGGGTTGTCCCTTTTCCTCTTGCGCACCCTGTCCCGCAATGTCTGGTCCATTATTTGTCTTTCCTTCCCTTACACAGGGTGTGTGAGTGTGTGTGTGTGTGTGTGGGGCAACAAAAATTACTTTTACGAGCATTTAGCATAGGTTGTGTTTTCCTACTCTCATTTCTTGACAACCCGCCGGCTCTTCCGCTCTCCCACTCACCCAGTCTCATCGTCGTTTAGTCGTATTTGATGCGTTTTTAATCAGACTGCGTTAATTTACCGCTCGCTAATGGTGAGGGCGTCACTTGACATGCTTGCTGCTCGCCTGGTTCTTCAGCGCTGTCCTCTCTCTCTCTCTCTCCCTCTCTCTCTCAATTTGTCTCTGTCTTTAGTCTGCCTGCAGGCTTGTCATCTGCACGCATTTCAATTCCATTTTCGATTCCGTCACCAGCTGCGTTTTATATAATTACAATTATAGTTTGCCATTGTTTGACCATCGATATACCCTGCACTTTTCTTCGCTTGCTTTGTGCTCTTCTTCCTCTTCTTTTAGCACACATATTCACGCATGCCATATGCCCCGCAGCGTTCAAATATTCGATGTATTCTCTTGACTAACTTCCCTGCTCACCTTCTTCTCCCTCTTTCTCTATTCCTCCCTCCCTTCCTCCGTCTTTCTCTTTATGGCATTTTGACCATACATATTTGAAATAAACAAGCCAGTGCAGACCTTTCCTTTACATACTCTAACTGTAGATGGGCCAATACAAATCTTTGATTGATTGTATTTACAAGCTGAAATAAAATTGAAATATTATGAAAATTAAAGTATGTTTTGCATATTAATTATATATATAAAAATAAAAAAGGAAAATCTATTTTTGAAGCTTTTTCACATAAAATGTAAATTCAAAAGAGATAAAATAGAACCTTGAACGATTTATCCAATCACGTACCATTTCAATTTGCTATTCACTTAAGCACATTTAAGAATGATTTAAGACTAAAACATTTGAGGATGACGCACAAAGAGAATTAGAAATAAAATATCAAAACATTAAAGATGAATCATAGCAGATAATTGTCTTCAAGCTAAGCCCAAAAATTGTTCTGATGTCCCTTTGCTTTCTAAACAAAGTGACATTCATAAATAAGAGTACAACTTTATTGAGAGTAAAACTCTTCATTCTTCTTTCGAAGCAGCTTGTTTTAGGGTATTCAAAGTTTCGGTTTAGCTTTTACTTTCAACAAATTGTGTTGTTTTACTTGTTTTCTGCTCCATGGGCTGTTGAAGTACAAAAATACATATGATTCTATTCGTATTATGGCAGCAGCTGTTGCTCGAACCGGCAACGCATTGCTGGAGTAGCAGCAACAGCAACAGCAGCAACAGCAACAACAACAGCAGCAACAGCAACAACAACAGCAACAACGACAACTGCTGTCGACTTCATCAACGCCTCCGAACGGCTGTTGTTTTCTTTTTTTTTTGGTTGGCGTTGTGTGTTTGTTTTTAGCATTTGTTTGGTTTTGTGTTTGCTGTTTTTTTTTTTTTTTTTTTTTTTTTTTTTTTTTTTTTTTTGAAAAAGTACATACAATTTTGAAAATAAAAAAAGCGACAACAACTCCAACAACAACTTCAGTTGTCATCCATTATGCATGCAAGCGAATGGCTCGCGCAGCGGATCGCCGACAGTTTTGCGATTGTGGCGACTGCGGCGACTGCCAACGTTGCAACTTGCTTGCCGGCACACGTTGCACCCGCAGCAGACATCGCACACACACACTCACGCCCTGTCGAAAATGGCGATCCTGCACACACGCACACACACACACAACTTCAGTCTGCTCAGTTGTTGGCCCCACGCAAAAATATTTTTGTTGTGACTTGGCAAAAGTTTCGCTTCACATCGCTTCGTCTCGTCTCGCCTCGCCTCGCATCGCAAGGGAATGGAGCAATGGCCGCAGTGGTTCCAGTGACTCCACTGGCTCCGGTGACGGCTCTCAGGTTGCATATCGCGTTGCCGGCGACACCCTGCCACGTGATTACTAATCAACTTAGCACATTAATCAAAGCCCCCACGAAGACCCCCAGCGAGCGATAGGTAGTTTGTGCCCAAAAATATTGTCATTTCAATTAGATTAAAATTTCGATAATCTATGTTGCGCCTCACAGACTAGAGAGTGTATACAAGAGATAACTAGAATGTTAAGTCATAGGAGATTTTAGTTTATGGGAAATACAAGTATATACATATATACAACGTAGTTTATAGAGTTTGTAATGAATTCGAAGCGCCTAGTGACACAGTTGGTGATTGTTTTGTAAGGCATTTAACTATGTTATATAAATGTTATGAAAATCGCATGGAAAGGCGATATCTTATGGTGAGATGGAGAGAGAATCAGAGGGGGGCAAGCAAGCAGAAAGAAAAATAGTGAATGTGGGAAAAAGGGTTGAGAAAGACAGCGAGATATAGAAAGCGACAGATGAAGAGAGTGCGAAAGAGGGAGAGTAAACGAAAAGGCGAGATGGAAAGATATATAGTATAAGAAAAGGGAAAATCATATATAAGGTATGAACACTCTTAACTACAGGGTATTCACAAATAACCCACGCATTATCGGGTGTATCTATTTGATGACTTCTATTGGCTCGATCAGTCATACAAATTTGTTGCAATCTTTGTTGTTTTTGTCATCGTTGTTGCTTTGTTGCATCTGAATTTTGTCTTAATTTGAAATCAAATTGAGCCCAAATTGGATAGGCAGCCAGTGGGCGTGTCTTTTGATTGCAAGTCATGCCAAATTAATAGCTTTCGTTGTTGTTGTTGGTGTCGTTGTTGTTGTCAACAACATCAGAGTCAACGTCATCGTCATAGTCCAATTACAGTCAATTAAACTCGATCATCAAATTATTTTGATATGGGTGCACGTTAAGAGCGGCTGCATCTTTGGCTCGAGGGCTGATTCGATTTTTGGGTGTTGCCTCAGCGCTCTGTGGGTTAATGTGTCTGTCTGCTCGGGTTGAGTGCGTCGTCTGCCGCGACTCTGTTGCTTGTGCGTGCCCCCGAGCATGCTACGTGCCGTTGCATCAATTCGCAGTTCATTTCTTTGGCTAACTCGCATGCCGGCCCGGCTTGGCTCGGCTCCACATATCATTCCGGCTCGTTGCTTAACATTTTCTTATGCTCGTTTGCCCGGATTGAGCAATCGCCGGAAATTGAGCAACACATATGCGACAGCTACCTCAGTTTTGTTATCTTACGGCTTTCTGGTGCATATCTCGAAAAGCGTTATCATATCTCAGTCTGTCTCTCTCTCACTCACTCACTGCCTGCCCCTGTGTATGAATATGCATATCAGAGTAAGTAGATAAATGCCTCAAATCATATTTAATGTCTAACATGTGCCGGCCATTTCAGTGCGTGCCAAATGCTATATATATATACTCAATTATACAATTATATCTTTTCATGTTTTTTAATTTAGGTTAAAAGGGTATTATTGACTTCTGCGTATGTCTATAAGTGGCACAGCGAGGTGTTCCATAAGATTCTTCTAGAGTTTTACAGTTATACCTTCGAAGTTTGTCAAGTGCTTTATTCTATTTATCTTCTATACAAACTGAACAAACTTTTACACATATTTATATCTCTATATAAAATTGTCTTTATATATTTTTTCTATGTATATTTATATTCCTATATATATTTTCTCACACCCTGGGCTATCAACAAGCCCATTAAAGGGCGTGCCAAATAAAAAAAATCTATATTTTTAAAAGTATTTTTTGAACCGGTAAAAGTCATGTAAATATTTTTGTAGGTGTCGATTGCAGTGGCTGCTCCTTAAATTTCAGAAAAAAATGCATAACTTAACAGATTTTCATGTTGCTCGGTCTCTTATTTTGTTTTGAGAACAAAAAACATGACATGCCCGTCCGATCTGCCATCAAGTTTGATTGAAGAAACGGAAAAGAAACAAACAACGAAAAAAATCAACTGAAAATGAATTTGGTTCTATTTTTGGTCAACTGTGGCCTGCTTTTTTTCGAGATGTATTTGTGTTCTTTTTTTTTTTTTGTAGTAATGCATTTGCCGGGCTTTTTTCGGGGTTAGGTTCCAGTTCATTGGCGCTATAATACCAACATTACAGAGAGCTGAGAAAATAAGGGAATGACAGAGAGAGAGAGAGAGAGAGTGAGAGAAAGAGAGGGAGAGGAGAGTGGAGAGGGAGAGAGGGACAGAGGGAGAGCTTATGTTTTCAACAAGATTGTGGGTCAAATATGCGTTGTCATAGAAAATGAATTACGTGAAACACATGTGTGTAAATACATACACGCGCGTGAGTGTGTGTGCTTATGTATATATGTATTTGTATATATAACAATTTCTTTTCAATCAGGCAACAGCGTAAACAAAATACGAGCAACAAACAATCCATTAAAAGTTCATTGGAGACGCGCCCATTGCAGAGCATCGAATTAATTAAAGCTGCTACAAAGACACAGAATAAGCGAGACAGAATGCCAGAGAGAGAGAGAGAGAGTGTGTGTAAAGAATGATAGAGAGAGAGATAGAGAGTAGGACAGGGGAGTGGGCAGCGTGGGGTGAAAGCTGCACTGCATGACTTCAAGAAATTGTTTTTTATTATTTCTTGGAAATGTAATACACACATATATGAAATAAGTTATAAGCAGTAAAAAATGGAATTTATTTAAGTGAGCGCCACCCTGAAAATACCCTAGTATTAGTTGATTATATTGTTGTATATTTTTTACATTTTTTAAAATTTTTTTCTTATGGAAATTTACATATTTAATATTTATTTTGATTTAAATATACATTCTATAATATTTAACAATGAATATAAAATATATAATAAAATCTGTGATTAAAATGAATTTTATTTTAATTTAAAATAAAATAAGTTTGTGTTGAAATGCATGGCCTCAAATTTGATTTTCATTTATCCTAAATAATTGACATAGCTCTTTATGTTTATGGAGCTTGCAAAGAAAAAAAACACATATGTATATAAATTAATATATACCAGACTACCCCATAGCAGCATAGCATTTCTAGGGTATGAGAAACATAAGTCAAATTTGCTGCGTAAGCCGCGTCAAAAAGAGTTTTAAGAAGTCAGCAACAAAATGCGGCCAATAAGAAGGCGCAGTTACAGCTGTAGAGCCATGAGCGGTGTGTGTGTGAGAGAGAGCGTGTATGTGTGTGCTGTGTGTGCCTGAGGTCATAATGAAAATAAATTTGTTTATGCGACTCTGTGGGCTGCTTAAAGAAAGAAGCTCTTTGTTGAAAGTTGGGCCAAAGAATCAACACTTTTGTGTCACGTAGCAGCAGCCACAGCAGCAACAGCACACACACACACATACACGCACACATTTATGGCTAGTTCAGAAGGCAGCAGCACCTTTGCCGCCCACTTGAAGTCGCTTAAATGTAAAGCTAATTGGCTGCACTTTGGCCCATTGGCCGCATGTGGAGCGTACGGGGCGAGATAATGAAATGCCCGCAGGCAGGTTGGACAGCGAGTGAGTTGGGAGAGCCAGACAGACAGCCATACAGCCATGCAGCATACAGCATGCCGCATGCAACATCCAACGAGTGCCACTCAGCACTAAATGCATGGCTAATCACATTATAGATAGCGATATGTCTTTGTTTGCGGCACTTGAATAGAGAGCGCTGGGTGCGTGCCACAGCAACCTCATCAACATCAACATCCACATCCACATCATCATCATCAGCAGCAGATGAAGCATCATCACAACCCCATCGGCATCTTCATAATGATGTTCAGTTTTTATAGATTGGCGCCTTTTGTTCTATGTCTATTGCTTTATACCTTTATTAGTTTGCTTTTGTTTGTTCAATTTATGAACTGAGCCCTCGACTCCATTGAACTTTGCCTTTGCCTTTGCCTAGCTGCAGTTGCAGCCTAAGCACCCACACACACAAAGAGAGAGAGAGAGAGACATGGATACAGAACACACACACTCATTATGCAGCAAACTTGTTTCTCTGTTACTTCTGTATTGTTTTTCTCTCATTATCTCCCTCTCTCGCTCTCTCTCTCTCTCTTCCTCTTTCTCTTTCTCTCCTTCTCTCTCTGCCTGTTTTGCATTTGGCGCAATGCTAATTCATTTGCATACACAACAACAAAAACGAGTACGCACACCCACAACAACTCCCTCTCTCTCTCACTCTCGCTCTTTGTGTGTGTGTGTGTGTGTGTTTGTACCTCATTCTCATTCATGCCAAAACTGCTGCCAACTTGACTGATGGCCCCGGCATGCTTGGCTGCATTTTAAGTTCATCTATTTGTGGCATATTGCCTGAACAGAGTAGCGAGTGCCCAGTCTTCAGTTTACAGTTCTCTCGCTTTGTCTCTATGTCGCCATCTAGCCATCTCTCTATGTACATATATTCCCTCTGGTCCCTACTGATTGCTATGCCAGGCAGGAGACGAAACGAGCTGTTCAATTAATATTGCTGCCCACTTTGAAAACAAACAAATTGGCTGCGAGTGCGACAAGTTAAAGTGCTTCACTCAAGCATGCTCAACTGCAGCTTACCCTGTAAAATTCAATTGGTATTCGATTGAGCTTAAAGTATTCCTATACAGTTTCTAATTATTTTATGCATATTTATACAAAAGATATTCTTAATTTAGTCAGTTCTTCAGGAGCTTAAATATAATGATATAATAATAATAATATAATCTATTTAGTATGAAAAATTCAAATTTCATTTAAATGAATCTCTCTTCTTTTCCTGCATAATCGAATTGAATTGCATTCGAACTGCAAACCACATAAAAATCCTCCATATCTCTCGTATCTCCTATTTATGTTAGGTGCTGGCCTAACTAATGCATCCAGCTGTGCGTAATTTTCACCATTTTGTCAACTTGTTGCATTTATCATTAATTAGCCCCGCTCGGCTCGAACTGGTCTTTGCTCGCTGTGCGCGTTGACATATTTAATGCCTCAATTAAGACGTTTCCAATTCCGTTTTCATTGCTTTTCCACAGATCCTAAGTCATTTTTCTACACACTCTCGCGCCCCATTACGAATTTCACTGCAAAAGTCTTGAGCCGGCGAACTCGGGTGCAGCATATGTTGGCCTCGTTTGATTCGAGAAGGAGCGAGTGTTGAATGTTGAATGATTGTTCGAAAAACAGCCTGGGAATGGGATCTCCACTATAAATAGACGCAGCTATTGATAAGCCTAGCCTCTGCTTGGAATGTAGACGTCATTAGGCAGATTAAGCTAAACGACTTTGATCGCATTTAAAAAAAAAATATATATATATAAATTTATATATTCGTTTTGTACTTATCAATGGAATTTCTTTGCTTTATAATCTTATCGAATATGAAAAGTATGCGTAGGCTTTTTGATAAACAGCGCGCAGATGTCTACTTACATTATATATATTTATAGCTATATATGCTCATGCACTTTCACTTGAAAGCATGAGACATTCTTTCAGCTTTGGCATGTTTCACATTTTTGTTAAGTGCAACTTTTACTTGAAACAGTTGCTAAGCTTGAGAGTTAAATACAACTATGGCCTCGAGATCGGTTTAAGTTCGATATCTTTATGACGTTATATTGGTACTTAAGTGGCAATAGTTTAGCTGTGCCATGCCATGATATGATATGTGATTGTATCCGAAGTAGCAGAGGTCTATCAATGGACTCTATATTGCGAAGGCGTCATCAAAGCAGGAGCTGAAGGTGATTTGATATTAATGATATTTCAAAGTACCTAGAAGATTTAAAAAAAAAAAAAAAACGGTACAATTCAATCATTTTTTGAGTGTCACCAATTAGATATTGATGTAAAATCAAAATAGTTATTTAAAATTATTGAAAAAATGCTAATTGATCAGAGCTTAGATGGCTATAATTGCTTATATACTATTATAATATTTCCAAAGAAAGCTGAGAGCTGTTTAATCATATAGCTAACTTTTTCATTGGAGAGTGTAAATATTATGGATTTATAAATCTTAAGAGTAAGAAATGGCTTAATCAAATGAAATTAGAAAACTAGAACACAAGATGGAAAACTAACTCGAAAATTTCTTACGTTCATTTGGGCCTTTTAAGATACTCGCATTTATTTACAACTTTCCATTTTCATGTTATTTAACCCAAGTGCATATTGATCTGGCGCTAATTTCCAGTCGAATATGTTTGAGTGGGAAAGGCAACAATAACAATAACAGCAACAACAACAACAATGCTAACAGATGTGAAAAACAGTTGTTTATGTTAATTACGTATACGTAGACCAGTTGCCTAAGCATTTATAATTTTTGTTAAGCTCATGAATGGGTTACAAATTGTGAGAGTGTGTGCGTGTGTGTGGGGTCGGTGACCCAATTGATTATGACTATTCATAAATATCTATCTATATATCGTAATGATAATTAAGCACTTAATTAACATGGACATAACGAGGCGAGACCTTTTATGCTTTTATATATGTCAAATATGTATTCATAATTCTTATAAACATTTATGGTATGCTTCTCTTTTGCAGATGACGTAAACGACGACAGCAACGACGACGACAAAGATAACAACAGCAACAACAACCACAGAAACAACAACGACGACGACGGCAGCAACGAGTCGAATCGCTTCACTTTCCCCTCTGGCATCTAATCTCTGTATCTCTGTATCTGCATCGAGCTGTCTTTTGGAATTGTTAAACCAAGCGAAACGAAAACGAAACTGAACTCATATTCTATATAGAAGTCGGTCGTCTATATAGACTTAGCTGTTAGGCATGAGGCCGTTGGTGTTATCGGTGGAGTGCAGTCGAGCTGCAACGTTGCCAATTTTATTGCTATGTTTGCTACTGGCGACGGCAGCGAATGCCGAACGGGATTTCAATGTGAACGACTCACAGGTGAGGCGGGCGGCGGGGAAAGCAAACAAAGAATGCGTTGCATTGTTGCTGCTGCAGAAGCCAATGCAACAGCAACAGCAACTGCAACTGCGGCCTGTCATTTGTCTGTTAATTTTGATTGATGATGCCTGACACATTTCACTTGAAAATGCCGACAATGACCGGCTGCCCCTCACTCCACCGGCCAGTGGTTAAACTCTTGAACTCTTTTGCGGTCTCTTTTGTAGGTGCCGGTCATAGAGCCGAAAGAGGCGCCCGCCTACAAGCAGGAGCCCTATGTGACGGACCTGATGCGCTGCCAGCAGGCACAGTCTGAGATTGTGCTCTCGCTGCTGCTGCGCAAGCAGGACTGGAGCGAGCTGAGCGTGGCCAAACGCATGCATGTCCAAGCCAAGCTGGCCAAGTTCTTTGCCATACCCAAGGTAAGCTAACTGAAGCATATGGAAGCATTGAACTCATGCTTGGCTTGCCTTTGCATTTACAGGAATTCATTACGCTGGATTCGGTGACGAAGCGGGAGCTGGGCAGCATGCATAAGCTGGCCATGCGCAAGGGCGGCAAGGGTCAGAAGCATGTGGACACTGTGAATCGCCGGCTGGGACGTGCCAGCTTTATGGTAAGTAGTTGAATTTATTTCGCTTTGCGCTGTGCTTGCGTCTAATCTTTGATTTCAAATCTCTTTGCGTAGATTGGCTGCGGTTCGAGTTATTTTAGCATGGGTGAGCCCATAGCCAAGCAGATAGGACATCAAATCAAGGATGGCACCATCGGCGCCCTGACGGAGGAGAACTTTGGACTGTGGTTTATTTGGCGCAAGGAATTGAAGTCCAGGTAGCTGAAAAGGGAGAGAACAAACATTAAACTAAAATGTGACGGAGGAATTAATAATAATGCGATGAAGTTATTAAAGCAATAGCCCAAAACTAAGGAAACTCCAATAACTTAGCATTATATATATAAATAAAATATATAATTGTATATCTCAAATATATCTTGAGTGATATGCCTTGGCATTGGCTTTTGCCAGCTTATTTTATTAAGCTTTCCAAGTTAATGTCCATAATTTATGATATTTAATTATATTAGTATAAGTGAAATGTTGTCAATGTTAAATTAAAGCAATGCTAAGTCAAGAAGTTCATCATCAAGCAAAAGCTAAAGCCAAGGAATCATTTAGCATTATAGATATAAGTAAAACACATATATATTTGTATATTTTAAATATATCTCAAATGTTTTGGCTTGCTAACATCTCTAAAACTCTGCTGATTTACTATCTGACTCATTTGTGGTTTGTGTTTTCAGGTCGCGGCGAAAGCGCAGTGATGCGGAGGGTAGCGGTCTTGAAGAAGACTATGACTACGGAGAAGATGACGAAGAGCAGACGCCGTAAGTATTATCAATGAAATGTAAATAATGAATTTCGAAATATCTACATATATAATTTTGTTATTTTCAGTGAACTGGTTACGGTTTTGCCCACATCGCATGCTCACCGACATCACCATGGCGTGGTGAGTGTTGAATTTGAAATTGAGAAGTGTCATCACTTAGGCTATCATTTGGTTTCTATTATCTTTTTGTGGTGTTTTCCGATATTCTGAGGTTTAACTGTTGGTTGGATAATGTGTAACTAAATTACTGTATATCAAATTAAAAATCGACTATACAGACCAATACGTTTAAGTATCAACTGTTACGGAAGATCCTAATTATGTTTGTTATTGCACTTTGTTGATAACTGCAAAAGACACGGCACACAACAACCACACAAGTTCACAAAATACTCATATTTATATATATATATATCTAATATATATATTCAATATATATATATATACTTAAGTATCATTGAATTTGACGAAAATATTCTTTAACATTGTGTATATGTAATTCATCATATGGTGTTCTCGTCTTTTCTTCTCTCTCTCTCTTTTTTTGACATTTACATTATCTTTCTCTCTCTCTCTCTCTCTCTCTCGCTGTGCTCATTTACTTACTGTTACTACCATTGCAATATATGAATGTTAATTATTCATAAACTAACTAACAACTCCAACAACAACAACAACAACAACAATAACAACCCGAACAACAACCATCCATACACCACTAATCCCCGAACGAGCAACTGCAGTCGGAGCAAGAGGAGAACGCGGGCTCCGTCTCCACATCGTCGGCTTCATCGTTGCCCGCGAACAAATTGGACGAGGAAATCGAAGAGAGCGTCTCCAAATTGGAGTCTGTCATTAGCAAGACCATTGAGAACACGAAAAATATTAAGGATCCGTTGCTCAGTGTCGGCGATGAGGTAGAAGACGTTGAGGAAGTTGAGCTCCCACAGCTGGGCGTGCCCGCTGCGCCGGTGATTGTTGAGGCTGAAAATGAGCTTGGCAATGAGCTGGAACTCAAACCGAGCATCGAGCAGCAGCTGGAGCAGGAGCTGCCATTAACCACAACCACTACAACTGGCAGCAGCAGCAGCAGCTCCATGGCAACGGTAAACGTTGCAGCTGAAGATGCTGCTGACAACAACAACAACCAGGTTGACACTGCGGCCAACGCTGTTGATGTAGCTGAGCACACTGCAACGAGCACCTCACAAACGACCACTAACCACAGCAACAACAACAACAACAACAATAACATCAACAGCAATAATTTAACACCTGCTACACCAGGCACACCTCTGCCAGCGTCGTCGTCCGCTCATCCCGAACCGTCTGAATCATTTTCACCATACGATGCCAGCTCCACCATGTCCCAGTCCAACACCTACACATCCTCATCCCCAGCGATTGCAGCCACATTTGAAACTGTCGAATCGTCTGCCCCCAGCAGCGCCAGCAATCCTGTTGCTCCTGGCATCATAACATCCACCTCAGTGTCGTCGAGCACAGCAAGTGTCATAGACTTTGATATGGCTAATACTCTCACAACAATAACAACAACCGAATCTTCATTATCATCGCCATCATCATCATCAACATCGTCACCAACACCTTCATCATCGTATCCCACAACTTCATCATCATCATTATCAACAACAATTGCAACTATGCCAACAACAACAACAGCAACAACAACTACAACACAATCACAAACGCCAAAGGTAATGTCGCTTTTGTCTGTGTGAGTGTGTCTGAATGAGTGTATGTGTGTGTGCGTGTGTGTGCGTGTGTGTGTGTGTGTATGTATCTCTGTCTCTCTCTCTCTGTCGTTCTCACTCTCCATATCTCTCGTTGTGCGACAATTGTAACTGTTGTTTAGCCCTTTATGTATCTCTGTATCTGTATTTGTCGCCTGTTTTGTGTCTACGTCGCCGCCGTCCCTTAGTCAGAGCCGAAACAAACTATATAGCTATATATGTATCTGTGTATAAGTGTCATATATACACGTGTTGTTTGTGTTGTATAATTGTTATAATCCTGATGTTGTACAACTGCGCCGCCGATCTAACCTCAAATAATAATAACACCCATATCGCCAATATAAACTTAAGTACTTTGTTCAACTTTTAGCTATAGCGAATTGTGTTTTATGGCTCATGGCGTGTGTGCCCACTGGGCCAAGGGGCTATTATAGTCTAGACACACTCAAACAAATTATGAATAACTAGATATTATAATTTTAGTTCAATTTTGTGATAAAGTATATTTAGTTTATATTTGCTCATGGCGTGTGTGCCCACTGGGCCAAGGGGCTATTATAGTCTAGACACACTCAAACAAATTATGAATAACTAGATATTATAATTTTAGTTCAATTTTGTGATAAAGTATATTTAGTTTATATTTTTATATATTTTTAACTAGACTTTATTTTTGTATATATATGTATTATAAAGGCTGTTGGTTAAGGTTTCATAAGGTTCTATATCTAACTGTCTAACAGTGTTTATGGCTCTTAACTCTACTAACTAAGTGCACTTAAATAGAAATAGGAATAGTCCTTAATAGATCTTAGAGAAAATGTCTATATAAGGGAGTCATCGAATTTTTCATATTTTTTTCACACCAAAATTTCGAATTTTGTATTCCTAGAATTGAAAATAGAAAAGTTCCAATATTTCATTGCAGCAATTTGCAGTTTCTCTGTAATCTCTCGTTTCATATGTCCCCTGACTACATTTTCACTCAAGTTTCAAGACATAGCAGATCTGGTCCCATTAGATATGCTGGCCCTTTGATTTTTGTTCTGTTATCTCATGTTTATCTCATGCGATTTTGTTTTGATATACAAAAAAAAAACGAAAAATAAAAACAAATGCAAACTGCAGACAAATGCAAATGTGCTTGAGCCAAGCACCTGGCTGACTACAACAGATGTGGCTGATGCGGATGCGGATGGGGATGTGGTTGCCACCACAACGCCGCGTACAACGCTGGCCGAGATCGAGTTGCTCGAATTGGCCACGACGACGCACAGCACGCTTTCGATTAGCCCTAAGGTGAACTACTTCAGTCCTCGCGCACAGACTTTGTGTGCTGCTATGCATAAAAGTAGTATATATTTCTGCTATATATGAATTTAAATCTATAATAAGCTGCACAAAACTCCCACCAATCCCCCCAGCCCACCATGCCCAACCATGCCCACGCAGCCCAGTAGCCCAGTAGCCCAGCCTCCCCCCTAGCCAAGGCAACTAGTTAAGCCAATTAAGGGATTTCATCGTTTACGTCTAATGCACTTATCCTTTTGAAATGGGATGCCAATCAGCGCTGATTAGCAGCGTTTATTCTCCTCGCATGGTATTGCATGTCACTTTATGTATCTTTTGCTATGTATATGTATCTATGTATATTTGTATCTCTATTTGTATCTGTATCTCTATCTGTGTCTCTGGCACCCTTCATAGTTGCTACACTAAAAAACTCTGCCTGCTCTCAACAATATTTAAGCATGACACAGAAAATAAAAAAATGCTATGTTTTGCAGTCGGATATATACGACTAAGCAATACTCGTTCATGGTGTAGAAAACAGTTTGAAAAATATTACAAAAATATACAAAATAATACTAGTTTTCATATTTCCGAGTCTGAAACTGAGATGGAAAACAAAATGCAATAAAAAATGTCTCTTATTAAACTTTTATAGTTCAATACACAGTCTGTAGGCCTTACAGGGTATCTATACCCAATATCTCATGTACACGACTTAGCTATATCTTTAGCGAACATCCAAAAGCAATCTGTTTAGCATATCATGAACGAGCATGCAAAATATGAGAAATGAGAAGATGCGTCGCATTAATTAGCCAGTTCTTAAGCCATTTCATGAGTTCTTTGCAATTCCCAGGCAGCGGACGCTGTGGACGCACTCGAAGCCGCCAGCAATAACAGCGTGCCCAATCTGGCTAGCAATGAGGTGAGTGAAGCGTATGCACTACCTATATCAATACTGATTAAACGAAATGTCTTTTACAGCTGGCAATAGGATCGACGACACGACAGCCGCAGCTGGAGGCGGTGAGCACCTCGACGGAGGCCTCCACGGATTATGTGGAGCCACGGCAGGAGAACAGTGTGCCGATCATTAAAATGCGCCTGCAGAAGCTGGCCGTGACCTCCGGCAAGGCATTCAGTTTTATTGTGCCCGAAGAGACATTCTTCGATGCCGAAGATCAGACAAATCTACGCCTGGAGCTGACCAATAAGGATGGACACGAGCTGAAGCCCACATCCTGGCTGCAATTCAATGCAGATAAGCGCGAACTCTATGGCATGTAAGTGGAGCATATAAAGACCTAATTGGGTTAGTTAGTCAATTAACCTGATTTATCGACTCTCAGCCCACTGGATGACACCGTATCGCGTTGGCAGTATCGTCTCTCGGCTACCGATTCCGGCAATGCCAGTGTGACGGAAACTGTGGAGATTAGCGTGCAACAGCATCGGGCGGTGCGCACCATCAATCATGAAATCAGCATCGCTGTGCGCATCAATGAGAAGCATGGGAACAACATTGACTGGCAGCTGAAGCTAATCCGGGCTGTTGCCCACACGCTGGAGGATGGCGGCAGCTCGGCGCTGGTGGTGCGCGAGATACGGCAGACCCTGCAGGAGCCACAGAGCGCTGTCTTTGTGTACTTCAATGAGACGCTGCCGACGAGTGAATGTCCTGAGGCGGAGCTGAATGAGCTGGTGCGTCGCTTGGATGTGCAGCGTTTGAATGATCTGTTGCAGCCATTGCTGAGCATTAAGTCCATAACGGGTCAGCTCATTGGCACTTGCCAGAAGACAGAGTTAACTAAGATAAAGCCGACGACTCACATGGCCAAGAATTTGCCGCCGATGCCGCGCAACCAGGTGGATCGTGTGAATGCCTCTGTTGGCCAGCTGCTCGTCTATAAGGTGCCCAGTGATACCTTCTACGATCCCAATGATAACGAGCTGACGCTCTCGCTGAAGACGAAGGACCACAAAGAGCTGAGCACACGCTACTGGCTGCAGTTCGACTCCAAGAATCAGGAGTTCTATGGCGTACCCAAGAGCGGCGACTTGGGCTCTGAGGAGTACCTGCTCGTTGCCGAGGACAGCGGCGGCCTCACTGCCAACGATGCGCTCGTTGTCGTCGTCAACCACATGCCCAAAAGGGAGTACGCCATACTCTATAAGGCATATCTGGCCATACGCCACGAGAACTTCAATGCGGAGCTGCAGCGTAAATTTGTGGAGCGCATTGCGCAGCTGCATGGCGATGCCAATACCAATCAGATTGTCGTGCGCTCGATTACCACGCACCACGACTCCGACGGCACAATTGTCAACTTTTACAATGCCTCCCTGTACAAGACGCACAATCGCTGTCCCGACGCCGAAATGGCTGCCACGCGCAGCATCTATCTGAGCAGCGACATGATGCCAAGTGCCAGCGTGAAGAAGGCGTTGGGGCCGGAACTGAATCTCACCAACTTTACGGTTGTGCCATCTGCCGCATGCCATCGTAAGTGGAAGAGAATGCTAGGAATTGCATGGACCATAATATTTAATAATATTTTCTGTCTGTTTTTAGATTCAGAGAATAGCGATATTACTCAGCATGAGTATATTCCACCGCGCAACAAGGAGCCGAGTCTGAAGCCCAGCTTCCCACAGGAGTACCTAGCCACTTTCATATTGCCCGCCGTTATTATTGTGGTCATGGTTCTGCTGGCCTCCATCATAGCCTGCTGTTTGCATAGACGGCGTCACAAGAGCGGCAAAATGGAATTAGGTTAGTTGTGAAATCAAATAGGACTTCTTTGTATAAATTTATATAAAATTTATATCATCGCAGGCGATGAGGAGGAGCGCAAGTCGTTCCGCACCAAGGGCATACCCGTCATCTTTCAGGATGAGTTCGAGGAGAAGCCCGAAATAGGCAACAAGAGCCCTGTTATACTTAAGGACGAGAAGCCGCCGCTGTTGCCGCCCTCGTACAATACCTCCAACATGAATGGCGACAACGATGTGGATGAGTATGTGCCACCGCCGGCTGTGGTGCTCGGTGGACGCGAGGTGCGAGGGAAATCACCGGCTACGCCCTCCTATCGCAAGCCACCGCCATATGTTTCGCCATAAATGAGGGAAACGGCAGCAGCAACATCAGCAACAATAAAAGCAGCAACAACAACAATAATCACTATTAATCAATTCTTAACAAAAAAAAAAAAAAAAAGGAGAAAAACTAAAAAAAAACGATAACAATTTACAATCTTAATCAAACAAATCTTTCGCACCCTCGATGTCAACATTATCCACCAACGTTAACTCAAAAGTTGTTCTAAATTTGAATTGAGGTACAACTCGAACCCCCGCCCACATTAATGATAATATATTTAACATGAAAAACAACGGTATTAAGTATGGACACAACTGTAAAACAATCAATTAACGATTTCAATATGCGACTCTTGGCTAAAAAATTAAGCTAAAAACTAAAAAATTTAACATTTAAAACAAAAATCACTATGCTGCATATAATTTATCTAGTATGTACCTTAACTTATATGTATACACACATACACACACACACACACACACACACACTCATACACACACACACATTTTGGTAAACAAGCGAAAGAGCTTGAAAAACACAAACCTTTTTTATAGAATAGCATTTAGAATTTATTTGTAACTGCGGCCAGCCGCTTTTTTGTCCCTTGCCACAGACCTTGACTCGTTTGTATGTGCTTCTCATAAGAAATATGTTCCTTGAGCAGTTAATAGAAGACGTTCGGCTTGAGCTCTATCAAGTCGAATTGTTTTCGATGCTAACGTAGGCCAGTGCCGTCCGCTCACATTCAAATTCTCAACAAAGACTGGCCGCTGCCTGGGGGCCAATTCCAAATTTCTTTCGGCATCAACACTCGAGCCATGTTTTGGAGCTTGAAATTGTTGATTGCCTAGTATTATGTCATATCATTTATATCATTAATTGGCCACGCCCTTCAATACACAGTCATTTGAGTGGGAAGGGGCACTTAGCTTCACTTGCATTTAGTTTATAAGAAGCAAACGTTTTTATAATGCTTACTCGATACAGCTGCCAATTTGAATAGTGAATGAATGAATGTTCACTCAACTCATTTACAAACAAAACCAAGAAATCAAAATAATAGTACATGTTCCGAATTCCTATATAGTTGCCCCACAAGTGCTTCCTCCATACCACCAAATCATATCCAAGAAACGACCATACAGTGAACAACAAACACACACACAACACACACTAATTATAATTATATCAAATCATTACTTAAAGTAGCCCTCCCCAAACCCTCTTAGTTATAAAATGATTTTATAAAATCCCTATATGATTAGAATATACACGATATTTATATATATACACATATATATACTTAAACCTAATATTAACTTGAGAATGAAACATTTGAATTGTACTAAAAGAGAAAAATCCTGCATATTGGAACTATGTAGAGAGTATGTCCATTGATTTTATATACGAGATCGTCAACTTTGTAAGTTAGAGCAATAATTTCTCTGAAACAAAAAACAGAAAAGAAAAAACAAACTTTATAAGAATTTGACAAAATTACTTAATGAACAAATGAAATGAGAAGGAAAATGAAAATGCGACCGCAATGCGGCGTAAAGCCTATTAAATTAAGCATATATAGCATATAGCCTATGTACGTTAATGTGTACTAAATTGAGTAAATTGTATAAGCTCATTAAGCCTAAAACAAATATTTACACTGTATTTTATAACAACAACACATACATATACACAACAATAACGGTATCAATTTATTTTGAATAAAAAATGCCAAAGATACATAGTTTTTATTTATTTTAAGCACTTGAATTTATAGAATACTACCAGAAATCCAAGAACCAATGAAACATTGGATCATTTAGTATGTTTAAAATATTATCAGGTGCTGTCAATTGTTCATCCTGCCAGATGATTGATAAATTTCAAATTCAAGAGTTTTTTTACTGCGAAAATCTGTTTAGCTTAAGCGATTTCAGATTTGAAAATTAACAGCTTGTTGGCGTTGCCAGACTAAATTGATAAAGTAAACAAGATGTTGAAAGCAGTCAGCTTTATGAGTTAATGACATGATTAATCCATTATATACTACAGTCAGGAGTCCTCAGTTCTAATTCAGCATAGCTAATTTAATAAGGAAGTTAGTTGCGTTGAGTTTCCATAAAAAGCTAAACAGAATCTTATTCAAATACAGTTAGATTATTATCAAATACTAATTATTTGCACAAAGCGTTTGATTATCTGAGTACTTAACGTAACTGATAAAATATTCATCTGAAAAGAAATCCAATTAAGTTTGTGTTGCTTCCAGCTAAGAAAAAGCTGAATAACTTAAAAATATTTTGTGTTAACTGCATACAAAAAATAGTTTAAAATTAAATATTTTTGTCTTGACATTGCCAGATGTTTGAAAACTTCAATGTTTAAGCTGATTTTTGTCTACTTAAAGGCATAAGCCCAGTTTGAGGGACAGCACACTAAGCAATTACACACACACACACACAAATAATCACAAGTAAGTACACAATTTAATAAATAAATACACAAAAAGTTTTGAATTGAACTACAAAATTGTAGCATAGAGAACTGAACTAAATTGATGAATATAAGTAAATTGAATAATATAAAATAGAACAAACAAACAAAAAGGAAAAACAATAATTGTGCATAGAAATCGTAAGCCCTGCCCTCCCCCTGTATGAACATGTATGTAATGTGTGTGAAAAGCAACAAAACAATATAAAAGGGAAATAGGAGAAAATTTTGGAAAAAGTATTTGTATAACTTTCGGTGAAATAATTTTAGCCTTTCGTAATAATGTTGGTAATCATTAAAGAACGGGAGAAAGTCAATAAAACGAGAATGAACCTAAATCACAAATGAATAAATTGTTTTGCAATTTGTAAATTTAATTGCAACACACACACAGACACAGACACATACACACATATGAATATTGCTAATAAACATTTATATATATATTTTGATATAAATAAATATGCGTTTGATTCCATTTTAATTGCTGTTGGGCGGATATTGAAATTCTGCTGCTAATTTTCCTAATGAATGGGGATATTCAATTTATGAAAATGCCTGGAGCTGCTGCTGGAGCTGGAGCTGGGGATGGGTATGGGTATGGGAATGGGGATGGAGCAAATTAAGGTATCAAATCAAAAAGCATAACACATAATGAAGTAATATAAAATTTTCCTTTTGCTTTGTTTTTGTTGTTGTTTTTTTTAGCTCTCACCTGCCAATAATAAAAAGATGTTGCCCCAAAGAGTCCTTGAGCGCGTCCTGTGCTGTATGCCATTGATTCGGTTACTTTGACAACCAATATGCGTTGCCCGGATCCGGGGATGCTGTATGCTTACGTATGCCCATACACACACACACACACACACATACACAGAAACACAGACATCCACACCCACACACACTAACACAAACACACACTTATCTGGCTTCGTTGACGCCAAGCGTAATAGCAGCAAGAACAACAGCAATTGGTACAAGTAAATAGGATGTGATTGAGCGTGCTCGACTAGATGAATACCCTACAGATGGTGATGAAAATGGCAGAAGCTCTGTGTAGTCAATGGGTAAATAGTAAAGTGCTATCAATTTATCTATATATTTATATTGTGGTTTTAAAGTGAATGCTTAAGGAATAGAGGTTCATAACAAACAGATTGATATGAGGTCTTTAATCTAAGCTTCAGCTTACTCTCTGTATAATTTATAAGAATTAATATAATACCAAACAGTTGTCAATCAGTTAATGAATATAGATTAAATATAGCTTTATATATACCAATGTAAGGCCGCTCAGTCTTATGTGCTTGTTTGAAATGGCTAGAACAAGTTGGCCTGATTCTGTAAAATATTTGTGCAATGATAAATTTGCAGAAATATGATCAAAATTTTCAGCCAAGTGTTAATTTATACAATTTTGTCAATTTTGTTGAGAGTCTAGAGTGTAATTGGTTCCCATCTCGTGCACCTCCTTGCAGCGTAACTCACTCTAAATTATGTATCTCCCATACAAATTTAAAGGATGACTATTAGCACTTTAATTGCAGCTAACCAGATTTAGAGAACAAATTATATGTCACATATATATGTTATATGTTATACGACTGCATAACTCTGTTGTCATACGCAGAGTTCGCATGTCGTAAGCCTTGGGCCTAATCTCTTCTCTTATTATCTGCGCAATTATGTAAGAGGAACTTTCTTTATACAAGTACTTCATATCGAATTCTCAAAATATGATACCCTGTTAAAAGATTAACAATAGGGTAGAATAAGAGCAGTTGCCCTGTCTGTCACTCAATTCTGTCGTAATGGTTGCTGGCGGGGGTTAACAGCAGCAGCTGCCACTTCAGTCAGTTCTCGTTGTTGTTGTTGCTATTATTATTGTTATTATTATGTAATGCAGTCATTTAATTGGTAACAAATTGTATTGTTTGGCTTGGCATTTCTTTGCCAGTTGCTTTTGTACGCTTTTATGACTTTTCCAGGAAACCAAACCTAAGCATTCAACAAAACAACAAACAACAACAGCAACAAGAACCAGCAACAGCAACAAGAACCAGCAACAGCAACAAGAACATCCATACCTGACGCATGTATCCAAATGTATGTAGATGTCTCATATGTATATGCTTAAAGCATGCCTTTAATGCAGCCTCCTGCCACACACGGAATGTGTGGGGCGAGGGCGCACAGTCCGTAGTTGGCAACTAGTTGGGCATGCACGATCTGTATCAAAGCAAAACTTTTGTCGTGGCCAGCAATTGCTGGCAGCATTCGAAACCGACGTCAAAGCTTTTGATATTCGACTGCACTAAGCTTATGAGACTGCAATTAAAAAGTTGCCAAACGGCAACGGCAGCAACAGGACATCAAATGCTGCAGAGCAACCAAATTATCCCAACAATTTGTTTGGCAATATGCAAGCAATTGGCTCGGGTTGAAAGCAAAGATAGCAGCACGTAGCCAACTGGAGGATTGCTGGACTGCTTCTTCAAGGTCCGAAGGGAGAGAGAAGCGTGCAAGAAGCTGCGAAATGGAAAGTTATTAGTTCAGCGAACATAACCATATAACTATTAGAGTTGCTATTGAAAGAGAGGAGAAAATTGAACTGAAAATGTATAAGCAACAGACAGAGAGAGTGAAAATGAGAGAGAAGCGACAAGTTGCAAGCATAGAGCAGCAGCGAAGTGTTAAAAAGCAATCATCAAAGTTTACTCTTTGGCTTATCGATTTGCATTCAGCTCTCTCGATTCTCTACTCACACTGAACGAATACACTTGACTATGATGGTGTTTAGTTACGTATTGATCTTTATTCTTCTGAGCCCCGGTATTTATACCGAGGCTCATGCATAATTTCATCCCTTAAATCTAGTGTGTCTATTGCTGAGTGTGTAAGGCTCAGCATTGGTCTATTACATATTCTTATCTTATCGCTGAGTGTGTAAGGCTCCGCGTTGGTCTATTTATTATTCTTATCCTATCGCTGAGTTTGTAATGCTCAGCGTTCGTCTCTTACATCTTATCGTCGGGGTTGCAAGGATCATAATTCATTAGTATATTATTAGGGTCCACATATTGGGCACTTATCTATTCCTATCGCACTACCTGCTAGCCGTTGAGTGCGTATGAGGCATGTATACGATCTTCGTATATTTGTATGTTCATGCCTGAACACACACCTTATTTGATGTTTATTTGCTCTCTTTGGCACTGGCTGAAGTTTTGATTTTGTTTTGAAATCATTTTTTTTTTTCGCCGTACCTTAACTTCTCATTTAGCTGCTTGCTTTGCTTGTTACTTCACTTCCTTTCCCTTGAAGTCTTCTCTAGTTCTAGATTGACTTCTGCTGCTTTCCGCTTTGTGATTGACAACTCGTGTAACTTCTTCCTTCTCTGCTTGACTTCTTCTATTTATAGATTGTCTCCATCAGAGCTCTCTCTATCAGAGCTCTGTTTTAAGTTGTGCAGTGATTCTCGCTTAGGTGCTCAATTGATAGGTTGCTTAGCTTCTCATTTCTCCTCTGGGTAGGTTTCTTACTTCCATTTTTCGTTATCTTTTATCTTTGAGTATTGTCTTTCAACTTTGCATTTCTTCTTAACTTCTTCGATAACTTCTTGCATTGCTGCTTTACATCTCGCTTAACTTCTCATTTTTCTTCTGGCTTAGATTCATATTACCAGAACTTCTTCATTAACCTCATGCACTGCTTCTCGCTTCAGTATTCAATTGTCAGCGCTATCAACTTCTCATTACTCTTCTCACTTCGCTTTATACTTTGGCTTCATGTTACATCTTCCACTGTTTCTCTACCTCGCTTGGCGTTTTCCTTCAGCTCGCAGATAGTTATATGAATCCGAATTGTGTCTGATATTGATGTAAATCTGCAATTAGCTGGAAATCTATCACAGCTGCTACGAGTCTCATTAAAATATTTCGACATGTGAATCCTTTTGTGTCGCAGTTTCTATAGCGCTGAGATACTTAGTGTGCCTGATGCGCCTATTGTGTATAAATAGATCATGTGGACGAGCTGCGACAATATGGCTAGCTTTATCATTGCGCAACAGCTGACTGCGGTGTCCTTTTACCTTTGCTTATCCCGGCGTTGCCATAACACTCATTATGCTCTGCTATGCTCTGGCCCCATTATGCAATGAAGCCTTTTGCTGCCCCAGTCGAGTTGAATATTTGCGTTTCAAGTGACCAAACGATGGCTAGAGCAGTCCAGCACATAATTAACTTACACGCTTTCAAAACCAAGCAGCACAAGGATGCCCCGTGCTGTGTCTTGTCTGTCTGTGGGCTTAAACTTTCGATGGACATAAATACTTTTAGCGGAACACACACTCGAACATGTATACACACATATATATAAGTGCTAAAACTGTATCATAATTTAGTCAGGGCGCGTGCTGGGGCAGCAAATGGAAATCTCTATTTTCTTTCCATTCTTTTTTATTTTTTTTGCTATTGCTATTGACTCGTGTCCTTTGCTCGGCTTTGTGTGCAGCTATCCTCCTGTCCTCCTGTCGCCCTGTCTGGCTGGCCATCCACGCCCTAAATCGCACTCGCACCTCGGCACCAAATGTGATTTCAGCTTTTGTGCTTGCTGAAAATATTTACTGCACAAAAACAACGACAACAACAACAACAACAACAGCAACAGCAACAGCAAAATGGACCAATTTTCGTGTGGCTTTGTTTTTGTCCAGCGAGCGGCGAGCGGCAGCAGACACGTCGGTGTGAGCCGTGCATTCGAGCTCCTACCGTTCGCCACGCCCACTGCAATTGTTTGACCTGTCACGACAGTAAGAGCATCAATTTTTGTTGCTGCAATTCAGAAAACAAGAAAAAAATCGCTCTACAGAAATGCTCTACATCGGCTCGAATTGAATTGCACTGAGTCGCGTTGGCACAAAGCTGAGCTGAAAGTGCATATGCCTGGCCTAGTCTTAAGGTAGGGTATTCCGGGGCCACGTTTTTTTGTTAGATATTGTTTTTGAGTTTTTGTTTCTCTGCTTTTTTCGTAGCTCTTTTTTAATTTACAGCCCATGGTCAAGCGTTGGACACGCCCATTTAAATGGCTGCATAGCTGCCGGGCACTGATATCTTTTTTAATGCACCTAACTAAACGAATTCGATGTGCGCTTTGCGAGGGAGACACCCCTAACTGCAATTAATTATATGGATATATAAATGGTTTCATGGAGAAACATTATTTTGTAGACTTTTTAGAGAAAGTGAATACATTTTTGTGTTATTTTATGGAATGGAAAGCCTTTGCTCAGTTTCAATTAGAAAAGACGTTGAGATTGTGGGTGAAGCAAAGATATGAACGAAATGTCTTCTGGCATTGGTTTTTATCTGGGCTCTAAGATCGAACTATCAAAGAAGCATATATGATGAGAGAAGCGAGAGAAGGGTTAAGTGATGGGGGAGCAAGGGATGTGGTCTTTATTCCTTATTTTGTTGCTTACTTTGCATTTCGCCTTGAATTTTACTTTACATCTAGCAGGCTGATCTATCATAATAACCAAGGGGCGGTAATAGATTAATAGTCAAAGCTTCTTTCTTGTGCTCTAGATTAACTTAACCTTAGTTCTCTGTTATTTATCTCTCAGTTCAGTTTTACTTTATTCATTCGATTCATCGATTCAGCTATAAAATAAATTTAAGTATAGATTAATATATACATCGAAAGAAACGAAGATATATTGGATAGTTTAAGATAGAGATGGGGAGAGAAAGAAACCCAGAGATATGCTATGGAGTCGAAGTAACCAACTTACTTAGCTTTTTATTTCTAGCTACCTTGAGTACTTGCTTCTGACTATACATATTTAGTCTCTGCTCTGTTACTTTATTTCTAGCTTGTGCTTTGCCCTTGTCAAAATTGGATTGTTTTCTAGTTGATAAGACAGGCGAGTTTCTCTCAGGCTGCATAGCTATCTTTTTAAGTAAGTAAACATTTGCATATGTTTACTATGATTCACTAATAATTTCTACGGACGCTAATCTGCTTAAAGGAAGCCTAAAAGCGTGTATTTGGCTTTGGGCTGTTAAAAAGTCTTAGAATCTTCATCATGCTCTGCCATGCCAAAGCCTGAGAAGCCCCAATCTAGTTTTGATTGATTTGAAAAGATGTTATTAATAAATTCTGCGAATTTTACGAACCATAAGCTAGAGCATCCTATGTACTTATCGTCACTCGAACTAAGTCCAATTAAGTCATTCTCCGTCGCTTAAATCCTTGTCGATGATTTAATAATGTGCGAATGGGCTTAAGCTGCATCCGGGCCAGTATCAATGAAAGGATTCGGGTATTAGCAAACGTATTTTCAATGGAGTGTATCCAGAATGCGAGCCAAGCCAATAGATATGTCGCCAGCTGGCAGCTGAAGCACGTTCGATTCGTTGAGCAAAGGTAAACAGTGTATCGCATTTGGAGTCGAGCATTCAGGAATCACAAATCGGAATTGCGCCCGGGCGAAGGGGGGCAAATTGAGATTAATAACAAAAAAAAAAAAAAGACGAAGAGAAACCGAAAAACCTGTAACGTGACAAATGCCGCAGGAGAGACAACCAGAGCAACGAACGGCAGCAGCCACAGTGCTCGAAGCATTAAAAGGAGATGCTCTGGCTGAGTCTCTGGCTGTAGCGGAAGGTAAATCTGGGGCTGAGCATCGGTTTGGGGTTATTAGATTGAAATAAAATATTCGAATTGCTTCTTGGCAAGGACTAAATGCAAAAGCCAATGATTTGTAAGCATGGACACGGCCACGGCCACGGACATGGACATGGACATGGACACAAGCATGGACAATGGACGGGCGCTTGAAGCAAGAGAGATCTCCATATACATATGTATATTTAAGTTTCCATTCAATTGAACAGGAGGCGAAATCGTTCAAAATGCCAGCCAAATTGAGAAAGAGACGGCGCAAATCAATTATATGCATACAGGGGGTGTGTGGACGCCCAGCGAAAGGGGGTAGCAAAACAGAAGACCATAAGAGGACACAGATCCACAGAGTGGAGGAGAGGAAGGAGAACAAAAGAAAAAGAAAAACAGAGCGAACAATAGACAACATTGGCAACCTGCTGCGCGTTGAGCTAATGCCGCAGCTCAGACAAACAAAAATTGACCCCCCCACTGGCGAGAGGGCCACGCCCACTGCCAACTCCCCCCCTAGGCGACGCACAATACGCTTTGTAGTCAATTGAAAGAGGAAGAAAAAAAAGCTTTGAGATTGAGACCAGCCACTGGCCACTGGCGACTGGCGACTGGCGACAACAGACTCCATTATAGAGGCACCTAGCGTGAGGCTGGATCTGGGCGTTGCGTGGGCGTGGCAGCTGAGAGTGAGTGGAGTAGAGTGGGCTGGGTCCTGACGGGGCTTTAGGTAAATTGCTTTTATTGCATACGTTTCGTGTTGCCATTTGAATTGCACTTAATTTCAATCAGACGCCCGCTGCTAAGCCACTTGAGCTAATTGTTTGGCTTTTGAGGGCAGCAGGAGCAACAGCAGCAGCAGCAGCAGAAGCTTCAGTCATCGCTGTTTTCCGTCTAATTTGTAAATGCTCTGCGTGCTCAGCTCTAGCTGCTAGGATACAGCAGCATCTTCACTGCCAGCGACTTAACTTGGCTTTAAAATCAACTGAAGTGTACTTTGACTTTGACTTGATGTCCTGGATGTCTCGAGCTGCCTCCTTGCCATCCATGTGGGCTGGCTTGCCGCCCCCAAAATTAATTGTAGTGGTGCGTTATGCGTGCTATTCGAAATGTGCCTGCCACTTTATACTTTCCAGCGAGGGTGTATCATTAGCCATAACTAAGCCGCCGTCGACCAAGCCAAGCCAAAAAGCCAAAGACGTAAGCCGAGCGCAGAGAGCGATGAAGTTGAAGTGCTTCAATCCGCGCCGCCTCTAATGGAACTTGCTTGTTGTTGCCACATTTGTAGTTGTTACATTTTCGCATTTAAACAAACAACAAGAAAACTTTTTGAAAATTTTTTTTTGGCGTACTCTAAGCCCACTTCTGGCCATGGCCAAGCTACAGTCGGCGCAGTGGGGGAACTTCTTTGGCTGGCGCGTGGCCTGGCAACGCATCAATAATGCGTTTTTCACTGCTAATACCCTGTAATCAGAGAGTTTAGTTTCTGTATATCAAGTGGCCAAGCTATTCAGACAGTTATTTGAAGAGGTTAATAAATAACAAATTGTGAAAGAAGTGTTTATGCAGTATCTATCTATAAAAACTACTTCAGGGATCCTAAGTCAGTTCCTAAAGATGAGCATTTATGTAGTTCAATTACAGGGTAACATTAGATCGATCAATAGATCAAACGCTTTGCAGATTGGAGTGGAAAGAAAGTGCTGCCTACTTGAAGGCAAATGAAATTTCCTGTGCGGCGCTGCTCCCAGCGGCGGCATCAACTGGACTGGACGATTTCAAAGGCTAACGGTATATTCCCATATGGCAAACGTGCCGCGTCTCATGACCTCATTTTCAAAATCGAAAAATCAGCGGGCGCAAAGCCCAAAGGAGCGCTCGACTTGGATTTAATACAAGTCAAAAGAGACAGACAGAGAGGGAGAGGGAGAGAGTGAGAGAGGCAGGTTGATAGAGCCAAGTATATGGACACACTATATAAAGACAGAGACTGCTTTTCCCGTTGCTTCTGCTCCAGCTCCTGGTGGATCCAATTGAAGTGGCAACAATAACTAAATTAAAACTAAAGCCGCATGCCACTAGCGCGACAGCAGCATTAAGGGGGATAGTCAGCAAAAGGGGGAGGGCCCATTGCGGTTGGGACTTGGCTCCTGACGTCGAACACGCGCTTTGAATACGTTTAAGCAAATGCGTGCCGCCCCTCCCCCCAAATGCTGTGCGGGCAAATTAAAATGAAGCATTGCGGAATGATTTGACGCCGCCTAAACCCTGCATCCCCACCATGACAAGAGGGAGAGCGAGAGAGAGCGAGAGAGAGAGCGACTCTCTAAAGGATGTGCGTGGCTGGGTGGTTGATTTCTTGGGTCACACGCATCCACACGCACAGCTGGCTGCTAAGCAGACTGGCGCCAAAATTGTGGCTGACTTCACAGATTTTTCATGACGATGACAAGTTGACGGCTTAGCTTGGCATGGCCATAAGGATGTGCGGCAACGGGCACTGGCTCTGGCCCCGGCTCCGGCTCCGGCTCCGGCTTTGGCTTTGGCTTTAGCTTTACCGGCCATGCCCAGCAGCCATGGCTGCATGACTCCTTGACTCCTAGCTGTCGCACGGACTGGCTCGTTAATGCCGCCCAGCGCCACAGGGCAACTCAGACTCAAGACTGCCACCCCTCCTCTCTCTATCTATATCCATCTCTCTCTGTCCCTCTTTCGGCAGCATCTACATGTGGCTGTGTGTAGGTGACATGTCCTGACACAACACAGCAAGCAGGCGAATGACGCCCGCTCCCAACGAGGCGCCAGCTCATCAACTACTACTACTACGACTACTCTAGCTGGAGCTCTAGTTCCACATGGAGTCCAGGCCGGGCCAGGCCAGGCCAGCGCCCGTTTGGCTATAGCCCACACGGCTCGGCTCGGCATGGCATGGCAACGCGTTTGCTGTTCCTGTTGCTGATCCTTGGGGAGATAGCAGGAGTAGCAGCAGCAGCAGCAGGAGCACAGCTAGAGAAAAATACTTGGCAAGTGTCATTCGGGGGTTGCTGCTGCTGCTGCTTATTGCTCCTTTATGTTGTTCCTGTTGTTGTTTTAAGTTGTCGCCGTATTAAAAAATAGAAATAGCAGCAACAGCTCGTTCCATATGGCTGCTTCGCGCACAGCCAGACCCAGTTCCACTTTTGTGTTTTCTTGTTTTATTTCATTTTATTTTTTTCGACAAAGCTCCAAGAAGAAGCGACCCTTCTCACAGCAAATGGCGGACGGACAGAAGGGCGGACGGACGGCGGGTCGGTGGGTCGGCGCTTTGGTGGGGTTGATTTTGACAAACGTTTCGCTGTTGGACGCCCGCTGTTGCTCGTTTTCATAATCGGGCGGTAATTGTACACCAATTTGACTTATGAATATAAATTAACTGCGGAACGTGCGACAGTAAAATAACACACACTCACACACACCCACACGCCCATATATGCACACACACATGTATGGGGCGCGTGACTCAGTCACAGCGGGCGGCAGGAGGCGTGGCACAGACACTAGAAATTATGTGACATCAAGATCTTTGCGCAATATTGTCAACAACATTGTCGATAAGAATGTGAAAACATGTGAACAGCTCGTTAAACAGATCTTTATCATATAATTCAGATTACGATTAAGTTGTAAATAGCTGCTGCAACGTCTAAAACTAACTAACAATTAGCAAATGCACTAGTGCAGAGTCTTCAGCTGGAACTGGATAGAATGGTTGCCTGATTGAATTGCTTATCTCTTAAGAAAACTATGGAAAAGAGAAAAACAGTTTATATAGATGCCCGTCCATCTGAGAGCAAATTATTGCAACGATGATATAACTATTAAATCGAGAGCTACGCCCGTTTTATGAAATTCACGCCAGAAATCTCTTGAAGCAAGATAAAGTTTGTGTTGTGAAATACATACAATAAACTGTATAAAATCGTGATTATAAATTGGTTTATAAAACTTGTTAAACTAAATAAGTCTTAATAAAACAGAATGTGTTATTAAATATAAAATATATATAAATATTCTTTTACGAAACCCCTTGAAATCCATAAATTAAAGTGTTTCTATTTAATTCTTACAATAAATGAGGTTATTAATTACGTAAAATAAAAATTAAGATTGTTTTATAAAACTTATTTATATTTTTACTTTTTTATTATTATGATTATTTTGAATATACTTTTAAAACACATTCTCTCTATCGTTACATTGTAAAATATGAAAATAATATTCTATGTCTGTCTAAGGGTTCTTTGGCTCTTTTATGATTTCTTTTGCTTTTGGCCTTTCTCTTAAGCCTCATGAGAAGCAACTGGCTCCGAACTTAACTCTTTAAAATATATAAAATTATATATACCCATATATATATAAAGTCCGAACTGCTTGCTGCTACCTGTGTTACCTGCACTAGCACAAAAACAATTTACTCTTTACTTTTATGCCTTTTAGCCAACATAATCAGAAAACTTTCGAACTAAACACAAATTGAGGAAGACATAAAAGCGCTGATATGTAAGCAAGAGGAACTATTTGAATTACAGCTAACATCGAATATGAAAATTGTAAAAAAAGAGAATTTATTCCATTTTTCCAGCTAAAAATCTATTTGTTTATTATGGCAGCACTCGCAGCACTCGCAGCACAATGAATGCGCGAGAATTCAATCATTGACGGGATTTAATGAAAAGCTTGTTTTGTAATTAGATTCCATCACGGACGAATGGAAGGACAGACGGACGGAGAACAGCAGAACTCATTCATATGTGTGTGTGTGTATGTAATTGCTTTAAACTGTACGAATGGCCATTAAGATGCAAACCGATGGGCAATCAACGGGCCACATCCTGCGCCCAAGCGACGCATGGCCCAAAACGGACACCAAAAGGCAGACAAGGACGAACCAAAAGCTGTGGCTGAGCCAACTGTAGTGGACAAGCGTCCAAACCAAGTGATTTGCATGTGTAATTCGATTTGCGGTCTCAGGAGTTGACAAGCTCAACACCAGCAAGAGCAGCAGCAGCAGCAGCAGCAGGAGCAGGAGCAGCAGCAGCTGTGGCTTAGAGATTGACAACGAGTGTGCGTGTGTGGGTGTGTGATTCTATGTCTATGTCTATGTCTATGTTTATGTGTGTGTGTGTGCTGGCAGTTAGACAAATGCTGCCTGCAGTGAGACTGTCTGAGGAGCAACGAACACAATTTTCAAATAAATCAAAGAAAGCCAATTTATATATTTCGTATATGGCCCATTAAATGAAATCTTATGAAGTTCGTATGACAATTACATAAATAATTATATGAAAGGGTGTCGCGTCTAGCATATCAAAGTGTCTATGTGCATGCGTGTGAGTGTGTGTGTGTGTGTGTAACATAAGTATTAGATGTGCTGCACACACAGACACGCATCCATACATATATAGTATGTAGAAGTGGGCTGGGGCATGCTCATGTGCTTTTATTATTTATGTGTGTCGCACACTCACACACACACACACATACCACAAAAACCCTGGGCAGGATATACAATTGCACTTAAAGCACACTCTCCATATGTTGCCACAAAGCGCCTTTGCTGACTGCCGCATCCGCATCCGCATCCGGTCGGTGAATGTAACTGTAACTCAATCCATGTGATCCACGCGCGTGGCTTGGCGCTGGGCAGGGACTGGGCTGGAACTGGGACTGGGACTGGGACTGGGACTGGGACTGGGACTGGGACTGAGACTGAGACTGGGCTGAGGGTCGTCGCTGGCTATGGTTACGCCCAGCAAACGACAGAGAGTCCTGAAGTCATGAGTCCTGAGTCCTGTGTTAGTTCTCGTTGCCGACGACGTTGCAGCAGCAGCAGCAGCAGCAGCAGCAGCATTTCAAGTGCGTTTCATTTACAATTTCCTTCGTTTTTATGCGACCGTTGCGCCACACAATATACATGCACAAGGGGGCGGGAGAGGGGCGGTGGCGGAACTAGAAGGGGCTGGAGTTGGTGGCAGTCGTTGCTAGTCGGGCTGAAAGTTGCATGTTCTTGGCTTTTATGTCATTGTTATATGCTTATTGTGTCTTTCGTTGCCGTTAAAACTGTTTGTTGCAATCGAATCACAGCGGCCGTAAAAGATGCAAATGGCAGCCACGAAGCCATTCGCCAGATCCCCAAATGCAGCGCGTACCAAACGGCGTATACGTAATGTGTATATAAGCGTAAATAACGAAGTGTATGCGTTGGAGTGTGCGTGTGTGCGCGTATGTGTGTGTCTTTGTGTGCATATGAAAGCAGACGCTGAAAATTGAGCAGCAGCTGTTGCCAGCTGGACGTGTAAATGTGCTTAATGCCCAACCAACCAAACCAGCCAAACAAGCCAAAAGCCAGCCAAAAAGTAGGCCAAACATACAGCAAATGATGTATATATATATATATATACATATATATAACTGTGTGTGTGTGTGCGATACCCCACCTCAACAATTGTTTGTCCAACGAGCTGCGTCTGTCTGTGTCTGCGAGTCCAATTGACTCTCCGACTGCTGCGCCACGCTTTTGTCTGTCTATCTTTGGTGGGCTTCGTCTGTGCGCGGCCATGGCCAGGGTCAGAGCAGGGTGGGGCGGCGGCGGCAGCGGGTGGGTTTTGTATGGGAAAGACAGAATCAGGAGCAGCAAATGCGCGCTCATCCAGCCAGCAAAAGTGCACGGATGAGAGACAATTCAATTTCTCATGTGAGAAGTCACTTCGCGGCATTTCGCTGCCACTTGGCAGCAATTCGAGTACGAGTACTACCTCAGACTCACACTCACACTCACACTCACACAACGACAAGCACACTCACACTCACACTCGACCCGGTTCGAGCTAATAAAATAAATGTATTGCATGTGGTTTACAGTGCATGGACAACGTAAGATATATATCTACAGATGTGCAAGTGGATATTGATATATTAAGCAAACACGAACGCTAAGCAGGCGGTTAGCCAACATTAAAGAAATTTACTTTCAAGACAATTGAATTCAATTGCATTGCAATTGATATTAGCTATGAGATATTTGATTAAATTACAGAATAATATGAGCAACATAACAACAAATTATATAGTACTTTCCGGATATGAACTATTTCCGATTTATTTAATAAATATTAATTTCATTTAGCTATATGTGTAGACAGATTTATATGTTAGAGATCTTTTCTATATTTAGTCTTATGAGCTGTTCATATTATTTTTGAATATTTTTATGATAAGCTCAACTCATAATTATCATAAGATATCGCTGCTTAACTTAGAATATGTTCATAGTTATTGTTATATTATTTCTATTGTAATTATTCTCTCTGTTTAAGTCCTTTGGCGTAATATATAGTTTAGTATATAGTTTATAAAAATATATTAATGTTTATATTTATTTAAAATTAACTTTTTATTTTACAATTATTCAATCACTGTAGCTTATTTACAATAAATAAAAAAAAGACAAGAGGGAAAATATATATAAATTATATAAATTAGGTGCACTCAGTTATAAATCTTTCATAAATTGTGCCCAGCCTTAACTTCCATCTAATCATATTTTGACTATTCAAATTTTGATTAGATATCAAATTTAGCGACTTTTTGCATCTAAAAATATCAAAGTTTTGCAATATCATTAGTTGAGCAGTCGCATATATGATCAAATCGTGTGAAAACTACAAATATACATAAATCTAATAAAAAGAAAATTAAAAAAGATCAAATATAAATAATAATAAATAAACATTCCAACTGACTTTTATTCCATGTATCCTAATAGTTCCTAATCCATTCATCTAATGCACATTTTATATGCAACTAGAGTTCAACTGTTTGATTGTTCTCAACTGCTTAAAGTCCTTGAAAACTTTAGCAATGCCAAAAAGATGGAGCAGCTATTAAAAAATCAACTATTTTACATGCGCCCCAAAAAGTATGCTACGGAAAAGTGCAAATGCCCCTAATGGATCGCAAGCTGTTCGAGTTAGTTAGTTGTGGTACTTGAGCTGGGTGGCGTTTATATGTCAGCTATTTGCCAATTTAGCTGCACAATTACCAAAACTTAAAGGCGTGTGTGTGTGTGTGTGTGTGCGTCTGTGTGAACTTCGACTGCAAGTTTGCTGAAAGCGGACAGCAACAAGTTTGCCAAGACACATACCACAATCACGTACTCATATATCAGTCACATGCACAGCCAACACTTCACACACACACACATTAAATATATATATACACATATATATGCATCGTATGTTACAAAAGTTACGCCAGACCCTCATGCAGGCGCAAACAATTGACTTTTGAGCACACCGTCTGCCCCCTTCAATTGTCGTTGTCAATGTAGCCGGCGCCAGTGTTGCTTCTTGTTGTTGTGGTTGTTATTGTTGCTGTTGCTGTAGCTGTTGTTGCTGTTGTGGTTGTTGTTGGCTGGTTGCTGGCTGCTGGCTGCCTTAGCCGCAGCTAAGTAAAAGCAAAAACATATGAGACATACTTGTTACTTTTTGCTTGTTTGCTTCCTATACCAATAAATGCCATCACATATGGACGCAGCAGCTCAACTCGTGCTACGCCCATACCAGACCCGCCCCCCATATCTCGCTGGAAAGCCAAGTGCCTGCTTACTTTAAATGCCTGCAGTCTTTGCTTTGTAGCCTTTATTGTTGCTGTTGTGGCTGTTGTTGTTGCTGTCGTTGTCGTTGCTGATGTTGTTGTTGTTGTTGTTGCCGTGTGCTTCTTTAATGGCAACTCGGTAAAAATTAAGCATAATAATAAGTAGACGGCGACCAAAACTCCCAACTGCAAACAGCATGAGGAAAGCAGCACAAAAAAAAGAAAATAAAAAATAAATAACAAAAACAACAAGAAAAAGAATATAAAGTATATAAAAAAAAAATAGAAAACGCCGACAGCTGTCCATATGGTTGTTGCTGTTGTTGTTGCTGCTAATGTGTGTGGCCGCCACACACACACTCGTGCGCGCTCTTTCGCTCCAGTTGGCGTGGGCGTGCGTGCGCTCTCGCGCTCTCACTCGCTCTCTCTCTCCCACTCATTCTGTTGCCCAGGGCCAGACGACTGCTGCCTGCTGCTGCCGCCGCCGCTGTTGCCTCCTGCTGCTGCTGCTGCTAATGCTTGTTGCTGCTGCTGCTGCTGCTGCGGCTGTAGCTGTTGCTGTTGCTGCTTGTTGCTTCACTTGTTGGCAGTTGGCGCCGGCGCAATTCGTGTTCGCTTCCAAACAATAACAACAGTGAATGCAATCCACATACAATACATATACGCAGCGTATGCCAGCGACTACAGGTGGGTGGCTGGGCGCAGCGGGTGTCCTGCAGCTTGCACCTAGACACGAAGAGCAACAACAACTGCACTCACACACACACACACACACACACTCATGCACATATGGCTAGCATATGTGTAGTTGTCAACTGGTTGCCGTTTGTGGACTCCATTTGCGTGCCGAGCGAAAAGGAGCTGGCGTCAACAGGAGGCAGCAGCAGCAGCGGCAGCAACAGTGGCTGAGGCAGTGGCAGCGGCAACGGCTACGATTTTTCATCCCTTTTCGAACTGTTGCGCCGTAGAGTACCACCGCGCCCAAGTTACCATAGATACGTCGTAGTCTCCACTATGGCGCGCGAGGGTTGCCGGCGATGGCGACGGCGACGGCGACGACAACGACAACGGCGACAGCGACGTCGACAGCAGGCAGCAGTCGACGCTGCCGCCGTGTGTTGTCGTCGCAGCATGCGCTGCTAGACTTGCTGCCCGATAAATTATCAGGCTTCATAACAGTCACAGTCTGACTGGCAACGGTTGTGGTACTGCTGCAGCCACTGGCACCAGCTCCAACTCCAGCTCCAGCTCCAGTGCCAGTCCTCAATCAACAAATTGTTGTTAACAAAGCCCCAAGTGAAAGTACAATTAGTTTTTATTACAACCTTTCGCCCAAGTTCTAAAAAAAATATATAAAAACAAAAAACAAAAGCCGAAATACAAAAAGCAGCAAAAACAATATATGAAAGAAGGCCGCAAGGCAGATAACAAAAACTGTAGCATACCTATTGGGGCAGAGCCTAGCCGGAGCGAGTGTTTCGTTTTGTGTGTGCCACCATATGGCTGGGTAAGTAGATAATGCGCACATTATTAACTTTTGCTTTTACCATATTAAATATTAAATATTCAATGTTACGTTCAGTTGTTGTTGTCGCTGTTGCTTATCGGCGCATAAAATTCGTTGCATTGAGTTATGCGAGTGTATGTGTGTGTGTGTGTGTGTGTGTGTGTGTGTGGCTTCTCGGCTCAACATATGGCAGTAAATTTATGATATAGACGTGCCAGTTCAAATGCTAAAACGTGCCAGCAACACATCCAGCTGCCAGCCAGCCAGCCCGCCAGCCTGCAGCACGACTCGAAACCAAAAAGCCAAACAAATCAAACTAGCAAATTGAATTGACCAGGAGACCCGACCGCCAGCAATTTGCCTCTGTCTCGCTCGCCTTAGCCGTCGACATCTCCATCGCCATCTTCATGGCCATCTCCTACATCTCGGACCTGGACGCTATCTCAATTTAGCTCGGCATGTCTGTGGCTGTGTCTCGTTCTTGGCCTCTGGCCCCGAGTCCTGCTGTGGGTCCGGTGTCCGTGCTGCGTGATTGATCATTGTGATATATCGCACAGGCACAGTGCTAACACCTAAACGTCAACTTTAATTAATGTCCCTTTGCTCAAGGCACATTCCACTATTTCTATCTCATTCTCACTATCTGCCAGCATCTCGTTCTCTCTCGCTCACTCTCGCTCTCTATCTCTATCTAGCACACTTGCGCTGCTTTTTGGCCATAAGCTGACACGGGTATTGGGGCCAAATTTAATTTCGTTTAAATTACAAGCAACTGCCACAGGCTGCACTGACTGCACTGACTATAACGTTCCACGTTTGCCTTTCGCCTTTCGCTTTCCGCCGTTTGCCGTTTGCCGCTCACCGTTTACCGTTGACTCTGACTAATAAGCAATAAACTGGAAATTGAAATTTAACACCTGTTGATAACACACGACAACGACGGAGAGAACGACGACAGCCTCATTAATTGCACTAAACAAACGAAGCCAGCAACGAGCCACGGGCTGAAGGCAATAGCACAGGGTTTGGCCGGGCCATAGGCTACGGGATTGCGGGATTGCGGGATAGCGGGACTGCGGGACTGTGGGGCTGGGGAGGGGCGTGTCTGAGGGCTGTTTTTCGAACGGGTGCAGCAGCTGCCAACTGCCAACTGCCATGGCGGGTGCTAAATTTATGGCCAAAGCTCATATGCAGCCCGGAGCCGCAACAAGGCCAGGCCAGGGCAGGCCAGGTCTGTGTGCGTGTGTCGGTGTCGGTGTAGGTGTAGGTGTAATATCTGCCTGGCTGCCTCTCTCTGTGTGTGTGTGCAGCCAGACAGTTGCTGCATATCGGGATTTTATGCGTTCGCTATGCGAGCAATAAAAGAAATTTGTTGGCCTGCGCGCCGTTAAACTATATTGACTTAGATCTAATCCAATAGACAGCAAAAGAAGAGCAATGAAGAGACCTGGAGAAAGCGAGAGAATGAGAAAGATATGCAGTTAGACAGTCTAAAGCAGTTACACACACACACACACCAATCTAGGAAGCTGGCACTTTTATGGCCCTCGCCAGCAAACATTACTAATAGACATAAATTCAAGTTACCAAACGCACCGAGAAAAACGGGAAAATTTCGATAAGAAAACATGCAAAAAAGTGCAGACTGAGGAAAGCTCCACATGCGATAATAGGGAAATCATAATAGAAACTATATCAAACTTTATAGCTATTTTAATGGATGATTTCTGACTGGCAAGCGGGAAAATTGCATGGAAATTTACTAAGCGACAGCTGAATACAAAGAATCAAATTTCATTTAAAGCTATTCGAAGATCAACAAGAGAGAGAAGCAAATGCAAGCCCTAGTTACTATGATGAGAGAAGCAAAGATAAGCGAATGCTAAATATGCGAAGGCTTAATAACGAGTATAAGAGTATATTGCTTATAGTTATATATAAAGAATCAGCATTCGGCTGACTCTAATGTCTAGTGAAGCGAGCAGCAAAGATAAGTTATAAGTAAACAGAAGTAAGAAATGAATCTAAAGTGAAAAGTGAACATAAATAAATAAATTTCAAGTAAAAGATTAACACAAATCATAACAGATATAAGCTCTTCTTACTCTGCAGAGAGAAGCGAATACTTACTAAAAATCACCTCTGTGACATCAGGATTTTTAATAGAACGACAGCAGAGCATGAAATGAATATGTTAAATATTTTCAGGAATTTTTCTTAAATGTTTCAAATTCCCACTACTTTTTCTGAGTAATAGATAAGCGCGACTTAATTTATTTCGTTTGAAATGTAAAAGCATTGAAATCTCTCAAATGAACTGGCATAGTAAACGCTGTAAAAAAAACACGAAAAATTCTCGTAATTTATTTAAATCTTTACATAGTCAGTTAACACGAAGTCAAACGAAGCGTTAATTATTTCACTTTTTATTTAAAAATACAAAAAAAAAAAAAAAGGGAAAGGAGAAGTAAAACTTGACAGACCAAAGCAAAATGAGGAATGCACAAAAACTTTACAATCAAAGCCGCAAAAAAAGAAAGAAAACAAAAAAACGACAAAACGAAAAGGCTAAAACACCACAGCACAAAGGCATAGACCAAATGAATTCAGGCGACAAACCAAACTGACAATCAACTACAGTTTCCGGGTGTCGCTTCTCGTTGCCCGTTGCCCGTTGCCCGTCGCTTCTCTCGTCTAACTTCCGCTTTTGGAGTTTTCGTTTGGCAGTTTGTCTAGCTGAACAAATGGATTAACAGCAGCACTGACACAACTTTGTATTTAACACCAAATCAGCTTAGTTACATGATTATCACACCCAAGCACAACACCTAACAACCACACACACCCTCAAACACACACATACACAGTTTATATGCTTTCAGCTGTGTTAATTAAAAACTAATGGCAACTATTCATATGCATTAGACGCTGTAATCCAAGCGGAGCCAAGTAAGTAACCTCAAGCTTACCCCATACACACACCCGACACATACACACACATTAATGTATATGTATGTAAGTATGTGTGGTAAATATAATGTTCATAAATATCCTTTGGCAGTTACTTTTCAAATATATCGTTAAAAGTGGAAACGCTGTGAAAACATCAAAATTGTTTCAAAATATATATTTTTATATGTTCTTATATACATATATATATCGATGAGCGCACCATGTGAGCATTAAATGCCTTTAAGTGCCAATTAATGTTTGACTTACACACACACACACACGCACACACCCAGCCTGAGGGTAGTTGAGACTGGACTGGGCAGGGAATTTGAAGTCGGGAATGGTTACAGCTGCCAGACGCACAAAATCTTATGACAAAAGCATGAAACATTTTCAATACAGATATATATAAATATATATAACATATATATATGTATGTTTAACGGTATATATGTATATATAGCATTATGTAAGAAAGAATACTTCTCGTAACTTTTGTGCGACTTTTTAAACATCAATTATATTCAGTTATTGAAGCGTATTAATGCGACTACGTTAAATAGTAAAGTGCGAGCACACACACACACACACACACACACACACACATACACACACTTCCATGCAGACAAATGTTGACTGTAATAGAATCTATTATACCTGAGCCGCATGATGCGCATTAAGCAGGAGCCACATCAGCATTAGTCCATAAGAGCTTATTGTGTTTGGCATTTACGAGTCAGGTGGCATGCGGCATGCGGCATGTGTCACTTGCCATGTGGCATGTGGCATGTGGCATGTAGCGTGCTCTAGACTAGTTATAAAGGGCAATAGACCAATCAGCATTGTATTGTGCAGCATTAGCTGCTATTTAATTAGCATTTTGGGTTGTCTGCCACGCTGTCGTATACGCAATTTGCATGCAGTTGCAGCTGCAGCTGCAGCAGGAGCTGGAGCTGGAGTTACAACTGCTGTGTGCATAATTAATAAATGACAACCCTAAAGGCAACAACTCTCCATGCTGATTGAGTGCTATTATGTGCAGCTGATGTTGCAAATGACCCAGTCAGAGTTGAACCCTAAAAAAAAACAATAGGAAAAAATCAACAAAAATAAACTGACAAATGGCAAGGCGAGAAAGTAAATAAGAGAGAGAAGAGAGTTTGTGTGTGTGTGTGTTTGTCTATGTGTGCGAGTGCAAGTGAGAGAAAGAAGTGTCTGCAATTTCGCATAGCTGGCACTTTGAATGAATGCGTTTTAATTAACTTGATATGCAGCGCACAATACACATCAAAGGGTTGAATAGCTGGCGAAATTGCAAAGGGCTTGATAACCAGCAGCAAAAGCAGCAAAAGCTAAAAAGCCAAAAAGCCAAAAGCCAACAGGCAACAGGCAACGGGCAACGAGCAACAGCCAACAGCCAACAGCTAAAGAAAACTTGATGCTTCAGCATTTTAAAGCTACTTAAATGGCCAGGTAGGTAGTAAGAGGAGCCAGCTACAACAGAGCAGCCACAACTTGACTCAAGCTTTGTTTCCATTTTAATTACGTTTAACCTCTAAACAACTGCTGTCAACTTCACTTGGGGTTCACTTAAGGTCCACGTCCAGTCAAACTCTTTTGCTGTGTAAATAAAAACTTTCCTTTTTTCGAATTGGTGTACAAAATGAAAAGTTTGAAATTATGTTTGAGACATGTTCAAGAAAGCCGAGTCGAATATATAATGTAAAAATAAAGGAAGCGAAAAGGGAAGCGCAGATTTATATAAGAAAATGATTAAATAGGAATATGATATATAATTAAGAATGTGATTAAATAAATATTTAATATTTTAACTAAATTAAAACAATTTAGAAACTAAAAATTAAGTTAGAGTCAACGAAATTGAAAAGAAATTCAGAATACTTGTAATTTTACTTATTAAAAACATATTTATATTAGGTAAATAATCAAATTACGTTGTTGGATTAAAAGAAATAATAAATACAAATCTTAAAATATATTTAAGCCCCGATTTCAAGTCATATTCAAACTCTGCCTAAATTCTCCAAATAACTGCCCTGAAAAGTAGGCAATGAAAAATATCGCAACAGTTTAAATATTAATCTTTGAGTTTTTTCTGTTTGCTTTGCATTTTATATCACAAAAGCATATAAAATATTGATTCAAGAAAATAGAAAAAAAGCCAAGAATTAAATTCTGAAATAGCTGCGACAGTTGTTATGAAAAATATTCCTTGAACTAGGACCCGTTTATTAGTTATGCAAATTTTTGCTTTGTGTCTGAAACTTTGCACTATGCGATGGCTAAATATTTTAATACAATAGCAGCTATAGACAAGAAGAAGAAAGGAGTGTATATCAAAGAGGGAGAGTGAGCGTGAGAGTGGGGGCTAAGGACCAGATAGACCCCTCGATATGTACACACATCGAAATGAAACTCAACGAACCAGAACTTCAAATGCCTGAGCCCAAAATCGAAATCAAAGTTGCTTTTGTTTTAACATTTTTTGCATACTTTGTTTACTTTAGTTTATGCCGAATTGTTGCTGTTTGATTTTCGTTTTGCCATTTTATTTTTTCCATTTTTATTGGGTTCTGTTTTTGTTGTTTTATGCATAAATAAAGTTTGGAAATGAATTCATGTGTCACAGCACAACACCGACGGCTGCTATGCGCGGTTCGATTTGAATATCATTAGAAAGTAATATGGGAAGGCGAGCGAGTCAATACGAAACGAGGACAGCCCAAAATTCCGATGCGGGCGGCCATGCTCCCAGTTGATTATGCTCTACCTATACACTTGATTTGTTGCATAAATTCAATATTTGTGTAAATGCAACAAAATTGCATTTGTTGTTCATGTTTGCCGCTTAATTAAGCTGCACAAATCCTTTTTCAATTAGCGACCCCAATGCAAAACGTAATGAAAATATTTATTAAGTACGCTGCAGATTGACAGCTCTATCCCTGTCTCTCTCTCCCTCTCTCTCTCTCTCGCTCCCTTCCTCTCTTTCCCGCATTCTTTCTATTGCTTTCTTTTTGTCTCTGTCTCATTTCTCATCTGCCGGCCAAGCAGGCACTACAAATAACACTCTGACGTACGTGGCCAAAGAATAACAACAACAACAACAACAGCAACAACAACAACAACAGCGGCATCTACAGCAGCAACTGTTGTTGCTGTTGCAGCTGAAAGCTACCAAGTTGCCGGCAGCCGTCGCTGTCGCATGCTCAACGGAAACGGATGCGGATGCGGATGCGACTGAGGATGAGTATGACCCTACCTCGCCCCTTCCTCCATTCCCCCATTCCCCCCATTCCCCATTTCTCTTCCACGCTGCCCCTCCCCTCGTCTAGGGGTAGAAAATGTCTGCGTCTGTCAATGTTGGCACAAATTGTTTGTCACGCAGTGCAAATACTTCGTGCTGTTGCTCTGCTATGCGGCATTATGCGCGATTTATTTTCCAACCAATAGCCTCGGGGACAGCCTGACTCAATACACAGCTACAACAGATACACGCAGTGAGCAGAAGCAACCTGGCAACATGGCAAAAGAAAAGGACACCCAAGCAACGGAGCCGCGAGCGACCTACAAAAAACAAAATAAAATAAAATAAGAAAACATCAAGTACATACATCAAAAAATAAAGAACAAGAGCTGAAGATGGAAAAACAATTTGATATTGGCAAACAGACAAACAGATAAATTTGTAATTAATGCGCGACTCGGATCTTAGCAAATGTCGTCATAAATATTATATCAGACATGTATATGTACATATAGATGTTATAAGGCACACATGTTGGCTTGGCTTGCAGTCGGTGATACCTGCTAATTAGCTGGAACTTTACCTTTAACTTTGCTCCAACTCTTTGCACATCAAATACTAAAAATCCATAAGTTTTAATGCACTTTTTCTACCGCCCCGCCACGCCTTTCCTCTCAGCTTGACTGTCTACGCAGTAATTGAGTTTATATACATTTTGCATTTTACACACACACACAAACACACATAAACACACACACACACAAGTGCTAGCAAAAGTTGTTTGATTGGCTTTTGCTCAGCCACCAAATTGCAATATAATTGCGTGCAAGCAGGAGGAGGCGGATCTGGCAGGCGTTTGTGGTGGTGGCAAGGCGTGAGGGCGTGGCAAGTGGAGTATGGTTAAGGTGCAGTAGCTGATTGCGAAACAAGTTAATTTTATTGAAAGTGACATTGCAGACGCTTGTCAACTGGCCTTGCCCCCAGTTGTTGTTGCTGCTGCTGCTGTTGTTGTTGCTGTTGTTGCTGGCGGTTCATTACGTTTTGCAACTGCAACAACAGCAGCAGCAGCAATGATGACAGCAAGTTTGTGTAATGTAATTAATTAATTATAGTGAAACAACGCGGTGGCCACATACCAACTCACACATACACCGACACACACACACATACATTCATAGAGAAGGAGATACACAGGGCATGCAAACCAGCAACTCAGCGACGACCCTTGGACAACACCAACAGCAACAACAACAACAGCAACAGCAGCTCCAGTTCCTGGTTTCGTTTTATGAGCTTGAAATTTGCCCTGCCCCTGCTCTGCTCCCCCTTGGCCATCGCTGAACATTGTTCGTGTTTTGTGCCGGGTAACTTAATTACAAATTATAGTGCAATTAATTTTGCGGCTGGGGCATTATTAGGCATATCTGCCGTAACACAAAACCGCCAACTAAGACAAAAAACTAAAAGCCGAGGAGAGACAGAGAGAGAGGGATCAGGAGCGGGAGCAGGAGCAGGAGCAGGAGCAGGAGCAGGAAACCTCGTCCGACCCCTCGGGCCTGCTGCTGCTGGAATACGGGGTAAGTAGATGGAAAATTAAATAAAAACACGTAAAGCAAAGTGGCCGCAAAGTGACCGCGTGTTGGCATGCGAATCCCGAACGAGATTAAGTTGCCTGTGCAGCAGCAGCCCCGCTGGAGCTGACCGCTTGATTATATTTATGAAGTGGAGAACGGAGTGTGGACACAATTGGAAATTGGAATCGGCAATGGCCACGTGTATGCTCGTAGCTATAACTGGTACAATCAAATGTTATTGCTTGAGAATACACGTAGTTAGCCAGATTCCCCCAGCAATGCAATGGAAACATCAATTATTTACCTCGCAGAACATCATCAATAAGCATTAGACCCAACTCTGAGCCAACATTTCGAAGAGTTGTTAACAAAAAAAGTAGCTGAAAACAAAAAAAAGTGCGTTAAGATTGATTACGTTGAAAAAACTTGTAAGTAGAAAATTCATTTCATAATTCCACTTGGATTTTTAACAAATAAAATAATAAGAAAAAAGAGAGAATGAAGTAAACATAGCGCAAAAGTTTGTCTTCTTTTTAGCGCAAAGTTTATAAGCATTTTAATGGCGATTTTATAAGAGCATTAATTAACTTTTCAAATCCTTTTCAGCTTCCTCTTTGCAGCTAATTACTTTAGCTACGCCATATTTCAAAGGGCTAATTAAGCTTTTTGATTTTCGATTTTTGATTTTAGATTCCTGTTTCCCGATTTGCCTGCAAGCATCCGCTTACAATATTATTTAACACTTCAAAGAACACACTCATATATGAGTGCTCTGAAGGGACAGAGTCTCCTGCGCCTTTGGGCTTTGCGAGCTTTACTTGGTTTAAGTCGCTTCTAGTGCCATTGAAGATTTTGTATAAATGATGGAACGAAGAAATTATATTCACTACTATTTATCATTGTGTGCTAATTAAGATATTGAATCAAAATGTATTTATCCAAGATTTCCGTGTACTAAGTTCGCAATAAACTGCAAAAAAGAATTATAAATTGGGAAACCATCTAAGATTTTCTTAAAGTTATAATAATAGTCCCATTCGTCGTATGGGAACTTCTACAATCATTGCAAATTGTAATATTGATTTGCAATATGTAAAGTATTTTTAGGAGTGGAAAACAAGAATGAATATATATAAATATTAGAGAAGGAGGTCTACAAGTATTGTATACTATTTATATTACATTTTTCACACATTATCCAGAAGTACATTATGATATAAATAGAAGAGTACTTAAAATATAAGTTTAAAATTAATAGCAAATAATTTTGTAGCACAAACTAAATGTCTGACGACTGAAGCTCTCAGAAACGCCAAATATTAGGACCAAATAAGAAGCAGATATCAAATACAAAACCTATATAATCCAGTTCTGGCGTTATTTTGTATTTCAGCAAAAGACTTCAAAGAGAATCGTTCAGCAATTCAAGTTGTTACGGCTTGCAGTAATGGGGAAAACTGATATGTCAAATAAGCTTTAATAGAAAGTGTATCGTATAAGTTTCTGTCAAATTCAGAGAAGCACATATGTGTGAGTGTGTGTGTATGTGTGCGTGGGTATTTATATATATTTTTTATGTGTGCCTGCGGCTTTGTGTGAAACAAAAGACCTAATTAAGATTCATTTGAACATAAGCCCAAGGCACAAACAACCAAGCACACACCCATACACACACACACATACCAACACATACACACAGGCACATAAATACGTATAATTAGACGGCGCAGCCTAAAGGTATGCATCATTTTGTTTGACTTGTGATTAACAGCCGCATTTAAAGGCCGGATGTCGGATGTCGTTGGCGGCGGAAATGCGTATATGGTCGTGGCACGCACACGCACACACACACACATACCTACACTCACCCACTCCCATTTGCATTAATGATATGCAAATGATTTGTTTATCATTTCATGCTGCGACAACATTCGCATCTTTTATTGAAAAGTTTCTCATGCCGAAACAAATGAGCAAATAATCAGCAGATAAAGTAGCCTCACGTCAAATACATTGATACGAAATGAAGTCGCCTTGTTTCACATCCTCAAATTTAATTTTTTTCCTCGTTTGGTTTTATTTTTTTCTGCTTGCTCCGTAAGATGTTAATCAAAAACGCACGTCGCTCATATACTATATCCCGATCCGTGTCGAGGCGCTTGCTGTCGCCTTTTGCTGTAATAAATATGTACGACTGAAGATATTTTTATTTGGTTTTTTTTTTTTTGGAAGGGGAGTTGGGTTGGGTTGGATTGGGCTGGAGAGTGGGAACCTTCCTGCCCACCCTCATGACATGTCACGCGTGTCTCGGGCCACACGCAGAACGTCCGACGTCTGTAGTCGCTGGCACACGATGCGCTTGTTTATTATTGTAGGATGTTTGGCTTGGCTCACATCAGCGAACTGGAAGGAATGCGCATTGACAGCGACAGTTGCTACTGCTGGCAGTGCGCTGGTCCTGGCCAAGGAGACGCAATCTCAAGCTAGCTCCAAGCACAGTCCTGACGTGCTCTGCCAGACATTTGCATTGTTTTATTTACATACTTTGGCATAAAGTTTGGCCGCGACTTCCAACCTATCGATGATGATGAAGATGATGATGATGATGATGATGATGATGATGATGATCATGATGAGTTGGGTATGTGTGTACTTCATCTTGGCATTGGCATGCATAATATCTATCAGCAGCTAAAGCTAAGCACCCAACTTGAGCATTTAAGACTGACATGAGCAAAATTTCCAATTCGTTCTGGGTTGCCAGCCAGCAGCATCGCCCTGCCTCGCCTGCCTCGCCTGCCTGTCTGGTGTTATCATAATCATTATTATTATTATTACATTGTATTCCTTTAACTTAATTCGAAAACCCAAAATATGCAAAACGTATTCAGCTTTTGATGGCGCATAATTTGTTTATCTTTAATTTAAATTAAGTTCAACGCATTTTTCGCTCAATGCTTATTCACAGTAGCTCTTACTCTCTCCATCTCAAACTCCATCCCCATCTCCCGCTCTATCAATCTCATATACTTACAGCAGTTTATTTTACTGATGTGGGATACAGTCGCTGCTCAAAATTTATTTGTTTCTGCATAAATCATCGAAGCAATCGATTGGTTTGCTTTTCAAAGTATTTTAGTAGAGATATCTCTTCACGAAATTATTTCTCAGAAAAGTTATCAAATAAATCAGCAAACTAATGGAAAGTTTACAGCATATCCCATTTGATTATTTAAAAAAAATATCTTAAATAATTGAGTTCATATTAAAACTTATATATCAACTTGCATTCATCACTTCAACCTAAGCTTTTCTTCAATAAGAGTTGACATTCATCAATTAGAGTATAAGAGTGAGCGAGAGAGACACAGAGAGAGAGAGAGAGAGGGAGAGAGAGATAGAGATAATTTAATTTGCTATCACACGAAAATTTTGGATATTTTTGTAAGTAAGGTATGTCTAAAAATAATTTCTGGCATGTCGCAGTAGCAATTTTGGCTTGCTTTAAAAATGAAAAAGAAAAGAGTTCCACTGAAAAATAAATTATAGGAATGATATATAACAAATTTATAAAATTCCTTAATTTATAAAATTCCTTCCAACAATGACTTGAAAGCGATATGTGCGGATTTGTGTATTTCTAGATTATTGCTGTTAGTTACATAAGTCGCCATATAGACTTTTCAGGCTGAATTGAGGAATTTGGATACCATAGGGCCGCGCTTGCTCAAGTTCCTTGATGAGATGCTAATATAGATACTTATAATTATAATAATATAATTTATAAATACAATTTTCTGTATACATAATATGAAACAAGATATCACCTACCTCATAATCCCTCAATCTCTCTAACTGCACACGCATTGTTCCCATTCTTCATATTTCTTTTTCCAGCTAAAAATATAAATAATGCCTTGAAGTTAACAATGGCGGCAGTTATTTTTATGTGACCTTTTGACTCATCCACAATCTGCTCACGTTGCCCGCCGCATAAACGAGTTCATAACGCTAAGGCCCCAGGGACAGAGCCAGAGCTAACCAACTTAGAAAAAAAAAAAATAGAACAAAACAAAACTTCCTTTTTAATATCATTTAGTACTCCAAGCAGTTGGAATAGACGAGCATAGTCCCTTAGGACTTCTGTCTTAAATATTTGATTAGAATTGCATTTCGAACATTTCGCAAATCAAAAATAAATTTTAAAATCATTTTCTAGCTATTTTCGAATTTAATTTCTTCTAACCAACTCCACTTTAAAGTTTAAAGCCTCAGAAACTTGTCGACCGCAAAAACTTTGGGAAAACTAAGGGAACTTTTCGGCGGAATGTCCATAGTGATGGCTGAAAACTTAAGATTGATTTGCCAACTGAGCTTTATTATTGATTTAAGATGAATTTACTTTTTGGGCGCGCAAGAGAGCAAAAAGAAAATTCTTAAGGAAATTTTGAATATTGTATATTTTTTCATTACACATTTAGAAATAACATTTTGAGAGTAGTTCAAGAAGAAGTCCGTTTTCTCTGTAAGCGCAATATATATATATATATATATGTCCTATATATTATATATATTGTTAGTAAATAGTGGTCTAATCTATAAGAAAAGTTAGTTCGCTTTAGAAAACCGAACTTTTGTAGTAAACATTCAATTGCTTTAATTTTTCGTATTTTCAGATACACACACACACACACATATGCATACATATACATATATATAACTCAATAAAATAAAATAGAAATTTTTAGAATTCTATTCTTTTTGTGGTTCAGCAACAAAAAGTTGTTCGGGCAATAAGTTATTTACTTTGATTAATTAACATAAAGCATTTTGCAAAAAACAAATAGTCAGTGAGTGTGTGTGCTTGCATGTATGTATGTAATTATCTCTATTTATGCAATCAGCAATGAAATGCAAAACCAAAATGTTCCACACAAATTGAATTGCAAATTAAAACTCCATTTTAAATTGGAAGAGAAAAAGAAATCAAATCCAAATATTCCAATATATCAATTGTCAAGGCTTTGTCCAGGGGCGATAAAAATCAAATCAAATAAAAAATTAAAAACTAAAATATAAATAAAAAAAAAAAATAACAGAAAATATGCAAAGAACAGTGTACAAAAATAAAGTTTCAAATATTTTAATTATAATTTTATTCAAATTTTTATTTATTTTTTTAGATTTACGTTAAAGCGACTAGCTATAATATAATCTGTAATGTATGTTTTTTTTCGTATTTTTTAAATTTCTTTTTTTTTTATTTAAATTGCAAACAATATGTAAACAAGTAGTTTTTGACTGCAGCTAATTAAAAAGCGAGCAGAGAACATCGCGATCCGTTGCCATGGTTAACACACATTTATTTTTAGTTAAAAACAAACAAACAAATAAACAAACAAAATTATAAAAATCACTAAGTAACACAGTTTATTTATTTTTATTTTACCGTACCAAAAATCTGAAAGTTTGCCTAGACACACGCACGCACGCACATACATACATGCACACCCCCACTTGCACAAAAAAATCACACACACACACGCACACACACATTCACATTCACGCATACGCCTACTCATGGAGTAACATTCACTCAGCGTGCTCTAGACATAAGTACACCCGGCAAATTATCTAAAAATTTCCTAGCTCTGTTCGTATAACATTTGATTTTTGTTGTTGCTTTCCGTTGTTGTTGTGTTGAAATTTGGGACTAACCCCATTTTAGACCGCCCACTAACTGGCCGTCTGCCCAGCGCCCAAATATCCTGTGGCCTGTGTATCTTCTTATTCAGTTGAGGGCTGTTGTTGCGGCTTCTGCTGCTGTTGTCACTTGGTTTGATGTATGCGGTAGGGTTTTCATCAGCTTAGGCGGCAGCACCTCCGACTCCTGTTGCTGCTGCTGCTGCTGCTGCTGCTGCTGCTTTGGCTCCTCCTCTGTCTGCTGCTGCTGCTGCTGCTACTGCTACTGCATGTGGTTTGTTGCGTTGTAATTTGCTGTTGACGTGAAGCTGTCGCTTTCTATAAAATCAACTGTTTGCCTGCCATCCATCATTGTGCTTGGATTGGCCCAAGCTGCTGCTGCTCCAGTCACAGCCTGGACGTCTGCTCTGGCTTGTTTTGACGTGAAGGCGGCTGCTGCTGCTTCTGCTGCCACTTCTACTTCTTCTCCTGCTGTTACTTTGTTTTCCCTCGGCTGGTCAGTCGAACTGCTCTCCTTTTCACCTGATGACGACGACGGCGTCTGCAGCGCTCTTTGAGCTGGCAAATTATTTGCTAATTGCTTTCCCAATGTGGGCAGTAGCTGGGGCTGTGGCTCACTCAGGCTTCCTATTCCCGCTGCTGCTCCTGCCACTTCTGCTACTGTTGTTGCTGCCGCTATTGCTGTAGTAGTTTCAAGCGTATCCGGCATATTTATAATATCCGCTGCAGCGGAATTTAGATTTTTCAACATCTTAGACACGCCTGCCTGCCCTAGATCCAAGCCCTGCTCCAATTGCTGCTTGTCCTGAGCTGTTTCCGCTGTTGCTCCTGCTTTAGCTAATGTTTCCGCTTCAGCTGCTGATGCTGTTACTCCTGCATCATTGATGCTGTTTGCTGTTGCTGCCGTTGCCGGCTCTTGGTTTCGTCCTTGTCCATGATTTGATTCGACATCTAAAATATGCAAAGAATGGCAAAGTTAGCAATGAAGTAAAGTGAAAATAAAACAGGAAATGACAGGCGCGTTACAATTTACAAAACATTCGTTTCACTGAATACTTTTCAGCTTCTTCTTCCTCTGCGTCTTCCCTTTTTTTATATTTATTTTGCCAGCGAATTGAGAAATAATTTCATATTATTGTAAACACATAAAGAAGGTAGCCAGCGACAGAGAGAGGGAGCTCTGCTGGGTTGGCAAATGGGTCGTTCGGTTGGTCGACTGGGCAGCACACACACTCGCTTCGCATTTATATTTTATATTGTTAATATTGACTACGTTTTATGTGCGAGTGGGACGCCTCTTTGACATTTATTGCCACTCCTTTTTATACCCTGCCGATAGCCGACGACAAAAAAATAAAAATAAAAACAAAAACAAAAAATATACAAAAGAAACATTGCCAAATTGGGTATAATCCTGTTGGGCACTGAATATGCAATGGAAATTAGTCCGAAATCTTTGTGAATTTTTGATGCACTGGCTCCACATACTTATACGCTATGGATGATTAAAGATTATAGATTCAAGATTCAAGATTAAAGATTACAGATTATAGATCATATCACATAAATATTTAAGTTTTAACTTTTGTGAATTATTAAAGAAAAACTTTTATCACTGCAGATAATTGAAGTTTGTTTTGTAGTTGTAATATTCAAAAATATATAAAATGTTCAAGATTATTATTCAAGATTATTATCAAGTTTTAAAAGTACGATAAATACTTGCAAAATATATCGAATTTTATTTCTATAATTTTTACTACAACTCGTGTGTGTAAATAAATAAAAAAAAAAAAAACAAAAAATCATGAAGCTGCAAATTTTGCAAGAAATATTATTTCAATTAAAACTTTACTTAACTCGAAAGCAAATCTAAATGCTTAAGTAAAGTTATTGCGATTTACTATAATAATATATATATATATATATATTTTTTCTGTTCACAAGCGTGTATAATTAAATAAAAATTATAAAATCATAAATATAAAAAAACTGTACTCAAAATTTAAAAAAAAATTGTCTTCTATTGAATTTCCGCATATCTCTCGCCTCAGCTGGAGAGAGAGAGAACCGTATCACAGGGTATTTAATCCGCCGCAAACTTGTTTGCACACACGCGGGACTATCAGAGATTTGTGTACATTTACTTTCGGCATTTTTTGCTGTGTTCTTTCGAATTGGCCACGCTTTCATTTTGGTTACATTTTTGTTGTTGGCTGTTGTTGTTTGGTGACTGCGTTTTCGAGTGCAGTTGAAACGAAATATTTAAATTTATCTTCCGGCTGATTGCACACTCGATGGGTACGGAGCGTCACAGTTATTTGTGGCATTAGGCTGTTGCCCCAAAAGCGATTTAAAGTCGACGCCAATTGAGTGCAATGAAGTGAACACAACCGGGCACAAATCGTGTCCAATCATTTACTTAGTTACCTTCATTTGTTGTTGTTTCGGCTGCCGTTGCTGTTGTTGTTGCTGCTTCTGCTGCTGCTGCTGCTGCCTGGGCAGCTGTTGCTGCCGCCTGGGCTGCTGCCTGCGCAGCCACCGCGGCAGCATTGGCTGCTGCCACGGCTGCAGCAGCGCGCGTCTGCAGTCCCGGTATGTCGGCCATATTGCTGCGCTGCGGATTGTTGTGTACGGCCGGTGCACCAGCACCTCCAGCTGCTCCTGCTCCAGCTGCTGCATTTACTGCCGCCTGGCCCTGACGCTGTGCAGCCAATTGTCTATAGAGTCCCATCACAATGACCTGAGCACGTTGCAGCGCCGCCTGTTGACCAGCTGCAGCTGGAGCTGGTGCAGCAGCAGCAGCACCGCCACCTCCGCCGCCGGCGGCAGCAGCGCGCGTCTGCAGTCCAGGTATGTCGGCCATATTGATGCGCTGCAGCCGTACATGCATCATCTGGCCGTGTCCATGGCCGCGGCCAAGGAATACCCGTCGCTCTGTGGCAAACTGGTCGCGTCCATGCAACCACTGCCCCACCAACGGCAGCCGCCTCAAATTACCCAAAGCATTCGCCAGTGCAGCGCTGGGATTGTTGTGTACGGCCGGTGCAGCAGCACCTCCAGCTGCTCCCACTCCTCCTTCTGCTCCTGCTGCTCCGTTTGCTGCCGCCTGGCCCTGACGCTGTGCAGCCAATTGTCTATAGAGTCGCATCACAATGACCCGAGCACGTTGCAGCGCCGCCTGTTGACCAGCTGCAGCTGGAGCATCAAGAGCACCACCACCACCACCACCACCACCGGCGCCACCTCCGCCGCCGGCGGCAGCAGCAGCAGCAGCTGCTGCATTTGCTTGATTTCGCGTGATGATGAAGACATGACGCTGTGCCATAATGGCGGGCAGCTCGTACCGATGGAAGAAGAATACCATTGAGTGCTAAACAGAGAGGGAGAAAGAGGAGCATGAGACAGATGTGTATGGTCAGACAGAGAAAGAGCGAGAGAGAGAGAGGGCGAGACCGAGAGCCAGTGTGTGTTACGCAATGGAGCTCAGTGCTCAGTTGCCAGGCACGTGACGGGATGCTGTCTACACGTGAGGCCGTAGTCAAATAGAGACAGACAGACACCGAGACAGTCGGACAACAGACAGTTGAACAATAATGCGCTGGGTAATTTGTCATGCAGCTGACAGGCAGCGCTTGGCTCCAGTTGCGTAAGAATTTGTATTTGTTTGTGCCTCGCATTATGCAGCAGCAGCCGCAGCAGCGGCAGCAGGAGTAGCAGAAGCAGCAGCATTCGCATAGTTACCTGTATGAAGAGATACGACGAGAGCAGAGCCAGACTACGATATTGTCCACTGAAGCGATAGTGATACGCATAGAAGGCATAATGATATAGGTAGAAGAATCTGTAAGCAAACAAACAAACATTCCATTTCAGTTAGTACAACAACCACAGCCACTTCCACTTCCTCCACCTCCTGCTCTTCTTTTCGTTTGGATTGTGCTTGGTGCAGGGCCTTGTAACCCTTGTCAAAAAATATAGATACTCTTGGGTGTAGGCCGCGATTACCATTCAATAATATCGTATTTAACATTGCTCAAATAAAAAGCAACAAATTATTGTTTTGTTGTTTTATTGCTGTTTACTTACCGCCTGCCCGCCTGTCTGCCTGTCTGCTGGCTTCGGCAAATGCCAGCTAAGCTGTGAAGAAATGGGTCAGACAGCACGGAGAGAGGGAGGCAAAGCAGACGGACGGATGGACAGACGAATGGACTATGGCTATGGCAACAACAGTTGCAAAGCGGCGCAGCCATGACACAAGTAACGCCTTCAACTGACAACAATAACACTTACAGCAATTGATATAAATGGCGGATTCCTACACCAAATTGCTGGACTATGGGATAGCCTGTTTTCTGTTTTAGTTCATATTCAAGTAAAATGGGTCAGGGCAGAGTTTGAAGAGAAGCTAGCAAAGGAATGTTTCGAAGCTTCTCAGATTCTTAGATAAGTTTCTATTTAATACTTAAAGTTAATCGCTGCTATCGTTGCCTTACTTATTGCTCGCTTCTTGCGGAGCTGAGCTGAGCTTCATTATCTACTCTTCTCTACAGCCAAATAATAATCGTTTCTCTACTACTAATGCTGCCCGCTAATTCGTAGCTAATTCTTCCCGTTCCTCCCTTCTGCTTCCTGCTCTAGTGCAATATTTTACCTAGTTCATCCCGCTTCTCTCTGTTGCTTCTCGCTTCTTCGTAATGCTTCTCTTCAAAGTTACCCTATTCACTCGATTGCTTCTCGCCTCTCAGTGATTTTCTCAGCTTCTTCTTCTGCTTATTTTTTGTACTTTCTGCTTCACTCTAGACAGAGGTCTTTAGAGTTCTGCTGCTTTTCACTTAGCTCTAGCGTTCTATTCTCTTGAAGCAGTAATCTATATGTTCCTAATTTAACTTCTTTCTACACTTGAATATTCCATTTTTCTAATCTCCCAACCTAAAACCCAAGCTCTCTAGGAGAACCAGTGAAACCCCGAGTGCTTGCAGTATTCCATAAACAAAGTTCCTTTTCTGTGCTCTTTGATGCTCATTTGAGGCGCTTCCTTTACAAACAAATTGAAGTGTAATAATTTGTGTAGACTGTCGCGTTTCTTAAGGTTTCTCTCGTCAGATACTGCAAGACTTCTTTGTTATTGTGAAACATACGAGGCTCATTGAGCATAAAATATGAATTAATAATATGTATATGCTCTGTCTATATAGATATAATTATCTCTATTCATATATACCCAACGACAAATGTGATCTTTATAGGATATACTAACAATGGCGAGGACACTCAAGAGGATTTAATAATATAAATAATTGCTGGCGTTGTGTTAGTTGAATTGTTGTTATGCAAGCCAAAGACAACAAATAACAAACAAAATGAACGACTGCCCCAATGATAAGGAGCAGGAGCAGGAGCACAAGCGGGAGGCGGCTGGTAGGTGGCAGGAGCCAGAACAAAGCCATAGCCATAACCATAAGCAGCGTAAGCAACAGCTACGGAGTGTCGTCAAGAGTGTCCGGCGGAATTCAACTTTAATTTATTTTTACAATGCCGCTGGACATTGCGACATTAGGTGTGGGCGAGGGCGTGGGCATGGTCATGATTGAGTTATGTTATTGAATTTAATTTGAGTTGATTGTGTGCACACACACACACGCACACACGCACACACGTACACACGCACACAAAAGAGACAGAGACGGAGACAACGAACATCACAATCGACAGCGACAAATGAAGACACACGACACTTATTTGGCTCGTAAGCCTTTCCAGTGGGCGGCAGCTGGCGTCATGTGTCGGCATTATGGACACGCTGTGCACCATCAGCCGAGCACACTGTGCAACGCATAGCAGGGCTAGCAAGGACTTGGTAATACCCTCAGATAACCGATTTGGCATGCAAATGTATGATAATGGAAAGGATACTTGATTCAATCTGTGGCATCATCTTCGGGGTTGAGTGAGATATGCAGAAAGTGAAATAATATTCATGGGTATGTGATATATGAATGATCCTTATTGCTAGCTATATTCCATGCCTGTGTCTTGTATAGTTCCTGGGCAATGTATAAATAAAGAAGTTCCCTGAAATATGCCCACACTCTAAAGGTAAAGGTAATTCTTATGGTCTTTGAGTTATTTGCCGTTTAATTAATTATATATCTTATATATATGAAGCAAAGAGAAAATGCTCTTGCTCAATGAGCTTGTAAGAACCTCTGAAAGTTATATTATTAGAGATCTTAATCTACATATACTTATATAGCACACACTACTCTCTGTCGCTTGTCACATGCTTAAGCATAAAACCAATTTAACCCTGTTTGTGCCATTGTGTGCGACGCTTAGCTCAGGGTATGCATGAAAAAAGAATAAAATCAACCCGAAGACACGTAGACAACACTTATCGCTTGTTCGTTTCCGTTTCATTCGTTTTCCTAATGTTGCGTAGCGTTGACAAGCGTCAAGCGGGCGAAACAGTCAGCTCCTTACCCATCCATCCTCTACCGACTCGACCCGACCCGCCCCTTCCCTCCCCTCGCCTGTCTTCGCCTTGCCACAGCCAGCGGCGTGTCGCAACGGATGTGCGCTGAGGAAGTGCTATTGGGATTCATATCCTTCGACCGAACGGAAATGAGGGCAAATGATGTTGCAGCAGCAGCAGCAGCAGCAGCGGCGACAGACGTAAACTGCCTGTAGAAGAGGGGCAGGCACGGGGAGGGAGCAAGAGGGAAAGAGGAGAGGGGTTTAGACACTGGTTAACAGCTCAACTGTTGCATGTGCGAATGTGTGGGCGCGTTGCATGCTTAAATAAGCAGATTGCCCGCCCACCAACCCACGCCCGCCAAGCCAAACAAACTGTCAGACAGCCAACAGCTAACAGGTGCCACGGGGCAGGTGGGCGCACACTGATCCGATCGGCGCTGTCAGAAGTGTTTATTTGCTGCCAGCAAACACAAGCAGCAGCAGCAGCAGAGGAAGACGAAGCCAGAGACGAAGACGAAGACGGAGTTGCAGCTGTTGCAAGAGTTGTATTCCACACATATTATGGGTAAAGTGCTCAATGAGCTTGCAAGCACTTCTGCCACACACACACACACACACACACACACACACACACACACACACACACACATACTGCCACACGAACTCACATACACACACAGCATTTGCATATTGGTTAAATCGTTTGAGTGGAATGCCATATGAATATTACGATGTTGGCCAAGTGCGCTTGCCGCATTAATCCAGACGATTTGGCTAAAGTGCAACGGTAAATGCGCATACCTGTTGATGCATTAATTGATTAGAATCGATTTACGTGTTGTGCACTCAGATAAAAAGGTAACAAAAGAGCGGATCAACGGACATTTACAAATATGAATCCACAACTGTTGTTACTGCTCTACTAGATCTCTTCCAGCCTCATTTTTTAAGAGCTTAAATATTTTTAAAATATAAATAATATATAAAAAAAAATTAATTTTGAATGATATATTAAAAAACAAAAAGAAGCTTGAATAACTATAACTCTAAGTGGTTTTAGTCTATTCATTCTTATATGATATACAATTATATATATAATAGATTATAATATTACTTCAGCTAATTAATTAACATTAATAACATTAATAATTGAAATTTAATTATCTTTCATGACATTAATAATTGAAATTAAATTATCTTTCATTCCTCTAACGAAAAACAAAACTTCACAAAATCTCTCAACTGGCACAGCAGCAGAGCTTAATACCTAAACGAACAACTCTGTTAACAACAAAATGTTAACTGTTAATTAATTATGTTAAGTGCATGCTGAGTTTTAAGCTTGATACTTTAATGAATGTTAATGAACTCAATCTTTATGTAAATATTTATAAATATAAGATGCAAAGAAATTAATTTGTTAAATAAGAGAAATCATATATATGGTATATACATATATAAGAATAATCATATCAGATATCGGATATTGAAAGCAAGTTATAGACATCAATATAAGCAATTATAGCATTTTCAATTCAGGCATGTAATTTAATTGTCTCTCCTATTGAAATGAAATCGATTCATTATAATTAATTACGTAATCATGATGCCTATGCTCGATTCAACTTGGCAATATGTCAAATGCTCCGCCTAAAATTGATTGAAATTTTTAGAAGTACAATCAAAAATACCAATTAACAGAGATGCAAGCACTCAACACACACACACACACACAGACACGTATAGACACACATTCGTACACACACACAGACACTCACATGCAATTGTTGTAAAAACGTGACAAATATTAACGAATTTTCTGAAAAATCTGATTCACTTAATTGAAATATAACAAAGCTGAAGTACAATGGCATACAAATAATGGAGGTGTATATGTGTGCGTGTGTGTGTGCGAGTGTGTCCATTGATAAATGGGTGTAAGCGATACATTTTCATGCATAAATTGAAGCAGTCGCTGCTTCATGTTGCATAGAAGGGCACGTTGCGCATACGCCGCGTTTGACAAACAAACAAACAAAACAAAAGAACGAAAAAAATGACAAAAATGGAGGAAAACAACAACATCCAGAGAGGCGGGTGGGGGTGGAAAATATGCGAAAGGAAAAGCAAACAAGCTGAAACTATAACGCGTATAACAATGAAGCGATTTTGCCTCGTTACGAACACTCATCAACTGCACCTTTGAACAACAAGAGCAGCACAGTAGAGGCCAGGCGTGAGAGGAGGCGGCGGGTGGAGGGTGAAGGGTGGAATGTGGGGCGCTGGGGTTGAAGGGCCAAAGGATATGCGCGGCAAGAGGCCAGGCCACTTCAGCGCCCCGGGCATTCGAGTTCGAGTTCGAGCTAGAGGCGTTGGCTCGCGGACAAAAGTTATGGCAGCAAAACAAACTTGACGCAATTATACTTTGCGTAACATGATCTCAATCAACACGAAAAACAAGGACTAAACATAAGGTGAGGCGGTGGGGCGGTGGGCAGTGGGGCCAAAAGCTACAGGTTAAGGGTGAACTGCTGAGCTGATGGGGGTAGCACCCACCACACCCACACCCACACCCAAACCCACGCCCACCTGGCCGCCAATGGTTGCCAACGACGCGTCGTTGACGTTGACGTTGACGTTCTGGATAAATGCGCGTGAACTGGGTAAAAGGACGCTGCCAAGTAGGAAGCAGGCTCATTGAGTTTAACAAGCAAACAGATCCATATATACTTATGGCATAAATATGTATTATATAGAGTGTAGATGTCTGTGTGTGTGTGTGTGTGTGTGTGTGTGTGTGTGTGTGCGTGTATTTGTAAGTAGGTACGCATAACAAGCGTGTAAACAACAGCAAAAGGCGCGCCACAGCAGCTCAGTTGGAATGGGCTGACGGCGTGTCCTTCGCAGCTACTTGAAACGCGCGACTGTTACAAATTTGCCCCGAACTCGGAACTCGAACTCGAACCCGAGCCCGAACCCGAACTTGAACCCAACCAAAAAGTACCCCTTCCGCTGCCGCTGTCTTGATACAATTTGCTCTTTGAAGCCGCCAATACCACGCGATTCTGCGAAGTCCGTCCGTCCGTCCAGCCGTCCATCTGGCGTTGCTTCGGCTCGTCTGTCCGTCAATCTGCGCAAGACGTCGCATCGCCTTGTGCCTTTTTTGTACACTTTTGCAGCTCATTTAATACGTGTCGTCTGCCCCGTGCCGTGGCAACCAGATTTAAGCACAAAAGCAGCATTACGCTGCGGCACTGAAAGCCGCAGGGCAAAAGTCAGAGCGGGGCCGAGGCGGGGCGGACTCAATAAGGGGGAGCCGTATCGGCGACGACAAGCCTCAAACAAGCTGGGCGGGCGGCCAAAGGGGTGCGCCAAATTATGCTCGTCTATACATTTTGGCGCCTGCTCGTTAAACGGCGATTAACAGAATTATTTTTAAGCGTGCCACAAACGAGTTGCTTTGATGCCACTTTAAAGTCGCTGACGGTAGTCAATTAGGGCGTAAATACCTGAGTGCGTCTCTCTTACTCAACACTATACACCTGGTCGAGAAGCTGACGCAAGTTGCTGCTGCAGGAGCTGCTGCTGCTGCTGCTGCTGCTGCTGCTGCTGCTGCTGCTGCTGCTGCTGCTGCTGCTGCTGCTGCTGCTGCTGCTGCTGCTGCTGCTGCTGCTGCTGCTGCTGCTGGTGCTGCTGCTGCTGCTGCTGTTACAACGCTTGCAACTGTCTAAGACATATGGCTCAAGTCGGGCTAATTAACGCAGCTGCTGCATATCCTTGGCCTTAAAGCGAACTTCAATCGCAGCTAACCGCACACAGGCAACCAAAATGGCAGCTCGACCAGAGAGAAGTTTACTCCGCTACCCTTTCTCTTTACTGTTCTCCCTCTCTCTCTCTCCCTCATGCTACACCATCTGTCTCTCTCTCTCTCTATCCCGCTTACGCTCTTTGCCATAACCCATAACCGCAGCAGCAACAGCAAAAAACAGGAATAGAAAGGCAAAAGGTCTAAAGTGGAAACCCCCTTCGATTGCTTCGGGCGGTCAATAACAGCAAAATTAAACCGTACCAAAGTACACACACACACATAGAAGCAAACAAACAGGATGTGTGTATGTGTGTGTGTGTGTCTGCGTCTGTGTGTGCGTGGGTGGTACATGCATGATGAGCTCAACCAATATGTTTTGACTTTTTACAAAATTAATTTTTACTTGTGATGCCGTAGGACGAAGGGGACGCCGGCTGGGATGAGGGGGCGTGGCAGAGGACAACAGAGGACAACAAATCTGCATATGGCTTGACTTGGCCACTTCAATGGGAATATTCTTAAGCTACTTCGGGCCTTGGCAAATGCATCTTGGCTAACTCCGCGCTTTTGAATAGGTAAACATATATATATATATATATATATATATATATGGAGAGAGAGAGAGAGAGAGAGAGAGAGAGAGAGAGTGGGATATATGAATATGAATATGAATACGAGTATGAGTATGAATGTGATTATGAATATATGCATATATCAACAGTGAGAGCAGCGCTGCTCAAACTTCAGCCTAATATCTAAACATTTTCTGATTGCTTTGATTCCACGTGAAAGGACCCAAGGCAAGCGCAGGAGCTGGAACAGGAGCTATAGAGCTAGAGGAAAACGGCAGCTGAAATCGATATTACCCTGAAACGTAATTTAAATTATTCTGTGGAGATTTTTCTATCTAATTATCCATTATTATCCACATTTAATTAGAAACACAAATGACACCTGAATGTAATTTGCATTAGATGTGGTAATCAAAGCCGCAGCTAAATCGATATCGAATCGAATGAAAACGTAATCACAAATTGATGAAATCTAATCTGAACTGAAAAGGTTTGCAAACAATGCCACGAAGAAGTATTATTTAAAACTAACAAATACAATTTAAAAAGGACTTTAAAGCAACGAAACTTGTTGGAATTATTGGATTATGAAAATATCAGGAGAAGCAGGCGAATATAGTATGGAGAAATGCTGAAAGAGGAGGAGAGACTACAGAAGAGAGTTATGAGTAGGATGCAAAAGCGAAGAGAGAGAGAGAGGATAGTGAAGGGGAGTGAGTAAACAGAAACGGAGAGATGAAGGGAGAAAGGCAGACAAAAAAGGAGTAGTGAAAAGTAGAGAAGGGAATGAGAAATGCAGAGAGTAAGAGTGAGTGAGAGAGCGTAAGAGTGAGAAGAAACAAGTGTAGTCAGCCTCGATGCTTCACGATAATGCTCATCAATAGGAAGAGAAGATCAATTCAGAAAGACAAAGTGAAGACGGACCATTCACCCTTTAACAGACGAGACATTGAGACAAAAAAAAAAAAATGAAAGGACCAAGGAAATAAAAAGAGGAAGAAAGGGGCATCTTGAGAAGACAGAGAGGTTAGAGAGATATTTAAAGGCACACAGAGACAAGAGTGGAGAGGCAGATAGAGAGAGAGAGAGAGGAACACACTGACGCGTGTCTTTAACTCCACATCAAAAGGCAGATTACTGATATAAAAAAAGGGCAAATGCTTGAAACGAAAATATTAAAGTGCATTGCAAAGCAGTTATTGATTTATTGCTATTGTAACGGGATATTTTAAAAGTATATATTTTTAGCCAGCTAAGAATTAAACAAGGAACACAGAGGAGAGGAACATGCAGGCTAAGCTGGCTCATTACATTAGCAAGGGCTGGCGTAGGTGCAGGAAATACGAGCACTACGATATACGATATTCAATTATATTTTAATGGAGCTTTTTTCCCAGGGCACTGCAAGGCCAACACCTGGAAGATGCTGCAGCAGAGCAGGAGCGTTTATGAATGGATGAAAGAGAAATCCTTGGTGGCACGCTTAAATACCGCAATAAACAGCTAATATTGGACGTAAGTGGGCGTGGCATGGGTACATTTAGCGGCAATGAATGTTTAATGAATATAAATACGGCAGCTGCTCGAACCGAGCGCCACATTGATGGCCTTTTAATTCGGGCGCAAATTACGCAAAATCAACACCAAAATTTAAGTGGAGCGAGAAGGGAGCAAGGGGGAGGGGGGGGGGGGGGTTCAGTGAATAGTGATTGGTAAATGCCAGGGCATGAATTTCTAATGGAGCTCGGCTCTCATAAACACCAAACAGACAGACGCAGGCTGACCGAGCGAGGCGGAGAGAGGGGCGGCGAGCGAGTCGAATAAAGGGAATAGTCGAGTGTCTTTTTGAATTATTGATGGACGCAATGTTTGAAAAATCTTGTTGCTGCTGCTGCTGCTGCTGCCGTAGGGGGTGGCAATTGGCGAGTGGTGAGCTGCTGCGGACCCATCAGAGATTTTCCGAAATAATTTCCTAGCTGTTCGCCTCTCAATTATGCAAAGTGCGCGCAATAAACCGCAAAGTAGCTCGCCCCAGCCACAATTCACGGAACCAGACGAGGCTGGAAAAAAGATTGATCAAAAAAAGAGGGAAGAGAACACAGGAAAGGGGGTAAACGGTTTAGAGTCGCGTCCACATTCAACTTGTCGGCCCGATTGAGTTCTGTATGACGTGCGTGGTCATTAATGTTTATAGGAGCTGCCCCGCGGCTCCACGGCCCCACGGACCCGCTGCCCTCTTCTGTACAATTTTTTCCGTAGGTTTTCACTTATTCCATTTTGTGTTCGCAGCTATTACAAACAAGTTTATTTAAATGTTTGCTAATGGCGCGGCCCAGTTTAGGTTTGGGGGTCTGGAGTTTGGGGTTTGGAGCTGGGAGCTGGGCACTGAGCCCTGGGTGACTGGTGCTTGGGTTACGCTTGTTGACTTAAGTGATGAAATTCTGTGTTCTCTATATATGTGTGTGTGTGTGAGTGTGTGTGCCGGCGGAGGGACTTTGGTGTTGTGTTGGTCGATTTGCTTTGGCCCCGGGGGAGGCTTGCGCAAGCCAAGTTAATTTTCAAATAACAACCAAACGAAACGAAACGCAACGCAACGCAACCAAACGAAGCGCAGTGTGAAATACGTCCTGGACATGGAGTGAAAAGAAAAGAAAATATGCGAACAAAACGAAATGAACTGTTAAGTGCTGAGGGGGGATAGTTCAGCTCAGCTCAGCTCAGCTCCGCTCCGCTCCGCTCCGGTCAGGTTAGTCCGAAGCCAACAGCCGGACATTGAGCGGACAGCAAAGGATTGCGACGCCGGCTTCGACTTAATGTAATTGAATTTGTCATTTGTTCTGGCGCACAGACGATTGCACAAGCAAAAAAAAAAAAAAAAATTAAATAAAAAAGAAAAGAAAACAGAAAACAAATGGCACAAAAAACTGTTGCAGCAACAGCTGTCCGCAGCCTCTGTCTGCCTTTTGGTCTACTACGCACCTGAGCCAATGGCGTTTCGTAATGCTCGTGTGGCAGCAGATGGCATCAAATTGATCCGCGATCCAGACAATCAATATTATATAGAAAGCAGTTGTTGTATCATTGAAGAACTCCGACATGATGGCCTCCATGCCTGAAAAGATTTAACAGAAATTTGTGTTTAACAAGAGATAAGCTGCATATGCAGGCCAGTTATGCACACCTACGAGCGCCAGTATGACCGTCAGTAAGGGCGCGATGGGAAAGCGGGCCGAGACATTGTACTCCAGCATCTGCAGCAGATCCACTGCGAGAGGTTAACAAATTTGATTAAAGTAATCAGAGAAGAAACGCTTAACTATCTACCTATAAACACAAAGATCTGATGATGCGAATAGCGCAACAGCATGGACACCGAAAACGTCTGCAAAGAGTTCATAGAATTAGTAAATAAATATATATATATATATATATATTATAAATGACATACAAAGAGCACCATGACAAAGAATGCAGCTGGATAGCTGCTCCAGGCAGCCCACCACATGGACACAAAGCGATAGTGCTCGCCCGTAATCACGTTCCTCAGATAGCCCTTGTTGTCCTCCTTCTCGGCCACAGTGCGCACCGAAGCCATTAGCAAATCATCATAGCTGCCAATTGGCAAAAGAGGTTAATGAAAATATTTCATTCCCGATTAAATCAAGATTACCCCAGCAGGCGCTTGAGCAGGTAGCGCGTCAGTCTATCGCCAAAGCAGGCATTCGTATTCGGGTCCAGCTGCACAGTCAGCACGGGTATGTTCAATCTTTTGCGTGTGTCGGCGGAGAGACGCAGGTGGCCATACTCCAGCGAATACTCAACAATGTATTGCTCATCTGCAAGTGAATTACATATAGTATTATTGATCCTATATATACATTTAGCTAATAAATGTATCTACCATCGTCGTCGTCAGCCTTGAGCGGTATAGCGCTGGGATGCTCGTAGCTATCCAGTATATTGACAGCATCGAAATAGTAATACAGACTCTCGTTGCCATAGGCGAAATTGGGTCGAATCGGCAAGCCCAGTTTGCGCAGTATCGCCTCGTAGCGCTTGAGCCTGTTGTGATTGTCCAGTGTTTGCGGTCCAATGCCATAGTAGCTGCAATTCAAGCAACAATTGAGATTCAATTTGGTAATATTATACCGGATTTAATACTACATACTAAGAATGCTTAAGCGCCAGCACCAGCTGCTGATCGGATTTAATGCGCTGCCATATGGCTCGCTTCTCGGCTAAGTGTGGTATTATTTCCACTCGGATGACGCCGTCGCGTGGCCAATTCTGCACGTCCTGCAGGCAGGTGCAGGGATTCTTTATAAATGCCGTGTGTATGTACACTAAGGTGAAGAAGAACACCAAAGCCTTCAGCAGCAGCAAAAACTCTATTGCCAATTGCACCTTGCTGCAATGAGAGAGATAAAGAGGGAGAATTTCTTTAATTATGCAGTATCCGGAGTTCACTCCTTCACCACTTACCGTGGCACTAGCTCTGCATAGGTGGCTGCTACACGAAAGTAAATGGCATGAAAAAGACGATCCCGCATGTTCATCATGTTGTTCTACAAATTGTCAAAGATAAGCATTGCTGTGCATGTGAGCATGAGTGTGTGTGTGTGCATGTGTCTTCTTACTTGGCCAACACCTCCGCCTACTCCTACGCCGCCGGCAGGGCCTCCACCACCGACCGCACGATTGCGGCCATTGATGTTATTGATTGCATTCGCCACGGCTATTTCGGCCGCATTTTCGGGCATGCCAGCATCGGCCATGGCTTAATACGTGCCGAAGGTGGTTTTCAATCAAGTTTCTGGTGAGAAAACACTTCCGTGTCTTTTTGGCGACCGTCTTCCGTAGTCAGTCGTCAGCCCCCCACCCCGAATTTATCTTAAATTAATGTTTGTACAGCTGATGTTGTTGTTGTCTTCGTCGTTGATATCGCTGATGATGTTGTTCTTGTTTCGTTGGGTGCCCGTTGTCGCTGTCATCAGCTGCTCCAATTTAGTGCTTATTGAATGTAAAACATTTCTGATTATTTGCAACAAATAAAAAAAAAGAGACTGAAATTGCTTACCATTATTGTAAGTTATATGTTGTTGTCAAAGCAAGGCTGCCAACTCGTTATACTCGTCAGTCGAGTAACCGATATTTAGTAACTAGTCGGAGGTCATGCAATGAAATAATTCACAGCCGAATCGGTCCAACAAGATTTTAATAAATCGCAAACGCCTTACATTTTAGTAAAATCAATATTTCAGCATGAACTCAATTCAATAAGATACAATTTTTGATTATCATACAGCTTGGCAATACTGTCTAAGCAATAGTGACGTCACACGAAAAAATGGTGCTGCCAACTTGTTCAATCAAGCTTATACTTTACAGCAGTGTAAGCACACGCCGATTGTGCGCTAACTTGACTAGCTTTAAATTTAAAAATCAAACAAACTATTTTTAAGAATCATGTTTCTTTTATATTTTTATTTTCTGCAAACCAATGTACGAAATTAAATATCTCAATGCTTCACGTTCTTGCATATTATAAATAAGCTACATTGAATGTCGTTTAATTTAGTTTTACATTGATTGGTGGTTGTGATTTCTTTATTCATTTTACGTTTGTTCTTTACTTTTTTCACTATAGTTTCTCATTTATATATATATATATATATATATATATATATATATATATATATTTCTGTATATATATACGCATATGTTTTGTTTGTTTATATATATATATATATATATATATATATATATATATATATATATATATATATATATAGCTACGTATGTAGTTGTTATCATTAAGCTACAAAATCATATTCATAAGATGAATACAAAGTTTTTCCTTTCGCTTTTTTATGCATTTGCAATTGTTTTGGTTGTTAGCATTTAAAAATTTCGCTATGGGATTGTTAAATTGCTTAAATTTGTTTTTCATGTTATCTTTTAGCTAGTTGTTGTTCTTGTTGTCTGTTGTATTGTAGTATATAAATTGTTAAAAATCGCTCACATATTTCAATTCTGGTTCAGCGCGTTGTGTCTGTGTGTGTGTCTAGTGTTGTGTAATGTTTGTTTAGCTTACGTATGTTGTTTGGTTTTTCTTTGGTGTATTTTTCGATAATATAAAAGTTTACATAGGCAGGCTTCAAGTGTGCATTTCTGTGAATGTGTGTGTGTGTGTATATATATGTGTGTGTGTGTGCCAACTTACAAGCTAATACACGCTACACATTTATTAACTTACCAATTAATAAGTATGTTTACGCTGCTTCGACTCGACGTTAACGTTTTGCATTTGCATTTGCATTTGTGTTTTTTAATACAGTTATAGAACTTCCAAGAAGTACAGAATGTACAGTTATAGCTTTAGCTTTTTAGTTTTAGTTTTTGTATTTGCTTTTGTTTTTGTTTTTGTTTGTGTTTCATTGGTTTAGTTAAGGTACAGCAATGCGAAAAACGAAAGTATTGCCAATATGCATGTGTATACGTGTCTTTAGTTATGTAGTAGTTGTATTTAGAGTGTTTGTGTGTGTATGAAAGTGTGTTTGTCTTTTACAAAAGGGTGGCAACTCTGCACACAAAGCGTAACGTTCACTTAAATCAAAGCGCTCAAAATGGACATAAAACATGTGCAAACTTCTCTCTTCTGCTTCGATTTCGTTTCCTTTTGTTGCTCATTTTCTACATACAATATTTTCAAAGTACTTTATGCATAGTTCTCAGTTTTATAAATCTTTCGCTAAAGTTATATATAAACTATTCCATTCTGAAGTATTGACAGTCACAGGCTATATGAAGCATGCCTTTTTTTTTGGTTTTTTCTGTTTATATATATATATATATATATACTTTATATATATATATTTAAATGTATGCATTTGTATATAATCATTATGTTTTTGTATGCACTATATATATTATATGTAGTATGGTTTACTATATTTACTTTAGTTACTTCTCAGCTCATCTCTTGGCGTAAAAAAATTTCCCAACTAGAACTCAATTCTCTCCCTTTGCCTTTGTTTCTTCCTCTTCCTTCCCCTCTCTCTTTATCTTTCTGTCTCATTCTCAGTTGATTTTAAAAGCGTCTTTGTACAAACACAAGCGAAATATACAAATTTGTGATCATTTCGTTAATTAAATAATAACATTTAAACTATTTGATATATGTATCAAAAGTCTTGAGGCTTATGTAAGTGCAGCGTTTCATAGCAGGCCCGTCTCCACGTTGTGCGCTGTGCCCAACGTATTTGGATCAAAGTTCAATTTCTCGCCAGCCAAAACGATCTCCGATATGCAGCCAATAATTCCACTCAAATAGCGCTGATGCGTAAAGTATGCCACATCAGGCATTCCACCTAAAAGCAAGTCAAATTTATCCAATATAATACATATTAGTTATAGTTTCTATTACGTCTAAGCCAAGGCAAACACTTACCAACATAGAGTCCGGTATCGGTGTTCAGTTGTCGCAGCTTGCCCGGCGTACGTAGCGTCTGTGTTTTGCGTCCATCCACTTCCAAATAACCTTCCTGGGAGTTTCTGTAAAATAATGCGAAAGTTAAAGGGTTTTACATACCTTTAATAAGTGCTAAACATATTATGGGCATATTGGTATACTAGTTGGGCTTACGAAATAATAGCTAACAGAAATCTCTTTACCAAGTTTTATATATATTCATTTATTGAATGATGCTATAGAATTCCGTTTAGCTAGTTACGTAGTCCTATTTTGCTTACCGTATAGCTCTGACGCGATGCCATAGTCCATCGCTGACTTTGGTTCCATTAAAGCGTATGTCCACTTCGCCAGCGCCAAGATCATAGCGGAAATGTAAATATCTGTGGAATATTATAAATAATTTTATTACATATATTACAAATAAATTATATTATAAATTACAAATTATTCATATTATTATTATTATTATGATTATCAGAACTCAAAGACATTCCTAACTGTCAAGGAATACAACATATTTTTAAAAAGATTATTAACACAATTAACATCATTACACAACTAATTATATCACACTTTGCTTACAGGAAACTCGATTAAAATTAAAAAAAAAAAAGAATTTATAAAGAGAATTAAAAAAAAAGTCGTATAATATAACATTATTTACAAAAACAAAAAATATCTTATAATAAATAACACTCTTATAATAAATCCTTATAATAAAAACTATTATTAACAACACTAATTATTTAATTATTTCTTAACACAACACTGGATCACTTCACTTGACCACAACTGACCACTAGGTGGCCCACCACACGACTGAGGAAAATCCTGCCAGGCGCGCCTTTAAGTAGGCAAAAGTCCCGCGCAAACTTGAGCACATTCTCAATGAGAGCATTCCAAGGAGAATCTCGATGGGCAGGTAGGCAGTTGCTCACTCCCATTCCCACTCCCACTCCCATTCCTATTCCTATTCCTATTCCCATTCCCATTCCCACTCCCATTCCCATTCCCATTCCCATTCCCATTCCCATTCCCATTCCCCATTTCTCTCTCCCTTGCTCACCCCTCTTCAATGCCCAACGACAAGTAGTCATCGTGCTCCTCCGTTGTGCCCTGCCGTCCCGTCCAGAGTATCACACCGTTCTCCGAGTGCGTCTTGATGCGCAGATTGAGATCGATGTTGTAGCTAATGACCTGGCTCATGGTGTCCGCATCGTTGTAGTGGAAATAGCTATCGGTGCCGGCGAAACAGGCACCAAAATTCTTGCGCACGCTCTGCACCTGCGACTGATGCTCCGCAGACAGATCGAATTTCTTGAGAAGGCTCCAGTCGGTGTGCGTTTGGGGTGTGCTTGCGGCAACAGCTGGAGCCACTGGCTCCGATTTGAGCACGGGTGTTAGCAGCTCATCATCACTGTAATCCTCGCTGTACTGCGGCTCAACTGGTGGCTGCTGCTGCTGCTGCTGCTGCTGCTCCTCCTCCCGGTTATCTTTTTTCTGCGCGTGTGTGTGCGTATGTGTATTGGACATGATACGCTTCATGTCCTGGGCCAGCTGCTTGCGTTGGTAATCCTCAGCGCCGTCATTGGCATCAAACAGTGACTCATCGAAAACAAAACCACTTGCATCAGCATCCGCTTCCGTTTCCGCATCTCCAGTGGCCACATCAGCTTCCGCCGAGCTGGCTAACGCCGTCTGACTCGCCACTTGACTGGTCGCCATGGCATCAGCATACTCCTGCTGCTGCATGCTGGCCACCCAATCGTTGTTATCGTCGAATGTTAGTATGTCGCTATCCGGATTTGTTTGGAAACTTTCGTAGTGTGTGGGCAGGCGGGCAAGTTTACGCGCAAAGGTGTTTGGCTTCTGATGGCGTTCGTGCTTGCTCACATGCTGCTTGCCCACGAGTGAGGCCCGCTGCAGCCCCACAATGGGGCTGGGAGCCTTTGCGGCTTTCTCACGCACAAAGCCAAAGATGATATCATCATCGATTTCCTCATCGCTGGGCGCACCAGTCACTGCAGCTGGTGTGGGTGGCTTGGCTGTAGTCGTTGTCGTTGTGGTGGTGGTTGTGGCTGAAGTGGTACTGGTGCTGCTGCTGGTGGTTGCAGGTGTCGTCTTGTGCTTATGCATATTCTTGTGCTTCGAGGAATGCTTCTTGTGCGCCCACAATTTCTTCGACTCAACTCCTTTGTATTGTTTGGCCTCAAGTGGCTGGCCATTGTGCTGCTTGTGCAGCATCAGCTTCGGCAGCTGCTCGGGCGGCACTTCAGCTGCCTTGTTGCAGCGCTCGTTGTAGATGCTGCAACGGCACTCGTAGCTCTCCATCTGCGGCACACACTCGGCCAGCGGTCCGCAGGGCCGGGCCACACAGGCGTGCGGGCAGTTGCCAATGTTGCTGCCGCCCAGCGCCTCCGCCACAATGCCCAGCGAGTGGCCATTGATGTCAATCTGTGGTGCAAATTGGTGTCTGGTTAGTCAGGCCAGCCGCTCGATAGCTTAACCTATGCAAACTTACGCGCTGAATGCAGCCCACAAAGAAGGACTTGTACTTGAGATCCAATGGCAGACGGTCCACATGATTGACGCCGCCCACAAATAGATTCTGCGCTAGCGACAGATGCCAGAAGCCATTCGATGAAATGGTCATGACCTCCTGATGCTGATCGATCTGCGGATGAGAGGAAGAGAGTAAGGATTAGAGTGAGACAGAGTTCGACTTGCGTTTGGCTTACCTTGAGCACAGCCAGGCGTGCGGTCCTTGAGATCTTAATGGTGTGCCATTGTCCCAGGCTCAGCGAATGCTCACTGCTGCTGATTAAGAGGCGAATTAGACAAATGCTGGTCACCTTTGGCTGCTGATTACTTACCGCACCACCGCTGGGCCGCTGCCCAGATCGAAAGCAAACTCCACAAAGCCATTGTGCAAATACAAAGCTATAAAATCGCCGCGCTGCTCCGGTCCCGAATAGAGTATCAGGCCATCCGGCTGCTCCGGCTTCAATATGACCTTCAGCTCTAGCCAGATCAAAGCGCTGTCGCCCAGCGGCGCATAGCGCAGAAAAGAGGAGCCATTGAAGGCGGGCACCTGCACAGCAAAATAATGAAAGGGCATTACTATATAGAGCTGCTTTAGTTAGCTCTCCACTCCACTCTCCACTCACCTGCAAATCCATGCGTATCTCACACAAATCACCGACAAAGCCAATGGGACACAGGCAAACAGCGCCCTGATCCGAGGGCAAACACTTGCCGCCATGCTGGCAAGGATAACGCACGCACTTGTCCGTCGAGCAATCCTCTGATGAGCACATAAACAAAGTAGCAGATAGATGACCATATACTCTACTTATGTATATATGTATATGTATGTTACTTACGTATATCGAAGCCATTGATGACATCGCCCAGCGGATGCTCCGTGAACTTGTAGTCGTGCTCGTTGGCCACGAAGCGACGAATGCAGCCGGCAAAGCCCTCGGCCAGTGGCAGGCGCTTGGCCAGGCCCGTGATGTTGCCAACGCCTCCCAGAAAGACCGGCTCACGGAACGTGATGCGCGAGAACAGACCCTGCCACATGGAGCACATTGGAATGGATACTGAATTGCTTTCAAATAGCTAAACTCACATTCGATCTGCCTTGGACTTTGGTGCCGTGATTGAGCACCAGCCAGGCATCCCAACGATGGCGATAGATAATCACCGAGTTCCACTCGTTCAGCATGATGGTCTCTCTGGATCGCACGCTGCCCACGCCGGAGCCGCAATCGAACCAGAACTCCACGAAGCCCTTGTTCAGCAGCAGGGCCATAAAATCGCCAGTTAGATCGTCCCGCTCCCCGCTCAGCAATATGATGCCATCAAAGGATTCTGGACGGAATTCCAGCCGCAGCTGAACATGCTTATAGGCACCATGGAGTGCCGGAAATGCCAGCCAGGAGCGCTTCGCAAAGCGTGGCACGTGCGCCCTGATATCTGTGCGAAAGATTACCCATATAGAAATGCAGGCAACATGGCCATTAAATGCCACACACAGACACACACACACACACACACACACTTACCTTCCAGGCAACTTTCGCCCGTTTTGCCAAATGGGCACAGACAGCGCGCTGTGGACGCCGTTGCCTCCAGAGCACAAATACCCTCCGAGCCGCAATCCAGATTGCAAAGTGTGCTGTAAAGCAAATGGTAAATAGGATTCATAAACAGATCAATGGGGGTTTGACGATACTAGATTATACAGGTAATTAAGTATTGGGCGCAGCTGTTACCCAATTGAGATATGAGCAACTGAATAGGAATCTAGAAAGTGTTTTCATATACGTCTAACTGACTAATAATAATGCAGATTAATAATACATTAGTGGACGTATAGAACGTGTTTTCATGTCTGTCTAACTGAGCTGAGGGCTAAAGTTGCTAAGTCAAATGATGAACTCATAATAATGCTAATTAAAATAAGTTGGATTTAATAGGCTACATCAATCAATCGACATATAACATAACAATATTAACCTATCTTACATTATGTTGTTTTAATTTATTTTACACAAAAAACATTTCAAGAGTGAAATAAATTAAATTAAATTAAACTGCAAAATCAAATTATTATAATAGAATATAATATAAAAAAATACAAAAATATAGAAATTCAAAGCTCAGTAAAGAATATTCATGTTCTACAAAGGTATTCAATGTTCAACTCTTCCTCTTTCCCTTTCGTTTCAATGAACATAAGCCAATTTAACACATGCATTCATTACAAAAAATGAAAATAAAAACTTCCTTGGGAAAGTAAAGAAGCGTTAAGTTCAATTATCACAGAATCGCATGACAATCGATGCCATTCGAGAGCAGTGACAATTAAATATCTATCAAGTAGCAATGCACACTCGACGCATTCTCAATGACAATTGCTATTGAGCAGCGTCGTCTTTTAGTCTGTGAATTCTACTTGAAATAGATTAGAGCAGTTGTCAGCTCGCTCGATGGCTAAAGAGAGCATATTTGTTCCATGAAACGGGAGTGTGGCAGATGAAGAGCGGGTATGCAGTTGCGGACTTCATTTTGAGATTGACTGACTTGAATGATTCTGTAACTGAAGAGCAACGGCTCAGTTTTTATAATTCACACCTGTTATTAATCTACTTAATTAAGTGAAAGTGCATATCATGCAGTCGTTCACACCCGCTTAATTAATGCGCTCACCTGCTGATTGCTGCTGCTGTTGTTGTTGATGTGGTAGTTGTTGTTGTTGTTGTCTTAAGTGATATGTTGCTATTGGCAGCATTCTTATTATTGTTGATATGCATTGCGACTTTAAAGTTGTCGTTGTTCATGTTGTTGTTATTCAAGTTGAAGTTGTTGTTGTTGCTTTTGCTAGTCTGTTGATATGTATGCGAATTGCTGTTGCTGTTGCTGTTGCTGTTGCTGTTGCGTCTTAAATTTAATTGATTATTATTGACATCGTCATAGATGGACATGTCCGCTTTATAGCTATAATACTCATCGACATCGCCATCGCCATTGCCATCCACATCGGCCAAGCCATAATCCATGGCATTCCGCTGGCCATTGGCTTTGCTTGCCATTTGGCCGCGTTCAATTGTTGCTCTTGCAGCTGCTGTTGTTGATGTTGTTGTTGTTGCTGCTGTTGTGGCTGCTGATGTTGTGGTCGTGGTTGTGGGCATGGTTCTAGTCGATTTGGTTAGTTTGGTGGCTGTGCCCGCTGTGGTCGTCACCTTAAAGTCGGCCGCATCCACCTCCTGATTCTCATTGAAGCTAATGCTCTCCGCTGATATGTAATAATCGTTTGAATTGACTTTCTGTTCCCGCATGCCATCTAAATTCTCATCGTTGTAATCATATTCGCTATTCGCATCCGCTTCAGCCGCCTGGCCGGCCGTTGCCACCGCCGCCGCCGCAGCATTGGCCAGCTTCGCACTGAAGGATGCGCCCTTCTGATAGAGCACATCCTCATCCGATTTACCGTGCCCATCCTGGCCGCTGTTTGTCGTGTTTATCACTGAAAAGCAAATCGAATCAAATGCAATCAAATGAATCGCAAATCATATTCGTTCGCACGCACCTTGACAGCTGTAGCCATTCTTGTTCAGCTCGTAGCCCTCGATGCAGTCGCACTCGTACATCCCATCGTGGATCTCGTAGCAGAGCTGCTCGCAGGGACTCGTATGACCGCAGTGACCTAAACAGAAACAACACAAAGTGGTTAAGTGTTTTTATCTAACTCGCACTCTCTGCTCCTCCCCCTGCCTCCCTCTCTCTCACTCTGGCTGTTCATTTTAATTTCAAGTTGAGTTCATAATTTCGACTCACATCAAGAGACGTGCGTGTCCCCTGGCTGTGTCTGGGTCTGGGTGTGACCGACGTGTGCGCAATAAATTCTAATGAGCTTTACTGACTTAGAGAGAGCCCAGAGTCATGTTTGGTAATTTACTGGCCACATTTCAGATACACGCCCACATACACACACACGCACACTAATGCATACACCTTTTTGGCTTTGTGCCAAAGGCGAGTCCATTTTCCATATGCAGTCGCATCTCGTTCCAATTTTCAATATGGATCTGGCCCCAATTTCAAATGCAAATGCAAATGCAAATGCTCGCACAAGCTCTCACAAGTATGCAATGGAATTTTATGCAACACAAAGCCCCACCCAAGCGAGCCACACGCGCAAATGGTGTTTGAGCAGAGCCAATCAAAGTAAACTAAAGTTAAAGTGAACTGAACTGAACTGAACTGAACTGGAGTTGAGCAAAACGGGGCAACGCTAAGCTCTTTCTGTAGCTCTTTGATGTGTTGCCCTCCATCATCTCCGCCACTTGACATCAAAAGTCAGGAAGAAAAGCAGGCCGGCTTTTGTACAGAGTCTGAGCCTCAGCCTGAGTCTGAGTCTGAGTCTGAGTCTGAGTCTGAGTCTGAGTCTGAGAGAGCGACACATTAGACTCGGCTTGAGTGCAACGAGTGCTGATTCAAGTGGAACAAGTAGCTAAAGTACTCGATGAACGCTGAACGATTAAGTCACTCGAACAACTGTGGGGCTGTGTGGGTGTGTGCTATATACATCTGTAGCGAGTAACTATGAGAAAAATAATGAGTGACAGGTAACAGCTAATGGTCTGAGTAGCATATGATATAACTACAAAGGAATATATTTAATCATAATTTGCGCTGGTTAAGGTCTAATGAGAAGTGTGAATAATATAAAACTTTACGTTACGAGAGTAAAGTCTATGGTTACCTTGGTTTGGTTGCTGCCCAACCAAAATAGTAACGTGTTACGATTGGTGGATTGGACTGGATTTGATTTTAATGCTGGCTAACTGGATGACTTTTTGCAGTCCGCTACGGCAACTTAAAACCACACTATAACGAGTAGTAGTTATACAACTTCTATTACTTTTATATTTATGGTAGAGCAACTATCAAGTGCTACCAAGTGAGCCACTTGACTGAGCCAAACAAGTCCGTAATGTCAGTCTTTTCAAAGTCGAAAATCAATTCAATTGACCCAAAACCCACTTTTTATTTTTAACCGAAAAAAACTTTTGAAGGACATCGCAGTAAATAAGCATAAATAACTGAGAGACACCAAGCCCAGCACTTAGCCTGGAACACTAAATACAGTCAAATTGAATTTAGAGCGCAGTATTTATTTATGTTATGCCAGTTGCGAGTGTTTTCAATATATATATATATATATATATATATATATATATATATATATATATTTTTTTTTTTTTTTTTTTTTTTTTAACATGAAAAGCCTGTTTGCAAGCTTAAACCAATTTCAGAATTAGCTCGTGTGGGAAGTTTCACAAAATCGAGCGCCTCAGGCAAATGTTTTCCTTTTTAGTCTTTCGGCAGCTCTAATTGAACTTTGACTGTATTCAAATTAATATTACAGTTATGTGTGCATCGCGTAAGCATAGCAGGTACATATAGACATGTGTGTATATATAACATATATACGTACGTACTTCGTATCAGATCAAATAACGGTTACCTATTGGGCTTTGTCAAAAGCTTACGTCATTCTGGCAACTGCTGCTGCTGCTCCTCTGCTTAGCTGCTATTCTATTAAATGGAACACGCAACAACACGCTTAAAGAGCCATCAAGCCGCACACACACACATGTGGGCTTATGTGTGTGTGTGTGATTGCTAGTTGATTAAGCAACTGTGTGGTGGCGATTAAAGTGCGCTGGACACTCAACACATTTGTATTTGCATACACACACATGCACACATGCAGACATGCAAAGAGATGTGAATAGTGTGTGCTATGCCACGCCCCCCACCCCAGTTGCCAGCTCGTCTCGCCTGTTTGGAGTTGATGGAGTAGCAGAGTAAAGCTTGTCGTTTGCCATTGCGTATTCGAATTGAAATTGAAAAATCGCATATTGCATGCAATTGAAATCGAAGTGTCAGCAGCAGCAGCACACACAGCGCCCAGAGTGACAGAGAGCGAGACAGAGAGCGGAGAGAGGGAGAGGGACAGAGAGAGAGAGTGAGAACGTTAGTTATGTTAGTATTGGCGCAATAAAGCGTGTGGGCGCCGTGTTGCGTTTAAGCGCTTGAAAATATGGCCAAAAACATTGCATAACAGCATTACACCCATTGACACAGACACACACACACACACACACACATGCACACATTACAATTGTGAAAGGCATAATTAAGTCGCTCATTAATGTCAAAGCCAAACCAGACAGACAGACAGACAGGCAGACGAGGCCAAGCTCTGGCTCTTCACTTATTGATATGCTGCCAAAATTTCCACAGTTGGACAGCTCGCAAGGTCTGCGGTTGCAGGGGGTGCAGGGGGGGGGGGGAAGGGTTGTGTGTGAGGGGTGTGGCTAGTGTCAGCTGTCATACGCACCTTGAAAAGCCGCCTCCTCGGGCTCCACAATGTTGCTGCCATTGGCCGCCCAGCTCAGCGATAGCAGGAGCAGGCAAATGTGTAGCAGGCGTGACAGTCTATGAGGTCCTTGCTGCAGTTGTTGTTGCTTTGATGTGAACATTTTCGCACTAAATGTAGCTGTTGTTGTCGCTGCTGTTGTTGTTGTTGTTCCTTGTTATGTGGCTGGTATGTTTCCACTGCTGCTGCTGCTCCTGCTGCTCCAGAAACTAGGGAAGTTAAGTATACGCACAGTTCACACGATCGTTGGCCGTTTTAGACGACTTCGGCCAGCAGCCAGCGCTGAGCATTGAGCGTACATGCGTCTCGACGTTGCCTCTGCGACTGCGACGGCTCCTGTTGATATATATCAAGCACAAGTACAGCACGAGCAATTAGTAATAGTAAGAGCGAAAAAGAGAAAGAACAAATGAAAGAGAGAGAGAGAGAGAGAATGAGGGAGGGAGGCCAAAGGCGCAGGCAAATCAAGTGGTCATTATAATATAACCACAAATTGCTAAACACGCAACGCACACGGACTCACACAAACATGATTCATGGCTGTTGCCTGATGGCTCTTGCCACATGCCGCATGCCGCATGCCACTTGGCCCCGCTCACGCCGTCCCGCCGTTTCCTATGCCAGTTGTTAGCAGCAGTAAAATCAATAAACACCGTCATGGTAACGCCACCACAACAAATACTAATAGTAGACAATGTGCCTCATTCTCTACAATTTGTAACCATTTGGCTAAGCCACTCCTACAAATACATTTTATATATATATATATATATGTATATATGTATATAAATACAGGTATATATATGTATATACATCTGGTGATCCCGTAGCCCTACCTTAAGCCAAGTGCCTTGAGGCAAATGCATGTAATTAGAAATCAATACGACAATTGGGCAAATTGTGTATAAGACAGTAAAAGCTGATGGAGCTGGAAAAACAAAAAGTAAACCCAACGAACATTTATTTAACCAATTCACTTTTTTGCTTTTTTCTTTGACATTTTATCATTTTGGTTGGCCAATCGAAATTGAAATGTCAAATGTCTAAGTAGAAAATCAGGCAGGAGCTGACGAAGACTTAGGCCGGGTCAGAGACCCAAACACACACAAGCACGCACTCATATGTAAAACATTACATACATATATATATATATATATATATATATATATATCAGAATTTGTGTGCGTATGTGTGTGTGTATTTGGTACACACACTCATGCGTGGCACTTAACCCGTGCTCAAAAATATGTAGCATACTTACTGGGGCAAAAATTGCAGCCACAGCATGAAATCTTTCTTCATTGCTACAGCTATTTGCTGTGGCGGCTGCTCTTGTTTTTGTTGTTGTTGTTGTTGCTGCTGCTATACCCTAGCAGCATAATAACCAATTGGGTGAAATCAAAAGCTAACAAATTGATGGTTAAACTTATTTTCTTGGCTAAATAAAATTTAGTTGAAGTCGAGCATAAGAACTTTAAATGTTATTTAAATGCGCTGCATATACTAATGAACGAACTTAACTTATAATTTAACTATGCTGTTAGTGTACATATTTGACCAAACACATTTTCTGTTCTGTTAAATGCAAGCCTCCCATTACGTACTCTCTAAAAACGTAGCCTTTAAGAAGCAACTGTTATTAACAGCAGTGATCTCTCATTTGAATTTCTCACTAGTTTCTGTTTGTCCGTTTATCACCCTGACAAACTGTTAATTAACAACGGCATCTACTAACATAAATACACACAATGTTAACAGAGCAAGTCTTGAGCGATGTTAACAGAAGTAAATGACGTATGGTTAACATTGAAATCCATTATTTTATGTCACTGTTAAAAGACTCTCACTCAATTGTGATTTACGTAGTGATTTTTAGCAGCAATATTCTCATGTACTATAAAATTCAGTAAATTATGTAAATTGAATCCTCTTAATGCAGTTCTTTTCATTTGCTTGTTTTCCGGCAATTCACAATGCCAAATTGAATTATAGGGTATTTTAATATTGAGCATGCCCAACTGTAGTAATTCTTGTTGTTTTTATTTTTACTTTATTTTTATATCAAGTTTTGTATGCCTGCGCTTAAAATCGCGACGTCTGCCGCTGACTCGGCCCATGGGGCGTAAATGTGGGCGTGGGCGGGTAGCTGGGCTGTGAGTGAGTGGGTGTTTGTGTGTGTTCGTGCGTTTGTGTTTTGTGTGGGTGGCTGGGCTACTTTTGCGTGTGTGTGTGTGTGTTGTTGCTGCGGCTGTGTGCGTTGCTGTGCGTGCAAAAGTTTTGCAAGTTGGACTTTGGTAGGCCAACATACAAAAAAAAAAATACAAAAAATAAATAAATAAAAAGGTGGAAAAAAACATTTTGCCATTTGTACTGTCTTGAGTTTTTGGGTGTTTCAGAGTCGACCAAATGTTACCGTATTCATTTATATCGATTTTTGCACCTTGGCTATTTGCACTGAAGTCTTAGGCACGCACACTAACTAACCCACACACACACACACGCGCGCGCACACACACACACACACTGTGACATACTACCAGAGGCTCACACACATACTTTATGATATGTTTTTGTACTCTCTCTCTCTCTCTCTCTCTCTCTCAACGTTTATTTTCATTTTTCTTTCATTTCATTTCGGTTATATTTTTTCAACTTTGCTGTTATTTTTCTCTTATTTGATTTTGTTGTTGCTTTTGCATTTTTATTGCGTTTTTAATGGCATTTCTTTCCGGTACGACGCCTCCGAATAGCCAGCAAATGTTGAAGGCTGTCGCACAAGCTTCAGCCCCACTTTTAGCCCCCCTGATTCAGCTCCAGCCCAGGCTTTAGCTTTCAGTTTTGGCATCAGCTTTAGCCACAGAGCCAGAATGCATACATTTAACTAGGCTGGGATGTAGCTGGGATGCCCATGTGTGTGTGTTTGATGTGGGGCATGTGGCATGTGGCAAGCGGCACATGAAAACTCATTATTCAGGTAAACGCAGCCAAAACCAAAAAAAGCGTAAAGTAAAGAACGTGCGCTCATTTGGCTGGAAAATTTTACAGCAGTCCAAGTTGTTAGTGGTAAGTGGCAAATGGCAAATGGGTAAGTGGCAACTGGCAAGTGGCAAGTGGTAAGTGGCAAGTGGCCATTTGGGCGCTTAGACTACGCTTTCGGCCACAGGCCCAAACTAATTAGAGCAACACATTGATATTGCCTCCAAAATCAAAATTAATGGCACTTAGTCGCAGTCTCCGAGCTTCTCTGCTGCACTGGCCAACATCAAGTTGATCAACCCAATTATGCGGCTAATGGAACTAAATTAACGTCGAGTGGCATTGATTTAATTACACAATTATCCTCCCCATCAGCTATCTGTCTAAATGCACAATAAACGAGACGGAATGTTACAAATGTGATTCTCTAGTTAATTCGACTCAAAAGTATGCTACAAGTCTGTGAATTTCTCCACTTTCCACTAGCATTCGTCGTTTTCCTTCCTTCATTTATTGTCATTTGTCTTTTGCACTCCTCTACTTTGTTCTTCTCTCCTGCCTTTCCTTCTCCACTGTCTAGTATGCTTGTTTATATCTCTATCCTTCATTGCACTTCTGTTCTCATCTATCTCTACCTACCTCTTCTATTTTTGACTCTTATCTTATCCACTCTTTTCTTGATTTCCTCTCTCCAGTCTTCTCTTTTTTATATTTTTTGTTGAGTTTGATGATCTTACTCTCTCTTTCTCTTGTCTTTTCTACTCTTCTTCATCTATATTCTTTCCTGAATTTCTCGTCTTTTGTCTACTATTCTCTACCATTTTATTAAATATCACTGAAATAGAAGATAAGAAAAGTCTTGTCTTTCATTTTCCATTCATTCCATTCATTTGGCTTATTTTATTCTTTCTTTTATTCTTTCTTTCTTTTGTCTTGTCTAATATTATTATATTCCTCTCTTCTCCCGTACTATCTACATTTTACTCAATTAATAAGATTGCAACCAAGATCTGGGCAAATATTTATGACAGTTTTACCTGAAGTTTTGAGCAAAGTTTATGAGAATACATACAAACGTAAACTCATAATATTTGTTTTTCTTCAGCAAACAAAGGGAAGTGTTGGAAAGAGTGTTGGGCAACAATAAATGACAACAGGGCAACTGAAGCTCACTTGAGTGCCACAGTGAAAATCGTAACAAATGGCAATAAAAGTTGTTTATGTGGTAAAAATAACTTTTTATTGTATAAATGTTATGTGATATGCAGAAATGTTAAGCCATTTTTCAGTTATATGTACAAGAGCTGATGGTGAAGTTATAAGTTTATTGCCACTGAGCTAATTTCTGGCAAGCACTGTGGATCATATAATTTTTTGAATTCTACAGACATGTTTCCATGCATATCTTACAACTCACTTAAAAGTATTAATATTTGATAGCTCTCCTCCTCTTTTTCTAATCAACTCTTTAAATATATTAAAACTGTCCTCTACTTTTAAACAGCACCAACAAATCTTTAGTTCTAGATAATCTGCATTAACAGCACTGCTTAAGTCGGTCACTTTTCGCTGAACTCTTTAGTTCCAGCAATCGTTCTCTCTCCTTCCACTAAGCGTTTGCTAGGCTATGTTATTGTTATTCTGTTGAGTTATAGTTTAGTTCCCATTGTATGCTGAAAATTCTCACTTTCTCTTTCTTCCTCTTTGATCCTCAGCTTATTAACATTTCCTCTCGCAACTTAACAGCATTAGCATGTATGTGTGAGCATTTGTATATGTGTTTGAGTGTGCTTATCTAATTGTGACCTAAATCGCACAAAGGACCCATTATCTATTATATCTGCTGAACAATGAACTAAAACTACAACTTGATTAGCTGAAACAAGCGAAAAAAAAAACACGAACCCCAACCCTATCTTATATGCGGGCTATTCTATAGTATAAATTATTGATTTAAAACTACAGCAAGGCCAACTGCCAGCAGCGAACGGCAAACACAGCGCAAATTATATCCTAGCCTCTCCAGTGAGTGCTTACTGTTTGTGCAGTTTTTGTTGTTTTTGTTTTGTTTTGCTGATGATTTTTTGTGTTGATGTCACGCAAAACTTAATACCCAAAGCCAATACGAAAAGCGAACGGTAAATATATATATACACACACACATAGACGGACATAAAGAAATAAAACAAATAAGGAGCATCAAAGTCAATGAGCGCAATAAAGAGAGAGAACTGTTGTAACAGACAAAACTACAGCCGCCACAGCAGCAGAAGAATCAACAGCAACAGCAACAGCAACAACAACAACAGCACAGCTAACAGAAAATAACCGCAAAAGAAAAATCGTTAAAGCAGCAATAAATTGTGTTTTTATAAGGTAAATAGAGCAAAGCCCGTTGAGAGCCAATTGAAGGCAGGCCACAAAATACAAACAGAAAACAGAACAAGAAAAAAAAGAAACAGAAAACAGAACAAGAAAAAAAAGAAACAGAAAACAGAAACAGAACTGAACAACCAGACAGAGGGACAGTTTGATGGGAATGTGAGGTGTTCCTTGGGGGCTGCTTGGGCCGAGCAACTCACGCATGACAGACTGACCCAAGTTACGGTCCAATCAGACGCACAAGCACACACACACACACACACTCAGGCTTATAACTTCAAAGTTTGGCGCGCGTTTTTGCTGTTAAATTCTTAACGTTTGACATGCGTCTACGTATAAAAATGTGTCTATGTGCCCGCGTATATGTCTCTGTGTGCGTGGCGTCTCTTGCGCCTAATTTATGGCAAATTCACAGGTGCGCATATTACTTGCGCCCTGTCAAAGACGTCGCGCTGAGCTCTACAACAAAAGCAAACAGCAGCAGAAAGCAATTTCAAGCAAGGACTAAAACAAAAGAAGCTACATACACACGCACTCAAGCTGAGCTGTAATGTAAGAGTAGCAGCAACAGAACGTGACGTGCGTGTGTATGTGTGTGTGTGTGTGGCTATTGCAGCCGCAGCTTTGTGTAACTGTATGTGTGTGAGTGCTGGGCGACATTATATCAAAGACATTTGACTGACTGCAAAATGGAAGTTGGCAAACGAGTGTAAGAGAGAAAGTCGGTGACGAGCAAGAGTGAGTGGGAGCGAGAGCGAGAAAATGTCAACATAGCGAACATTGCCCGGGCCGAATGCGTTCTTTGAGTGCAACCAGCAGGCAAAATTGTCAAATATAATATATGTATGCATATATAAATGCACACATACATACATAGTACAACTGTAGTTCTTATATTTAATTCGTTACCCTCGCTCTGCCGCTTTCCCGCGCTCTACGTAGTGCCCAAGTGCCACTTTAAAGTGCGCTCTTGCTTGCCTAACATAAATTTCCATTATTTCATTTCGCCTCGTTTCTCCAACTACAACAACAACAACGTTTACTACTCACTTGTATTGGCTCTGCTTTTTGGCGAACGTCCGCCTCGTTGACGGCGACGGCGACGTCTTCTTCGTCTTCGCCTTCGTTGATTTCTGCTGCTTTATTTTCGGCGTTCAGCGATTTTCGTGGTATTTACATCAAAGAACACGCACTCACACACGCACACGGTCACACACACGCACAATCTCTTATGATGTCTTTCACATTGCACATTCGGCTCTTGTACAGGCGACGTTTTTTCTTCACACTTGACACCTCATTATTTTTTTATGCAAATTTCATATATTTATTTTGTTTTAACTTTCTTTTTTCCCATCCAACTAGCTGTTGTTGTTGCGCGTGTGTGTGTGTATATGTTATATTTTGGTTGTATCCTGCGAACGATTGTCTCTGTGGCGGCGCCGTTCCGATAGCCGTTTCTATGGAGCGTTTACGTTTTTACACTCTAATTGACGGGAGACTACTGCGCGTATCGAAGCCGTTGCTGATTGGAACGAAGTGAAACTCTGCCAGAGTGGAGAGCAAGAAGCGTGCTAGCCCAACAACAACAGCGAACGAAACACCTTTGCCAGAGAGTCTGACAGTTGACGGTGTTGTTGTTGTTGTTGTTGGTCTTAAAGTGCCTAAATCGCGTTCGCAGTATCCGTTAGTTGATTATCCGAGTATGTAAAGAGGCGCCAAATATGAACGAACACAGGCTATCATCGGGGTGGTTTAGGGTAGTCGAAACACATAAAAAGTTTAAAAGTTAGTAATTATTTTAGAACAATTAACATATTACTATTTGTTTTTAATAAACGAAGCTAGAAAAGTTAGTTTAGATTGTTGTATTCGATTTGAACTTGTTGTTATCTAATAATATGAAATGTTTAGCGTATCAGGATAATAGATAGTAAGTTCTGTTGACAGCCCTTTTTTATAGTATGTAGCTTCTGTTCCCTCCTTCCACGCTCTCAGCTGCTGCCTTTTATCCAAGAGAGCGCATTTCCTATGGCGCATGAGCATGAAACGAAATGAAATTGAAACATGCCAAGCATTCCGGGCTCAAGTTACAACAACAGCGCTCCAAGAGCTGTCAGCGCCAGTGACAGCGGCGCTATGTTAAACAACATTTTGTTGTTGCTGTTCTTGCCAGCGAACTTAACATCACAATAAACACCTACCAGCAGGCAATCGACACTTGAAGGCACACACACATATACATATGTATATACACATGCTTAAGCCTTTCAAAAAAAGGACGAGACATAGGGCAGCAAGTCAGCAATGACAGCTGATCAGGTTGCAGGGGTTGTTGTTGTTAATACTATTGTTGTTGTTGTTGTTGAAAATGACAAAGAAATGAAAAACAAAATAAAACTGAAGTGTGGGCAAGAGCTTAGGCTGGTTGTGGGCTCTGTAACTGAGACTTGACCATGTGAACATGTTGTTGTTGTTGCTCTTGTTGTTGTTGCTGCACTGGCAGTCAACTTTGCTAATGACCGGGCCCGCCTACTATTCGTGGGCCCTTTGACAATGCGCTGCTAAGTCCTTTGCCTTTGCCAGCGGCTCTGCCTGGGCAAAAGGGCAAACCCCATGACATGACACACAGACAAGAGTGTTGTTTGTGTGTGTGTGTGTGTGTGTGTCTGTATGTGACCCTCTCCCTCTCTCTCCCTTCTCTGTGTGTGTGCTGTGTCTTTTGTGCAAGGCTTAGTGGGTGCTGCAACTGCCGCCCCACTTCGTCACTTGCAACAAATGAGGCATTAATATCCAAGAGCCATGCTCCTGGCTGGCTTCCATGTTTTCTTCCACCTACTCCAGCGCCTCCTCCCCCTCTCCTCCCCTCTTCTGCACCTTGCTCGAGTATGTCAGCGCAAATATTAGTATTCCACTTCAATGCGAGCATTTTGTAATGGAAAGTGTTGCCGTCTCCTGCGCCGCATCCATCAAGACGTCAGCCAGGCGCAACTAATGTGTCACATTACAAATGTGTCGCCACCTGACAACAACAGCAACAACAGTTCACACACATTCTCGCAGCAACTCAATAACAAAAGTATTAACTGCTTGTCCTGTCAACACATCGTCAAAGCAATAAGCTGCATTTTATTCAGTTATCAAGCAGTTATTAGAAAAGCAGCGAAAGCAACGCCAGCAGCAACAGCAACATCAGCAGCAGCAGTAAATTACATCAGCATTAATGCAGCAGCAGCAACGCATTTATGTAGAACACAAGCGACAAGTCGTTAATGTGCTCCTTCTCCTCCTCTTGCAGGTCCTGCTCCTGCTGCTGGTTCTCCTCCTTCTGCCAGCTGTCAATTTCCATCACATTGCGCCAGTTGAGGAACTCATTGTAGCCCCAGAGACCACAAATAGTTGCTGCAATTAATCATTATCCATTAGCCCCATATACGACAACTAATAATGCCTCTGGCATTTATTTACCTTGCTCCAGATAGAGATCCTTGTACTTGCCCATGCCCAGCGCCAGGCTGCGTATCGCATTTTGTTCGCTTAAGATCTCATTGCAGTGCCCCTTCGCCAGCTCCTCGTACAGCTGGGGCGGACTCAAGCGGGGCGCACATTTGTGATGCTGCAGCATGTACAGCAGCAGTACCCTATAAAGCAACGGAATTTATTAAAATATTATATTTAATATGCTTAACAGTCAATATACGCCGTAAGTGTTGGTAAATGGGCAAGCAATGGTATCTTTATAGTTTTTTTTTTTTTTTTTTTTTTTTTTTATTTTATTTTATTAGGAAGCACCAGAGCATCTATTTAGCTCTATTATCCCCCTTAAGACATATATACATATATATTTAAATTACGTTAAGTCTCTGTTAAGTATCTTTATAGTGCTGTAAAACTCTATATGGGATATACCCTGTAAATAACGAAAATGTGACAGGTACATTGTAAAGGCTGCTATCTGTAGAGTCAAAATATATCAATACTTACAGGGTATATCATAAACATATATATCGTTGCGTATATCTAATAGAACTAGAAATACTATACTCACTGGTGAGTGCGATGATAGCCATAGGCTGGCTCGTCGCTGGTCAGCAGGTCCAAGCAGTTCAGACTAAGCTTGCACCTTCTCGTGTCCAGAGTGACTATATCACGCATGCAGAGATCCGACTCAGTTCCATTCGGCGAGCCCTGGTTGACGAGGCTGTCATAACTCAAGGCCAGCTGCTCATATTCAGCGTTTGCATTCAGTGCGCCATATCTGCAAATAAGAGAAACAGTTAGGAGATGCAGATAAAAGAGCTTGAAGACTAAATTATGTAAACCTACTTCAAGCTGGGTGGCAGCAGCAACACATTGCGCTGAAAGGCATTTCGAAAAACTAAGTGGGATAAACGGTGAATTGTGAGAGAAAATATCTAATTAATTTTGTAAAAAATTTACTTAGCTCCTGCACTTGATTAAATTCGCCTGGATTTTCGCAATTTGCGAGATTCATTTTATGCAGCAGTTGATAATATAATTGTCTATCGTATCGTGTGGGCGTTATGTATCTCATTTTCTCTGAAAAATTATGCGGCATAAGCCGAAATTAATGATTATTTATGACACGCACACCTACACAAACACATACATAAGTATGTGTGTGTGCACAGTACATTGAGCTTACGCTTTATCAGAAATTCGGCCAACAACAAAGCGAACTTGGCGCTAGCATTAAGTTTCTTGCCACAGGATAATTGATGGATTAAATTGTGGATGCGTTGCGGTAATTGTTGCACAGATCCGGCTACTGTTTCGGCACCAGACACTTGCAGCTGGCTGTGGATGCCACAAATTGTGGCAAGTGCCGCGACTTTAAAACAAATATTAGCGAACAGCAACATGTTGTTCGGAGCACCAATTGGCATCTATGCCGGACTTGACTACCGACTTCATCGAAATCACATCGCATTCAGTTCTTTGATTTCACTCGCCTTATGAAGATTAATTGGCTGATATTTGTTCGGAGAGACGCGTAGGCGTTGAGAGCTGAGCGTTGAGCGCCTGTTTGGTATATCGAGTGTGCTAGTGGGCGGTCTCCCTGGTACGCAATATTAAGTTTCGCATATTAATCACAATTTAAAACTGAATACATTACACTGATGGACGAAAGGACTAAGATAAATAAATACAACTCTGCTAAAGTAAGAAAATTGTTTGTTTGTTGTTGCTGTGTGTCGTTTTTTACTTGATATGAAGAAGCAGTCCTAAACGATGGCAAAGATGCTTTTCGTTAACTTGCAATTATCATGGAAACATTTTTAATAACTGCTGAAAGCCTACAAGAGCGTATGGCAAAAAAAAAACATATCTAGGCGTTCATACGGACGGACGGACGGACGGACGGACAGACGGACAGGGCTATATTGACTCAGCTCATCGCCCTGATCAAGAATATATATACTTTATGGGGTCTGCCACGCCTCCTTCTGCCTGTTACATACTTTTACAAAACCATTATACCCTGATTTCCCATTTTTAATGGGATCAGGGTATAAAAAAATCGATACCCATAACAAAAATGTGGAAAATTTAGCATCAACATTTAAAGAATTCCCGAGAACAAATTTTAAAATCTTTGAAGCAATTGGCATCAATTGGCATTTTTAGAGTAATATAAATTTTCATTATGACTTATCAATGTAGTTTCAAGGAATTATTTTGGATATAATAATATTAAATACCTAAAGATGTCAACTGTATTTTCAAAGATTTAATTTATATTTAGCAATGTTAAATACTTGCAGAAGCTATAATAACTAACTAGCCATAACTAAAAAGCACTTGCTATACTTACAGTAATTACAATTATTATTAAGTATCAAAATCACTTATGCGACACGTTATCACACATGAAACGCTTCACACGTAAGACGATTCACTAAAGATTTTCAATCATTTTTATACAGATTATTACGTAAAATACTATTTGTTCCTTTTCACACTTGGAATTAGCTATTATTCAAATCAATCAAATTGTATTTTACGCTATAAGAGGAAAATGTACATATGAAGTGGAACAAATAAAATTTTATGCACTGTATCTGTATCTGCATCTGTATCTGTATCTGTATCTGTATCTGTATCTGTATCTGTATCTGTATCTGTATCTGTATCTGTATCTGAGCAGCAATAACAAAAACTTAATTCGGCTTAAATCATTAATAGTCATTTACTGCTACTAATTTAACATTTCATAAAATTTCAAAAATTGCGCCTAAGCTATCGTTGAAATTAATATCGAAAATCGTAAACAAGTAGAATATTATTATCGATGAACTGTTACCATCGCTAAAGTACTGCTGGTAGGTACGCAGCTCAGCTGTGCAAAAGTCAATAGCAATCACATTTGCGTTGAACAGCTCCATATGTATTGATAAAAGAGTATACTGCATTAGTACAAGGTACTTGATAAAGTGTGTGCTAAATTATTACAAAAACAGAAAATATACGTATCTAACAAAAAAATTGTGTGAAATAGCGTATTGTATGCGCATACCCTATACACATATTTTGCTGACATTCGCCAAGCTGTTTTTGTGAGCAGCGTACCGCATGTAAAGTTAGCAGTCTCATACATGTGTTAACATTGCGTTAACAGGCGAATGTTTTTTACATCAGACTGTCTTTTGTCTTTTCTTTGTGAAAATTAGTAGTACTTTAGTTTAATTCGAAATACTAATTAAATACACTAATGTCGGACAACCAGGACAAAGAAGAAACATTGGCCAGTTTCCAGGTAAGAAATGCAGCATCAATTGACCATCAGACGCACCAAACTTCTGTTATTATTTGTGGCCTAAACGAGTGCTGAGTGCGCACATTTCCAATGCGTATGTGTGTGTGTCTCACTCTATGTGCGTGTGTGTGTGTGTGCAAGTGAGAGCTGCGCGAATGTGTGTGCTTGTGGCCTATGTGTAGGTGTCTGCGTCTTGAACTTGCAATCAGTTTGAATGCAAACCAAACTAAATTAAAATGCAATATCACAGATCATAACTGGAATAGAGGATGTTGGCGAGGCCTTCTCCCACCTGGAGTCATCCAATTGGGATCTAGTGGTAAGTGCGTCATACAGTATATAAATGCATATCAATTTAATTGCGTTGTTTGTTGTCCGTTGTCTCCTTTCGGGCATGTTGTAGGAGGCAATCAGCCGTGTAATGCCACACGATGATGCGCCACTGGCTAATCCCATACACACGCCGGAGCCCTCAGCGCCTGATCCAGTGGCGGTCGCCTCAGCACCATCAAATTCCAATGGCTTCAGGTCATTCAATTTCGACGAGCAACCTGGGCCCTCGCAAGGTGCCCGATTGTTTCCAAGTGAGTAAATCTGTGAATTAGACATTGTAAATCTCTCTCTCTTTCTCTCTCTATATATATATATTTGTATGTATTTCTCCAATTATAGCCTCACAAATGCTGGCTCAGCTGACATCGAGCATTAACTTGGATCCACCCAGGCAGAATAATAATCAAAATCTTTTAACATTCAATATTCACTTCAACCAACAACTCTATAAAATTTGCTTGCAGCCAAACGCAACCATAGGTAATTACTTGTCTATTTCTTCTTTATGGAATAATAACAGTTAAATTTCCCTCCTATCTCTACCAGAACAATTGAAACGCAAGATCTTTGACGTAACAAATATGCCACAATGCCGTCAGGCATTACGCGGCTGGCCGCCGTCCAGAGCAAGCGAAGCACAAAATCCAGAGACGCAGTTAGGCAATTTAGATTTACCGCCCGTCAGTGAGCTCATACTTGTTGATCTAACCGATGATGGTTTCATGGACACCGAGCAGTAAGCATCTCACAGCTCCACAGCACAGTCCAGCTCCAATTGATTCTCATATTTATATATATAACAGGGATGAGGTGACACAGCGATTGGATAAGATGTACAAATTGCACATTGTGGTAGAGGGCGGCACAGAGGCACGCAGACTCACACTTAATTTTCCTGGAAGCACCACCATCCATGAACTGAAAACAAATGTTTACTACATTACCAATATACCAGTTAGGCATCAGGAATGGTCCGGCTGGCCGAGCGGTTGTGATAATGATACCAATATAGCGGTGTGTTTTGCATTACGTTTCTATATATATAATTGCTTACTTTGTATATTCTCTAATCACAGCAATCGGGCATCGAGCAAACGCACGACTTTATAATACGCAACATAGCGGATCGATCGTCAAATAATTCCAATTTGCTGGCCAACACGTAAGAGCAAGCAATAAAAAATATTGCGATTATATTTATACATCAATATGTTAATCATATGTTTCTCTCTGCAGAGAAATCGTAACTCTCGACAGCGAAAGTTCAGCTGATGAGTTTGAGGATGCCACAGACTTCAACAATTCGGAGTATATTTTCTCTGATTCTCCGCCAGTGCAGCCGCTCAATAGGCATCTAAGTAAGCCTAATCCGAACCCCATTTCAACAACAATTTCACTTGACTCCATCTCTCCCTTGCAGTACCCAACAATACAAACGATGAGACAAGTGGCTCCTCACAATTTGTGGAAAATTATATACAACGTTTTGGCGAACCACATCCCGAGTTTTATGTGGGCAGTTTAGAGAACGCGCTCCGGTTGGCCTGTCACAAGCCCGCCAAGGAGGTAGTCTAACTAGTCTTCTTAAATATTGATACAAAAAACTTAAAGTTTACTTTGTATTTGAAGCGGAAATTGCTGGCAATTTATTTACATCACGGCGAGAGCATACTCACAAATGTATTCTGTGATCATCTCATGAAGGACGAGGCCATCATACAGACATTCAAGGCGAATTTTGTGCTCTATGGCTGGGACATGACGTATGAGAGCAACAAGGATATGTAGGCATACGAATTGAGTGGATTGTTGGATTCAGTTATTAATCGACATTATGTTTGATGCACGTTTCAGGTTTCTGTCCTCGTTGACGGCTTGCATTAATAGCAACGCTTCCTTAACGGCCAGAAATATTAAACTTGACAAGCTGCCCGCCCTAATGCTAGTTGGCAAGAGTCGCCTCGAGGGCCGACAAACATGCGAGGTCTTATCTGTGATTCATGGTAAGTTGCTTGGCTCAACGCGGCTGAATTGTGAGTGGGAATATATAAAATTCTTGATCGCAGGCAACATTGGGCTGGTTGATTTGCAATCGCGCCTGATTGAGACAACAGTTATGTATGAGGAGCAGCTGCAGGGCGAAATACGGGAGGAGAACGAGCGTGCTGCGCGCGATCAGGTGAAGGCTGAGCAGGATATGGCATATGAGGAGACGCTACAAGCGGACATAGCCAAAGAGGCAGCTAAACGCCAAAAGGAGGCCGCACAGGCAGCCGAACGCAAGCGCATTGAATCCGAACAGGCCGAAGAAGACGCAAGACGCGAATCCATTAGATTAGTGGTAAGTAAGATCTAACTGATATGCTACTATATGTATTTACTTGCATATACTTATTGCATAATCTATATATATTAGGCTACACAATCGTTACCTGTCGAGCCTGCCGAGCAAGAAGCAAACATTTCCAAAATACGCGTACGAAAGCCAACGGGAGAATTTTTGGAGCGTCGTTTTTCCACGCGGGACAAACTGCAGGTAGGCTCTCATGGATGTATGTATGTTTATATGTACTATATATGTGTTTTCTTGCTCAGGATCTATTGAACTTTGTAACCGCCAATGGGTTCTTGATCGACGAGTACAAGGTCATTAGCAGTTGGCCGAGACGCGACTTAACGTCCATCGACGCTGGGCAAACGCTGGAAACGCTCAAACTATATCCGCAAGAAACGGTTATATTAGAGGAGCGATTTTGATTTTGATTATGAAATTAATTATGATATAATTAATTTTGATTCTGATTCTGTTCGTTTTGCGTTTAGAGCGTTCGTTCACATTACTGGGTTTAAGTTCTGCATTAATAAGTGAAAAACATTTAGCCTTGTATCTTTATGTTAATTTTAAAGAGTGGAAGGAACAACAAGAAGAACACAACAACAACAAGAATATAATTGAGAAACATAAAGAAAAATCAAATGAAATATGCATACTTAGCATCCATCATCTAGGAGAAAGGCAGAATAAAAGCAAAAGTTTTTTACAATTATAATAATACTATAAAGTAAAGAAAATTGAAACACAAAATAAATGAAGCAGCATTAGTAGCACAGGTTGCCAGTTTATGTATGTACGTTGCCCCCTCGCGGTACCCCTACCTATCTATGCCCCTCCTGCTGCGCACACAAACACACACATACCCATACATATATACAACATCTCTCTCTCTCTCTCTCTCTCTCTCTCCTCTCTCGGTCTCTCCTTAAATAGAGTTAGCGTTAGCGTTAGATAAGCATTGAAGGAAACGCATTTAAGTTGGCTTGTTTTACATTATCAATAATAAATTATATACATGTACTGAAACGTTACACTCTTGCGCTTAATTTACACATAACAACATAAAACGGGAACGAATTACACATGGTATAAAAAAGAATATGTTATAAAACAATTGAGCGTAAAAGCAGAGATTAAGTTAAGCGCTTGTCTAATCCTAGCTGGCTGCCTGTCTGTCTACTCGAAAAGCTTCTCAATGGGCGCCAGAGCCACGAGCAGAATGAGCACCACCACGAACAGGATGAGGACAACGCTGTACACGCCGAGGAGACCCTTGCGCAGAGCCGCATACTGCAAGAGAAGAGGTGCATAAGAGAACTGTGGAAGGGAAAGCCAGAGATTGTCTGCGACTTACCGGTGCATCCATTTTGCGCTCCATGCTCATGCCATTGCGCATGGCGTGCTGCTGGTGGTGGGTCATGTCGCCCATTTGGAATGTGTTGATGCGCTGGCTCTGCTGGCGATCCGATGCAATACCCGATATCTGCCAATGATTAATGCACAAGTAGATCTACATATTAATTGGACGTAGCCACTAGCTCACTGGGCGGAAGATGCATGCGATGAATTAGTATCAAAATGGATGAACATTTAACAACAATCGCTGTACAACGGTCAATGCGAGGGACGAACACACTAAATCCTAAGGCTATATACAGCTCTGGGGACAGATGATAGAGGGGACTCCAACCCACATAGGCGGCACACAACCAACCCATACTTACGGAAAAGATGAGGTGGACGAGCACATGGAAGACCACAAAGCCAACCAGTATCCAGTCCATCCATTCAGGCAGCTCCGCCTTGGGCAGCTTCACAGAGAAGAAAATGGCAACAACTGCAATGGAATAGAGTTAATCAGATCATTCTAAGATCAATATCTCTGTAGATATACTAACTGGCCAGTATGTGCGCCAGATTGCCGCCCAGCCAGTGGCCCCAGTTGAAGTAGGGACGCTTCTTGTCGTTCGGGCCAGGACGGAAGAGCGCTCCTATGGGCTGTATAAAGCAAAGGATGACCGTAATGACGCCCGTTATGGAGTGAGCATGCCAGACGGCACGCTTCAACTCCACCCAGATGAGAATGTAGGCGACCACGGTTAGCGTCCAGGTTGTCACCATGAGCATGCGATGCCAGGCGAACCACTGATCCTTGCCGCAGGTCTGGCTGCCCACCCACGTCTGCTTGAAGTAGCGCGCAAAGATGATGCCCAGCGAGGTGGTGCCGATCCAGGCGGCGATCATGAAGGCGCCATGTAGACGCACCAGCAGCTGACTGGAGCCGCCCACATCCTGCACCACGGCCAGATTGATGGGACTGCCCGAGGGCAGGCGACCAATATCGTGGTAGCCCACGCTGTTCTCCTTCAGGCCGCTGCCCGAGGCGACGAGCATGTGGTAGGCGCCATTTCGCAAATCAAAGCTGCGTCCCTGCACCACAGTGAGTGGTTCGCGCTGCACCTTGCAATAGATGACGCCATCCACCAGCGATGCATTCAAAAGACGCGCTGAGTTCTGTGGCTGCAAACGAAGAGAATTCATATATGAAGCAAGCAAATCCTTCCAGCTGCAGCAGCTGCACCTACCACATTGGCTCGAACGGCGCTGTAGGGATTCGCCGAGGTGTAGGAGGAGTACAGATTAATGCGTCCATTCTCGGGCACACACTCCGTGGTCAGATCTTCACCCATCTTGGCGTCATCCGACAGACCTAGCGCCACGTAGGCGGCATTGGTGCCTGGAAGGCAAAGCAAACATTAAACGGCTTTTCATACAGATTGGGCATCCCATCCATCACTTACCCTTGCCGGAGCGCAGCTCAAACTCATAGATATCGCCACGCACCGTCACCGCCGAGACGGAGGTGCACGATTTGGTGGCCACACAGCCATTGGGAAAGCCAAAGCAGTTCTTGCTCTGGCCACAGCCATCGTAGAAGCTATCCTCGCTGGCCGCCACCGCATTGGGCGCCACATAGCTGGGCGGCACGTAGGGCGAACGAGTGCTGGCATAGTTAAAGTTGTTGTTGTTGTTGGGTGAACTGGGCGTGGGCAGTGGTGCAGCTGACGAGACATCACGTCGCACCACCTGCACGGGATTCGAGGGTATGCCTACCCAGAATTGATTGTACGACTGGGCAACTGTGGCGCTGTAGAGAAGGAGAGGGAGAGGGAGTGGGAGAGTTAGTTAACCAGTCAATCAAAGAGTGTAGTTAAAATCAGATTTTGAAAGTCGTCATCACTTACTTGAACACCACTTGGCCGAGGAAGTCGACCGGCGACTGCCAGTCGATGCTGACCTGGGTCTTGGGTCCGGCATTGCTGTGCGTGGCCGAGTTGTTGACGGAGTTCTCGCAGTTCATCAGCTTGACGGTGCCGTCGCGGCTGGGACTGAACTGGCCGACAATCTGGTAGGGGGGATTGCGATTGCGCGCTTGGATCATGAAGCCGCCAAAGCTGAGACCCGCCGGTACACCGGTCACATCGATGCGCAGCGTCTGACCCTGGCCGACGACCGAGCTGGACGTCTCGACGCTAAACGGCGAGACACTGTTCTCTGGCAGCACCGAGCCGCCGGCATGGAACGGCAGCATTGTGTCGCACACCGTTTCCGGTGCACCTTGAGGCAAGGCCCACACCGAGTGGCAGCCGCAGCTGAGCAGCGCGGCGAGCGCAACGAGCAGCCAACAGCGTTTGCGCACCAACAAATCCAACGCCAGCGTGGACAATGACATCTTTAAGCACCTGTCGGTTAGAGTTAGAGTGGAGACCATCATTAGCTTCAACCTGGCGAACCGTGTCCCCACCTGAGCGACTGTCTTATGTCATCTACTACTACCCACTGACTCAATGACTGACAGCCAGTCAGCCAGACTCGCTGACTGTTTAATTACCATGGCAAATCATAATTGCATTCTGCGATGCGTGTGCTTATCGTAGCATGTACTCGCCATAGACATACATACATGCATACACAGCAAAAGTATGTTTTTTTATCTGAACTAATTGCAAAAAATCTACATAAAGTTTGCCAACTACTTTCGTAATGGCTATTCCTTATATGAAGGCAGAAAATGATTCTTAGCGCAAGTTAGAAAAAGAAATAAAATAAATAAGAGTAAAAAAGTGTTAAAAAACATAAAAACATAAAGATAAAAATATTTAAATTTAAAAAAAATAAAATAAAATATATATATATATACATATATATATATATATATATATATATATATATATATATATATATATATATATATATATATATATATATATATATATATATCATATTGTATGTAAATTTAAATGTCAATAAATTTATACATTTATTTATCATATATAAGTTATAAATATTTTTTATCTTTTTTTTCTTTGTATATAAAAATGTTTTTGTTTTTATTTCTGCTAAAACTCTATAAATTTTGCTAAATTAAAGATGTTTATTCTTGTCGCACCAAGAACACATACAAAACACATAATTTGTCGCAGTGTATTAATCATATCATTAGCATATGCCACATAGGCCTGATAAGGCGGCGCATGGAGATCGATGTTGCTGATAATGCCAACTACATAGCCAGCAGCTACAAGAGAGTACGCACACACACACACCCACACACACAGTCATTACATTTGGCATTAACATTTGGCTCTTTGTTTTTAGATATGCTCCGTTGCGTATACGTAATATTTGTATACGTAGCCGTTGCGATAAGCGGCTAAGTAATTAGCTTACAACCGTATCAATTAGCCAATTAAATTTATTATGACTAATTGTATTATACTTTTAATTTTATTAGGTTTAGTTTGCTTTGTGTTTTTAGTTCACAACTTTCGATTCCTGTCGCGCATGACTCAGAACGTGTCTTTTCCCATTGTCGTGACTAAGAGTTAAGCCCGCTTGGAAAAGTCTTAAACGCAAATTGGCCATGAATTCGGATTAATAACAGACAACAATGCTAAAAGCTTGGCTAAACTCAGTAAAAAGTAAGCATGAAAATGTCTTAGGTCTCTGCAAAATAATTTGTTTAAATTAATCAAAGCCTAACGAGTTTCTGCATTAATACTAAGTCATTTCATAATATAATAAGTTGAGTTTGACCATGTTTAGATTAGCCAACTTAACTAGCAGTAATTTTGACACAGCCAACTTCACTGGCTTAAGAAACCTGCAATTGCTAGATGAGCCCGAGTTTCGTATATAAAGTTATGTGAAATGATGCAAATGTATTGTTATTCAATCCTAAATCAATATTAATAGTATCATTCATCTCTGGGTATTAGCATTTGCTCTGCTTGTCAATACTCAACAGACAACAGGCATATGCTGCTAATTAATCAAATCAGAATATGTCGTAAAATGGTTATCACATATATTCTAGTTATCTGATCAGCATAACAGCATTTTATCAGGCAGTTAATCTAACCGTTAAAATGATGCAAGAAGGGGCGAAATGAATAACCTACTGAAACTGATTTTATATTTTATAAACTAAATGTTCATTAAAACTAAAAACCTTTTAATCCATTTCATGTCGTAAATATAGCATAGATATATAGCATAGATATATATGGATAGAACTGAACTGGCCACAGCATATATTGGTTATATTGTATTATGTGAATGGGCTAATGTTTTGGTTTTTTCCCAACTCAATGCTGATGAGTGTTTCAGGTTTTATAGCACCTCGATCGGTGGGAGAGCATGAGCTAAGCATGTTAATTAAGCGCCTACTCATCGGACATGATGACGTCGTCGCCCCAACAACTGGCAATGGAACAGGTCGCAGTAGACGGGTCTGAAGGGGCAGAGATTTAAGAATGCGAATTGAACTTGAATTAAAAACAAATCGCATGCACATTAACCTTGAGCTTTTGTATATATATACTATATACTATAATATACAGTACAACTTTTCTTAAAACAAATGTTTTTTTTTTGTTTTGTTATTGCTTTTGAGGTGGATCAACAAATGCTAATTGAAATGCACGAATCAAAGCCACAAAACCGAGACATTCATTGTTTAACGCACATTTAAGGTAATACAGAAATATCAAAATTAATTGAAATGAAATCGAGTCGCGCTCGGATCGCATAATGGGCGTTGTTCACATTGAACTTCAGCGGAACCTTGAAAGCTAAGGCATTTTTATGCTTATGTGTGCCGCATTTACTAGCAGATTTATCTAATGCTAGAGCAAGTGTAGCATTTACAAAAGCCAATGGATTTTGAATGCCCAACATATCAATCAAGCTTGATTGAGTAGAGACAAGTCAGTGGGAGAGCTAGTGGACAGTGACCGACTAGCATATACCCGGAATCGCAGCTGTTACAAATAATTTTGTTAGCCATGTTTATGCTTATGTTACATGAAAATGTAAATAAATTCTGAAAGTAATATAATTAAAGTTCAAAATGGTAGTATATGTAGATTAATTTTACTAAATCTAGCCCTGAATATGTATTTGGTTTTTTAAATAGGATATTTGGTTACTCAGAAAAACGAGAAATGATCGCTCATTCGTTTTCAAACACAAACACTTGACATAAATAACAAAAACGACCTTTTTTTTTTTTGATAGCCTACATGTTATCCGAAAAACATAATTCTAAGCTATAAAAATGTCATCTTTCAAGTGCAGCAAGCCCTTGCGAGCCCCTGCAGTGAGCAGTGAGCCTTCGCAACGGCCAGAAATGTAAAGCAGGAGACGAGCGTAAACATGTATGCACATGCATGACAAATTTGACCTTTCCAGGAACTGAAAGTAGTTTACTCATGTTAGGTATTCTTTATGAGACTAGGATTTAACAGTTCAGATCTTTATTTTATAGAATTAACTTCGTACGATTTCTCATATATACTCAAACACGGTACGTACCGAGAGAAAGAAAATTGACAGTGCAAACCGCCCGACCGCCTCCTGCAGACATAAATTATTTAATTACTTATAATTCTTAATATTTATAAAATAATAATAAATGACTAAAAAATAAATAAAAAAAAACATCAATACCCCTTTTATAAATATTCTCTATAACTATATAATTCTATCAATATAGATTAGACATGGAGTCTTTGATACAAATCCCTCAACAAACATTTTTGTTTGGATTTGACTGACATTTCTAGAAGTAGTTTCCCAAAATAATTATTCTTTGGCTGGATTAGTCAATTAGTCAATAAAGTCTTCATAGCAATCCATTCAGCACACTAAGCTGCCTCAACCACTTCCATAACAAGACGTCAAGCTAAGCCCTAAGAGTCTGTGTCTAAATGAAAAGTCCAGACCTTCCGCAAAGCCTTGAAAGTTTACGCATACAATGAGAAAAGATCATTCATTTAAATTAACTTAGCTAAAATATAATACATATAAATCACAGTCCCTCCAAATTTTTAAATGCATTCACTTTTGACTTTGAGGTGGCTCACGAGCCACAGCTCACGCCCCGTGGGGTCTAGGGACTTTCAGTTAAGGTCACAAAGTGAAAACAGCGAATAACAAAAATTTCACTTAACCAAAACTTAATTTATAACTATTTGGCATACAATTCTTGGCACAACTACAAGTGTGTGTAGATTTCTGGGTGTGGGTGTGTATGTATGGGCGTGCGTGTGTGTGTGTGTGTGACTGGGCATTGGCCTCAAAAAGAGTCCATGATGGAATTCAACTTTTTGTTTTGAACGTGAGACCAAACTGATTAAGCGTTTGCAACTTGCAAGAAAAACAGTGAAAAGTAAGAGCGTTGCAAGCCCACATTGAACGACTGCAATATACCCTGGGAGTGAATATACTAAGGAATATAACATGGAATTTATGTAGTCCAGTAGTTAAGAGACAGGCTTGAATGCATTATATAAATTTCCATATCTTTGTAGCATTTTATTGTTGTATTGTATTTGGAAATTCGACTATCAAATAATATATATAATATAATAATATAGAAGTACTTCTAGTGTATTCATTTACATTTCATATTTAATATTTACATTTCAATTCTACCCCATACAGAAACACATTTACAGGGTATTAAAACGCAACACAATGGCACATAATGTGGGCTTATTATGGCACTTAGCGCTATGCGTGCTTCGTTATTTATATGTATATACCTATGTTGATATAGGGGCTATACATATTGTCTATAGCTGATCCAAAAAGACAAGATATGACAGACCCATGCCCTTGCTTAAAGCCAGTTTAACGCCAGTCACAATTTTGTAGTTGTTCACTGACCTGAGCACTTATGAGGCAAATATACATATATGCACACCTGTATATACCTGTATAGCTAAGCTTTGGAATTACATTCAGTTGACAGCTGAGCTCTAATTGGTTTCGAAAACATTCGCAATGCGCCGCGTCTCATGTCAAAGGAAATGTTAAACATTTTGATTTTTTTTTTTTTTTTTGAGGCTATGCATACATATTGTGAGGTTATGTATCCTTCCATTACTTATTATTACATTTTGAGTCATACGAAAAAAGAGTAAATGATTAAAAATACATATTTGATTGAAAAACGATACGTTCTTTTAGCAAGCATGAGGAAATGTTCCAACTGAAACCACTTCAAGCAACTTTAATAACTTGTCTGGCGCTCCACTATCTTTTAGTATCTAGTTGAGGGCTTGTTCTGACACTCTCTCTCTCTCTCTTTCTGTTTGTATATAGACCACCTCTCTTTCTCATTTTGTCTATTTCTCTTTCTGTTTGTAGTCTACTTCAGTAATTTTCAATCAATTTGCTGTGACCCCATGACTCTGCCCCATTGCCAGGCCTGGCAGCTCGTTATTTTGACCCCTATTCATGGGGTCGACAAGTTGGGTATTGTCCAGCTAGGCAAATGTTGGTCAATGACGCAACTTGGCTTGGACATCGCGTGCTACAACTTGCAATTGGGTTAAAAGTGAACTGAATAAAGTTCAGTTTTATAGGCCATGTAACAGTGGGAAAATGGAAATGAAACTCAGGTGAATTGAGGGAAATATGTAAAGCATGAAGAAGATTTATCGTCTATATATGTACATAGGCATATACATGCTATCCTTTATACATATACATATACAATAAATAGGGCTAAAGTAATTTGAGCAATGACTTGCGATTAATCAAATTATAGCCCAAACACGAGAATCAAAATGGTGTTTGTGGGTTGAACAAACTTTATTAGGCAGTTAGTCGACAATGCGTTAAAAAGAAATCTAATAAGCGATAACGATTACCAACTTTAGATAACGCCTTTAGAGGGTGGTTCATGCTAAATTTATTCATAAACTAAGTCTATGAAGTAGTGAAATATAGTATACCCTTATATATTAAATAAATTTAAGATAAAAAACAAACAATTAATATTTGGTTTACATGTATGTATATATAAAGAACTAATAGTTTTTAAAAGTTTTTATGGTAAAGTGCATTTATTTATTTTTTTTTTTCTCTTTTCTGTATCCACAAATGTCATGATATACGTTCGTGTAATACCCTAACAAGGGTATATGCTTTTATGACTTACTCTAATCAGCTATAACAGTTTCATAGTTTTTTTCTAGATTAGTTCTTGACGCTGATTATCTTATACCTATGCAATGCCTCCATTATCATTTTAATGTTTTTTTTCAATAAAGTTTTCGTATACCCTACAATTAAAAAGAAAGATCGCTATGCGTGTGGCAATTAGCTAAACTAGGCTGTGAGCTTAGCAGGTGTACAATCTTCTAGCTATATACATATACATATACATACATATATATTCACGTAGGTATGTCAACACGTGCCTGCTAAAACTGGAAATACCGCTAGCGATTATTGGAATTCGATTACCATTGCATTTAGATGACGTCACATGAATACATACATAGGTATGTGGTTATTGGAAGCAGAATGCAAATAATAAAGTATGCACATACATACATATACATTTATACATATGCAAATATATTTGTATAAATGATAATTAAAGAGTGGAGCAAAGACAGTTTATGTGTCTAATTTGATTTGCTAAACAATTGGCCAAACATGTAAAGGTTTGTAAATAGAAAGCGGCTGTGATTTATCAGCAATTTAGGAATTGTGTAAAGTAACAAAAACAACGACAACGTTGACACGACGACAAGTGTTGTGAAGTGCGTTGTTTCTCTCTCTCTCCCTCTCTGTGTGTGTGTTGAGGAGTGTGCCGATTGCTAATGGAAAGCGTCACGTTCGTTTCCACTCCTCTGTTTGCTAGAGCAGAGTGCAGATAAACACGTTTGCCTTCTGCTTCTTGCACGCCCTCTCAATTGCTTTTTTATTGCGTTGTCTAGCGTTTTGTGCATTGTGCACTTCATTTTTATTGTTACGCCTTGTTTACATCATCAAGCAGCAGCGGCGCATGCGCGACACTTGACATCAGTTAACGGCGGCAGCAGCAGCTGCCATCAGTTTACATTATTATCTTTTTGTATGCATGAAGACATACATATCTGTATGCCAACAGGCACACATGCATACATTAAAAGTTGTTTCATTAATAATGTGCCATTGTATTAGAATGCATTTGCCATTGAAGTGGGCTGAGAAAAATCTTTTCGACAACTGCCGGCCAAAAAGCTGCGCTGTTGCACTGTTGCACACTTATGCATTAATTCGCCACACAACTCACACACATACACATATGTATATACGTTATTGCCATTGAAGCAAGCTCTGCTCAAATCTTTGAGACAGCTGCTGGCCCCAAAGCTTTGTTGTTGCGTTATCGAACACTTGTGCATTCACTCACTCAACACACATACACAAATGTACACATACAGCATCATTGGCTGGCATAACTGGAAACCGGTTCCAGTATACATTTACCGTAGCCACCATACAACAGCATGCGACATAATTGTATAAACATAGATTTGTTGTTAGCAACTTTGTTATTGCCATCTCATATATACACATGTATGTATTCATTCATTGTTGTTGTTTGTCTTTTTTCGCGCGAGTCTCTCACACTCTACTCCAACTGCGACTTTGGAATTTTGTTATTTTTTTCTTCTTATTTGTAAATTAACTCAGCCGCAGGTTTGTCTTCTAAACTTGAAACAAGTTATCGGTTTATAGCACAAATTCCACAATCATTGTTTTGCGTTGGGTGCGGCTTAAAGCTTATATATTTTCAAGTTTAATTTCACTTTCAAATTAAGTGCAGCAAAAGTATTTGCATATCGCATGCATGGTCTCAAAACAAAACACATGCACAACTCCGTTCAACTCAAATTTTATTAGCTAGAACACGCAGCATACAGCACTAGCATTTTTTTACAAATATGTACATAACTCAAAACTTGTTTATCAAATAATAACCACTAACCAATGATTTATGTTAACACTTTTCAATTAAGTCAAAGCCAAATGCACGGCTTTTGTTTATCTTTCCGTGTCTATCGCGCACAAGACTGCGCGCCTTGTATTCAAATCTGCAACTGACAATTAAATGCTCCAATTGGGCAGGCGCATGCTGTATGTGACAGAGGTGAATTCAATGCACGTGGTGAGTTTCAAATAGCCCATTCCAATTAAAACACGCTATCGATAAATGTGGGCCAGTGCTTATCGATAAGCAATGACCAGAAACATCTGATGTGTTTTTTCTGCACCAATAAAATTTTCAATTAAAGTTGTCGAAAATTAGCAATTAAAAAATGTGGTATAAGCTACTAATAATAGCGGCTCTCATCGCCCTGAGTAGCAGCGAAGTGGTAATTGGCCAGGAGGATCTGGTTGATGAGGTATCTGGCCACTACACAATCGAGGGCAAAGTATATGCTCCCGATGTAGGATTCGGACTCGGTCAGCAGGGTCATGCGATTGCCTTGCCCAATGGCAACAAATGGCAGGTAGACTTGTCCGTGAGCATTAACAACGGCGAGTACAAAGGATTTGTGCGCGAGGATGGGCAGTTCATAATTAGCGGCGTACCCTCTGGTAGCTATGTGCTGGACGTTTATCATCCGGACATATTCTATGAGCCAGTGCGCGTTGAAATCAATCCCAAGGGCAAGTTCCGTGCGCGCAAAGTGAACTACATGCAGCCAGCGCAGGTTGTCCAAGTGCCCTATCCACTCAGGATGAAGCCGCTTATGCGATTCAAGTATTTCCAGACTCGCGAACAGTGGAAGGTTTGTGCATTTCATCGATGACAAATTTAACAAGCTAAATATCTTCACATTCTTGATACTTGTAGATTACGGACTTCCTGTTCAGCCCTATGGTGCTAATGATGGCTCTGCCCTTGTTGCTTATGCTGGTGCTGCCAAAGATGATCAACGACCCGGAGACGAAGAAGGAAATTGAAAATATGCAATTTCCTAAGGTATGAAGACTATATAAACTATATACCCTTGAAACTAATGGCATTTTTGTTGTTCCTACTCAGATGACAAATGACATGCCAGAGATTAGCGAAATGCTTACATCCTTCCTAGCGGGCAAGCAGCCTGAGCCGAAGGAGAAGAAGCCTATCACAGCAAACAAACAGACGAAAAAACGGAATTAGAATTTGTGCCGTAATCTAATTGAATTAAGCCTTAAGCAAATAGAGAAAACACTATCAATTTATAGTCAAATGGAGTAAATTCAATAAACTTTGTAATACTAAGAGACGTTTATTTAAGAAAACCAACTGTTTTGGGCCGTTTGGGCCCCACGCGCTCCTCCTCTAACTTGAGCATCTTTACGAGGAGATTATTCAGCTGCTCGCCCATGGAGAGACCAAGCTGTATGCTATTTAGCATGGTATCCCTGTGCATGGAGCCGCCTCCAGTCATATGTGTGCCAGAGAGATAAGCTGCAGGTGATGAAAGTGTAAAAGTGGGACGCATTTCAATATAGCTATGGTATTTACCTTCATTGTTACGCATGGATACGGATACAACCATGCTAACAGTGCTGCAGACTTCCTCTTCGGCTGTCGGATCTACCAGACAATAATCACCAATCTTGCACACGGTCACAAGTAGAGGCACTGCATCAATGCCAATGCGTGTGCAATCATAGGGATTATCAGATATAATCAAATCCGTGACACCTGCATCCAGTAGCGTGGCAGTTACCCGGGGCAGCTTTGTATTGTAGAGCGCTGCTTTGGCGGCCAGAGAAACGGCATCGTGCAAATTGCCCCCGCATTCCAAGATCTAAAACGCAGTCATTAGATAAAACGTATATACTAGTAATCAACTTACTAAAATGTCTATGTAAAGCTTCCAACATTGCTGACCCGGTATGAGGCACAAGGTACGGTAGTCAAAGGCAAATGGGGATTCGTAAGCATTCTGCAGCGAAAGAATCAGTTCTTGTGCCAAGTCTGAGCCACCGCGGCCCTCAAATTCTGGTGTGGCATTCGCAGAGCTGCGACAAATAAAATAAGCTCAATGTACATATTATAACTTAATATAAATCACATTTACCAATCCACAAAGAACTCCAGTTTTCCAAACTCGGGTGTCAATGGATTGGGTACATCAATTTCAGTCTTAACGCCCACCAGAATATCTGTATTCGCTAAACGTAGGCGTGCCGACCCACTTGCATTGCTGACCAAGCCAGTCTCCAGATCCATTGGGCGGTAATCGCGGCGCGAACGACCATCGCAGCGAAAATCCTCCTGCAAGTATATATTAAAAATTATGCTACATCAAGTCTAAACGGTTAGCCCTTACCTCAACTCCATGTAAAATAAAAGTTTTTTCTGCCTCGCTCAGCGCAACGTATGCCATTTTGCTTAAAAAATATATTTCAAGTCGAATCAAAACAAATTTAACATGTGGATGAGCGATATCGATAACGATATATTGTATTTAATAATGCAAAGCTGTTACTTAAATTCTACAGCACTGTGCCGGTTAGACGCTTCGCAACACTTGCCAAAAACAAGCCAGTCATTTTGCTTTGCATCTTACTGCACGAATTACAAATTATAAAAGGAATTCTTTCACAATCACCATGGGTCCCGACTTTGACTTCACCGACACACCCGTCAGCACTGGCGTAAGTAATAACATGATTAAAGTCTGTATGCCTTGTAACCATCATTATTGCAGACAACAATTATGGCCGTTGAGTTCGATGGCGGCGTTGTGATTGGTGCAGACTCTCGCACCAGCTCCGGGGCATATGTTGCGAATCGTGTTACCGACAAATTGACTCAAATCTCGGATAAGATATACTGCTGCCGCAGTGGCTCTGCCGCTGATACCCAGGCCATAGCCGACATTGTGGCCTATTCTCTGAACTATCACCGGAATCAGACCAACAAGGAGCCGCTTGTCTGGGAGGCGGCATCAGAATTTCGCAACTTTTGCTACAACTATCGTGACTCCCTGATGGCTGGCATCATTGTTGCCGGCTGGGACGAGGAGCGTGGCGGCCAAGTGTACAGTGTGCCATTGGGTGGCATGCTGACACACGAATCTTGCACCATTGGCGGCTCGGGTTCCAGCTACATCTATGGGTTCGTAAAAGAGCACTATCGCGTCGGCATGCAAATGGAAGAGTGTATAGATTTTGTCAAGAAAGGTTTGTACTCTGCATCCCAAATTTATTTCTTGTGTTAGCTAATTTACATTATTTTCTCTCAGCTGTGCAACATGCCATCTACCATGATGGTAGCTCCGGCGGCGTGGTGCGCATTGGAATAATCACTAAGGACGGTATTGAGCGTCGTTTGTTCTTTAACACAGAGTCTGGACAGTCTGAGATTGAGGGCTCAAAAAGCTTTTTAGTTTAAATGGAAAGGATTCTAAATTCAGCTCTAACTCTTGTGGAAAATATTAAAATATAATAATTACAATTTGGTTTTTCTATATGTAGATTTTATATTGCTCATTTGGGTATATTCGGGATGAAAAGCCGTACAAAAGTCAAGTTCTTACATACTAAATGATAATAAATAAGTCGAGATAATAGCTTAAAACTAAATAGATATACGTATACGACGAAAAATAGCTCCAATAATCACAACGCGTTGGTATAACATCCTTAAAATAAATATCAATACAAATTTTCCGGTTTATACGCGAGAGTTCAAAGGCTCCCCCTGTTCGGCTGGCATATAGGTGGTCTCCATGGATTTGGATGTGTGATGCCGCTGCTTTCTGTAACGATAATAGATCTCTGGCGTCCAGACAACTACGACCAGAAGCAGGACCACGCTTTGAGCGTACAAACAGACGACGTAGGAGTTGGAATAATCGCGTACCCAACCAAGGAGCTGGCCAACAATAATCACAATTATGCCCTTGGATATCATGCTGAGGCCCAGACCACCAGCTAGCTTCTCGGAGCGACAATATGCCGATATAGTCAGATTGTTGTTGATCACGGTAGCCGATTTGGTCATGCCCACTTGCACGGACATGGCAATAATGACGGGCAAGCTGGTCGTCTGAGCGAGCAGCAAGCGGGCAATCAGCAAACCAATTATGCCTAACAGAAAGACAACACGATAGGGTATTCTCAGTCGGTCAGTGATGCAGGGCAGGAGCAGACGGAAGACGATATCGGCACCAGCCACAACCGACATGCATGTAGCCACCGCCTGGCTGTCAAAGCCTGCAGTGTGCTTCAGGAAATTGGGAAAGACGAGTGTAAAGTTGATTGTAGCTGTGTAGACCAGAGCCATGCCCACAATGATGCTCCAGAATACCGTGTCCTTGAGTAGTTCCAAGTCCATGGCCTGGGCCAAACGATGGCCCATTTTGCTGCACAATGAGCAGTCTTCTTTCGATTCCAATGGTTTCAATGCGTTATTATTCTGTGTTGGTTGCACAATGATTGCCTGCAAATCGTTGCTTTGCTTCTTGTTCTCCCTATCCACAATAAGAGCCAGATGCTTGCGATTGTTGTGACTAACGGAGGGATTAAGTGGGCGTAGGAAAACGGCACCAAGCAGCTGTAAATTGAAATATAATTGCTGTTAGCCAAAAGTTTAAATATTATAGGGCATATTGATACTAACCCCAGTCAGTGAGAGAGCGGCCATGGCAAGCACAGCAATGCGGAAGCCATAATTCTCTAGCAAGTACCGCACTATGTGAGGAATAAAAACTTGGCCCACGCCAGCGCCCGCCAAGGAGACGCCAACGGCACGTCCCCGCTTGCTGCTGAAGTAGGAGTTGATGGCCATGAAGGTGGATGGCGATATCAAGCCCAATCCAAAGCCGACAAAGAAACTATAGCCTACTATGTAATGCCAACTCTCTGTGGCAAAGGAGCACAGAGTCAAGCCAATGGATACCAACAGGCAGCCCGTGGCAGCTACATTCCTGGGTTTAAAGCTCTTAATGGCCGGCCCAATGAACAAGCCCGAAAAGTTTAGAGCCAAACTATTCAGATTTGTTATAAGTGCAGCCGTAAAGGTGTCCTCGTGCATACGCAATTGACCCTCGAACAGTAGTCCAAAGACTGACAGTATGGACTGGTTGGTCATCTGTAAGAGCGAAAGAATTAGAGCATCTCTTAATTCGGAATGGAATTTACACGAACTTACATTAATGACAGCCACGGCGGCAACTACAACCCAGCCCCAGCCACCATCCGGTACAGTGCGTCCAGCTTGCACATCCATGTCGTCTAATTTGCTAATCGACTACTGAAGAATTGATCCAAGCACTTGAACAAGAGCTGAAGCTGAAATAAAAACAAGATAAGCGTAAGGTAAGTAAAGTTCGTTTAGACAATTCATTAATTATATTTAATTAGCTTATCAGTAGCATACAGCGTGATATCAAATCGCTTTATCACCCAATAATGTGTAAAGCTCAATTCTTACGACAACGGTGTCTGGCAAAAGGTTCGAATTAAAACGCATAAAAAAACAGAATTACAAGAAACAAAAATAAAGCGAGCATACTTACGCCCAAGTACGTGCCTAATCAAATACAAAGAGCGTATGTACGCTGTTCCCATTGTGCGTCTTTCTGGGAACACGTTTGAAACGTTTAAAGCTTTAAGCCCCACAATCAGCAAAAAATAAAACTTAAATAGTTTAAATTAATTCAAAGTCAAGTCACAAAGTGCGACGCCAAAACAACAGAGCTGCCAACTACTTCAAATAGAATAGAATGGCCGCACTTGCAGTAAGTTGGCAGGACGCTTTTTGACGCCAAACAGCTGTTCGCCTGATGCCCGCTGTCGCATTTTAAAGCGAATAAATTATTAAAACGTTACAGCTTTAATAATATGTGTCTTCTGTGCACAGAGTGCACGGATAATGCCATTGGCATTATCCCATTTAGTTCACAGGAAGCTGAGTTACTCGATGTTAAAGCAATTATCGAAAAACACTTTTGGCTGCGTGTAAGAAATGCTACCATTTACAATTAGAATATTTTGCCCAATTAAACTTTTGCTCGAGTTGCAGATTGAAGACGCCAATGGACATATTTGTGGTAGTTGCTGGGGCGAGCTGTATGCATTCCATACTTTCTATTTGCGTGTGGAGCAGGCGCACAAGGCGCTACTTGAAATTACAAATCTATCATTCGCAAATGAGACGGAGGAAAGCGGAGCACTGGGAGCCATTTCCATGGAATTGCAGGTACCAAAAGATGTTAAGACGGAGGCTGAGCTGGGCGACAGTGTGGCGGCTGCTGTGAAGCGTCGGCGCGGCCGTCCACGCAAACAGCCAGCAGCCGAGGAAGCAACAGGTATCGACAGTAACGAATTTAGAACCGTATTGGAGCAGATCAATCTGAACGAGATTAAAATCGAATTCCCTGAGGCGGACTTGAGCATAGCTGATGTGCTCGAAGATCAGGAGGAGCAATCCATATCTGACTTTCTGCAACAAAATGACGATGAAAGCGAAGCAGAAGCCGTTGCCATTGTCAAGCCCAAATCGAAGAGACCTCGAAAAAAGACCAAAATGCGTCGTTGCTTGAAAGGCAAAATAAAAAGCGTAAAACCCGTAAAGGTCAGCGTAAACAATATGAAGAAATCGCAGGAGTTCAATGAATACATCAGGGATCATTACAAGCTATTTTGTCCATTTTGCAATGTGCCGATGGAGGACTTCTCCGCAATGCTGACACATTCACGCAAGGAGCACAATCAGCGCGGCTATGCCTTGTGCTGCAATCGGAAGTTCTTGAAGCGCGGCGTGCTCGTTGATCATCTGCGACGGCACCAGGATCCGGATCTATTCAAATGCCAAATATGCCAGCGTGTGATGGGCCAGCGGCGCAGTCTGGAGCTGCATATGCGCATGCATGAGATCAAACAGCATGGACGTCGCTACCAGTGTGAGCACTGCTCGAAGAGCTTTTATAGCTCCGTCGTGTGCGAGCGCCACAAACTCATCCACATTCCCAAGGAGCAATGGCAAGCAACGTGCACCAGCTGCTGCAAGACGTAGGCTTTACTTAACCCTAGTTTAAGTACTCAGACATCAATGATTCCCCAATCTCTTTGACAGCTTCCCCAACGAGTACCTAATGCAGCAGCACGTGAAGCTGGTGCATTTGCGAAAGTTTGACAAGATTTGCGATGTGTGCGGCAAGTCGATTAGAGGACGTGAGGCCTTGGTTAGACATATGGAGGAGCATGCGGGTGCACCGCAAAAGATCATTAAATGCCATCTATGCGAATCGACGCTAACAACCAAATACGGACTGGCGCGTCACATCAAGATGATGCATACAGCGGAGAATTTGCAGCCAATGCAGTGCGAAGTTTGCCTCAAAGTGTCACCCACACTGCAGGCACATCAGCACCACATCAAATACACTCACAACACGGCGCGTACACACGAGTGCCCGATGTGCGAGAAGGCATTTAAACGGCCGAGCGAATTGCGCGTGAGTTGAACAACTGCTTTCTGCTTTTAGTTATGAATGGGGCATGTAATTAAAAACTGTTTGTAGGAACACATGACAACGCACACCGGCGAGGTGCTGTATACGTGCCCACATTGCCCGAAGACCTTCAACTCGAATGCCAATATGCATGCTCATCGCAAGAAGATGCACTTCAAGGAATGGCAAGAGTATCATCGTCAGCATCAGGCGCGCTATCGTCGTAAGGAAACGATCATCTCGGTGAGCATGAGAAAGACAACGGAAAATGCAGAAGCGACCGTGGCAAAGGCAGCCACACGGGCCGCAGAGGCCGCAGAGACCGCAGAGGTGCCAACGCTTATATCGGTGGACGATGTCTTGGAATGCTGAGACTGCGTGTGCCCTGTGACATAATTATTGTACTTTGCGTTTATTTTGATTTCGGCGTAATCAGTGTATAAAGCTTGAAAAACAATTTGTAGCTTGATTTAATTGAAAAAGCGTTAAATGGAGAATCCAAGCCATGGAACTGGTTTTAACCGGTTGACCGGCTACAGCATCCCAATCGAATAGCGCAACAGAGTCACTGTTATCAGCGGCATTAAGGTCGAATCTGGTTACGTTGCTTACATATAGATTGAGTATTATTATGGTTCAGTATTCGGAGCAAATAAATTAATATGATTATTATTTTCTGATGGACTGGACTTGATGTTATACCGAGACAATCGTATCTCTGAGTGTCTGTGGCGGCAAACCGGTTCGAGGCGGTTCTAAAGTGGATCCCGAAGCCTTATCACCGGATTGCCATTATATATGTTTGTATATAGTTCAAAGATACTACAACCAGCAACCAACACACGTTTGTTTTTTTGTTCTATTTGCCAGCAGCTTCTTTAATCTGTACCCATGGTTCAGAAAGCGTGACAAGCGGCTTTCGACTTTGCAGTTTTGTTGTTGCCTGTTTTTTTTTTTGAAAATATTTTGAGCTCTGGTAAAATCTTCCCTATCAATGGAATATTTTCTGGGGTCAGACATATGGTCTAAAATCCGTGAAAAGGAGATGATTTTGCCTGTTCAATTGCCACTATGAAGTTCAAATACCTGATGTGCGTACCTTCACTGAATTCCAACAAATTAATCACACTCCCCAGTTTGATGGGTAACTTAATATGCATCTGTAGAATGTAAAGATGATTCACCTAAATCACAACTATACATACCGGCTTTACTCCTATTGATGGTACATCAAATATAAATGAAATAGACGCGAGTTTATGTATCCTTTTTTATATTTTGCAATTTATTCACAATTTTAATGTATTTTCAGTAAATTTGTTTATTTCGTTTAAATAGTACTTTGCAACTCAACGAGCTAATATTGTTTGTCATCCCGGCAGTTCTGCCTGCGCTTTTATAGGCGATGGCTGCGACTCATCAATGTCGTTTGTACAGCAACCGCACGATTGTTTACAAAATCCGAGTATTACATTTAAACATCACAGTTTTGCCGCCAAAAGATCGTTTATGTATGTGATGATTCTTCAATTCATATCAACGAGCTTTTGTACGGATATTAAATCACCTCAAGCTTATCGATGAATCGATATGTTCCAAATTGCATTTCAGTACGTGTCACACTTGTTGTTTTCCTTTGGTGTAGTAAATTTATTTATTTATTTACTTTGTGCCAGATTGAATTTATCGGCAGCGCCATGGTTGACGATAGCACCAGAAAAACCTTGAGCAACATTCCACTGCTGCAAATACGCGCTGGTCCGCGTGAGAAGGATGTTTGGGTGCAGAGACTGAAAGAGGAATATCAAGCACTCATCAAGGCATGTACTTCATTTATTTAATGAAATTGAATCAATCATAATTTTGCCTTTAGTATGTGGAGAACAACAAGCAATCTGGCAGCGATTGGTTCCGCCTCGAGTCCAACAAGGAGGGAACCAAATGGTTCGGAAAATGCTGGTATATGCACAATCTGCTTAAATATGAATTCGATGTCGAATTCGATATTCCAGTGACGTATCCAACGACGGCTCCGGAAATAGCCCTTCCAGAACTAGACGGCAAGACGGCTAAGATGTATCGAGGCGGTAAGATTTGCCTAACGGATCACTTCAAGCCACTGTGGGCACGCAATGTTCCCAAGTTCGGCATCGCACATGCCATGGCCCTCGGCCTGGCTCCCTGGTTGGCCGTGGAGGTGCCAGACCTCATCGAAAAGGGCATCATCTCGTACAAGGACAACTGTTGAGGCTCCAACTAGAGCTGTAAATGATCTAGCTAGTTATTTTTTTATTAGAATGACAATTTAAATACTATGAACAAAATTTTGTGTAAAGGACTTATGATTTTTTTACGTTTTGTATTGAAAATTCCAGTTAAGCAACTGTATATTTTATTAGCTAAATTCCAATAAATCAATATTATTATATTCTTACTTGTACTTACATTCTTTCAAACAGTCATTTTGGCATTGTTGCGAAATAAAATTAATTGATCTGGATGACTTAGTTATGAGAATTGTGGAGAGAGGTAGTATTTATACAAATATCAATATACGAATACACGATGTCGTGAAAGTCATAAATCTTTGCGTTTATTTAGTCAAATGTCAAATTGGAAAAGATCATGTGTTTCATTGATTCTTAGCGTAGCCTAAGTGTCTATATGAATAAGAATTTCATTTGGTTGCTTAAATTTGATCAGTGAGCTTTTGATGCAAGTTCAGTTCATGTGATTGTTGCGCTGGCGCCAATTGTCCGACCAGATTGAGCTTGGCGAGGTAAATGGATCGTATTGATAGGGTATATTGTGCTGTTCCCTATCTTGTGCGTTCTGCAAACCATCGATATGGTTATTGCTCTGATTGTTGTTTGTGGATGCTGCTGCTCCAACTGCCGATGCTGTTGTTACTACTGCTGCCGCTGTTGCTGCAGCTGCTTCATTTCCATGTCCAACAGTGACACCGATACCGACTCCAGTTCCTCCTGCTGGCAACTGGCAATTATTATAATTCGGCTCCAGACCAGGAGGCGGGCGTATAACGCCCACACCTGGCGTTATGGCATGTGTGGGCGAGGTACGCGCGGTCGTCTGAGTTGGCCAGCCGTTATAGCCAAGTGGCGTCCAGGATGGAGCCGCATTAGCTTGATTCATAGTCCAATTGTTGCTATCCATATTGGCCATCAGCAATAGTTTCTGTTGCTCCTGATGCTTGCGCTGCTGTTCCAGTTGCTGCAGCAGCAGCTGCTGCTTCATTATCATCTCGCTGCGCTCCCACTGCGTCTGTGGCTGCTCCCGTTCGTACAAGTTGCCACAAAGATCTGCAAAAGCAATAGAAGTGCGATTAGAATCTGAGAGTAATTAAATATATTAATCAAGTCACCATTCAGGGCAGGCAAATCCATATTCAAGTTCGACTCCGTATTGTCAAAGAGCGAACGAATTGACGTATTGCTGGTCGTCGTCGTCGTCGTCGGCTGCTGGATTGGCTGATAGAGCGAGGCAGCTACTGATGTGGGAAGGCTTTTGCGGCTACCAATTGGTCCTAATTGACTGCTGGCCAAGTCACTCCCTGCCGGATCCCAGTTGAGGCCGTTATCAATCGCTGGCAGCGGCTTCGTTTGCAACACATCGCGGAACGAAACGCGACTGCTGGTCTCCCAGGGTGAGGTGATCATGGTGTCGGCTTCTGGCGTAATCAGTGGCGATGCTCCGCTCGCCGGCATTGGGTTTCCATTAAAATTGAGCTGCTTGCTGCGCTGCTTGCGCTCCGTCGATTTCTTGCCGTTGGGTGTGGTCAGTTTTTGCTCCTTGCGTCGCTCACGTCCAGGCGTCTTGCCCAATTTCTTGGTGCTGCCATTTTGCTCCTTGAGCACGCGTTCCTTAGGCGTTTCTGGGTTAACTTTGCAAGCACGCGGCGATACGTTTTCCTGCTGTCCCTTGCTATTCGGACTGATGCGCTTCTCCTGCACGTCGATCGGAGCCGGCTCAACTTTAGGTTTGGGCGTTACGCTAATTGGCGTCGTTTGTTTGGGCTTCTTTGGTGCGCGCACAGCTGAGGTTAGGGACGGCAGCACTGGAGGTGGCGTTGGCGTTGGCGTCGGCGTGGGCGTTGGAGTTGTCTTCTTACTGGGCTTGGGCGAAGTTGTCCACTTTGTGGATGCAACAGCAGTTACCGCTGTTGTCGTAGCAGCAGGAGCAGTCGAAACTGCTGCAGTTTTGGCTTCACAGCTGGCCATGTCCATGCTCCATGCTGTCCAGGATTTGGGCTTACGTGTATTTGTCATCTTGTCCACGGTCGAATTGGCCTGGGTTGAGCGTTTGCGCAATTCCTTGAGCTGGCCATTTCTGAACTTTTGCTGCTGTTCCGATTTGAGGGCAGCTGCCGTTGCGGCTGCTTCGGCAGCTGCAGCCGCCTCCTCCGCCACCTGCATCTTGACAATGTTGCGCAAGTTGAATGTCGGCTGCACGGGTCCCTTATAGCGTGCCGCATCGTAAGCACTCTGCTGTGCCATTATCGCCCGAGCATCGAAGACGGCGGCCAGCAACACCAGACAGAAGCTGGCCAGGAGCACCACCAGCGCCGCATTTCGCAATGCCGGCTCCCAGCTGGGTCGCGGTAGACTCGCTGCACAGCGTTCCACACTCTCGGCTGGCAGCTGGGCGACTAGCTGATAGCTTATATCATAGCTGAGATTCGTCAGTAGCGTCAGAGTGCGCTGCACTCGCGATGCGGTGAAGTCCGTGGTGAAGCTGATCTCGATCTTACGCGTCTCATTCTCGCCCAGCTCGAAGCCCTCACAGTCGAGCACCTTAAAGCCGTAGCCCTCGCAAGGACGCTTGCCAATGAGAAAGCCGGCTACACGGATGGGCAGCACGCCCGCATTCCGAGCCGTAAAACTACGTGTGGCCGAAACCATATGGGTAGAGAGGGTATCTTCGTCCTGACCGCCATCGGCAGGCCTCAAGCTACCATCACAGCGCTCAAATTGTTCGGCATTGAACTCAAAAAGCAGAGGAGCATTCGAGCCGGGTCGTCGATTGCCTAAGCGAAACTGCGACTGTACGGCACGTGCAGTCAGCCAAACAGCCTCGTAGAGGGTCAGATTGCTGCGTACATGGAGCAGCGTGCAGTATTTGTCTGGCTGCTGGGCGCTGAACTGCACGGGTATGGTCAGTGTCGCTCCGCCAGGCAGCAGCACGGGTCCACCGTATGGAGCATCGGGCAGCGAGAAGACGTCACGATCCGTCAGATAACAGCTGCTGCTGCTCACGTCGATCACCTCGTGAGGCAGCGAGAGTTGTGTGCGTCTCGCGTACGCCGGATCGGAGAGAAAGTAGTCGAGAAGCAAAGGCTGCATTGAAGGATTGCTCATGGTTATCCACTGGCGCTGCACCTGACCCACCTCGATGGCCGGCGTGGGTGGCAGCGGTTGGTACTGCACCAGCTTGGGCCACTCGATCGCAATGCTAAATTCCAGCTCCAATGGCGGCAGCTCGTCGCTGTGCAGTGTTAGCGACATGGACTGCAGCTGCCGCTTAAACTGCCTGTAGAGTTCCGTCCGTTGACGCACCTCCACGCCATCGTACAGTAGATTGTTGTTGCTGTTGCCACTTGCACCAACGCCACTGTTACTCGGAAAGATGGAGTGTCCGTCGACGCTGGGCCGTATATAGCAGTTGCTGCCACATACCGCAGCGGGCTCAAAGTATATACGACCCACTTTGGTCAACGTCTGTGCCCCAATCGTGGTGCCCCTCGCATTGAAGTCCTTGAAGCGCAGACCAGGACGTGTAAAAGATATCGCCTTCACATGCACTGTATGCAGAAAACTGGATCGTATGCTCAACACAGCCGAGCATATTTTGCCAGGAAAACAAGACTTGAAGTGCAACTGGTCCTGCTCGATGTCCAGCTGCCCGACAGATGCCTTAAAGCGCACCGTCGTCCGTATTAGCTCGTAGGGTGTCCACACTTTCAGTGTGCCGGCGCTCTCCTCGGCCACATACGTCTGTATGGACAGTATGAAGACGGCGCTGTCGCCGGTCTCCAACTGGCCACAGAACTGAAATAGTGTACTATTGTTGGTCAACGAGGCATTCACAGTGACTCCAGCCGGCACACAGCCCCGGAACATGGCCTGGAAGTACACGCTCTTCGGCGACTTAAAGTACCAGTTAGTTATCTTGATCGGCATGGGATTGTCGTTGCGCAATATAATGAAGGCGTCCCGTGACATCGCCGCGAAGGGCACAGTGCCCAGATCCAACTCCAGGCTATAATCGCTATCACTGGACAGCTGCAGCGTGAACTGTTGCGTGGAAACATGCAGTCGTCCGCTGCACGCGATGACGGGCAACACAAAAGTCGTCACATTGCTCACGATGAGCAACCTCGAATTGAATGTGGCCTGCTCGTTGAGCAGATGCAGCTGAAGCAGATCCACTGATTCGCCCGGCTGCAACAACAGCTCCTGCTCGATCGATGAGAGCTGAAGAAGAGCCGGATCAATGGGCTCTGTCAAACTGAAATTGTAGAGCATCAGCGGAAAGGCAAAATCATTGCGCACCACCAAAGTGCGTTGCGTCTCCAGCGGCATCTCTTCCATGCTGGAATTGCTTATGAACAGCGTCACGTTGCGATCGTAGTAGAGGCCACCTTTGAAGATTTCAGCACGCACCAGAACTGTGAACTGCTGCTCATCAACACCGCTACTGCTGCTGCTGCTGATGATCAGCAGATCATTAATGCTGCCGCTCTCATCGAACAGCTTGGGATCCAGCACAATGCTGGCGTTGTGCGCGTCATAGCTCAGGCCTGGTATGTCGCGCAGATAGTTGCCTATTAGCTGACGCTGCTCTGCGTCCGCTGGCTGGTTTTGCATGTCTAATTTGAAGCGCAACGCATCCGCATGCTGATCCGTCGCGAGGCGACCAAAGTCGGCCAGCGGATTGCTCGCGTATGCGCCATGCCGTGGCAATATTTCGAATTCGACGGGTATGACTAGTACGTTCTCGCTTAGAGGCTCCAGTGGTGAGGAATCGTCTGCCGCCTGTTCGGCTATTTTTATACGTATATAAGCGCTGTGGTTGCCAGCGGTGCGTCCGTGAAACGATATGCGTATGACTGGCTTGAGCGAATGCGGTGGTATTTCCCACAGGTTCTGTGGTCCCTCCGATCCGCCAGTGGGCAGCTCCAGCTGAAATTCACCCCCGCTGCTGTAGACCTACAATATGCGAGTTTATTGTATGGAACACTTATAGTTTCAGTGCCATACTCACCTCAAGTATCTGCAGGGGTCGCTCATGAGGATTGTACATATGAATTTCGGGCGTGAGAGTTGAATTCATTGGCGCCTTGATGCCAACGAGTGGCTTCAGGCGATATGGGCACTCGCTGCCCTCGCCGCGCACCGTAAACTCGGCACGGCCGAAGGATGTCTGGATGCGCAGACCCGTTGATATGGCACCTAATTGTCGTGGCAGAAAGACGACACTAAATGTAGTATTACCTTGGGGTGGCACCTCGCGCGTACCAAAAAAACTGCTGTAGAATACTGGGCTTGGCCCAGTGACTGAGTTCAGATGTACGGTGCGATTTGTGTGCTGATTAAACAGCGTCACAATCTGTGTTACCGTCTGACCAACCGACCATCTGCCAAAGTCTAATGCCGGCGGCACAAAATTCAGATGGCTCAGCAATTCCACTTGCTCGCGCGTGTGCGGTTCGGGCAGCGTCTGTGACTCCTCCAGGCCAATGAAGCCCTCCTGTATGCCAGACATCACTTTTACTCTGCTGCCATGCATCTGCTGATGGTTGCCCCTGGCAGGGGCCATGACCGCCAGTAGTAGCAGCAGCATCAGCATTGGCAGCGAATTTGTGTACATCCCTGTTGTTTGTGTGTTTGCTGAGCTGCGCAATATGTAAGCGAGTTGTATTGCTTTGTAATCGCGGCACTTGTGTCTTCTTAGCCGCAATAAGTGCTCACATTAAGTACTAAATCTAATTATATTACTCAATATCGCTTATGTTATCGCTGATTCGATTCTGAGAGCATTAACTTGAACAGCTGCTCAATACGTAAACAGCTGACTCGTAATCGTATGTTGAGAGGACATTTTTAGTTATAAGATTAGACGGGCACACTTTACGCAATAACAGCGCGCGTTAACGCCAAAATGAGCAAAGTACGTAATGGCATAACGAAATGATAAGTGACGTTGCATTTATCGATAACTCGCGATATAAATGCATATAAAGTATTTCAGATCGAAAAGAAAGTTTGCGGTGTGGATTATTAACAAAAAGTGAAGCTGCTGTAAATCCATATAGTTATAGTGAGTTAATTAATGTCACACAATGCTTCGCACATACATTTGTAATTCGGTGTGCATGTAATTGCTAATAAACATGAAATGGATAAACACACATATACACCTACACAAATACATATATAGAAATCCATGCGAATTTGTGGCCATAGGCAACGCATTTCGTAAAAGAAAAAAAAAAAGAAGACAGAAATTGCATCACTATTGATTTTGCCCATTTTCACTGGTTGGTTGCCTACATCTAACAACAACTTAACTTGGATTTAGAGTTTGAAAACACATGACGAATATACATCAGATAATTGCTATGAACTTCGACAATTGCGCGCTCTCATGTAAATTAGCAACGGCAATGTCGAAGGGAGCTTTAAAACGCAAGCTTTAAATTAGTGTCAAGTCATTCCACACATTCTCCGCAAAACCTAAAATGTGTGCAAATTAAAAACAGAAATAGATACAGCAACAGCGCTCAGAAAGTAGCAAACGATCAAATTGTTCTAAGCAGGAAAAACCTTTACGTCTGAATGTATTTGTGGCTCTGTGTCTGTGCTTGAGTGTGTACATATTAAACAGTGCTCAGCAACGTCAACATTGAACGTTGTCAACGCCGCTGGCTGAAATTTACCTGCATAAATGTTTGGGTGAAAGTTATAGTTACCTGGCTGCCCTTTCCCTATAAAAAATTTCAATTTTCGGCTGTTGCTCAACAAGATAAACCGGTTCATCTTCAGATTGTTGTCGTGTTTTTGCTGTTGTATTTGATGGGATGGTATAACGGTCTTTGCACCATCATTACACCTGAATTTTATGAATACTATATATTATCATATGTCAACTGTTTCCTGCATGCCAGATCTATGCAGCATTACTTAGGGTACATAAGGTAATTAGCAGTCGTAGTCGCATTAGCTAGATACATTATGAATTAGATAGTCCTTGTTATATTGTTTACTTAGAAAACCAAGGTACATCGCGTACTCAGTAAGCTTAGTTGCATTGTGTACTCAGTAAACTAGCTAAGCTTAGTTTGGATTAGGTGACTTTGGTACATTAATCAATAACTATATCAAAAGATTAGTTTAGATTAGAATAAGCTAATTCACAGTATTTTAAAATACGCTACAATCACCCTACTCTATGCCCCGGTTTACTAAGCTATAAGCATTGATTTGCATATATTCAGGTGCTTGAGGGCAACAGTATATAAAGAGTTTACTACAGTTTAAGAGTTGTTTTACTTATATATATGCTTTTTTTTAACTTAAGTTGACTATAAAAATAACATGATTAGCTGAAAACGTATATAAATATATAATATATACATGATTTGATATATACTTATATTTATATATGTTCACGATAGCGCTGAAAACACTTCAGAAATGGGCAAGTACACGAATTAGCTTCGTTCGTTACCGGATTCCGGTTCGGTTTTCGGTTTTCAGAGGTTCGGTCGGGTCTTCATTGCTGGTGGGCTTGCATATTAGATTTCAGTTCACTTGAGACTCGACAGCGAACAGGTTGCCGAGCTCCGAAGTACAAGACCGAAGAAGCGATTAGAAAGAGAAGGAAAAAACACGCGAGCCAAACAAACAAACAAACAAATAAAACGCAGCCAACAGTACGCTTTAAAGCAGGCAGGTGTACAGAGACAGGTGCACTCGCACACACACACATCGAAGAGTTCTAATTCTAAGTAAATAGATTCAAAGTTTGAAAGTCAATCGACACGCTTGCCATATTGTAATCTGTGATTTACATGCGGCTGTGCAATTCCAATTTCCTATTTACAGCCAAAAACAAAATCCCTTCCACTAGTACAGCATGTCTGCGAAAGCGATCACGGAAGCCACCGGCAAGGACATCCTCAATCGTCATCTCAATCAACACGGTGCTGGCGCTGCCAATTGCCGCTTTGCCACAGTAAATGCTGAGACGGATTGGTCCAAATTGAGCGCCGATCACCCCTGGTTGTTAACCACGGTAAGCATAAACCCAAAATAAACAAAAAATCCCATCATTTAGATAAGCGTTTGCTATAACAACAAAAACTAGGCCAGCACGAATATTTGGCATTGAACTTGACCCAGCCGGCAAAGAAGCCGGCTAAGGTTATTTTTGATTAGAGCCCACCACGAAGCGGCGAGCTGCTCTGCTGTGTGTGACTAAGCGTTGCCGGCATCTGCGCTTAGCATGATTCCCAAAAAATATTGATAAGCATGGCGCGATTATAGCTACTATGAATATACACTACATGCATGCGTGACTGTGTGCGTGCGTGAGTGATCTGATCTGATTTGAGAGGTGTTTTTGATTAATATACACATGTGTAAGCACCTATGTTGTGCTGTGCCATGCAGGCATATCACCTCAGCTGGTTGTATATATGTATGTGTTTATGTCTGATTCATATCGCCGGGAAGTATATATATTGATTAAAGTAATACAAGGTAAATGAAACCAAGGGCAATCACTTTATTGTGAAGTGTAGAGTGCTTATGCGGTGATTATATATTTTTTATTGGTATTTAAAATAATATATATATTTTATATAATTATTGCAAACATGGAAAGACTTTTAAATAATTATTTATATGCATTGTGAAAGAAACTAATTGAGGCGTAGAATTATAGATACATAGTTGCACATCTTTAATTTATAAAAATATATATACAATTTATTATTTATATATTTCTTGTTAGGTCACTCAGTCTCATAAAAAGGGGAAATTCTACATTTAATTAATTTTTTTATAAACTTTTATCATAAAGAATAATTGCTTTATCCGATCATCAATTGTGTGTCCACATGCCAAAAGGTATTTATGTGTTTCCAGGCCGGAAAACTAACTAAAACAGCAATCAGCTGATTGGCGCTAACAAATTACTAGTTGTGATAGCGCAATGTTTCATCTTTCAGCGCGGGCAATGTGTGTGGGTGTTGATTGGCAGGCGGTGTGGGTGGCGTGTTTATCAGCAGCGCACATAGTTACAGCGCTGCGAATTAGCATAATACTCAATTATATGAAGGGAATCTATAGCCTGACTTTGAGTAATGTTTGTTGACATGCAATTCCCATTCTCATCTACTTGAAGGTAGACGCGCGATCGCCTGAGGCATTTTTTCATCTTCAATTTACACTCGTACGATGTTCTAATAGAGTGTTGAAGTGTGTATGTGTGTGTGTGTGTGTGTGTGTTTGTCTGTGCATATGTGTTTGCAGTCGTGCGTATTGTCATTGACAATGACGCAGCCTCTCGGCTGACCCCTGGTGGCGATTGTCACTTGCTCCGCGCGCTCGCTTGGCGCTTAATCGCCCATTTGCGGCTGATCTTGCTGACAATGGCAGGGCTAAAGGCCCGTAGAGGGTTTGTTGACGTGGTTAAAAGCTAATGGGATCAATGTTTTACCGCAAATTATTAGCATAGTCCCGGTGATAATTCGTGTTTTTGATGTGCTAATTGCAGCCGCTGGTGGTGAAGCCCGATCAACTGATTAAGCGACGTGGTAAACTCGGTCTCGTTGGCGTTAAGAAGAACTTTGAGGAGGTGAAGCAATGGATTGGCGAGCGCCTCAACAAGGATCAGAAGATCGGCAATGCCGTGGGCAAGCTGCGCAATTTTATAATCGAGCCCTTTATCGCGCATACAGAGGTAAGCTGATAAATTGAAATATACATGTGTAGAGTTGGATAACTGATTGGCTTTCCAGGCCGAGGAAATGTACGTGTGCATCTATTCGCATCGCTCGGCGGACACGATTCTGTTCTATCATCTGGGCGGCGTTGATATTGGCGATGTGGATGCCAAGGCAGTCAAGCTGGAGGTCAAAGTGGATAGCACGCTGTCGCTGGCCGATGTGAAGACAACACTGCTGAAGGCCATTACAGATGCGTCCAAGAAGGAGCGCATTGCTAAATTTATATACGGACTGTACGCCACGTTTGCGGAGTTGTATTTCACGTATCTCGAGATCAATCCGCTCGTGGTGACGGCCGATAATTTGTACATATTGGATTTGGCAGCCAAGCTGGACTCGACTGCTGACTTCATATGCCGTCCAAAGTGGGGCGAAATTGATTATCCGCCACCATTCGGACGCGATGCCTATCCCGAGGAGGCGTATATCGCGGATCTCGATGCTAAGAGCGGCGCATCGCTCAAATTGACGATCTTAAATAGAAATGGACGTATTTGGACCATGGTAGCTGGCGGCGGAGCTAGTGTCATTTACTCGGATACCATTTGCGATCTAGGCGGCGCCTCTGAGCTGGCCAACTATGGCGAATACAGCGGTGCCCCGTCCGAGCAGCAGACGTACGAGTACGCCAAGACGATACTTAACCTAATGACCTCCTCACCAAAGCATCCCGATGGAAAGGTGTTGATAACAGGTGGTGGCATTGCCAACTTTACGAATGTTGCAGCGACCTTCCAAGGTGAGTCCGAGCCCTTATCTTATCAGTCATCGCGCTCAAACGTTCGGCTTACTTTGTTATTTTTTGTAGGCATCATCACCGCTCTACGCGAATTTCAGCCCAAGCTGGTCGAGCACAATGTCTCGATCTTTGTACGCCGTGCCGGACCCAATTATCAGGAGGGTTTGCGTCGTATGCGTGACTTTGGCAGCACCTTGGGCATTCCGTTGCATGTCTTTGGTCCCGAGACCCACATGACCGCCATTTGTGGCATGGCGCTGGGCAAGCGACCCATTCCACAGGTGGCCAGCGTTGAGTTCTCCACGGCAAATTTCCTGCTGCCTGGTGGACAGCAGGCGCAAGCCGATCTAAAGGAAGCCAATGAAGCCGCTGGCCTTGGCTCTGGTATGTGGAAATCCAGAATCACAGAATGTGTAAACATCCCGGTCCCTTCCGAGCTACCATCCTATAATCCAAACTATTCTCAATTCTGTTGTAGCTCTTATACTGTGTGTCTTGTGTATTTATTCTTGTTTTGGACCTGCATTTATTATTCTGTTTTCTTTGTATTTCTTTTGTATGTTTTTGCATTGACCGCCCTCTGCTCCAACCAACAACAAATCAACAACCACACCCACAAAAAAAAACCAAAAACCATAAAAAAAAAACTAAAACCAATTTTATGAAACGTTCCGTTTGGCCACAATCGCACCTCGTCCTCGAATTGTATTTGCATTTCCTCGCACCACCTCGTCGTCCTCGTAATTTAATCTTGTATTGAATGTTGTCTATATGTATATATGTATGTCAAATTCTATACTCTCTCGACTATATTTGCTCGCTCTCGCTCATCATCATAATAATGTCAATATCAATGTATCAATGATATCGATAACGATCGACTTGCCACTCATTTGGGGATACTTCAAACTAAACCAAAGTCTTGCGCTCGACAACAGCACAATCGATTAAACTACCACCTATCTCAGCAGATGAGAGCGATGGCTCCGCCACCAATAATCACCAGCAGGGCCAGAGTAACGGAGCGAACTCTAATTTCAATAGAAAGTTCTTCTCCAACACAACCAAAGCGATTGTCTGGGGCATGCAGCAGCGCGCAGTACAATCGATGCTCGACTTCGATTTTATATGCAGGCAAGTTCAATTATCAAAAAATTCATATCAAATCAATCATTCTCTATCTTTTGTTCATCCTTTATTCCGATACAGGCGCGATGAGCCCTCGGTGGTGGCCATGGTGTATCCCTTTACGGGCGATCACAAGCAGAAATACTACTGGGGCCACAAGGAGATTCTGATACCCGTTTACAAGAAGATGTCCGATGCCATACACAAGCACAAGGAGGTGGACGTGATGGTCAACTTTGCCTCGCTACGATCGGCTTATGATTCAACGTTGGAGGTACTTGAGTTCCCACAGATACGCACAGTGGCCATCATTGCTGAGGGCATACCGGAGAATATGACACGCAAACTGATCGTGGAAGCCAACAAGAAGGGTGTAGCCATCATTGGACCCGCCACAGTGGGTGGCGTGAAGCCGGGCTGCTTCAAGATTGGCAACACAGGTGGCATGCTGGATAATATCCTACACTCGAAACTCTATCGTCCAGGCAGTGTGGCCTACGTCTCCCGTTCGGGCGGTATGTCCAATGAGCTAAACAATATCATCTCGAAGGCAACGGATGGCGTCATCGAAGGCATTGCCATTGGCGGCGACAGATATCCTGGATCCACATTCATGGATCACATTCTCCGCTATCAGTCCGATCCAGAGACAAAGCTCCTTGTCCTGTTGGGCGAGGTGGGCGGCACCGAGGAGTACGATGTGTGCGCTGCTATCAAGGATGGGCGCATTACAAAGCCGCTGGTGGCCTGGTGCATTGGCACTTGCGCCAGCATGTTCACCTCGGAGGTGCAGTTCGGTCATGCTGGCTCCTGTGCGAATTCGGATCGCGAAACGGCCACGGCAAAGAACAAGGCGCTTCGGGAAGCTGGCGCCTATGTGCCGGACTCCTTTGATACGCTCGGCGAGCTTATACACCATGTGTACGGCGAACTGGTGAAGACCGGACGCATTGTGCCACGCGAAGAGGTACCGCCACCAACGGTGCCCATGGACTACTCCTGGGCACGCGAGCTGGGACTCATTCGCAAGCCGGCTTCATTTATGACCTCAATTTGTGATGAGCGTGGCCAGGAGCTGATCTATGCGGGCATGCCGATCAGTGAAGTGCTCAACAAAGATGTCGGCATTGGGGGCGTTATTTCGCTGCTTTGGTTCCAGCGCTGTCTGCCTCCCTACGTGTGCAAGTTCTTTGAGATGTGCCTCATGGTCACGGCTGATCATGGACCGGCTGTCTCTGGTGCTCACAATACTATTGTGTGTGCGCGTGCTGGCAAAGATCTGGTCTCTTCCGTCGTTAGCGGTCTGCTGACAATTGTAAGTATTCTTAAACAGAATTCTCTAGATGATTATCTCTTTATCAAAATATTTGCATTGACAGGGCGATCGTTTTGGCGGCGCACTCGATGGATCGGCCAGGCAATTCTCAGAGGCATACGACACCAATTTGCATCCGATGGAGTTTGTGAACAAGATGCGCAAGGAGGGTAAACTCATTTTGGGCATTGGACATCGCGTTAAGTCCATTAACAATCCCGACGTGCGTGTCAAGATCATCAAGGAATTCGTCTTGGAGAACTTCCCGCAGTGTCCGCTGCTCAAGTACGCGTTGGAAGTGGAGAAGATCACAACTAATAAGAAACCAAATTTAATTCTGAATGTGGACGGTGTAATTGCCACCGCCTTTGTTGATATGCTGCGAAACAGTGGCTCATTTACCAGGTGAGGAAGCGCGCACACAATATTTGAAATGATTTATTGAATCAAGTTCTTTATTTTGTATTCATTTGCAGCGAGGAGGCGCAGGAGTACATTAATGTGGGTGCGATCAATTCACTGTTTGTGCTTGGCCGCAGTATAGGATTTATTGGACACTACATGGATCAGAAGCGACTCAAGCAGGGACTCTACCGTCATCCATGGGACGACATCTCCTATGTCATACCCGAGCAATACAACTAAGAGCTTGTCCATTGATATTATAAATTGTTGGATGTTGTTGTAGTTAAGCACAGATGTTAACCAACTGCTAGTGGCGAGCATGGATGACCGTATGGTCCACAATCACAGAACACTCCATTAGCTGTGTAGTTGAATTTCAGTTTATCTATATATATATACATAATTATATAGAATTGGCTGAGCTCTAATCCTGTTTGTCTCCCACAATCAAACCCAGTTTCTCTCTATCAATCTCTTAGTTAAATACAATACATATATGTTTACAGTTTCATAACTAAGCCTGCATTTACATTCATACTATTTACCAGCATAAAGTTTTTAAGTTACGATCATTTTTCTAGTTGACGCTCCTCTCTAGGCTATTGCCGGGTTTTTGAAAACTAACAAAAAAGGAAGATATGTAAATCTAACAAAAAAAATTAGTGAAATCTTGAGTCGCAAAACAACGACACTTATCATTATTATTTGATATTTTTTTATAATATTTTTAGTTTGGATGCGAACCGGTTTAGTCAACACTGAATAAACTGTTGCAAAATGCTTAATTAATTGCTTCGTTTATTGTTTTATTTTGGTTTACGTTTACCATGCTCGCTGATGCTAAGAGAAGTGAGAAACTGCACTAATTAGAACTGCACCAGTTCCTGCACTCAAAATGCACATTTATTTATAACTGATTAATATATATAAATAATATATATTATATATATTTATGAAGCACGACGTCTGGTGTGAACATTTGAAAATGTTTCGTCTAAATCGAAACTGTGATTTCCTTCAGAAAGGTTTTTAGGAATTATCAAAAATGTTGCTTTCTATTTTAAAAAAAATTATAAACGGATCGAGAAAGGCATATATATGTGTAGTATTTTTGTTCACTCGGGCACATTATAATTAAAGCGCACAAAAAATTCACTCAAACTATAACAATTGCATTTTCTTTTGACTAGAGACTTTTTGTCTCGATTTAATAAGAAAGAAAAAACAGAAACAAATTTGGAATACCTGCACACAGTTTGTTTTCACTTTGGCCTCTACTTAATGACCAAGTTAACTAAGCGTAAAATCTCATTTAAAAATTATATGTAACTTGCTAAGCAGCCTCACTAGAGAGTAGATAATTCCAACAGCTTTTATCTCATGCGACGCATCTTACGATCCAATTTACGTTGTTTTTTCTCATCCACTTCCGGTTGTTCCTCGGCGGCATTGCGCTGCGATAGCCAGGGTTGTATAACACTGCCCCAGAGCATCCAAATGGCGCGTATGGGAGCTAACAGCAGCACCAACCAGAAGTAGTTGGATATCAATGCCAATAGAAGCGTGCCAGAGGTGAGTATGATCAGATCCTTGATATTTCTGCAATGCAAAATCCAAATAGGTGTTAACAGGTGGTGGCAAAATTGTAGTCATGCTACTACTTACTCTGCAATGCCACCTTCCATATTCAAGTCATTGCCAGAGTCTAAAAGTGCGCCGCTCTCCGAGTACTTTGGCCGCGACATGAATACCATGAATTGGTATGCTGCTCCCAAGGTAAGCAACGATAGGGCCAGCATGAACTACAACAATTTGAGATGGTACATTAATGATTTCTGCCCAAGACTGGATTTCGATTCAGCTTACCACTGTCAGCTTTGTAATTTCGAAGACCAGAACACTGAGTAATACGGCGGGTACGGCGCATCCAATGCCCATGTTCCTATAGAAAGCCAATGTTGTTTTGTTCTCTTCGACGATTTGTTTTGCTCCCTTGGTGCCCTGCTTACCCTTCTGTTGTGGCTGCATTTTCGAAATGGACAATCATTTATAACATAGAGGCAACTGCATTTATATACTTACTGCCATTTTTAATTTAACTATTTCACTATTTATTAATACAAATTAAGTGCACGTAAAAGACGTGGCATAAACTTATCGGTCTGCTATCGATATCATTAATTATGAAATCGATAGGCATGCATGTACATGTAAACAAGAGAGGGACCAGAGGCTCCCGATTGTAATTTTCGAACTGTGGCAACGCCGAAGCGCATTCCTCGCACTATTGCACCTTGGACTTTATATCAACCGGAGTTTAATTTAGTTAAAGAAAACAAACATGGAAAAGTGGGTGCAGCTAAATAATCAGGCAGCCGGCAGGGATAAAATTGCTCGACTCATCCAATATGCGTCGCGTGCCATGTGGGACTCCCTGGAGTCCTCTAATTGCCATCCGGCATTGGTAGACAACTTCAAGACAATCGAGTATATCTTGAGCACATTCCGAAAATGTAAGTTGTGTAATTTGCTTTTGGAAGATGTTTATTACGCTGTTTTCCTGCAGTGCTGCGCTTTGGCAAGGGCTTGGATGTGTTCTATGCAAGCTTACGTGCCATACACTATCCCGATCTGACGATTCGGGTCACGCTGACAATGAGCAAGATTTCACAAGCGCTGTTTCTGCTAGCGGATCATTTGCTTTGGCTTGCTCGCACAGGTTTAACAGCGGTTGATCCTAAGAAATGGTCAAAGATCGCCAACAAGTATTGGTTGTTCTCCATTGTGATGAATTTGTGCCGAGACTTTTACGAGATAATGCGAGTCTTGGATCTGCACAAAGCCAGCTGCAGCAGTGGCATCTCACGCTGCAAGATTCCAAGCCGGATCAACACACCGGCAGATTTTAAGAGATTGGCTCTAAATTCATATGGTCTGATGTTGGGTCACAAGGATATCGTTGTGGATACAGTGAAGAATGTTTGCGATTTCTTTATACCTCTGACGGCTTTGGGTTACACAAGTCTGACTCCGAGAACAATTGGCATTTTAGGTGCAATCTCTTCAATGGCTGGCCTCTGGGCATTGCTCGAGCCAGCAGCCAAATTGACGCCCGCATAGAATCGGTCAGCAAATATGTTTATTTATGTATAAATATGTGAACGTACTTGTAGCATTATTTGTTTGATATATTGTACATACGATATTTATTAAGTTGAAAATGGAAGATTTTACTAAAACGATTTTGATGTTATATAAGTATACCTAAACAAAAAACTAAAGTTTAATTAAATGTGTTACTCTAACAATCTGAAATTATAGTGCATTTCATCTTCTAACAGTATATGCGTATATTTTGCATTTGATTTTCACGTTGACCAACACTGACAGTTTATCGACACTTTTTGCAGCAACAGCTGTTCAGCAGAATTTTCTTTACCAAGTTTGTTAATAAACTTCGTGGGGACTGTGGTGTTATCTATAAATTGAAAATCGATGTGTCATTGCTTAGCGGCCCAGTGAAAGTGTGTGCGGGCTAACAACGGCATTAAGCAGTTTCTGTGTGTGTCCGTCCATTTGTCACCGAAATGCACTACTCCTATTCCTCGCTGTCCGTCGGCGCTGGCGTCGATCAGCACAATCGCTGCCTCGGCAACAGGGCCTGGTGTGTCAAGGTAGGTGCTCCAACTCCTTGATTTGTCAAATGCATAAATAATAATCTACTTGCAGGATATTTGTGGCATTGTGTGCGTGATAATGACCTGGCTGCTCATACTGTTTGCGGAGTTTGTTGTGTGTGGCCTGATACTGTTGCCCAACTACGACAACAATACGGTGTTCAGCAGCGTCAATATGTTAATATTCCAAGCGCTTGCATTCCTGGCATTCGTTTCCCACTTGCGCACAATGCTCTCCGATCCAGTAAGTCATCAAATCTACACTCTATGCTCGTATATTTGTTACTTATGTGAAATGTACTGCAGGGCGCTGTACCTAAGGGAAATGCCACCAAGGAGATGATTGAGCAAATGGGCTATCGTGAGGGACAGATGTTCTACAAGTGCCCCAAGTGCTGCAGTATTAAACCGGATCGTGCGCATCACTGCTCCGTGTGCCAGCGCTGCATACGTAAGATGGATCACCACTGTCCCTGGGTTAACAATTGCGTTGGCGAGAACAATCAAAAGTATTTTGTACTCTTTACGGTGCGTGAGCAGAAGCGCTATTCTGTCTGTGATGACGATTTATAACATGTGTGCGTTGTTTACTCTTTACAGTTTTATATAGCATCGATATCGGTGCACACGCTCTTTCTGGTGATGACACAGTTTGCCGAGTGCGTGAAGAGCGATTGGCGTACCTGCTCTCCGTACTCTCCACCGGCAACGATATTTCTGATGCTATTTCTCACGTTCGAGGGCCTGATGTTTGGCATATTCACGATTATAATGCTGGCCACGCAGCTGAATGCCATACTGAACGATCAAACGGTGCGTATAACTCTATAAATATCCCAACTGAAGTACTTCAACTGTTTGTTTACTTTTGCAGGGCATTGAGCAACTGAAGAAGGAAGAGGCGCGGTGGGGCAAGAAGTCGCGCCTTAAGAGCATACAGTCCGTATTTGGTCGCTTTTCGCTAGCCTGGTTCTCGCCCTTTACGGAACCATCCTGTCGCCACAAATTCAACTCACATTTCTACTCGGTGTGAAATGTGGCTTCCATAAGAACAAAGCTCATGTTACTTAGCTTAAACGAACAATCTGAATGTACAAGTCCCGCTGCCCACTTGTTGATCTTTGCAGTGCAAAATCAATGATCAAATTCAATCGATTTGATGTGTTTGCGTATATATAGAGATACATACATAAATATTTTTACTTAAGCCTAACGTAATTCGGACGATAATGTCGCCTTTCAGCCTATTCAGGTGCAACATGCAATATACTTACTAATTATTAACTTACTATTTAATTGAGCGAAAGAGAATTTTACTTTGTAAACACGAGAATGGAGAGAGGTCTATTTATTTTGTATAAAGAAAATAAACGTTTCCAATGAGAAACAAGCGAAACATGCGCAAACTTTTTCACTTTTCTTTTTTCAGGTGCGCCGCTCGTCTCTTACGAAAATCCATGCATATAAAAATACATAAATATATGTGTGTATATATATATATCGGAAGAAAGTGCGCTCTCAAAAGAGATTCGAGAGATTCTCCCGACAGCAGACGTAGCAATAAACAGCAGCAGCATTCGGCATGGACTTTTGCAGATGCTGCGGCACTCGTTTAGTCTGAGAAAAACGATCGGTGATCCAGGAGGTGTCTGCTGGACGTGGTACGTGCGCGCTCCCTCAACAACGGTTTCTATATATTATTTATATATAGAAACAACATTTTTCTTCACCAAATGTGTCAATTATGTGAGTGTGTGTGCGTGTCTATGTATACGTGCCCATTGGAAGTGGTAGCAAATGTTCGCTGCATTTCAAATTCAATGTGAAAAGTGCAAAAAGGCTACAGATAAATATTTAGCCAACCTTTAAGTGTTCAAATAATAATTTTAATAAATTTTGTGAATATTCTTTTAGCCAAGAGAAAAGCTTAAATATCTTTGAGAACGTCGCTGTCTCCATGTATTTAAATATATAGATATGTATATATGTGCACGACGTTCTAAATATATATAGGAAAATAGAAAAAATATATAAAAAATTAAGAAAAATTGAAAAGAAAAGAAAAACAAATCGGTTTTCGAGTATACGCGGCATTAAAATCAACCAACAAATTGTACAGCAAGTGAAAAGTTTTCGGTTGGAAAAGTCCTGTTACACACGTACACACACTGATCGCGTGTGCGTGCTTAAGTGCTTGTGCCAGTGAGTGCGGCCCATGTTAAGGTGGCCCTGTTTTTTGGCTAATTATATAGCTAGTCTGTCTAGCTAGAGCTAAAACATGGAAGGAACACCGGGAACAGCAGATGTTGCCGACGTCGTAGTAGGTAAGACCCAGACACGGGGCGGCTTTTCATGCCCTAGCATAGACAATAGATACCAAGTGTGTGCACACACATATGTATATATACGTACATACGTACATACATACGTATTTATGATCGCTTCGTTTGCGTCTTCGTCTGCTGGGCTCTGCGGCGGTTACGTAATGTGCAACTGAACGGATCTGAATTGAACTAAAATGAACTGTGCGAAATACTTTTCATAATTGTGCGCTAAATAAATAAGCACTCTAATTGCTTTTAATAATTATGTTTAATTAGCTGCGCTTCAGATTTTCTAAAGACATTTTCACGTACACACATACGTACATAGATGTGTGTGCATATGTATTGATGGCAATATGTATAGATATTTGTACATGCGAATATTTTAGTATAGTTTTTGTATGAATAATATTTTAAACTATTTTTAGTGCAAATCTTGCAGACAGTCGGCAAAATGGCAAACGGCTGCCCCGTTTCCCGTTGTCCGTTGCCGGTAAAGATTTGCGCATTGCGATTTGCAAAAGAATATGAAATGTATATTTTTATGTACTTACATGTATATATTTGTCGTTGCGGAATGTGAAGTTATTCGAAAATAGTTTATATTTAGAGTTGCAATGTGTTCGAAAGTAGGCTAGAGTGCAGTTACTCCATAGTATTCTTAGAGTTCCTTTAAAACTTAAAAAGCTGTCAACTCAAGTAAAATTTGATCTAGTGATATCTATAATATAGTCAGAAAATATAAATGAAATATATTTCGTGGAGAAAACTTTACAACTCAAGAACTTAGATTGCAGTGCTGCTGAAAACCAACATAAATATTTAACTGATATAAAATGGGTTTTATACTTCGAAATATTTGACTAAATATACATAAATATATCCATATGATGTTTTTCTCTTTTAACTGAGAACAACAATGCCAAAGAAATTTTAGAAAATGTCTTTGCAAATATGCAATATATACATTTATATATATATATTTTAAATTATATATATACATATATTTAACTATGATGTAGGCTTATATAATATACGATTCGAATAAATTCTATGATTCATGAGCTAGAACTAAATTCATTTAGATTAAATCTACACTTATGCTAATATTAGGTATACAATTTTGGGCTTTTGTAAACCAAAGTAAATATCGATTAAAAATAAAAGTAATCATAAAGATTGATGAAAGAAAAAGTCGATTAAGAATCATGAAATAGCTTTAACTAAATTTTTTTTTCTTTCTTGAGAATTTCCTTTTGTTCTTTGCAAAACTACAATATATAATAATATAAAGGGTTTGTGAACATAATATTTGAAGTAAAGAATATAATTATATTGAATATAATTATTCATTATGCAATTATGTATTTAAGTTTAGATTAGAATAATGCAGTCCACAAAGATTACCTTTTTCTCTGAGGAACCTGCACATATATCAAATAGAATCATATGTTTTAGCTTCATTTCATGTGTTCTTTGACCTTCTTTTCAAGAACCTCCTGGCCAGAATACTGTGCCATTACGAACACCAAGGATAACGTTTAGCGACAACTCCAGCTCTCTAATACGCTGCATACCCAACGAGCGTGCGACATTCTTTGTGAAAATCGATTGCGATGAGGAGGATGAAATGGAATTGTTGCCCTTCAAATTTGAATGGTAAGTCAGACCCAATAAATTAATAAACATTTCTCTGTGAGTGTGTATGTGTGCAGTGTGTAAGTGATTCACCGGTTGTGTGCATAATGCCAAAAAATCTGCGCACTTACACATATGATTTCTCCTTCACGCTTGCTCAACAAGAACTGCCAAGAGATGCCAGATGCTCAATGTCCGATGCTCGCTGCCCGGGTCAACGGCGGCTGCGCCCAGAGTCGCAAAAAGAAGCACTCTGCTTCTCTGCTCTGCCTGTGTCTCCTCTCCTTGATGCTCTTCCTCTGAACTGTCGCAGCAGCTGCTTTCGTTCTCTGGCCAATTCGTCTCTTGGGCAATGGCAATGTCGAAGGCAGAACAGAGCAGAGCAGATCAGCGCAGAGCAGAGCAGAGCCGGCTGCTCGCCAGTTCCACTTTGACGATCGGCGCATTAACATATCCGTTGCCCAGCAGCATTTTTTTTGTCTATAACTGCGTATATGTGTATATAAGTAGGTGTGCGTGTGTGCGTGGAGAACGCTGCGTATACTTGATTAAGTATACGAAATCAATCAAAACTACATATGAGACAGTGCATTGAAGACATATGTGTTTAAAAAATTTAGTGCAAGCAGAACAAAAGCCTAAAACACATAATGTGTGTGTCAGTGTGTGCATGTGTTGTGGTTGTGGTTGTGTGTGTGTCCCTCGTAATGGTGGCGATCTGCTAAATTTAGCTGCATTAACAAATGCGAGCGCGTGAAAAATATTTTCAAAATGCTGTAAAGCTTTGTGTTGTGGCGTCAGTGGTGCTTCAATGCCCAAAAAGTGTTGAAAATTGATTTTCCCTTCAATTTTGTTGTTGGGGAAATTGCTGCCCGATGATTACATAATCAATTCGAAAAGATTTTGCAATACCTGCGCGGGCCAAACAAACAACAAACAATAACAACAACAAATGTTGCCAAAAAGGCACAAGAAACAAGCGAAACTTTTCAGTTTCTCGATTCTAAACGTTAACTAGACTAAATTCTATCGACGAGACACAGAGAACACAGAATTATTAGCAAATTCGAAAATGAAATGCGTGGCATCCGTGAGATACGTGTCCCAAAATAAATTCTTCAAACAAAAGAAAACAAATTTTCATTTTGTGTTTTTCTGCTTTTTTTTATCGTGTCTCACAATTTCCTTGTGTATGTGTGTGTGTGTGTGCGTGCGCGAGTGTGTGTAAATACAAAATACAATTAATATAGTCGAGTAGGTGCATTTATTTATAAACATTCTTGTTTTCGATTGAAATATTTTCGTCATTTTTCTTTTCTAAATTGGTTTAAGTATTTTTTCTCTTTTGCTCTTTGTTGTTTTGTTTATTTGTTAATAATCATAATAATGCCAAAAGGAAATTAATGGCGAACAGCTACAAAAAATGCAAGCACGTGCCCAAATTCATTAATATCTATCTCTGGAGGGCCAATAGAAAAGTATTTTAGCATATTAAAAGCTAACTAACGGAAATGGCTTTATAGAAAGAAATATATGAATATATATTGAAAAATATGTATAGCTAAATATATTTGATGATACTCTAAAGAGTTATCTTAAAAACATTTAACTAAGAATCTAAGAATCTCCTGTTAATAATTATTGCACTTATTTTATTGTATATTTTTATATATGAGTTCTTAATTAAATGATTTTAAAAAGCTTCTTATATTTGGCTATACTTAAATTTTAATATATAATAATTAAATCTATTGCAATCAAATCTTGAGTAGCTCTTATCCTCGAATCCCTTAATATATATTTATTTATATTACATAAAATAATCACTTAACTTATGGTTCACATATTCACATAAACCTCTAAAAGTAAAGGTATACATATACATATACATATGCATATACGTATACATATATATATACATATACATATACATATACATATACATATACATATACATATACATATACATATACATATACATATACATATACATATACATATACATATACATATACATATAGAATGAAATAGGACCTATATTTATGTATAGGTCAGTCTATACATTTCTGCTCTTTCTCTTTTCTTAAAGTTGGGCCTAATAAGCTGTCTTAATGATAATAATGATAATAATAAGGTCTAACAATGATTACAAAAGAATACAAAATAATTATATTAAACATTTAAATGATTAACAAATAGTATTATTAACAAAATACTTAAACAAATACAACAAAACTAGAGCACTTCAGTTCACTTCACTTCGACTTCACGCGCACGACTGATCAAACTCCACAACTGGTGTCCATTTATATAGCTGCCAACCGAATTAAAATTGAGCGCATCTCACAGACCTTATGCTCTGAGAGTAACTTCTTTAGATTATACACAACTGTGATTTAAGTATTTCGTTTGTTTTAGTAGACAAATCTAATATATACATATACATAATATTAAAATATATATACATATATATTGTATCTTATATATTATAATATTAATATACCTCTTTAGAGTTGCTCAAATCTTTATATAAAATATGTACACATATTTATTTAGATTATAGCATGATTAGTAAATCAATAAAGCTAGGGCGCATATATTATTTTAATATTAAATTGAGCACATTTGAACCTTAACTCTATAAAACCTTCATATTTATTTTCCCAAAAGTTCCAAAGAATCACGTCTTTATTTTTAACTAAAATTGTATACTTTTTACTCAATTAAAACAGCGTCGGTGTATTAGCATATATATGTATATTGATATATGCATGTATGTGTGTGTGTATGTGGTTTTTGTGTAAATAGAATATAAATATTTAGAGTAAACATTAGAATTTATCGAACACCATGGGCAACGGATGCTCCAAATGTTGTCGTTGCTGCTGCAACGAACACAAACAATTTCATGGCACGCTCTCCACAGCCTCTGCCTCGTCCGTCTATAGAAAAAGGTAAACAAAAGCGAGAGAGAGAGAGAGAGAGAGACAGAAATAAATGCAATTAACGATCTACTAAATTTATGAGACTATCTATGCATACCTAATGTTATTCGGGAATGCTTCTCAGGACCCGTGGCGATATACCCATCGAGAACTCCGATCGCTTTCGCATCACACAGACCAGCAATGCCGTCCAGCTGGCCGTGGAGCATGTGCAGCGCGAGGACGCTGGACACTATACCCTGTTTGCCCGCACGAAAGGCAACGAGGTGGCGCGCAGGCATGTGGAGCTCATTGTCGAGGACAGATCAACGGGCGAGGATCCACCCGTATTTCTGCGTCGCCTTGTCGACCTCTCCGTCAAAGTGGGAACACGAACTCGCCTCCTAACAGAAATACGCAGCTCAACAGATCTTAAGGTAGTAGTTTCTCCAATTCTCTATCTGTCCATCATATAAAGCGGATTCTAATTGCAAATTTAGTTAACGTGGTATCGAAACGATCGCAGAATATGTGAGAACGATCGCATTACCGAGACGAATGAGGGCACATTTCACTACTTGGAAGTGAGTCCAGTTGTGCTCGAGGATGGTGGCCAATGGATGTTGATGGCCGAGAATATGGGCGGACGCAATTCCTGTTTGGCCACACTGAATGTGCTGGTGCCCAAGGCCTATAAGACGCCCGAATTTGTGGAGGAGCTGCGAGCGGTGCTCACCGAGCAGGGCACCGTATCGCTGGAGTGCAAAGTGGTGGGGGTGCCAACACCCCATTTACGCTGGTTCAAGGACTCCAAGGAGATCAAAGCGGGCGATATATTCGCCCTCACCGCCAATGCCGATGATCCCACGTCGCTGGGCACATATACGTGTGAGGCGAAGAACTGCATGGGCGTCACCTACTCCAGCTCCAAGGTGCATGTGGTGGGTCGTGGCAGTCGCGAAGGCTCACTCAAGCCGGCCGACAAGTGGGTAGCCTCTCTCCCTCTCTTACAGAATGGAATTTGATTTTTTGTTCTTCTCTTACTCTCAGCATCAGCAGCAACGCGCCGCCGCCGATCTTCACGAATGAGCTGCGAGACCAGAGCGTCCACATCGGCGATACCATCATACTCGGCTGTCAAGGTGAGTGGCGAATGGCGAGTGGCTCTCAGCGCGTTGGCGTTAGCGTTGGGTATTTTAGCTCCTCCTTGGCAATGTGCCCGAATCACATGAAAAAAAAAAAACGAAAAACAAAACAAAACCAAAAAAATCAAGCAAAAACATTTGTTGTTTATTATTCGAACGCACTCACACATTCAATAGTTGCGCTCTACCTTACTGTACATATATACTATATATAGATATATGTTGTTAGCTTGAAGCGGCATCTGTTTTGTTTTTAGACTGTGTGCTCTCGTGCTCTAGAAACTTGAACTTAATGAATTTGCTGGGAATGCTTGGACTGTTGTTGAGGTGGGTCAACAACATGCGCCAAATGAGACGAGCAAAACAAAACCGATAATTGCTAAAAGAGAACGAGAAAGACAGAGAGCATGCGATTGAAAGCGAGAGAGCTTGAGTGCTAAATGTCAGCCACGCTCTCCATAACCCACACTCTCTCTCTCTCTCTCTCTCTCTCTCTCTCTTCATTGTAGAACAACATGACGTATACTTGATTTTTATTTAATTTTCTACTGCTTGTCGGCATATTTCGCAGTTGTGGTTCCGCCTTGGCCCAAAAGCGTCACCTGGTATAACAAAGACGGACGTGTGGAGACCGATGAGCGCTATAAACTAATCGAAGATGGCCTTGGCGTCTATATGATTGAGATAAAGCCCTCGGAATCGTGCGATGCCGGCGACTGGAAATGCGTCGTCACCAGCTTTGAGGGCATTGTGGGCATTTCAACTTGTGTTGTCAACATGGACAGTGAGTCAACAGTTTAGATAATCTATAAACTAAATTAAAACTAAAGATATTTAAAATAATATAATTTGCAGTTCCCCGTAATTATCGCAAGCCCAGATTCATGGAGAGCCTGCGCGCCGTGCTGACTGAGGAGGGTTTGGTTTCCTTTGAGTGCAAAGTAGTTGGCTTTCCGACTCCAGTGCTCAAGTGGTTCAAGGACGGGCACGAGCTGAAGCCCGGCGACGTTTATCAGCTGACCGGCACCAATTCCCTAGGCACCTACTGCTGCATCGCACGCAACTGCATGGGCGAGACGAGCAGCACGGCGGTACTCACCGTGGAGGATATACAGAATCAGCTGACAGATGAGGAGCGTTTGGTCTTTACGCATCAGAATCAAGCACCCAAGTTTCTAACTGGCCTGAAGAGCACCGATGCCAAAATAAACGAACCATTTCAATTTAAAGTTGTGGTCAGGGCTACACCAGATCCAATACTAAGTTGGTTCCGGGACGAGCTGCCCATCGATCCGAACGAACGATATAATCACTATCGAGGCGACAATGAGGAGTGGCTGCTGGACATCAAGTCGGCCGAGTTTGTCGACCAGGCCGAGTGGAAGTGTGTGGCCGTCAATGACTTTGGCACCAGCATTACCTCCTGCTTCCTCAAACTGCAAATACCGAGGCACTACAAGAAGCCCCGATTCCTTGAGTGTCTGCGCGCAGTGCTCACCGAGGAGGGTGCCGTCAATCTGGAATGCAAGGTCATTGGTGTGCCACAGCCGGTGCTCAAGTGGTATAAGGATGGTGTGGAATTAAAGCCGGGCGATATACACCGGATTATTTCTGGCCAAGATGGTACCTGCTGCTTGGGCACCTATACCTGCGAGGCCAGAAACTGCATGGGCGTTGTGGCCAGCTCCGCTTCGCTGCTGGGCTTCGAGGATGCTCAGCGAGCACAGAAACCAGAGCAGTCTGAAGTAAATGAACTACAAAGGAACTTATCGCTGTCCACCATTCAAGAGGAACGCACATCGCAGCTTTATGAGACTCCAGTGGGCGACATAACCATTGATGAGAAGGGCGATGTATCCTTCTCCTTTGACGGCAAAGAAGTGTCAGTGTCCCTATACGAAACACCTGACCTAACCGAAGAGGAGGCTCTGAAGATTGTTGAGATGTATGCAGATCAGATATCGGAGCATGTGACTGAGCATAATATTGTGGAGCTGCCACCACTGCGTTTCGTCAAGGAGACTTCTCAGTCCGGCAAGCTACTCATGGAGGCAGTCGTCATAGATATAGCACCCGAGTACTTCACCCATGATGAGGATCTGCGCACTGAGGCGGGCATGGATGACATATCCATCACTGAGATCACCGTGCACGGCTCCTCGGGCAGGGAGGGAGTCTTTGATAAGCAGACAGAGAAATATGCTCAACAATCGTTTGAAAAAATGGAGGAGGAGCTATCCTTATCAGCACCTATACGAAAACGTAAGAAATCCCGACCCACGGAAACTGATGAATTCTTTAGTTTGTCCAAAGCATCCGGCTCAGGCAGCCAGGGCGAAGAGGAGACATCTGATCTGCAAACTTTTGCCAGTGCTCAGATGTCCACATCACAGAAAGCAGCTCTATCCAGCGAAGGCGAAGCAGCCGCTACCGCACCACCGAAGCGTAAGAAGTCCAAGAAGCCCACGGATAGCGATTCCTCAAAGACCACTGAGGATGATGCCAAGCTGCAGGACATTTCGGGCGCTGTGGGGGACGGATTAATGATGCAGCCAGCGTCACAAATGAAAGCCGTGACCGATGAGGCCGAGATCAACAAGAATCTTATGGTATTGGTGCCACTAGCCAAATTATTGAGAGTCATTGAGAATCATTTGACTGTGGTCGAGGCAGAGGTATTGGACCAGTCCACCATGATGATGACACCAGCTGCAGCTGATCAGAGCATTGCCATCATTCGGGACATTATAGAGCCCATCAAACAGATCGAATCGAAGCTGCGCGTCTACTCGGGCGAGACCCAAATCGATGCACTCATCCAGACCATGGAGGACGACATACGCAGGCTGCACATGGGCCTGCAGGTGATTGAGAAGTGCGTGGAAATAGATGAGACGGGCGCCACGCTCATCCAAAGGACGAGCGTTTGCATTATTGACAGCGTGGCGGAACATATGAAGCGGGCGCTCGAGGAGCTGAAGATTGTCAGCGCGAAATTCGAGTCGGAGAGTTTGCGAAATCAAATCAACTTGACTGCAGATGATATACACCAGGGCCTGGAAATAACCCAGGGCACTATTAGATCACAGGCTCTGCTGCAGGAGGCCCAAGAACTGGAAGCAGCCAAGCATTTTACAGAAACCGTGGAGAAGATGCAGGATGTGCCCGACAGCATTTCATTTGCCTCTATTACGGAAGCCAATTTGCCTAGCGAAGCGAGTGCTTTGAAGGAAATCTGTCAGCCAGTAGCAAGAATACAGGAAGCTCTGGAACGCGTTGAAATGGAGCTGTCCATGGAGGAGAGTGAGGAGCAAATCTACAAGAAGGTACACAAAAAGGTGCTCGACAGCATTGTGCAGCCCATAAAGGATCTGCAGAGCACACTGCAATCAATTGAAGATAAGACAGAGTCTCTCGCCGGATCCGAATCTATCGAACAAAAGATTAATATGGCCATTTTGGATATTGTCACGCCGCCACTATTTGAGCTCAATAAGGGCTTGGAGCTAATAGTTAATGAGAAATCAGATAGCGTTGAGGCTGGCATGTTTACGGTGAGCACAGTGGAGTCCATGGTGCCACCACTCCAAGAGATTCAGAACGGATTGGCCCAATTGGGACAGGATCTGCAAAGTGGCCAGGCAGCTAGAGAGGGCGCCAAATTGGATTTGGCAGACACCCAGAAGCTATTGCAGTCCATTGCGCAAGCCGTTTTGCATTTCGAGACGAACATTGAAAGAATATCGGAACGTCTCAGCGATAATGTGAAGATTCGCTTACAAAACTTGAAGGATGAGTTATCCGCCCTGATTGGCACCATTTTGGATAAGGATATAACTCGGTATCATGTGGAGCTGCTTGATAAGCTGAAGCGTCCCATTGATGAGCTGAACTATTGCATACGCCAGACTGAGGTGAAATCCACCTCTGGATCTTTGGCCGATCTAATCGAACCACTGAGCCTACTGCAGGAGAACACGCAGAAGGGACAAGGACTGCTGCTGGCCTCAAGGGAAGGTGAGCCGGATAAGCAAGCGCTTCACTCCCTTGAAAATATACGCAATATAATACGCAATGCTATTATTGATATCGAGGAGCACGAGTTCAAGATTCTGCAGCAGGAGATCCAACAGGACGAGCAGCTGGCTGCCCAGCAGGACAAGTCCTTTAGCGCCTTGCGTAAAGTCCTTGAGACAAAGGTCTCACTAGATGAGTCAATTGCCAACATTGAAACACTGCAGCTGGCACTAAACAGAATTAATGAGAATGCCAAAATAGCGCCCAAGGTCAAATCGTCGGCGAATGAAGCACAGGTTTCGCTCTTGAGAATTCTACAAATTGCCAAGGGATTGGCCACCTTCAGTGAGGCGGAGAACACACTCAACTCCAACGAAGCGCAGACAATCCGCATGCTATATGAGATGGGCAAGAGTTTTGCTGATCTGGCCAAGACACTTGATAATCCAGCTGCTGATAACAATGAATTCAATGATGTCTTGAATAATTTCAACGATATTGTTGCACAGCAGAGAGAAGCTTTGGATGAGACACTTACATGGAAGGCACTGGCCATATCCAGTCCACTCTCCAGTTTCGTACATGCACTCGAGAATCTTCACCCACTGAAACAGTCCAACGAAGACGTATCCACATTGGATGATGTTTCTGTGCTCAAATCATTAGCTGAGTCATTGCCCACCGAGCCAGAGGCATATGCCGAAGAAGAGGAGGTGAAGCAGGGCCAGGAAAGTCTGAAGAAGCCAGCTGAGATGTTGCTCTCAGATTTGAATCATGGTATTGCAGCTGTCCTCTCGCATTGTGAGGATCTGGACGTGAGCTCCTTGCGTGGAGAGACAGGTGAGCAACTACAAGCGGCCATTATTAAAATGCAGGATCTGCAGAACAACATTGCACTGGTTCAAGAAGCAAACATTGTCGAGGCTGCCCAGTCCTTCTCCGAAGGCACCGATCCTGGAACTTTTGCCGCCGCCATGTGCAGCCTGGAGCGCTGTGTGCTCGAGGTGGAGGAATGCATTGCGCACAGCGGTGCGGAAAGTCTAAAGGATCTGGAGCTATCTAAGCTCAAGAAATTGGCAACGCCACTTCACGATCTACGGCAATACTGTGAACAAATTGATATTCAGGCAGTGGAACAGGCACTCGATATGCCCTCCCAGAATATATCGGATCTGAAGACCAGCGGGCAGCAGCACACAGTTGAGAATGCTGCCAAGGAAGCAGCTGTTCTCGGTGCAGAGCCAAAAGTTGAAGTCTTCGATGTGCAACAAGGCGTGGAAAGCGGCATTAAGCAGCTGGAGGCTTGCTTGGAGGTAACCAAGAGCGAAGATCACGAGGAGCTCCGTCAAGTGAGCGAAATAATGCAACAACTGAACGCTGATTTGAAGAATATTCAGGAGGCGCTCGTCTCAGACAGCAATCAACAGGAAACAGTCTTGGCTCAGGCGAAAATCGCACGCACCATGTTCAAATTGAAGGAGTGCTTGGTGCACACCTACGAATCGGGTCTGGTCGATTCCCTAGACAATGTGGAAAGCGCTTTCGAAGACATTCTACTGTCTCTTCCAGTGTTGGAGACGCAGCTTGCTCAAGAGATGTATTCCAAAATCGAGAATACCTTCAAGAGCTTCATTACCTACTCTCAGCAGCAGTCGCTGGGCAATGTGCAGTGCAGCTTTGAGAAGCTGTTGGAATCGATCAGAGCCGTGGCCATTTCACCGAACGTTGATGTAGATAAATCATCGGCTTTAATGATCAATCTTCAGACAGGTTTAATGACCGCATTCAGGGCTCTCAACGAAGTCAGCGAACAGGCTGAGAATGATTTACTGAGCGCTCTACTGAAGACCCAAAACAGTCTGGTGGGCGTGTTTGATTTCATTGAGAATAATGAGAATGCAATCCGCATCATTGAACTGCTACAAGAGATCGATGCCATATCTGCGGAACTCAAGAGTTTTCCTCAAGTCTCTGTCGCACCCACATTGCCAATTGACATCAGTGCAATAATTGAAAACGTTACAGCGGGCAAAACGTTCCTTACGGAAATCGAACGGGGCTTGCAGAACGATGATCCACTGAGCGCCAAGCTTCTTGAAGAAAACACTGACGAAATTGGCCAACTGGAAGCCACGTTAATTCTGATCGAAAATGATATTCTATCGCAGCCGCAGCTAACGCAAATCACATCAGAGCAACTTTTACTCATTGAGACTCTTCAGCAGCAAATAAACAATCTGCATGAAAAACTAATTCAATTAAGTGGTACACTCAATGAACGAGTCGAAGAAATGCCCGCTCAGGTGGAGAGTCCGGGAATTGAAGAGAAATTGGAGCAGACAAAGGTTGCTCAAGAGAAATCCGAAGTAAAGGCCAAACGAAAACTGGAGGAAGATTCAAAAGAAATATCAACCAAAAAACCCAAGGATGAAATTGACGCAAAGGCCGTTGAAGAACCAGAAATGCAAGAGAAACTCGAAATTAAAACTCCTATTGAGAGGGAACATGAATTAAAACAAACTTTAGATATCAAGTTCTTAGACTTGTGCAGTGTCGTAGAGCGTAAGTCAAATAAGCCTGAAGAAATATTAATTATAGCCGACAGTAAAGAAATTATGGATAACTTAGAAAGCCCTGATAAAGTTGTTAAAGGTATCTTTAAGCTGCGAGAGCACATTGTACATACGTATGATGGAAAATCTTCTGACGAACAAACTGATCAAGATATTGTCGAAGCATTTATCGAATCACTTCTCGAAGCGTCTCCAATTGCTTCAGAGAAAATAATCGAAAGTTACATGAAAGAAATTAAGACAAATATAATACTAAGCAAAGCTGCGCTTAAACTTATTGAGGGATCTGAATTGAGTGCAAAATCCTCTTTAATGGAACCAAAACTTGTTAAGCTTGAAGCTATTTCAGAAGACATCAAATCTAAGCTACAAATTGAAAAGTCGTCCCAAAAGATGATCCAATTACAACAAACCCTAATGGATATTTTCGTATTGGTCGATGATCTGATAGACGATAAAACAGCTATATTAAAACCTGTTATAGACAATCTGAAATCTACTCTTCTATCAGAATATGATTATATTGAGAAAAACGAGGGAAAACTCCAAACTGCAACTATTGAAGGAAAAATTCTTAAAATTACCAAAGAAATATTAAATGTTAGCGAAAAGTTGCGACAGCTCAATTCAGATATAATTGCAGAAAATCTTGAAAGAGAATCAGTCGAGGAGCAGAAACGGGATACGAAAGGGAAGAAACAGGCTGGAAATGAAGCCCAACAGGGAGAAGTATCTGAAATAGTTGCTGAAAAACTCTCTAAAGAGAAACTCCCCGAGAGTAAGAAGCCCGAAGTTAAGAAATCGGAAAGTGAGTCTCAAAAAGCAAAAGAGCTACAAAAAGAATCAGTCGAAGAGCAAAAATTGGATGCGAAACAGAAGAAACAGGCTGAAAAGGAAGCGGATAAGAAAGCCCAACAGGGCGAAGTATCTGAAGTAGTTGCTGAGAAAGTATCTGAAGAAAAAGTCCCCGAGAGTAAGAAACCAGAAATTACGGAATCAGAAGCTGAGCCTCAAAAAGCAAAAGAGCTACAAAAAGAATCAGTCGAAGAGAAGAAACTTGATGCTATAAAGAAGAAACAGGCTGAGAAGAAAGCTGATAAGAAAGCCCAACAGGGAGAAGTATCTGAAGTACTTGCTGAGAAAGTATCTAAAGAAAAAGTCCCCGAGAGTAAGAAACCAAAAATTAAGGATTCAGAAACTGAGTCTCAAAAGGCAAAAGATCTACAAAAGCAATCAGTCGAAGAGCAAAAATTGGATGCGAAACAGAAGAAACAGGCTGAAAAGGAAGCGGATAAGAAAGCCCAACAGGGCGAAGTATCTGAAGTAGTTGCTGAGAAAGTATCTGAAGAAAAAGTCCCCGAGAGTAAGAAACCAAAAATTAAGGATTCAGAAACTGAGTCTCAAAAGGCAAAGGATCAACAAAAGCAATCAGTCGAAGAGCAAAAATTGGACGCGACAAAGGAAAAACAGGCTGAAAAGGAAGCGGATAAGAAAGCCCAAGAGGGAGAAGTATCTGAAGTAGTTGCTGAGAAAGTATCTGAAGAAACAGTCCCCGAGAGTAAGAAACCAGAAAATAAGGAATCGGGAACTGAATCTCAAGAGACAAAGGATCTACAAAAGCAATCAGTCGAAGAGCAAAAATTGGATGCGAAACAGGAGAAACAGGCTGAAAAGGAAGCGGATAAGAAAGCCCAAGAGGGAAAAGTATCCGAAGTAGTTGTGAAGAAAGTATCTGAAGAAAAAGTCCCGGAAAGTATGAAACCAGAAATTAAGGCTGCGGAAGTCGAGTCTCAAAAGGCTGAAAAGCAAACACTAGAGACGAAGGAAAAGAAAAAGGCTAAAGAAGATAAATCCGAAGAGCAAAAGCATAATTTGCAAGCCATATTTTTTGAATTGGTTAAAGCTTCTGAGTCTCAACCTTCTAGTGATAGCTTGAAATATATTGTTATGGAGAGCAATGATATAATTGAAAATCTGGATGACTCTGATAGAGTTGCTAAGTCTATATTCAAACTCCGAGAGCACATTGTTCATACGTACGATGGAAAAGCAAGCGAACAACGTAAAGAAAACGAAATCTTAGAAACATTTATCGAATCACTACTGGAAGCATCTCCGGCTGCTACAGAACATATTGTCAACCATTATATAAAAGAAATTGAAGCAAATGTTATTTTAACACAAGCAGCTGTTCGGCTAATTGACGAGACTGACATGTTTGCGAAACCGTCATTACTAATACCAAAAATATTACATTTGGACAATATTGCAAAGAATATAAGAAATGAACCGTACGTGGAGAAGTCTTCAGAAATGATGATTCATCTGCAACAGAACTTAATGGACACATTTCTAATACTTGATGATCTATTAGATGATAATACGTCTAGTCTAAAACCTCACATTGAAAAAACAAAACATGTTCTTTTGTCGGAGTATGATTATATTGAGAATAAGGAGGGACAACTACAAACTGCAACTATTGAAGGAAAAATTCATAACATTACCAAAGAAATATTAAACATCTGCGAAAATATACAGCAAAATTACAGCAATATAATAACAGAAAAAAACAGACCTTTCATACCCGAACAGAAGTCTGAAGTTAAAGAATCTGAAACAATTTCTGAACAAGAATTGGTACTTCAAAAAGAATCAATCGAAGAGCAGAGGCTGGATGAGAAACAGAGAGAACAGACTAAGCAGGAAGTTGAAACGAAAGCCCAACAGGGAGAAGTATCTGAAGTAGTTGCTGAGAAAGTATCTGAAGAAAAAGTCCCCGAGAGTAAGAAACCCGAAATTAAGGATTTAGAAGCTGAGCCTCAAAAGGCAAAGGAACTTGAAAAAGAATCAATCGATCAGCAGAAACTAGATGCGAGGGAGACGAAACAGGCTGAAAAGGAAGCTGATAAGAAGGCCCAACGGTGCGAAGTATCTGAAGTAGTTGCTGAGAAAGTATCTGAAGAAAAAGTCCCCGAGAGTAAGAAACCAGAAATGAAGGATTCAGAAGCTGAGTCTCAAAAGGCAAAGGATCTACAAAAGCAATCAGTCGAAGAGCAAAAATTGGAAGCGACAAAGGAAAAACAGGCTGAAAAGGAAGCGGATAAGAAAGCCCAAGAGGGAGAAGTATCTGAAGTAGTTGCTGAGAAAGTATCTGAAGAAAAAGTCCCCGAGAGTAAGAAACCAGAAATTAAGGATTCAGAAGCTGAGCCTCAAAAGGCAAAAGAACTTGAAAAAGAATCAATCGATCAGCAGAAACTAGATGCGAAGGAGACGACAAAGGCTGAAAAGGAAGCTGATAAGAAGCCCCAACAGGGCGAAGTATCTGAAGTAGTTGCTGAGAAAGTATCTGAAGAAAAAGTCCCCGAGAGTAAGAAACCAGAAATTAAGGATTCAGATGCTGAGCCTCAAAAGGCAAAGGTACTTGAAAAAGAATCAATCGATCAGCAGGAACTAGATGCGAGGGAAAAAAAACAAGCTGAAAAGGCAGCGGATAAGAAGCCCCAACGGGGCGAAGTATCTGAAGTAGTTGCTGAGAAAGTATCTGAAGAAAAAGTCCCCGAGAGTAAGAAACCAGAAATTACGGACTCAGAGGCTGAGTCTCAAAAGGCAAAGGTACTTGAAAAAGAATCAATCGATCAGCAGAAAGTAGATGCGAAGCAGAAAAAACAAGTTAAAAAGGAATCTGATGAGAAAGCCCAACAGGGCGAAGTATCTACAGTAGTTGCTGAGAAAGTATCTGAAGAAAAAGTCCCCGAGAGTAAGAAACCAGAAATTACGGAATCAGAAGCTGAGTCTCAAAAGGCAAAAGATCTACAAAAGCAATCAGTCGAAGAGCAAAAATTGGATGCGAAACAGAAGAAACAGGCTGAAAAGGAAGCGGATAAGAAAGCCCAAAAGGGCGAAGTATCTGAAGTAGTTGCTGAGAAAGTATCTGAAGAAAAAGTCCCCGAGAGTAAGAAACCAGAAATTAAGGATTCAGATGCTGAGCCTCAAAAAGCAAAGGAACTTGAAAAAGAATCAATCGATCAGCAGAAACTAGATGCGAAGGAAAAAAAACAAGCTGAAAAGGCAGCGGATAAGAAGCCCCAACGGGGCGAAGTATCTGAAGTTGTTGCTGAGAAAGTATCTGAAGAAAAAGTCCCCGAGAGTAAGAAACCAGAAATTACGGAATCAGAAGCTGAGTCTCAAAAGGCAAAAGATCTACAAAAGCAATCAGTCGAAGAGCAAAAATTGGATGCGAAACAGAAGAAACAGGCTGAAAAGGAAGCGGATAAGAAAGCCCAAAAGGGCGAAGTATCTGAAGTAGTTGCTGAGAAAGTATCTAAAGAAAAAGTCCCCGAAAGTAAGAAACCAGAAATTAAGGATTCAGAAGCTGAGCATCAAAAGGCAAAGGAACTTGAAAAAGATTTAATCGATCAGCAGAAAGTAGATGCGAAGGAGAAAAAACAAGCTGTAAAGGAAGCGGATAAGAAAGCCCAACTGGCCGAAGTATCTGAAGTAGTTGCTGAGAAAGTATCTGAAGAAAAACTCCCCGAGAGTAAGAAACCAGAAATTAAGGATTCAGAAGCTGAGCCTCAAAAGGCAAAAGATCTACAAAAGCAATCAGTCGAAGAGCAAAAATTGGATGCGAAACAGAAGAAACAGGCTGAAAAGGAAGCGGATAGGAAAGCCCAACAGGGCGAAGTATCTGAAGTAGTTGCTGAGAAAGTCTCTGAAGAAAAAGTCCCCGAGAGTAAGAAACCAGAAATTAAGGATTCAGAAGCTGAGCCTCAAAAGGCAAAGGAACTTGAAAAAGAATCAATCGATCAGGAGAAACTAGATGCGAAGGAGACGAAACAGGCTGAAAAGGAAACGGATAAGAAGCCCCAACAGGGCGAAGTATCTGAAGTAGTTGCTGAGAAAGTATCTGAAGAAAAAGTCCCCGAGAGTAAGAAACCAGAAATTACGGAATCAGAAGCTGAGTCTCAAAAGACAAAAGATCTACAAAAGCAATCAGTCGAAGAGCAAAAATTGGATGCGAAACAGAAAAAACAGGCTGAAAAGGAAGCGGATAAGAAAGCCCAAAAGGGCGAAGTATCTGAAGTAGTTGCTGAGAAAGTATCTGAAGAAAAAGTCCCCGAGAGTAAGAAACCAGAAATTACGGAATCAGAAGCTGAGTCTCAAAAGGCAAAAGATCTACAAAAGCAATCAGTCGAAGAGCAAAAATTGGATGCGAAACAGAAGAAACAGGCTGAAAAGGAAGCGGATAAGAAAGCCCAACAGGGCGAAGTATCTGAAGTAGTTGCTGAGAAAGTATCTGAAGAAAAAGTCCCCGAGAGTAAGAAACCAGAAATTACGGAATCAGAAGCTGAGTCTCAAAAGGCAAAAGATCTACAAAAGCAATCAGTCGAAGAGCAAAAATTGGATGCGAAACAGAAGAAACAGGCTGAAAAGGAAGCGGATAAGAAAGCCCAACAGGGCGAAGTATCTGAAGTAGTTGCTGAGAAAGTATCTGAAGAAAAAGTCCCCGAAAGTAAGAAACCAGAAATTAAGGATTCAGAAGCTGAGCCTCAAAAGGCAAAGGAACTTGAAAAAGATTTAATCGATCAGCAGAAAGTAGATGCGAAGGAGAAAAAACAAGCTGTAAAGGAAGCGGATAAGAAAGCCCAACTGGCCGAAGTATCTGAAGTAGTTGCTGAGAAAGTATCTGAAGAAAAACTCCCCGAGAGTAAGAAACCAGAAATTAAGGATTCAGAAGCTGAGCCTCAAAAGGCAAAAGATCTACAAAAGCAATCAGTCGAAGAGCAAAAATTGGATGCGAAACAGAAGAAACAGGCTGAAAAGGAAGCGGATAAGAAAGCCCAACAGAGCGAAGTATCTGAAGTAGTTGCTGAGAAAGTCTCTGAAGAAAAAGTCCCCGAGAGTAAGAAACCCGAAATTAAGGATTCAGAAGCTGAGCCTCAAAAGGCAAAGGAACTTGAAAAAGAATCAATCGATCAGCAGAAACTAGATGCGAAGGAGAAAAAACAAGCTGTAAAGGAAGCGGATAAGAAAGCCAAACAGGGAGAAGTATCTGAAGTAGTTGCTGAGAAAGTATCTGAAGAAAAAGTCCCCGAGAGTAAGAAACCAGAAATTACGGAATCAGAAGCTGAGTCTCAAAAGGCAAAGGTACTTGAAAAAGAATCAATCGATCAGCAGAAAGTAGATGCGAAGCAGAAAAAACAAGTTAAAAAGGAATCTGATGAGAAAGCCCAACAGGACGAAGTATCTAAAGGAGTTGCTGAGAAAGTATCTGAAGAAAAAATCCCCGAGAGTAAGAAACCAGAAATTACGGAATCAGAAGCTGAGTCTCAAAAGGCAAAGGTACTTGAAAAAGAATCAATCGATCAGCAGAAAGTAGATGCGAAGCAGAAAAAACAAGTTAAAAAGGAATCTTATGAGAAAGCCCAACAGGGCGAAGTATCCGAAGTAGTTGCTGAGAAAATATCTGAAGAAAATGTCCCCCAGAGTAAGAAACCAGAAATTAAGGCTGCGGAAGTCGAGTCTCAAAAGGCAAAAGAGACACAAAAGAAAGAAATAGCCGAAAAGCAAACACTGGAGACGAAGGAAAAGAAAAAGGCTAAAGAAGATAAATCCGAAGAGCAAAAGCATAATTTGCAAGCCATATTTTTTGAATTGGTTAAAGCTTCTGAGTCTCAACCTTCTAGTGATAGCTTGAAATATATTGTTATGGAGAGCAATGATATAATTGAAAATCTGGATGACTCTGATAGAGTTGCTAAGTCTATATTCAAACTCCGAGAGCACATTGTTCATACGTACGATGGAAAAGCAAGCGAACAACTTAAAGAAAACGAAATCTTAGAAACATTTATCGAATCACTTCTCGAAGCGTCTCCAATTGCTTCAGAGAAAATAATCGAAAGTTACATAAAAGAAATTAAGACAAATATAATACTAAGCAAAGCTGCGCTTAAACTTATTGAGGGATCTGAATTGAGTGCAAAATCCTCTTTAATGGAACCAAAACTTGTTAAGCTTGAAGCTATTTCAGAAGACATCAAATCTAAGCTACAAATTGAAAAGTCGTCCCAAAAGATGATCCAATTACAACAAACCTTAATGGATATTTTCGTAGTGGTCGATGATCTGATAGACGATAAAACAGCTATATTAAAACCTGTTATAGACAATCTGAAATCTACTCTTCTATCAGAATATGATTATATTGAGAAAAACGAGGGAAAACTCCAAACTGCAACTATTGAAGGAAAAATTCTTAAAATAACCAAAGAAATATTAAATGTTAGCGAAAAGTTGCGACAGCTCAATTCAGATATAATTGCAGAAAATCTTGAAAGAGAATCAGTCGAGGAGCAGAAACGGGATGCGAAAGAGATGAAACAGGCTGGAAAGGAAGTTGATAAGGAAGCCCAACAGGGAGAAGTATCTGAGCTAGTTGTTGAGAAAGTATCTGAAGAAAAAGTCCCCGAGAGTAAGAAACCAGAAATTAAGGATTCAGAAGCTGAGTCTCTAAAGGCAAAGGTACTTGAAAAAGAATCAATCGATCAGCAGAAACTAGATGCGAAGGAGACGAAACAGGCTGAAAAGGAAGCTGATAAGAAAGCCCAACGGGGAGAAGTAACTGAAGTGGTTGCTGAAAAACTCTCTGAAGATAAACTCCCCGAGAGTAAGAAGCCCGAAGTTAAGAAATCGGAAACTGAGTCTCAAAAAGCAAAGATACTTGAGAAAGAAGCAATCGAAAAGCAGAAACTAGGTGCAAAACAGGAGAAACTGGCTGAAAAGGAAGCTGATAAGAAGGCCCAACGGTGCGAAGTATCTGAAGTAGTTGCTGAAACACTCTCTGAAGACAAACTTTCCGAGAGTAAGGTGCCCGAAGTTAAGAAATCGGAAAGTGAGCCTCAAAAGGCAAAAGAGCTACAAAACGAATCTGTCGAAGAGCAGAACCTGGATGCTATAAAGAAGAAACAGGCTGAAAAGGAGGCTGATAAGAAAGCCCAACAGGGCGAAGTATCTGAAGTAGTTGCTGAGAAAGTATCTGAAGAAAAAGTCCCCGAGAGTAAGAAACCAGAAATTAAGGATTCAGAAGCTGAGCCTCAAAAGGCAAAGGAACTTGAAAAAGAATCAATCGTTCAGCAGAAACTAGATGCGAAGGAGAAAAAACAAGCTGTAAAGGAAACGGACAAGAAGCCCCAACAGGGAGAAGTATCTGAAGTTGTTGCTGAAAAACTCTCTGAAGAAAAACTCCCCGAGAAGAAGCCTAAAGTTAAAAAATCGGAAACTCAGTCTCAAAAAGCAAAAGATCTACAAAAAGAATCAGTCGAAGAGCAGAAACTGGAGGCTAAACAGAAGAAACAGGCTGAGAAGGAAGCTGATAAGAAAGCCCAACAAGGACAAGAATCTAAAGTTGTTGCTGAAAAACTCTCTGAAGAAAAACTTCCCGAGAGTAAGAAGCCCGAAATTAATAAATCGGAAAGTGAGTCTCAAAAAGCAAAAGAACTACAAAAAGAATCAGTCGAAGAACAGAAACTGGATGCGAAACAGGAGAAACTGGCTGAAAAGGAAACTGATAAGAAAGCCCAACAAGGAGAAGAATCTAAAGTTGTTGCTGAAAAACTCTCTGAACAGAAACTCCCCGAGAGTAAGAAGCCTGAAGTTAAGAAATTGGAAACTGAGTCTCAAAAGTCGAAAGAGCTACAAGATGAATTAGTTGAAGAGCAGAAACTAGATACGAAACAGAAGAGCACTGAAGTGAAAAACAAGAAGAAAACCCCTAAAGCATCTGAAAGTGTTTCTGAAAAAATTTCTGAAGAAAACAGGTTTGAGAGAATTACACAGGTTAAAGAGTCAGTCACTGAGTCTCCAACGGAAAAGGTGGAAAAAAGAGTAGATGCGAAACAGAAGAAACAATCTCAAACGAAGGTGGGCCAAGCTGACATATCTGAAATTGAAAAGAGCCCAGAGATAATGAAATCTGATGACCACAACGCATTAATCCAAGAACAACCATATGTCGATGAGCTTAAGCCGGTTACAAAACAAAAGAACATGACAGAGAGAAAATATGACGAGAAGATAAAATCGGACGTCGATGAATCAGAAGACTCTACGAGTCTACGAACCAAAACATATAAGTCAATGGAGTCGGAATATCGAGAAAGAAAGGAATCGCGGAGCGCTAAGCGTAAACCAACTATAGATCTAATGCTGACAAATCGTAATTCGGCGACCGGTAGTGATCTTAAATTGACATGCGGTATTTCTGGTCATGATATGAAGGTGCAGTGGTTTAAACAAAATAGTCCCATTACTAACGATGCCAAATACAAAACAACCTTGAATGATGGTCTATCCTGCCTCGAAATCAAATCAACCGAGATGAATGATTCTGGCATATATCGTTGCATAGCGTCTAATCGAAATGGAGAGGTGGAAACAAGCTGTCTTGTGACTATATACGAAGCACCTTCAACCAAATTTGGCACGCCGCCAATATTTACACGCAACATACGTGGTAAGTGCCTTATTTACCTATGCAACCCAGTGATTTAGTACCCCAAATTAAAATTCAATTAACGTCACATTACAAATGTGAATCAATTCAATTTGACATTAAGCGTCTAAGTAAATAGGAAATAGCTATATAAGATACATACGTATATACTAGATATATTTTAAAACTAAGTATATAATGGTTTGGCACAACGCATCGGTTTTCCCTTTGCGCTTTTGATAAGCTAAAGATCATTTATAGGTTTCATTATATTATTATTTAAGTTTAATTCAGCTCTCTATTAATAGTTTATCGAAATTCGAATGACTTTTATATAATTGAATTTACTGCCTGCATTAATTAAAACTCTATAGTATTTAAATAGATTTGTTTCAATTGATTTTTCTTTGGCAACAATTAGTTGGCAAATATATAAATAAGTATATATATATATATATATCTTATATATCTACATACATACTTATAAGCAGTGGCGGGCAATACCGAAATTCGTGAAATTGTTTTTTTAGCATTAAAAATCGATTGGCAATTAGGATAGATTCGAGAAGGCATATCTTTTCGAATTTTTTCACCACATTGCGGACAGTCGTGAATCTTCTTTTGATTCGAACGGACGGCTGACGTCCTAAAAATTGAAAACTCTTTCGATCGAACCGTAGCGGGTTACATATATCGTATATAAATATATATTTATATTAATTTATACATATATACGGCTCGTACGGATATATATTTTTTATCGGTTTTTTCCCCAACGAATTTACATTTACCCCCGTTATCCTGTGAAAAGATAACAAGCCGAAAATTAAATTTAAAATGGGTGAAACGGACGGCGACATCGAGCCACGGGCATCCGCAGAGCCCGAGGCGGCGGCAGGACAAGATACGCTGCAGGTGCCAACGCAAAAGAAACGAAAACTGAAGTCGCCAACTCCAGGCAGCTTACGCGGACGCAGTGCCACGCCCATTCATGGCCGGAGCCAAACGCCATTCACCTTGTATATGACACGTCGCAGTGCCACGCCCTCAACATGGCGCAGTATAACGCCATTCCTGAAACGCGAAGAGAAGGAGAAAACTCCATTCGAGCTCGGTCGGGATATCAAGAGTCAAACTACATGCAACATTGCCGTCTTCGATCGCGCTCTGGTTATGGATATTTCCGAATCGGTGGATGTGCAAAAACCCGTGCGTTACATAACATCCGATTTGTCGGTTATCGATCGTGCTGCCGTAATGGATGTATCCAATGTTGAGGTTATCTACGTTGTTGAGGAATACGAAGAGGTCGAAGAGGAGGAGGAAATCATCGAAGAGGTGAAGCCGAAAAAAAAGGAGAAGAAACCCAGAAAGCCGCGCACAGCTCGTAAGTCCATCGATAAGGAGCAAAGTCCATTGGGTAATCTATCGGAGACGGAAGACTTTGGTGATTTTGGTGATGATAGAGAGGATAGCGTCGATTTCGATGACGATGAGCCAGTTAAGAAAGGCAAGAAGAAGGCTCCACCTAAAAAGAAGGAGAAAAAGGAGAAATCCCCTAGTCCAAAATTGACCTTGAAACTGGAGATGGGCGGTGGTCAGAAGGCTACAAAGAAGATGTTTGATCAGCCAGCCGCGGCTGGACCCAAGCCACCTCCGAAAAAGAGCAAGATGGTGCTGCAAATGGAGGAACAAGCCAAAGCAGCAGCCAAGGCAGCCGAGGAAGCGGCCAATCGTGCCAAACCCAAGGGCGAGACATTTGAGGAACGTCAAAAGCGTTTGAAGGAAGAAAAGGAGGAGCAAGAGCGTATTGAGGCCGAGCAGAGGGCCTTAGAAGAGGCCGAAGCCGAAGCAGAAGCCGAACTTGAAGGAGATGAGGAAGATATTCCAGAAGAGGGCGACGAGAGTACCGTAGCGGCCGATGGCGAATACAATGAAGACGAGTACCCGGATGAGCAAGAGCAGGAACAGGAACAGGAAGAAGAGAATGAAGATGTGGTTCCTGATTTGAAAAAGGAGAAACGTCGAGGCAGTGACTCCTCCGATGACTTTGTACGGCCCGATCCACATGAAGAGGAGCGCTGGCAGCGTATCGCCGCCACGGAGGGTGAAGAGTTCATGCAACAGATGCGCAAATATAGCATTGCCAAGCGCGTCAGCGAAAAGGAACGCGACGCCGATTGGCAACGCCGACGTGAACAGGCTCGCCTGCCCAAGTTCATTAACTTCCTCTCCGATCGCACCGTCGAGGCTGGCCAGAGCGTGCGCATGGCCTGTGCTGTCGATGGACCCGAGCTCTCTGTCAAATGGTTCAAGGATGGAAGGCAACTGGAACGTGATGCGAATCATCGCATCATTAATAATAATAACATTTTAGTGCTGGAGGTCTGTAATACCACTATACTGGACTCTGGCGAGTACTCTTGTCAAATAATGAATCAAAATGACGAGGTTACCTCATCGTGTATTGTAACTATTTACGAAGTGTTTAAGGACGAACCCAAACCTCCCTCTATTCAATATATCAAAGGTACTTGTTCCTCACCCTGGCTTCATTCTATATGTGTAACTCATGGGGTTTATATATCTATATTCTATAGAATACTACCACTTGCGCGACGATGAGCTGACTATTGAGGGTCACGTGCACGGCGTACCGCGCCCTGTTGTCACCTGGTGGCGTGGCGCCTTCCAGGTGAAGCCCAGCTACAAGTTCACCATGCTCGAGGAAGCGCATGGCGTGTGCAAGCTACTCATCTATAAGCCTGGCAATAAGGACAGCGGCACATACACCCTGAAAGCCATCAATTCGATTGGCGAGGCTCAAATCAATCAACTTGTTGAGGTGGCCAAGAATCTGCACTATCATGTGCCCGGCATTTTCCATGCCCGCGATAGAATCCAATTGGACAGCTTGAAGCAGGCCAAGGTGGCCATGGATGCTGCACTCAAGTCCAAGGCCGAATCGGATCAGAAACGTGCCGAAATCGAGGCCGAACAACAGCGTGTTCAAGCGGCACGTGCACCACCCGAGCCACTTATTCCGGCCAAGCAAAAGTTACAATTCGCCACACAGCTGCGCGATCGCATGGCACTGGAGGGCACAACTGTGAAGTTTGCTGCAACGGTGATTGGGCCAGATCCAAATACACGCTGGATGAAGGATGACAAGTGGCTCGTGATGAGCGAAAATATCAAAAATCTCTCCGAAGAGGGTAAAGCCATTATACAGATCAGCAATGTCACTGCGGCCGATTCGGGCGTATACAAATGTGTGGCCAAAAATGATCAAAGCGAAATCGAGACCTCATGCTACTTCAAGGTGTATGCAGCGCAAGCTGATGGCGACGAATCCGAACCCATATTCGCCCTGCCCCTGCGAGGTATTTTTACGTTTCAGTCTCTGTATATCTGTTTCGGCATCTCTATCTTTGCATCTGCATATACGAATCGTCTGTGTTTGCCCATCTACATCTGCATCTGTTGCGTTTCGTGCTGTCTTCTTCATTTTTTTGTTACAACGCCAACACGAGCATTAGCCAATACTCGAAGCTGATTGTTTTCCAACGATCACAGTTCTCGATTGAGGTCGACCGTGTTTAAAAATAGTTTGTGCTGCTCAGACAGTTGATTGAAATGTTTGATCTTCTTCTTAGATGTGTATCACTCCTCCCAAAATGATTTGATTCTCGATACGAAAGTTCGAGGCAATCCTCGTCCCGTTATCTCGTGGACGAAAGATCAGATACCCGTTGTTCTAGACGATCGTGTCGTACAAATCGAGCACTTGGATGGCGTCTGCGAGCTGATCGTTAACAAGCCAACTGTGAATGACAACGGCATCTACGTCTGCACCGCCCAGAATAAATTGGGCAGTCAGTCGACCACCCACACGGTCGTTGTCGACACACATTCGTCACGCCGCTCTAGCATCTTATCGGCCATGCAAGAGGACTCAGCCGAGGGTGCTACCAAACCCAAACCGAAGAAGCTGCCCAAGAAAGACGAGCCCGAGGGCGGCGAAGGCGGCTATGAGCGCCGCAGCCGCATGCCCGACCCATCACCCAAGCAAATGCTCTATTTCACGGTCAATCTATCCAATCGCTATGTAGCTGAAGGGTCTAAGGTTAAATTGCAAGCGGTTATTGGTGGACCCGAGCCCACCATCAAATGGCAAAAGGATGACCAAAACGTGCAATATGGACCGCGTATACGCAACATGAATCGCGACAGCTTGGCTGTGCTGGAGTTCCTAAACGCACAGGAGGAAGACTCTGGCACCTATACGATAATAGCCCAAAATGAGTTCTGCAAGATCACCACATCGGCCGTGCTGCATGTCTATCAGCCGAAGGTCAACACCGATGTACAGCCCGTGTTCATACGTTCGCTGAAAGGTAAGAGCCAAACGCATCTATATTGTGTCGTCTCGTCGCGTCTCGTTCGACTACATATAGATATCTAATTGGTTCTATTATTAGATTGATCAATTGTGCAATGCAATGCGATTTTGTTTGTTGGGATTATGCAATGCCTTTGCCGTTGCAATGCTCTATGTGTTGTTGTTGGGTCTTTGTGTTGCGTGTTTATGTAACCATGGACTATTGAAAGCCTTCAATTACCTCTATCTCCACCTCCTCCAGAGACTTATCACCTGAACTCGAATGAACTTATACTGGAGACAGCTGTGCGAGGTCAGCCTACGCCCCAAGTGCAGTGGTTTAAGGACAGTGTTGAGATTCAGAGTGGCGGTCGCTTTCAGATAATTGAACATCAAGATGGAACATGTGAGCTAATCGTTGATCGCCCGGATAACAAGGACTCCGGCAAGTATGTGGTGAAGGCTGAGAGTCGCGCTGGAAAAATGGAAATTTCCCATTATGTGCTCTTTGAGGGCAAGGCTTCCCACATTGCCGACAATATTCACGGCGTGTTCCATGCGGACAAGAGCTTGTTGCGGCCCAAGGAGGTGGAGAAGCCAGCTGTGAAGCCTGCTGCTCCAGCGGCCGCTGAATCAGAAGCTGAAGGTGAGGACGGCAAAGGCAAACGTCGTGGCCGCAAGAAGGATGATCCCGAAGAGGAGGGTGTATCGTCAGCCACGGACTATGCTTCCGATACGGCTAGCATGTCCAGTAAGCGGCGCGAGAAGAATATTGGCATACATTTCACCACCTCTATGAGGGATCGCGTTGTGGCTGAAGGTTCTAAGGTGAAGATCTCTTGCTTTCTGGAAGCAAAGGAGCCCCAGGTGAAGTGGTTCATGAATGATGAGCCCATTCAAAACTCGCCCAAGATTCGAGGACGGTACAGCGAGGGTCTGTGCCTTTTGGAGATTAACAGCGCTACCGAGGAGGACAATGGCGTGTACAGGTGTTGGGGACGAGATGAAACTGGTGAGGCATCCACCTCCTGTAGGTTAGAGGTATATGCAGATCCAGGCACTGGTGACGTGCCACCCACCTTTACACGTAATATCAAGGACACGTTACACGGCAAGATCAACGAGCTCCAACTGGATGTGCATGTTCGCGGTCTGCCAACGCCATCAGTGACATGGTACAAGGATGGAGTGAAGATTGAGAACAATGAAAAATACCACCAAGTCGACCATGATGACGGCACATGCGAACTGTTCATTAGCCATCCAAAGCCAGCGGACAGTGGTAAATACGTGTGTCAGGCCGAGAACCGTGAGGGTCAAACGGAAATTGTTCATATGGTTACTGTGGAGCCGCGCATTCGTGTACGTCCGATGTCGCCACCCAGAGAGGGACGGCCACCACCCAAGCCAGCTGGCGAGGATGGAGAGCCAGCTGCTGAAGGTGAAGGGGCTGAAGGTGAAGCGGCTGAGAAGAGAGTCCGAAAGCCCAAGAATGAGGATGAGGAAGCAACTAGCTCCAGGCGCGAAGTTCCCATGCCTCCAGATCTAAAGAAGCGTCTTTATTTCCGCAACTTCCTAGCCAATCGCACCGTCAAGTCCGGCAGCAATGTCAAATGGATGGTTAACATCGATGGACCGGAGCCGACAGCTAAATGGTTCCATGGCGATCAGCCAATTGCCTTCGGACCCAAGAGCAAAATGTCCATGCAGGATGGCATTGCCTGGCTCAATCTCGTAGGCGTTACAGAAGAGGACGCTGGCGAATATACACTACGCGTCCGCGGCCCCGAAAATGAAATTGTGAGCACTTGCAACCTATTCGTTTACAGCACGGGTAAAGTTGAAATCATCCCACCCACTTTCACAGTGGGCATCAAAGGTAGGCATCAGCGTAGCAGTGGGTAACTATTTGTATGTTAGTGTGACATCCAGTGCGTCCAAGTAAGTGTTAAGCTATATTCATAGTGTAATATTATGTATCATATATAGATATGCTATAAGCAAATGTATTTAATACTAGAATTAGAAACCCATCCCATCCTGGATGTCGTGCTTGTCTTATTCTGTGTGTGCCTTGTCTTTTTGTGTACAACGTCTAGATGCATATCATTCCCAAGACAATCGCCTTACGCTCGAGTGCAAAGTGTCGGGCAGTCCCAAGCCAAGCATTTACTGGCAGCGAGATAATACACTGCTACCCCTGGATACGGCGAAATATGAATATGCTGAGCTGAGTGATAGCATCAAGCAGTTGACCATCACATCCTTTGGCAGCGAGGATACCGGATTGTACACCTGCTATGCAGAGAGCGAAAATGGCCAGATTAAGATCAGCAAATTTGTTCAAGCCTCCGACTATGTGAGACAGCGTGCACTTGATAAAAAGGCCCCAGCAGATCAGCTTCCGCAGACTGTTAAACAATCTGAATTCACTCAGAGCGCATTGGGCGAGAATGCAGCAGCTGTGACCAAGGCCAAGGCGAGGGAGGCCAAACTGCGACTCAATCTGGAGACCAGCCTCAAGACAATGACAATTAGCAGCGGCAACAAAGCTCAGCTCATTTGCTATGTGACTGGCATCATCGAGGAAGTGCACTGGCTAAGGGACGACGAACGCATTACTAAGGACGCACGCCACAAGATCTACAATATCAACGGTGCCATCAGCCTAGAAATCTACGATGCCCGTGCCGAGGACAGCGGGCACTACAGATGCGTGGTTAGGAACAGCAAGCAGACGGTGGAGAGCTCTGGCCAGCTCACTGTACTGGATGAGACGAGCGGTCGACTGCCGGAAAGCTTTGTGGAGGGCATTAAGAGTAGGTCCACTAAGATGGATGGATGAAATATGGCAATACTAACACTACTATGATTTCGTTCCAGAGTCCTATGATGTACAGCGCAATGAGATTGTGCTCAGCTGCCAGGTTCATGGGCGTCCCAACGTTACCTGGATGCGCGATGACCATACGATCTGTAACAATCGCTATAAGGTTGTGGACGGGCCGGGTGGTGAACGCAAGCTGATCATACGCAATCCCATATCCTCGGACTGTGGCATCTTTGCCTGCTACGCCGAGCATGCCGATCACATTGACTCTATCAGCACTGTAATACGGGCAGCTGACTTGAAACGTCTCATTACATACGAGCACGAAAATGTTGTGCTCCCTCAGTCACAGTCACACTCACAGCCGGATGAGTGCGCACGACCAACAGCCTATGTGAATGGCAATAGTGACTTACACCGAGCTGGAAGCCGCGTCATGCGCAGTGTCGCTCAGACGAAGCCATCGTTCCATAGCTACTTGCATGATCGCACCATATCGGAAGGCGCAAATGTGCGATTCGCGTGCACAGTTTCTGGTGATGAGAACACGCACATCGAGTGGCTGAAGAACCACAAGCCATTGCCCAGGGATACGCGCTATCAGACTGTCTATCAGAATGGCGAGGCATCACTGGAGATTTTTGCCGCGGTGGCCGATGACAGCGGCAATTACACCTGCTCGGCCATCAACGATTTCGGCGAAAGTCTGACCCATGCGCAGCTGCGCGTCTACAAGCATTTCAGAGAGGCGTCTATGCCAAGTACATTTGCACAGCCAATTCGAGGTATTCCACAAAGCTGAGGACGAGCGACACGTGAAGCTGTCTACTCCAAGCACACGCCTGCATAAATTATATTTGTTGTTCTAACCGCATTCGTTTGTCAAATTCTGTTCAGGAATTGTATTTATTAATCTATCTATTTTATCTATATTTTCCTACAGACACGTATTCTCTAAATGAGAATGAGTTGGTTCTGGATTGTCGTGTGCGTGGCCAGCCTCGTCCAGAGATCCAATGGATGAAGGGCAACGAGATTATTAGTAATGATGATAAATATCAACAAATTGATCAGGCCGATGGTTACTCCAAGCTGATCATACGCAATCCCGTTGAAAAGGACTCTGGCATCTACTCCTGCATAGCAACCAACGAGGGCGCCCAGAACAAGATGACCCATCAGGTGGACTTTGTGGGACGCGAGCGTTTCACTCTGGAGAAGACGCACGGTTTCTTCCACCGTGATCCCAACAAGCCGCACTTCCTTGCCCCGCTGGGCAATCAGACCGTATGCAATGGCGGCACCGTCGCCATCTCAGCCGAGTTCATGCAGTCGAGCACACCCATCGAAGTCAAATGGTATCGTGATCGTAAGGCTGTCGAGGGCCCAAATGTTAAAACTTTGAACGATCGTGGTATCTACACGTTGGCCATCATGAATGCGTCGGCTGAGCATGAAGGCACCTACACTTGCCTCGCCTCGAATGCCTTTGGACGCATTGAGTCGCATGTCAACATTGATGTCGCTGTTGGCGCTGAGAAGAACGAACGCCCACCCCTCTTCCTGTCCAGACCTGAAACTGAAATGAAGATCGCCGTAGGTGATCCGTTCTCGATATCCTTCCGTATTGCGGGTGATCCGAAACCGAAACGTAAGTTTTTTCATTATGCATATCCTCTTCAGCTAATCATTTCGTTTGGTACTCGCAGTGGTGTTCATGAAGGGCACCAAGGATATTACCCAATCGGATCGGGTCAGCAAAGAGGTATCCGACGACTACACCAGATTTACAGTGCAAAAGTCGCAGATTTCCGACTCCGGCACCTACTTCGTTGTTGCACGCAACGACTTTGGCACGGATAGAATATTCGTCACAATTACAGTATGTACTGCCTATGAATATCTGTTCGTGTTATTTGATTGTGTCTGCTGTTGCTGTACCTGAATGTCTTGCTATCGATCTAATGCTTTTGCTAACTAACCTTTGCTATTCTCTCTCTCTCTCTCTCTCTCTTTCTCTATTTCTTTATGCTTTTCTAGATTAAAACGCCCAAAAAGAAAGAATAAAGCTTATTTCAATTATATTTATATATATACTCTTTGCGCAAATTTAAACGCCTCCCTCTAAATGCATCAAAATTATTTATGCTCTAAGTCTACTTTCCCGACTCTATGTGTTCATTCAAATAAACAATAATATCGTTCTGACTACAAAACTAAAAACTTATATAGGTTAACCCGCGCGCTCGCTCTGAAACCCCAACGCAACCACGCTGGGGCCAATCCCTGGACAGTTACAGTGAAACTTCGTATTTCAGAGGTGAGTATTCCATTCCGTTGCTGTGTACCATATCGATGTTTCTGCTCAGCGTAGAGCTTTCCACTTTGTGTGCAACTCCCAATAGTATTCAGTTTACTGACTCTCAAGTCCCATATCTTTGTTTCACTCCAGTGTTGTCGTTCCACTTCTGAGTAGAGTAATCAATCACTTGTTTCTAAATCGTAGACTTCAAATATTGTGGCATTCTACATGTGATTCTCTATTTGATGTGCAATTCGGATTCTTTGTTATACAAAATCGAATTACGTGTTTCATTTAAAGTTTGATCACAAGTATTCAATAGCGAACGGACTTGCCAATATATATTTTGCAGATCGCCTCAACTCCAACTTGTTTGCCTTCTGTGCCGTTAATCAAGAAACTTCTCAAAAGCAATTTCCTGTGAGATTCAATGATTGTCCAACACATAAAGAAATTATCCGTGTATTTAACTTATCTTTTGTTAGTATTTTTGAACGATTGACTTATTTACTTATTTTATTATGGTATACAAATAGCGTATTATATAAAGCACAACAATCCAGCTTATACATTTACGTAGTCGAAAAAAAAGAAAAAAAAAAAAAAAAACAAGAAAATAAAATATATATTTCTCCGGGGCGTATTGTGTTTGATTTACCGTGGCCAAAGTTCTATTTAATTGATGCAATTTATTTGCATCTTCACAATTCACACAGATCCACCTGGCTGTATATCCACGGAGCCGCTGATCGTCGACTCTGGACCCACCCACATCTCGTTGTCGTGGGGCAAGCCCGTCAGCGCCAACTCGGCGCCGGTCATTGCCTACAAGGTGGAAGCATGGATAGTTGGTCATGACGGAGGCGCCTATTGGCGCGAATTGGGTCTGACGCCCATTAATTCCTTTGATGCATTCAATCTGAAACCAAATGTGGAATATCATTTCCGTGTGACGCCCAAAAATCGCTATGGCTGGGGACCGGCGGTTCAGACCAGCTCCCCCTTACAGGTGGGTGGCGTGGAATGCCTGCCGGAGTTTGTCAAGATTCTGCCTGGGCAGGTGAAAGCATTGCTCGGCTCCTCCTTTACGTTGCAGTGCAATATGCGTGGAGCGCCGCGTCCACAGATTACCTGGTACAAGGATGGCATACAGCTGAGCAGCAGCTCTGATCGTGTCAAGATACGCCAGATTGGCTCCACCTGTGCGCTCACCATAACCACAGTTTGTGAACTAGACTCTGGGCGCTACACCTGCGAGGCAACCAATTCCAAGGGCCGCGTCTCTACGTTTGCACGCCTGCAAGTCGTCTCTGATCCACGGCTGTATGAGGCAGACTCGAGATTAAAGGAAATTGCACACGGACGCCATCCAGCCGAGTTGGGCGAATCGTTGCCCATTTTCACAATGCGTCTGCGCGATCGTCGCGTTCAGGTGACCTACCCGGTGCGTCTTACCTGCCAAATTGTTGGGTATCCCGCACCGGAGATACTCTGGTACAAGGATGGGCAGCTAATCACCAGTGATAGGCGACATCTTATCACGGCCGAGGGACAATTTTATACACTGGAAATAGCAACCACGTTGCTGGAAGACAGCGGCAATTACACCTGCACGGCCAAGAATGAACTGGGCTCTGTGTCCTGCCACTGCTGTCTGGTGGTGGACAAGGGCATACGCGCCTACATCTCGCCCGACTTCTACGTGCCCCTGGATCCATTCTATGTGTTCCGTGAGGGCACCGAAATTCGCCTCTCCACCAAAGTGGAGGCCTATCCGGCAGTGGGTGTCACCTGGCATCGCAATGGCATGCGTCTGCGTCCCAGTCGTCGCATATCTGCCACTCTCGACTCCACGGGCTTTGTGGAACTAATAATTGCCGAGGCAACGCCACGCGATGCTGGCATTTACGTTTGTGTCGCCTCCAATGTGGTTGGCAAGGTGGAGACCATATGTCGTGTGGCCATCGAGGAGAACGAAGCAGCTGCCCCAATGCAACGCCCACTCGATATACCCAGCATCAAGACAAGCGACATGCCGTGAGTATCCTAGTGAGAAAATTGTATAAAAGCATTTGATTTACTTCCTAAATCCCTGCTGCAGTTACTCCAAGGAACCGCTATTCGTTGTGAAGCCCCGCTCGAGCGAGGCTTACGAGGGCGACAACGTCATCATATTTTGCGAAGTGGTCGGCGATCCCAAGCCCGACGTTGTCTGGCTGCGCGATTTTCTAAATGTGAGTAGATATATACTATATATACATATAAATGTGTAGCACATTTGGTCAAGCAGTGACGTCAGCAGCGGCAGGTTCGAAGCGCTTGCGCAGCGCCACGTTGCTCGAGTCAGTTGCAAACGCGGCGCCAACAAATGTGGGTCGCAGTCGGCGCGTTCGTATCTCGTTGCAATATCATAAAATAAATAATATATTCAAGTGCAAGTGCGCCAACGCCGAATAGAACTGACCAAACTGTCCGTTTTAGCCAGTTCTGTGGGCCCTACTCGCATTCAGGAAATATAACTTCCATCTAGATTTCCGCACAATTTACATAAATATATATAAAGTGTTAACTATTCGATAACAGTTACAGTGCAAGCGAAATGCCGAATTGAAACAGTTGTTCGTGCGGATAAATTTCGAATACTATATTATAGTTTATTTTTAAATGTATATTATAAAATAACAATTGATCCGAAGCAAACGAACAAAGTGTTAAAGAAGCAAATATCAAACTAATTTAGCAAAAGGTAAATCAATTTAAACTGAGGTAGCCTGGCATGCCCTAATATTCTTGAGAACATGAGAATCTACGGAATTACGAAAGTAAACTTCACGTTGTAGCAGTTAAACAAAAACACAGCGCATAATAGTTTGTAGCTAATATTTAATCGTGATGGGGCAAATCCAACTACAACTAATTGCATTTGCTAATCATTCTATATTAAACCCGGACGAAGTTCATTTTAAATTGAGCTCAGAGTAGTTGAAAAACAACTATACTTAATTAAATACACGCTAAAATTCGCCTTGTATATAACATATATTAATAAGGCGGGCTTTTACTATATATAGGTCCCTATATGCTTTCGAATTCTTATCAAGAGTATATATTGTAGTGATCATACTTTTAATGCGTGACAATATTGTAATGCCCCTTTCCCAAAGGGGGCAGAACAATGCAGTTTTTAAGCTGCAACTGCAACGGCTGTTGCGTACTCGAATTACCCGTCACCTGCGTCACACGTAGCGCAGTCAATCGCACTCGTTATACAATTACACACACACACACAAACAGACGCATACGTGCATACATATGTAGATATATAGACATGGGCAGTTTAGTTCTTATAAAGCTGATCTGCTGTCAAACGCTAATTCAAGTTCAACCCATATCAAATAACATGATTGTACAAACAATTACGACTGTTAGCCAGAGCCAAAAAGGCAAAAGCAACAGCAAACAGCAAACAGCAACAAAAACGAGCAGCAACAAAAATTATTAGCCAACAATCGTGCCGCTGTTCGTACCAAGGAAGCAGGAGGTCAGGGTGGGCAACCCAACACACAAAACACAAATACACACACATACATACATATACACAGTGGCACACTCGTACGAGTTCCAGTTACCAGTTTTCCTATTGACAGTCGCTAAATTAAATTTTGTGCTTATATGGCCATAAGTTGTGCACAACAACAACAGCAACAACAACAATATCATGAGTAAAGAGCATACATATAAGACTCACATGACTCATTCATTCAGTGATCTGTGACGATCCTTATGGCTGCAGTTTATTGCATTCCAAAGTGTCAATTAATATAAATAGCATTTATTATCTCTTTAATTGCAGCCGGAGTACTACAAGGACGCGCCACACTTTCGACGCATCGGCGAGGGGCCGGAGTATCGCTTGGAGATACCCAGCGCCAAATTGGATTTTACCGGCACTTATTCAGTTATAGCCAGCAATTGCCATGGCGAGGCCAAGGCTGTAATATCATTGCAAATTTACGCTAAAGGTGAGCCAATGAATTCCTTAAGAAGCTATTCACTCTAGCTAGCTAGTTGTAGCTATATATTTATTGATATTGTTTATAATGCTTGTGGATAAATGCTGACGAGGTGCGGGTAGACAACTTCCTTCCAAAACTCGTCGGCCATGCCCAACAAACTGGCCACAAACTCGGGATCGGCCTGTACCCAAACGTAGTGCAGAGCCCCGTTGGTTTCGAATGTGGGACTGAGCACACAGTACAGCGCCTTCTTCACATTGGCCAGAAACATTTGCGTTTGTATCTGTGCCATGTATTTGGGTGCAATGGATTCGCGGGCCTCGAGATATTTCTCAAAGTCCTCTTCAGTCTTTGGTGATTTGATTTCAACAATATGATCATCCGTAATACCATCTGGTGCTCCACACAAATAAGGATAGTTTTCGTGTAGCAGCAATCCGCATTCCAGATACTCTTTGTTTTCCAACTTTTCGGTTTGTTTCAATATGAAACGTTTGTGTTGCTTCTGCTGGACACGATCTTCGATGTCCTCGTCGCGTCCCTTGCAGAACAGCATATTGAAGATTTGTTCGTCCTCCTCTGGAGTTTTGCGTGTGGCAATCATGTGCATCATAGAGCAGCGAATACGCATATATTGCGCCTCTATCCAAAGTTTTGATTTGTACTGCCTCTTGGTCACCTCGCTGAGGCTTTCGAAGAGTCCACCTTGCGCTTGTAGCTCCAGATGCTGTACAAAACTATGCACATCGTAAATGTTGTATTCTGTTGCTTTTAACAATATGTGATGTATGAGTATTGACTCGAATTCATCTGTTGTTTCCACGCACTGGCGATACAGTGCTGAATCCCGTCCGCAGATAGCGAGCTCTTCGAGCACAGATTCCAGAAATGCACGTTCCTCTCCCTCACTGGAGAAGGGGACATCCTCCTCAGTTTCGGAGTTCGGATCATGGCTGAGCACCATTTCCTTTATGCGCACTGCCTTTGTGGGATCCGGTTGAACAAGCGCCTCCAGCTCATGGCCCCAGAATTCCACTACAGTTGCCGGCTTTTTATCAGTGCTCTTGTTATGCAGCCAGAAGACAAATGCCACAACATGTGGGCAAACAGCTAAAAGAATATGAAATTACTAATTATGTATTTATTGTATTTTAAAACTGCATACCAACTCCTACGCACAAGCTGCACTGTCCATCCGTTAGGGTATTCGAATCTTCCATCACCTTAACGGCCACGTTGGCATGTGTTTCTGTATTGGCGAAGTCCGTGGCAGGGAAAACCAAAGCTTTTATTTCACATAGGTCAGCCTGCCGACGCAAGTGAACATAGTCTACCAACAAATCATTGCTTTCTGAAGATCTAAAATGAAAATTTAACCATTAGCTATTCCTATATAGCAAACTATATAAACACATTATAAATAAATAGCTGTATATATGTATGCGTGTGTATACATATGCATGTGTAATGACGGTACTCACATTTTGTTGTCTGTAGCTGTTGCACAAAAGTTGAAGACCATTCCACTGCTAATAACGGGCATGCTGTGAATATCTGCTTTGCGGAAACCAGGTTCCAGATCCATGGGCACAATGATTAGGCCACGCATTTGTGCTTATTTCATTAATTTACACTTTAAGCAAATACGAGACCTAAATTAGCTGACACAAACTCAGCTGGCTGCTCTGAAGAGTTGCTATAAATAGCGGCAGCCAGGGATGGAGCATACAACAATAAATTAGCACTAATTCAACACACTCGTTGCTGCTCAGCTGTTTCGTAGCAATACATTTAAACAGTGCAAAGAATTCCAAATGTTTCTCAAGCGTACATATAGCTCTTTTATATATATGAAGTATAAATTCTGATATTTAAATTCGCGTGTTTGTGTTGTATCACTAACCATGTTCAATGGTTAGTGCTGGTATGCATATTGTGAATGCGGGAATGCTGTTCAAAACAGACGTTTTACCATAAATTACCGCTCACTCACCTCGTTCAGCAACGCTCAACTGTTACACAAAGATACTTTAAGAAGGGCGCCAAACCTATTTTTAATTTATATTTCACAGATATACTTAAAAATAATCGCATGGATAAAGTTCACACGCGCCATGGGTAAGTATAAGCTAGTACTTTAAGATTTCTAAATATATATTTCAATATATATTTCAGTAATATTGAGACATTGCCACGATTCGTACGCAATTTGCGGAATTTGCGCTGTTGTGATGGAGATGCCATTTCTTTGGAGTGTCATGTGGAGGCCATGCCAGAGCCATTCATAATATGGGAGAAGGATGGCCATGTCGTGCCTAGTGACAGAGATTACGTGATGTCGTTTGACGGGGTCAAGGCTACGCTGAGTATTCCACGCGTATATCCCGAGGACGAGGGCGAATACACATGTGTGGCCAAGAACTCGGTTGGCCGCACGCTTTCGTCAGCCTGCATCATTGTGGATGTGCCTGAAGAGAAGGAGAATATGCTCAGCCGCCAATTGACACGACCAAGTACCTTACTCTCAGCGCACTCCACACCGCGTTCCACACCTCGCTCGACTCCCAACCGAAGCTTTTCGCCCATGAGGCTTTCCTACCGCAACAGCAGTATCGATCTGCAAATAGGATCAGTGGAGCGTCGTCGCAGTGATGCCCGCTGCAATTCAGCGCCCAAATTCCTAGCCATTCCCTACAATCGTGTCGTGGAGGAAGGCGACAGCGTACGCTTCCAGTGCGCCATTGCAGGACATCCTACTCCGTGGGCCACCTGGGATAAGGATGGTTTGATTGTCACCCCCACCCCTCGAATTGCAGTTAAGGAAGTCGATGATCTGCGCTTCATAGAGATCGATGAGGTGAGCTTCGACGATGCAGGTCTGTATCGGATAACGCTGGAGAATGACTTTGGACGCATAGAAGCCACCGCTCGCTTAGACGTAATTAGCAGCTCACGCTACTCCAAGTCTCCATCGGCACGTAGCGTGCGCGCCTCCTCCTCAAGACGAAATGCCTATCTCTATAGACGTATCATGGGCCCCTCCACAGGTGAGCAAATCCCGTCAGATCTGAACCCTTTACATGATCAATATTCTCATCTCTAGCTATTGGCGGCCGCATGGCGTTGGCAAGTGGCTTTCGTGGCTCGTCTGTGCCCTCAGTGAGATTCTACCACAACAATGTGGAGCTAGAACCATCGGACCGGGTACACATTGTGCTGCAGGAGGACGAAGCTATGCTGTTCGTGGACAACGTAACTGTGGAGGATGAAGGCATTTACACCTGCATCATAAGTGGCGATCATGAACCTTTAGTTAGCTCCATTGATGTCAAGTTCCATGGCTCCAGTACTGATTTACAACGTCGACGCGCAACCATCGTCGAGCCATTGCCAGAGCTAACTAAATCCGTCGAAGGCGAGGTGATCGATCTATGCTGTGTCATTGACAGCGATGAACCCTACAGCTATGTCTGGTTGCGTAATGGAGAAATACTGCCCGACAGCGAGGAATTCAAGTAAGCATTAAGTCATACCCTGTAGTTATGCAACGACTTTAACTGGAGTAGAAGCTGCTTATCTTAGTGATATAGAACTCGTTCCAAAATATAAATTAGCAAATTGTTTATAAAAAATGCATATATAACTAAAATTTGTTAACAGCTACATCGATCACGGCAATGGTTGCCTCTGTCTGCGCATCAACGACGCCTTCGACATTGACTCGGGCATCTACAGCTGTCAGGTGTACACGTCCACAACAGATGACAGCAACAGCGACGGTGAGGGCGACGGCGACTGTGACTGCAGCAGCAGCGGAGAGCTGTGCGTGCTCGAGCGCGATCTCACACGGGCCGAAGAGAGCGTACAGCTGCTAAAGACGCCGCTGCCATTGGTCTGTGCTCCAGGTGCCGAAGCTCTCTTCTATGCGCGTATTTTCCCCTGCCAAGCGGATGTCGAATGGTATCTCAACGGAAAACTGATTACAGATGACTCACCAAACCAAATGGTGCGTAAGACCCAACCAAGCTATTATGAACCCAAAAACGATTAACATACATATGACAGCAGACCGAATTTCGTATGCTCTCCTAGACTGTAGCCTATAGAGAAATTTATACCTAACATGCGCTTTAAGTTTTACCTTAAATTTTTTAAATTTATATTATAAACAATTGCAATACTTATCTGATCTTATGACAAGAACAGTTCATCTCATCTATACCTTAAATCTTCCATATATTTGTATTCTAAAGTGAAACAATTCACTTTTGGATTAAAGTTTGAATTATTTGTATTATATTTGAGCTTATGAATGTAGTTGAACTCAGCTAGTGCTATGATTGTAACTTTAAAAGACATGGAACACCGATTTCACAATATAAATGGGTTCAGGGTATAAAAATTAAGGGGAAATTGCTATTTTTTTTTTTTTTTAATTTATAATTCGTATATATATAAAACAAGTTTTCTGTTACCTTTAGTTTAAAAAGCTTGCTAGGCCTATAGATATTTTGTATGATAATCCTTAACAAATCAGTCTATATATTTTAAATGCCAATTGGGTTAAAGGGCAACCAATGAGGCAATTTGTGTGCGTTTTTTTGGCCCAAAAATTATTAAGATGACACGCCGCAAGTCTGGCGTTCAGCTCTCCAACAGTTGAGGGTCTACAGCCTTGCCGCTGGGCAGGCAATTTCGTCAAGAAATAAAGACAAAAAGCGCTGCGTTGACACCTTGTCAACGCTGACAATAACAATACGCCGTCATTTATACTCACACACATACATACAGAGACACATGGGCAGAGAAATGAGACTCCAAAAAAAAAAAGATTAAAATGCCGCGGTATGCGCAACGCATGCAAACGATGTTAACGACGTCGCAGTCGCAGTCGACGTCAGCGTCGCCAATCGAATCGGATGCGATGCTCGATCGGAGAAGAGCAAACAGAGCAGCGCGGACAGCCGGCCAAGCACTCGTTTAATGGCTTTCAAGCGGTGCACACAAAAGCAGCAACCAGTTGCACGCCTTTAACAATTACAATATATGCACATACGTGTAGCCCCCTCGTTTTGGAAAGGGGCGTGACAAGATGTCGCAGGTAATGCAATATCGATAGCGCGAAACAGGCAAAGATAGTGCACATATCTACATAAGTAAATGTTGAGCTTTAAGGCGTCTGCTCTGATAACGAAATCGAGAGCGTTAACTTGTGTTGTGTTTGTAGCGTGAATGTGACATTATTTGCGAAACTAAAAACCGAAACCGAAAACGTGCTCGGCTTTTTCTTATTGCTATTCTCGCTCAGAATGTGAAGAGGGTGTATTGGGTTTTGTGAAAACTGTGCTCGAATGATTTGTGGATACTTTTAATTAAGCTGAAGCACTCATAATTTGAGCTATACGTTTTGTGCTCAAGTCCTTACTAGTGTCGGGTATGAGGCAGTCGGCCAAGCTCGATTTGCTTTCATTATTATTTTAAAAATGTTCTCAATCATTAATTGGTGGCTCGTCATTCGCCGTTTGACACTGGCCGTTGGCGCCTCGCATTGCGCCTGTGTATTCAATTGTTCCAATACATGTATATATGTAAATATACAAATATAAATATATATATGTATATACTTGGATATGCATATATTTGTGTGCATCTGTGTAAATAGCTTACTTAACTAGGTGCATATTTCATTGCCTCGGCGTTGTCATTGACGCGCATACTGAAGTATTTGCTTTTCTATGTGCCAGCTGTTTTCACACACTGGCACACACATACGCAATTATTGTTACTAAAATCGCTTTATCTTCATTTCAGTTGGAGTCATATCCAGAGAACGGCATTCGCTTGCTGCGCCTGCGAAACGTGCAGCTGGCCAAGAGCGGCGAAGTGCGACTGCAAGTGAAACCTCCACAGGCGGAACGACGTGCGCCCTCTGTACGCAGCTATACCAGCCTTCTAGTACTACCCGTCAACAACAACAACAACAACAACAACAATGATAACAGCAACAACAATAGCAATAATAATATTAATAATAACAACAAGGAGCAGCACTATCTCCCGCTGGCTGCCAGCAGCTGCATATTGAAGGGCCCGGAAGATTGCACCGCACTCATTGGCGGCCACGTCCAACTGAGCGTGCACTATGAGCCATTCCCCAATACCAAAGTCATCTGGTACAAGGCGGTAAGTACAAAAAACACGCAGATGAAATGGATATTTTTAAATACGTATTAGATTAAACTGTTTAGATTTATTTAACAGATAGCTACTGGGCTCTATAAACTACATACACACATATGTATATACATATATATGAACTATATACTCAGTAGAGATATAAATATATTATAGATCAATAGCCATAGCTGAGTTTGTTTCGTTTTTTGTATGTACATTTTTAAAGATATCTTGAAGGTTTCATTTTATACATACGTAAACAAACTACCTATATTCAATCAGACTTTAAATAAATAGAGCTCATATAGTAGCAATAATATGCATGAGCTTTGCTCTAAACAACTTCCAAGTTAGGTCAGGACTAAGTCTGGCGATTCCTTGTCTCTTTTTAAAAGAAAATATTCAATATTCCAAACTCTAATTCCAAGAAGAGTATTTAGAGTTCGCCTTAATATATTATCTAATGTTTCTTCAAAGAAAAACAACAAGCACTTTATTTAACATATTATATATTGTACTTCTGAGAAAGATATAGTTAATCGAAATTGGACAACTGATACATATACAGTAAATAAATTCTTTACAGTTAGGTATAAAGAAAAGCTAATGAAGAAAAATAAATAAATAAAGAAAATAGATAAAAATTAAAATAAAAAATATATAAAATAATAAAAAATATATAGATAAGCCTTATAATAGATATGCAAATGTATGTATAATGATTAGAGCAAAATCTAATGCTCTAAAAATGGAAAAATTTCTAACATAGCAGCAGACAGACAACAAACAGGTCAAGCCTATAGCTGCTTGACAGTAAATATCGATCAGCAGACAAATACATATATATTGATCTGATGAAATCGTAGCTGTGTTTCGTGATAGAATTCAAAAAGCTAATAAAAACTTAACTAATAGGCTTAGCTAACAATCTGCTGAAAGTATACTTAAACAGATATTCCCAAACAATCTTCTAGTCTACTCGTACTAGTCTCAAATGGATCTTCCCATTATATCAATTTGAATAACCAAATTTGGCACTTGGCGAAAAGCCGTTTGGGAGCACTGCAATTGTTGCGCAATATAAATTGACATGCGACCTAATTAGGTAATATGCCGTCAACAGCTTGAAGATTAGACGACTTGCTATGCCCATGATCCCATATCACAACTTTATCTACATAAGCTCCCCCCATATACAACCCAGTTGCTGTTGTTGCTTCTGTTGGCTATCTAAATACTTCATTTGGGCACGTTAAGTGGCCGGCTGTCTGTGTAGACTCTGATCTAGTGTCGTGTCTGGTCTGGTCTGTTCTCGTTTGGTATGCCGTGCTGCTGGGGCTAGTTAGGGTCTATGACTGTGTCACGATCAGTTTGCGGTATGAGTGCGCCTATACGTAATTGTTATAAACCACAAAAGAGCAATAACAACAAGGCGTCGCCATAGTTGAACGTGTTTTCTCTGCTCACCGAAGGTTGGGCAGTCGCTGTCTACTCGCCGCAATACTATTAATCCGCTTTACTTGCACACGCTCACGCACACACATACATGCTTAAATATATGTATATATATATATATACTTGAATGTACCTTTTACCCTTACACAGTGCCGTGCCATTGTTGAGGGCGCCAATGTGACAATCCGTACAACGTCGCAAAGATCAACGCTTTATATAACGGATATCTCCGCCGATGACAGCGGCAAGTACACGGCCGAAATAATGAACGAATATGGCATAGAAGCGGCCTCGGCCTCAGTGGCTGTCGAGGGACCCCCAGAGCCGCCCAGCGGAAAGCCGAGCGTTTCCCTTGGACCCGATCGTGTCGCCGTCGCCTGGTGTGGACCGCCCTACGATGGCGGTTGTATGATAACTGGATTTATGTGAGTGCAGAGAAGTTAATTATTTGCAGCTCTTTTATTTCATTTATTATTCCCTCCCTCAGCATCGAGATGCAAAGCTGCAATCCCACGGACTGTGATAGCGTTAAGGACAACGCTGACTGGCAGCAGGTGGCGCGTGTTGTGGATACGCTGGCCTATACCGTCAAGGAGCTGCTGCCCCAGCTGCAGTACAGATTTCGTGTGCGCGCCGAGAACATACACGGACGCAGTGCACCCAGTCAGGTCAGTGAATGGGTACAGACCACGCGACCAGCCAGCACAGTGGATGCTGGCAATACAACAAATCCCACGAGCGCTGTGAGCGTGCAGTCGGGCGGCGATTTCAAGGCACGTTTCGAAATCATCGAAGAGCTGGGCAAGGGACGATTTGGTGTCGTCTACAAGGTACAGGAACGCGCACAGCCCGATCAGCTGCTGGCCGCCAAGGTGATCAAGTGCATCAAGTCGCGTGATCGCCAGAAAGTGCTGGAAGAGATATCCATCATGCGTTCGCTGCAGCATCCCAAACTGTTGCAACTGGCCGCCTCTTTTGAGAGTCCACGCGAAATTGTCATGGTCATGGAATAGTAAGTAATGGGAATTATTTCTAAATGAATTTATCATTCATGGGATTTTATTTATATAGCATTACGGGTGGAGAGCTGTTTGAGCGCGTGGTTGCGGATGACTTTACGCTTACCGAGCTGGACTGCATTCTATTTCTGCGGCAGGTGTGTGAAGGCGTTGCCTACATGCACAGCCAGAGCGTCGTCCACTTGGATCTGAAGCCGGAGAATATTATGTGCCACACGCGCACCAGTCATCAGATCAAGATCATAGACTTTGGTCTGGCCCAGCGTCTGGACACAAAGGCGCCTGTGCGCGTACTCTTTGGCACGCCGGAATTTATACCGCCGGAGATCATAAGCTATGAGCCCATTGACTTCAAGTCGGACATGTGGAGCGTGGGCGTCATATGCTATGTGCTGTGAGTGCCGAAGCAAATGAATTCCATTTTAGTTAAGCTCACGCTCTATTCCCTCTTCTTGCAGACTCTCTGGCTTATCGCCCTTTATGGGTGACTCCGATGTGGAGACCTTTTCGAATATTACACGTGCAGACTACGACTACGATGACGAGGCCTTCGATTGCGTGTATGTAGCTCCACTCCATGCTTAACTATATGAATCTCTGAACGCAAACTCTGCTTACAGCTCGCAAGAAGCGAAGGACTTTATCTCACAGCTGCTAGTGCATCGCAAGGAGTCGCGCCTGACTGCCCAGCAGTGTCTCGAATCCAAGTGGCTGTGTCAGCGCCACGATGAAAATCTCAGCAACAACAAAATCTGCACAGACAAGCTTAAGAAATTCATTATCCGACGCAAATGGCAGGTGAGTGAAAGCGTCTGCTTGCCTGCTCAAAGCTCTCCCAACTAACAGCTGCTTCACTTTTATTGTTTTGCCATTTAAATCCTGTCCTGCTTCAATGCTTTGCTGCTGCTTGCTGCACATCTAGAAAACGGGCAATGCTATACGGGCGCTGGGGCGCATGGCTACACTGTCCGCTTCGCGTCGTAATTCGGCCATTGCCATGGGCGCTCTCAATAGTCCACGCCCCTCGATTTCTGGCTTGAGCATGCTGAGCGCCGTTAACGTGTGCAGCACGCAAATGGCCTCCTTGAACGAGGAGGAGGATGACTTTACGGGCGAGATGCCGCATGTGGACAAACGCAAGACGACAAGCCTCAAACTGCGCGACAAATCGCAGTGCAGCGAGCGCAGTGATTCCGGCTACAGCGAATGCTCCAATGGCAGCCTGGGCACCCAGGAGACGCTGCTGTTAACGCTGGCCAAATGCAAGCTGGAGCAGATTGCCAAGGCCAGCAAGAGCGAGACGGCAGATAATGCGGCCAGTGCATTGCCATCACTGGACCTGTCCGTGAAGAGTGAGCCCATAATGCTCTCCGATTTCACCAATACGGTTAAAATGCGCAAGAAGTCGCTGGAGGATAGTTGCGCACGTGAAAAGCTCAAGCCGCATGTCAAACCCATTTGCGAGTCCAAGCTGAAGGTGTCCCAGCTGAAGCACAAGTTTCAGCAATCGAATGCCGCTGCTGCTGCTGCACATAAAAAGCCTGCCATCGAGCCCAACAAAATCGCCAAGGTCGCGAGCTTGGGTCGCATCAGCAAACGTAACACATATTGCATATAGCATGCTACGACTTACATAATACCCTATACTCACACTCTCACTCTCTCTCTCTCTCTCTCTCTTTTTCTCTCGCTCTCTCGCTGTCCCTTTGTGTATAGTTGAGCCAGCGAGCAGGCCCGCTGTCGCCATTAAAGCGAAGCCAACACAAACCCAGTCCATGCCCAGCTCCCCGCTGCCCCAGCGTTCAGCAACGCCAACGCGGCTGAGCAGTCGAGTACGTGAGACGACGGAGCGTCTTGCCCAACAGCACACGGTGGCCAGCGCACAGCGACAGGCGGCGAATGGCAAGGGGCATAATAATGGAAATGGAGGTGGAAATGGTAATGGAAATGGAAATGGGAACGGTCATGGTCTCGGGCATGGACACGAGCACGGACAGGGGCACGAATCACGTGCGCGTCGTCTCATCAATAGATTCAACGAAACGAAACATATCACGTCTTAGATTTTTAATGACTCTGATTTACTTATTTCACTTTATTATTATTGTTTTTTTTTTATCTATTGTGTAAAAACAAACCCAAGGAAAATCTGTACGAAAAACACTCGAATATATACATATGTATATTTATACACGTATACATATACATATATATATATATATATATATATATATATATATATATATAGTTGCAATTGCGAACTAATTGTAATCCAAATCCGAATCCAAAATGGCACCCAAAACATTTTTAGGCACAGGCACAGGCACAGGCACACTGCACTGCACTTAGGCTAGACAAAGGCTAAATATTTAAATTATTGTATCGATTTATATACATACATCTATTTACCATACTAATTAAAGTTAATGTAACGAAGCCAAAGGCTGTCAAAATTATTGGGCAAGCATCCATACATATGTAGACCCAACCACGCTGCTGGCTACGAACGAGAAGTTTGCTCTGCGAGTAGCAAAAGTAAGTTATAGCTCCATTTAAATTTAAAGTGAGAAGCTTTAATTGAAGTAAAGTGTTTATCGTGCTGCATATTGCTTCCCTCTTTAAATTTGGATAAAGGCAAATATGAGGCAAGCTTAGGAATGGTATTTATATATTTGATTCTCGCTCAATAGTTAGATAAGTTCGATCGCTGATAACTGGCAAGGCATTATAAGAAACATGCTGAGGTTGCTCTCTTCGACTTTACTACTCGTTGCAAGTCTCTCTTCAAACTTTTCATATGTGCTCTAACTGCTGTCATATCTCTAAAAAATTAAAGCTGAGTTTAGAGGGAGAAGCATAAGAAGGAAACTTTAAAGCTCTTAACAATTGTTAAAGCTATCAGCGAGAAGCTTTGCTTTGCCTGGACTCTAGTCAAGTTTTACTTATCCCACCAACTCGTCAACTCGATTCAGATAAAGACTAACTGAAAGAGGCGTTGCCTCCCTTGAGCTCTACTTAAATTTCACTTGTGCCGCCTTAAACTTCTCGAATGTAGCTGACTAAAGCTACGCTAAAAGGAGGAAGCGAAGCGAAGACCCACATCGCTTTTCTAGATATATATTTGAACAGCCCACAACTATTGGCTTCGCCTCGTTCCCTACACTAATTGGCTTCCATTGCTTGTCGACTATACTGTCTCCTGCTGCTGTTGCTGCTGCTGGCGTGGCCGCAGCCGCACCCACAAACCGCCCGACGCGCGCAGAGTGATGCGGAATGTGGCCTCGAAGGTGGTCTTGCCAGGCACGGGCAGGAGATGATAGCTACGCAGTAGACGGGAGACAATTGTCTTGATTTCCATGATGGCAAACCGATTGCCAATGCAGTAGCGCGGTCCAGCGCTGAAGGGTATGAAGGCGTATGGATGCCGCTGCTCCATGTTCTCTGTGCTAAAACGCTCCGGCTTGAACTTCTCCGGCTCGGGATAGATATGCGCCAGGCGATGTGTGGCATATGGGCAAATGAAAATGTTGCTGCCCGCCGGCAAGGTGTAGTCGGCCAAACGCACTTCCTCGCCCAGCTTGCGGGCAATGAGTGGCACGCTGGGATAGAGACGAAGTGCCTCCTTGATGCACATCTCCAAGTAGCGCATCTCGCGCAAATCGCTCATTGTGGGCGCTCGGTTGCTATGGTCAAAGATGCGCTCCAGCTCCTCATAACATTGCACCTGTGAATCCATATTCTGGGCGAGCAAGAAGATGGTGAAGGCGACAGCAGCGCCAACTGAATCCTGGCCAGCCAGCATAAAGGTGCACGCCTCATTAACAATGTCCTCTTCGCTGAAGTCTGGATTGCTCTCGGAGATTTCAATCATATAGTCCAGGAAGCATTTGCGCTCCACATTATTGTTGGCTGCATCGGCCATAATCTCACGACGTCTCTTGATCATCTGACGGGTAAAATCGTTCAGGCGCTTCTTCTGCTTCAGCTCATCGTTGGCCAGCGATGTCAGCTGATAGATGGCATCCAGTAGCAGCCAGGGATGCAAGAAGCGTGTGCGTATCATCAGCTTGCCCTTGCGAAATGGCGAATCCTCCATGATACCCTTCTTCTTGATGGGCACGCCAAGCACAGCCTCTGCAAGACGGGAGAGAAAGAGAAAGAGAGAGTGTTAATATTCTGATTAGAATCGCGTGAAGTGGGACTTACCATTTAGCACATCGACCACACAGTTGTTAACATATTTGGCTATGTTGACTTCCATGTCCAGAGCAGAGGCATCCAGATGCTCGTTCAGCGATTGCGATGCATCCACAAATGTATCAATGAACTTCTCCAGCAGACTGAGATGAAATGCAGGTTGTATGAGCTTGCGATGCGTGCTCCACTTGTCGCCGCTGCTGGTGATCAGACCGTTGCCCAGAAAGTTGTGCATCAGCCTGTAAAAGAACACCTTGTTGGTGTGCTTCTTGGAGGAGAGTATGACCTGCAGATCCTCCGGCTGCAGCACCACAAAGAATGGAAATAATAGCACCCAAATGCGCACCAGCGAGCCATACAGATCGAAGGCTTTCGCGGCGCGTTTTCTCATAACTGAAAAGGACGACAGCATGGCGTATACATAATATAATTCAATATTCATTTGCAGCACTTACGATCCTTCTCATTGATCAGCATACAGTTGCCCAGAAAGGGCAGCGTAGGTGGCCCAGAGAGACGCAAGGACAGCAGCACTGACCTCAGATACGTCTGCAGCTGTGTGTAGAAGGTGTAAATGCTCAGCGAGAGCACCAGCAGGGCCAGAGCGCTGTATAGCTCTGACCTGGTAGCACGCTCCAGCTACATATGAAACGAGAGAGAAAGAGAGGAAGAGTGAGAGTGAGATAGAGACAGGGTAAAGCGTGTGTTTAGTTAAGCAAATGGCTGCTCTTCATAATTTGTTTACCATTTAGGCAATTTAATTAAGTGCGTAAAATATATTTGCTTGAGCCGCCCGTGCCAATTGGACCTCGAGCACACTTCAGTTTAATTGCATTTAGATACATATCTCACGAATATTTACGTGCACAGGTATGTATAAATATATATATATATATAAAATCTAATTAGCTGGGAACGTCATTAGAGTATGTATATTTGAGGGGCTTGAGCATTGTATGAGCCAGTCGTGGCATGTCGTAAGTTTTTTAAGCACTCATCATCCATAAGCTTCGAAATGATCATCGAAAGTGCCTGCGAAACGGCGTGAATTGTTTGAGCCAACACGTCGTATACGCATTCAGCCAACGCACACATGGCCAACACACGCACATCAGTCTCTGAGTGTGTATATGTAGCTGGATTTCGATTATGTATGCCCAAGTCTCGACATTTCGGCAACTATTGATTCAGCATCAGGGCAAGGACGGGCATTAGAGATGGAAATACATAAATAATAGGCATGTAGATACAAATACAAATGAAAATGCAAATATGCATATACAAATAGAGATGAAGATACAAATACAGATACAAATAGAGATGAAGATACAAATACAGATACAAATAAAGATACAAATAAAGATACAGATACAAATAATGGTAAAGATACAGATACAGATACAGATACAGATACAGATACAGATACAGATACAGATACAGATACAGATACAGATACAGATACAGATACAGATACAGATACAGATACAGATACAGATACAGATACAGATACAGATACAGATACAGATACAGATACAGATACAGATACAGATACAGATACAGATACAGATACAGATACAGATACAGATACAGATACAGATACAGATACAGATACAGATACAGATACAGATACAGATACAGATACAGATACAGATACAGATACAGATACAGATACAGATACAGATACAGATACAGATACAGATACAGATACAGATACAGATACAGATACAGATACAGATACAGATACAGATACAGATACAGATACAGATACAGATACAGATACAGATACAGATACAGATACAGATACAGATACAGATACAGATACAGATACAGATACAGATACAGATACAGATACAGATACAGATACAGATACAGATACAGATACAGATACAGATACAGATACAGATACAGATACAGATACAGATACAGATACAGATACAGATACAGATACAGATACAGATACAGATACAGATACAGATACAGATACAGATACAGATACAGATACAGATACAGATACAGATACAGATACAGATACAGATACAGATACAGATACAGATACAGATACAGATACAGATACAGATACAGATACAGATACAGATACAGATACAGATACAGATACAGATACAGATACAGATACAGATACAGATACAGATACAGATACAGATACAGATACAGATACAGATACAGATACAGATACAGATACAGATACAGATACAGATACAGATACAGATACAGATACAGATACAGATACAGATACAGATACAGATACAGATACAGATACAGATACAGATACAGATACAGATACAGATACAGATACAGATACAGATACAGATACAGATACAGATACAGATACAGATACAGATACAGATACAGATACAGATACAGATACAGATACAGATACAGATACAGATACAGATACAGATACAGATACAGATACAGATACAGATACAGATACAGATACAGATACAGATACAGATACAGATACAGATACAGATACAGATACAGATACAGATACAGATACAGATACAGATACAGATACAGATACAGATACAGATACAGATACAGATACAGATACAGATACAGATACAGATACAGATACAGATACAGATACAGATACAGATACAGATACAGATACAGATACAGATACAGATACAGATACAGATACAGATACAGATACAGATACAGATACAGATACAGATACAGATACAGATACAGATACAGATACAGATACAGATACAGATACAGATACAGATACAGATACAGATACAGATACAGATACAGATACAGATACAGATACAGATACAGATACAGATACAGATACAGATACAGATACAGATACAGATACAGATACAGATACAGATACAGATACAGATACAGATACAGATACAGATACAGATACAGATACAGATACAGATACAGATACAGATACAGATACAGATACAGATACAGATACAGATACAGATACAGATACAGATACAGATACAGATACAGATACAGATACAGATACAGATACAGATACAGATACAGATACAGATACAGATACAGATACAGATACAGATACAGATACAGATACAGATACAGATACAGATACAGATACAGATACATTATCTCTCTCTTGCTATCCCTCTCTCTCTTTCTCCCTTTTCAGGGCTATATTTGACAGGACGGCACCCATTCATAAAATAAAGCAACTACGAAAAAATGAATTGATTAATGATGATCACCAGCTGCAGATCATGGGCGCACGTTTTCTGTTCGGCCTTTTTCCCAGACTCTGTTCCATTTTTTTTGTTTTGTTTTCAACGTAGCCAATTCAACGCGATCACTCGAATGCCAACTGTTTACTGACCCAGAAAATAAAGCCTTAAATACCGATTCGTAATGTAAAATGTGTCATCCAACCAAGTTAAGTACGTAACTATAGTATATAAATGGAAATTGCCGAAATTGCCCATAGAACATTCCAAAAGTAGTGATTACATAAATGCGTGAGAGCCGTGACGTTGCTAAAGTTTTGATTTGATAAGGAAGCAGGTGCAAAGAGATATAGAAATATTAACGTAGGAGAATCGCATAGAAAGAATGCATTTTTAAAGCAGCAAAGAAATTATTTGAAAAGAATGTGATATGAAATTACATATACCCTAGAAAAATGTTGAATTGAAGAGACATACAAGCACGCGCACAACACAAGCCCCAGATTCAGGGTCAATCGCGCATGGTGATTGTAAGTGTTGTATAATTCATATATGTATATTACATATGTATATGTAAATATATGTGTATATGCATTTAAATTTAATGAAATATATATAAATAATTGTACAGGTGCAGCATGGCAAATTAGTTATGAACGGTTATCAAACTTTTGATTTTTTTTTTTTTTTTTTTTTTGGCTAGCGCGTAACTTTCCGAAAGCGAAAGTCGCCAAGCCACGCCCACGCAATAAAAACTAACAGCTAAATATACCTAAATAAACTATAAACCTCCCTATATATACATGGTATACCTATGTATTTATATATATTGTAGGTCTGCAACGACAATATTGACGAACGCATGTTGGCTTGTGTCTGTGCGGGTACGGTACGGTTTTTATTTGCTTTACAATGCTGCTTTTTATGGCTTGCGGTACTGGCGCTACTGCAAGTGCTGGGGATTGGGGGAGGACAGCTACTTCTGTTGGTTCTTTGAACGATCTCCAAATGAACGAAACGGTCCTTAACGAACTGCCCAATAGTACAATCAATCAACACAAAATGTAGAAATGTAGAATTTTCAAAGCGGGTTTCCTTCAGGCTTCCTCTACCTGTTGTTTGCCGTTCCCGATCTCTAAGCGTAGATTCCTAATCTTCAAAGCCTTCGGGTAATGCATTGGTATGAGGATTATGGAACAGACTGCGCTCCCCATCGCCCCAGGGAAAGCGTTTAGTGCGACGGCGCAGATGGTCGTACTTGACAAACGGCTGCGGCGGCTTCGCTGCGCGTGCACCGCTGTAGGCGTTGATCATGCAGAGCCCAATGGCTGGTGTGGCCACCAGAAAGGTGACACGCTTCCATAGCAATGCACCGCGTGGTTTGCCGCTGAGTAGCAGAAGATTGCTTCTGGCCTGGCTAAGTGCAGGTTTCACATACCGTTCCCAAAACTGTGACATATTCGTTAGTTCTTTAGAATTTTTGAAAATTTGTATAATTATGGTTTCTGTTTTAGAATATACACATAGAATATATAAATATATATATATATATATATATATATATTATATATACGTATGTATTTACTACAAAGCTCTAAAAGTGTAAGTTTGATTTGAGAGTAAATAAAATTCTAGACCGTAGCAATGTCATTAGGCAAATTCGATTGAATTTTTGAGCAAGGCACACACACACACTAACACACACGCATCTATAGCATATAAATAGATTAACGCAATAATCTATTCTGAACTTTCGAAATATATGTACATACATATATATGCACTCTAACCACAATCATACTCTATTACGAGAAAGGGTGATAAATGGCTTTACGCTTATACTCGCCAATATAACTGGTATATTACTAAATTAGTTTGTTAAACTATAATAAATTCATTCATTAGTCGACTTTCTGGAGTCACCAGCCAACGTTCGCAGATTCTAATAATTTTTTTTTAATATTCAGTCAAATGGTTAATTGCAAGTTGTAGCTTCTGTTCGTTCAAAAAAGTTAAATAAAGTCAGCAAAGAGCAACGCTATGCGATTTATATTTATTAATGAAATGAATCGGCTATTAAAGGAACCCATTCAAATGTTAAGAAATGTATGAAATATACAAAATTCTTATTTCATTCAAGATTTTTGTGAAAGGAACAGAACACTGGTGTAGACACTTCTAGAAGACACCTCTACTTGTTCAATTTTATCTTATTGATCCTACCTAGAAAAGTACGCCAAGGCAACACAAAATAACAAAATATGAATGATTCGAACTATGGTTAATGTTAAATACTGCTTATATGAAAGACATGGGGAAGTTGGTAGATAATCATCCATCATAGCCATGTGGCTAACTGTCTTATTTACACAACGTTTTCACACTTGCCCACTAATAAATGTACAAGATTATTTCTCACTAATTCTATAAATTATCATAAGCATCATTTTTTTTTTTTTCTTCTTTTGCGCACACACGCGTTAAGCTAAACTTAAAGAGAAAACCGTAGTCGGGGCTGCCGACAGAAATATCACCTGAGTCCAGAATGATTTGAGCTTTTAAATAATTATAATATTACAAAAATATATATATTTAAAAGTATCGAAATTTTATAAAATACACATAAATCTATACGAAATCAACGTGATCATATAGATGGATGGACGGGTAGACGGACCCCTGTCCGTCACAAAGAATATATATAGTATCTTACGTCTGTTACTGCCTTTTACATACATTTTAACAAAACCAATATACCCCGATTTCCCATTGTCAATCGGTTGAGTATATAAATAACTAAACGCTTCCCCCAATCTACGAAGCCGTTTGGGCAACGGAACTGCGTACGTGTCTTGCTAACAAAAAAAAAAACAAAAGTTGTTAACAATAATGAGATTTCAAGTTAAAGAGCGCCAACAATTGGTATTTTTAAGTTATGAAAACTATCTAAAAGTCGATTTTAATTTTAATATATTTTAGAAATTCTGTTGGTCTTGAGTTTTCTCAATCTGTTCTGCAATATTTAAACGTATATGCAATCACAGAGAGAGAGAGAGGGGGAGAGAGAGAGAAAGAGAGAGAGCGCTCTCCCTCCTCTCTCTCTTCCTAAGCCAATAAACCTTTTGTACATAACACCCATTCGAATATAATTTATAGTTAATATTTATTAAGCTCTAGGAAAATAGAGAATAAATTAAAAGAATAAACGCGATTATTAATAAATAAAAAAATTACATGTTAATAAAATAAATTTAATAAACCTTATAAATAGTTGGAAAACAAGCACTTTAAATTTTATGTTGAAAAAATAAAACAATATATTATTAAATTATTTAATGTATGCGTAATTAATTTTTCACGCTTAGGAATGTCTAATAAAATGCAATGGACAAGTGCACTTTTAATAAATATGTTATACAAATTGATTCCAAATTCTTTTATTTTTATTTTAAGAAATATAAATTTATGGCTTTTATTCATTCTTACTTTATATATATTTTATGTTTCCATTCACATCTCACATATTTTTACTCACCACTTTTTCCACAATCATTTTATTTGATTTGCTTTAAAACCTTATGAAAGTTCTTGTAAATATTTCACTTTGCACTCTCACGGATTGTTCATAGAATTTACATATATATAAACATGCATATATACTGTATATAATAGTTAAATGTCTTTTAAATGTCCTTTACTCTTTATTCACCTCTGTCAATTCACAATTCACAATTCACGTTCAATTGCTCAATTCACAACACGGCGACAGTTGAATTTCAAATGGTGGATCTCAAGCCGGGCAACGTCTATTTATAAGCAATGTGTCCGATTTTTTCTCTCAACAATGCCGACAAACAGACTTCGGAGTATAAAAGTTCAACAAAAAAAAGAAAGAAAAAGCAACAAAAAGCGAAAAGCCACTCGATGCGAGATGCCTAATTTTCGGAGATGAAGAAACAGTGAATAAGGAGAGACAATATCCAAATACTACTCTTAAGAATTAAATGAAGTGCTAAGTAATCAGAACTTTGATTAGTCTAAAGCTGATTTTTCGGAGATGAAGAAACAGTGAATAAGGAGAGACAATATCCAAATACTACTATTAAGAATTAAATGATGTGCTAAGTAATCAGAACTTTATTTAGTCCAAAGCTGACATACCACAAAATGTGGTATATTATATAAGTATGACACGATCTTCTATAAATACATATAAGGATGTATATCAAATCAATCAGTTTGCACTTGCTACTCTTAAATAAATACTTCACATAATGCTCCAGTTAGTTGAACTACCTTAAAAGTACACGAATATATATTTGAATATATAGTATAAATAGAAGTCGATTGCATTCGGTCACAGCATTAGAAATGCATGACGACAATGTTTAAACATAGAACTAACTTGACTTACAGCGATTGCAATTAATTGCATAGAACGCAAATCCATTCGGTCTCAAGTGACCAAATATTATTCAAACATGTTTCCGTAAAATTTGAATATGTTGACTCAATATATAGCTTTATTTGAACATTCAAATTGTGATTTTCTTAAGCCATAGTGGGGCCTACCTTGAGGCTGACAAGTAATGGCAAAATGTATAGGAGACTTTGAGGCGGTAATTTTTAAACAAAATATCTGATTTTATAACAGCTGAGACATTTATGTTTGGAAAGAGATGGAATAGAACCATAGCCCCCTGTTTCTCAATGTCTGCAAATAACAACGGGAGCGCACGGGAGCCTGTGCATATGTATATGAATGTGAAGATCGGTTGCTCACTTCCTGATTTTCATTGTGCGACCATCAATCGTATCGATGTTCGTAAAGAAAAGTATCACACGATACATTAATACGCTCAACCGATATCCAAAATGAAATGAGCCAAAGTTTGTTGCTGAGAGCGAGAGCTCTTAGATATCATTTTAACGGGTGATTTCAACATTAAAGCATAAAGAATTAAAAATAAGATAATGAATACTTCAATTGAACATTTTTTGAATACGATTTATTTGATGATAAAAATTATATATAATATATATAAATATATTACTTTTTGATTTCCAATATTATATATGATTTCTTGTTATATTTTATAGTCAAGACTTACACCCAAACCTTATATATCTAATGTAAAGAAATTCCAAGTGAAATCCGTTTATATATTTAACAATATCTACACAACTTTAATGCTAATTACGTATACATGAAGTCTGAATATAAACCATTTCAACCCAAACCTAAAATGCACGAATATACAAAAATGCATTAATCATATAAAGTTCCAGTATCCGGTATTTTATTCAATGTTTGACTGCCGAAATGCCGTAACGCACCAAATCGATGAGGCCCAACCTCATGGAGGTCCAATAGAGAAGTCCGCTCAGTATCAGGGTCTTGCAAACGCGATCCAATACATACAAGCTGTGATTAAAAAGAACGAATAGTTGATTACAACATGTCCCACTATATTATATATTATATATCACCCACAATCGCAGCTGTATGCGGGACCTTGGCAATGAAGTCATAGGCTCCTTCATGACGTATTGACGGCCGCCCAATATGCTAGTCTTCATATACTCGTAATCGTCCACATCGTCTGTGTTGATTTTGAAACTAAAGAGAATTAGAATATTTAATATAAATTCGTATATGGAATGTGATATTTGGGTATTGCTACTGATTTATGATTTATAATGCCTCAGTCTAATTTAGACCCTAGCTGGATTATCTAGGCTGGTATCACAGCCGTAGGTCATACATTTTTCGATCGTCCTCAGATATATCTTTGTAGATTTGCTGAAAATGCGTCGACTTGAAGTCCCAGTTGCGTGTCGTGAAGAACTGCAGCACCTCCAGACCCACCGATATCTTTGTCTGAACTCGAACCATGCTGTAAGTAAATAAAATCAGATAAATCAACTACCAATTTACAGGGTATCTCAATAGTTAACTCACAAGCGACGTTGTCCAAAAATCGCCAGAAGAAAGTCAATGATATAGGCGGGCAGCCACATGAACATGATGGTGCAGAAGGTATGATAGAACTTGTTGGTGGTCATGTTGCCATCGGGATACCAGAGGCCCACCTCGAATGGGTATTTAAGGCCCAGATCGCGGCCCACGTCCATTACCCATTTCCATGTGCGCTTCTTAGCATCCTCCACAGTTAAATTGTAGACAGGTATCTGAAGAGATCTGAAAGATATAAAAGTAATTATAACATTTCAGTTCTGCATCATTCGTTCATGCACTTACTTTTGCTTGGCTTGACTATTATGATAGGGTATCAACAGCAATCCATTGATAGCTATGTCCACTGGTATCACCTCCGATTTGAGCTCGCCATTGCAGATCATGGAGCGTATAACACCTTTGCCAGCACCAATCAAAACGCCCGTGGGTCCATTCATATTATCTACCCAGCCCGGCAACGGCTCCGCGATAGCGGGCGTAACTACGCAGGCGGAATAAATATTATTCAAAATTCAATTATACAAATACAAATATTATATATAGTACATTTGTAATTATAGAAAAACAACTCGCTCGGGCTAGAGTACAAAAACCTAAATATGTATATTTATTTGGAAAACCTTGGAAACTTAACACGAACTACAAACTACTGGCTAATTGACTAAACATAATTCCTGTGACCACAAAAGTAGAAGAATTCCTAGAAATAAAACAGGAACTCAAATCATTGCCAGCACACCCGTCCATTTCAGCAAATAGTAGAAAAAGGCACCGACTATGAGGGTCTTGCAGATGACATCTGCAAACCATTGGCTAGAAGAGAATAGGAAAATATATATAAAAATAAATATATATATCATTAAATCAAGCAAACGCCAGCAGCTTACATGCGCATGTGCAGACGAGCTTTGGGTATATCCTCGTCCTTCTCCTTGAGTATATATCTGCGTGCGCCAAGCGCACAAATAGTTAAGTATTCCTCCTCAGTATTGGTGACATTCATGTCCATGTTGAAGCTGGAAATTAGAATGATAACAATTAACTAAACATTTTAAATTCCCATATCATGTAGTTACATCTTTTTATCTTCCTCGGTCAACTTGTTCCAGAGCGAGGCATAGTTATCAGATCTGAAAACCCAGGCATTTAATGTAAAGAACTGAAGAACGCCTAAGCCAGTGGATATCTTCTCCTGTACGCGCAGCATGCTGTATATAAAGAAGATAAATTATTAGGTTATATCTAAGCTCTTTCTACAATCGATACTAACAATCGCTTCTGTCCAAGTATTAGCATTAAAAAGTCGAGCAGATACGCTGGCAGCCAGTGGAACATGGCCAGATTGAATTTGTGATAGAGCTCGTTGGTGGTGACACAGGGATCTGGATACCAGAGTCCCGCATTGAGTGGCCATTCCTTGTTGATGCGCTTGCTCATCTCAACAATGGTGCCCATGGTCTTTTTTCTGAAATCGGCATTCGTTATGTTATAGACGGGCACATCGGCGGGTCGCTTGGCCTGCTTATTGAATTCGTATGGTATGACAATGAGACCATTGATTGCGTAGTCCACGGGTATAACTTCAGCCTTGTTCTCCTTATTCACCAGCACCGAGCGAATGACGCCCTTGCCGCAGCCAATCATCAAGCCAGTGGGTCCATTCAGATTATCCACCCAACCTTGCAAAGGCTCATAAGCAGCTGGTGACACTATACGAAAGAGAGATCCATAGATTAGACGATGTCAACGAAATAACTCCTCATTCTACATACCAAGGAGCCCAGTTTACGTGATGGCAGCTGGATGATAACCGAAAGCCAATTAGATGTATGTGAAGTGTGGTGTGTGTGTGTGAGTGTTTGTGAGTAGAGTATGAGTGTGAGTGCATGTGATTTGTGAGTGTCTTAAATGTATTCATTTTATTCCAGAATAGGATAAACTTGGAAGGTTTTGCAATATTGGAGTTGGTGTTGGTGTTTGTTTGTTCAGTGTATTTGTTGTATTGTGTTTCAGTCTTTCTTCTTTCTTGTTTTGGCTCTTTCGTAATCCTTTTTAGACACTTTCAACACTCGAACACGTACACATACAAGTTTACGAACCGTTATTATTTTATTGCATTTCGAAACACTTAACTTAAAAAGCAAAACATTTAATAAACAAACGTTTTTTGTACCCCATAAAGCGAACCTAAGCATTATATTGGTAAAGCGAGCAAGAATATTTTGGCTATATGCTTTTATATATAAATCTCTCAGTGAGTTCCATTCTAGGCACCCACAAGGCGTGAGACAAGACCATACGTCCAATAGCCGAGGAAACCAACGATGATCGTCTTGCACGCGCGATCCAACAGATACATCCTATAATGCGATCATGGGAGGAGGGAAAAAAATAAGTAGTTGCTCAGATATATGATATATATGGGGTTATCTTGTTTACAGCATGAGCTGGCGACGCGCACGTGGCAGAGACTCGGGCGACTCCTTCATCAAATACTGACGACCGCCTTGCACACAGGACTCAATGTACATGGGTATTGTTTCCTCAGGATCCATGTCCATATTAAAGCTAATTGATATGCGACAGTCAGAGATCTATACAAAACAATCTCCTCTATATATAAACCGCTGCTTACTTTTTCCGGTCGGCTTCAGTCAGCATATTCCAGAGCGAGGCATAGGCATCCGATTTGAAGTACCAGGCGCGCATCGTAAAGAATTGCAGCACTTCCAATCCTACTGAGATGCGATTCTGTACACGTACCATACTAAGCGAATTTTAGGGGTTTGCGAGGGAATTGGGAGTGGAATTGGAAGTGGAATTTGTAGTCGGTCGAGATTCCACAAAAATTTGAATGGTCTTAACCAAAAACTTACAAGCGCTTCTGGCCCAAAATGAAGAGCATGAAATCGATCAAATAGGCTGGCAGCCAATGGAAGAGCACCACATTGATATTATGATGGAATTTGTTGGTGGTTATGCAGCCATCCGGATACCAGAGACCCGCCTCCATTGGATACTGATAGCCAATCTTTTTGCTCAGCTCAATTACTTCGCCCCATTCCATCTTGCGATGATCGGCGCACGTTATGTTATAGACGGGCACATCCACCGGCCGTTTCTCCGTTGTAAACTGATATGGTATGACGCATAGCCCATTGATGGCATAGTCCACCGGTATGACCTCAGATTTATGACGCGTATCGATGAGCATGGATCGAATGACGCCCTTTCCAGCACCCACCATGAGACCAGTTGGTCCATTCAGATTATCCACCCAGCCAGGCACGGGCTCATAGGCCGACGGTGAAACTGCAGGAGATTCGTTCAGTCCTGATCTCTAAGATCAGCAGCAGGAGAAGGAACAGTAGCAGCAGTAGCAGCAGCAGCAGCAAGGAAAGTATGTGTGCAACCAAAGGCGAAGGCGTAGGCGTAGGCTTTAGAGTAGGCGTGGTCATTTGTGCGAGTGTAAAATTCCGCTGGACAAAGGCAGAGGATAATTTTTTGCGTGTTTTTTTTAATGCAGTTGTTGGCAGGGGGCGGGGAGAAGTAGTATTTGATTTATAAGCTTCAGTTTCAATTTGAATTTACCGTTTTAAATTTCATGCTCATTGAACTTGTTGGTCAATGACGTCGACGTTTGCTTACAGTTTGTGTGTGCCTTTGTGTGTGTGTGTGTGGTATTTTTGAAAATTGTTGATAGGAGATATTTGTACAAGCGCATCTGTTTATGCTTATTTGTTTAAGGTTGCTTACAAGGGCGGGCTAAGCACACAAACACACAGAACAGCACATTAAATATTCAAAAACTTTTGCTTACATTGTAGAGAGCTGCCAGATGTGGCAAAGTGAAAGGCATCCAAAAGATTTCAGCCGAAGAGCTGCCAGATATTGCACTTAAGTGCCAATCGCTAACAGGAATCATCGATGAAAATTAGAATGTATTGATAGCCTCGATACTTTGTCGAGCAGCCAATCAAAATGTAAGCAAAATTTCAAAAATTGCGCTGCCAATGTGTCTGAATGTCCCGCCCACCACTTAAGCAGTTAACACACTTTACACACACTTTTTGTTTCGTTTCAATAGTTTTGTTGTTGTATTTGTGGATCAATTGTTTGTTTGTTTATTTGCCTATTTGTTGTATTTGATCTGATTCGTGTGCTTTAGCGGTCGGGCGAGCGGTGTCAACAAAGCGCGCAAAGGGATTATGTCGCTGACATACATAAACACAAGCTACATTGTATATGTCGCAGGTAAACAATTTGCAGATGAGCACATAAAAAATAGACACATGTTAACGCAAAGCAACAACAAAAAGAAAACACATACCTAATTTGCAGACGGCATAATACAAAAAGCGCTTAACTTAACTCCAAACGTATGCCACACCCACAAAAGCCTTAAGTGTGGCTGTCAATTAGGCAACGCCGCAACTTGCCGACGACTTGCCAATCCCAATTTAAAGAGCCGCGCTAAAAGATTTGAACTTTGCTAACTTTATGCTGTCAAAGTCATTAATCCATCAATATTTAAATAGTATGCAGAGCTTTCAAAGGGCATCTTAAATACACTGTGCAACACAATTGTGTGCTAACCAGCCAGTCCAAGATATCAACTTCTAGTGAGCGTTGTCTAAGTAGAGATATCTTCGGTAAATACTAGTTTAAGACTTTGAAAACTGTATCAATCAGTAAAATATTACAGACGGGATAACTTGAATTTTATTGTTAGCTTTGTCGCTGATTTCTCTTTAAATGTAATTTGATTATAGAATACAAGGGCTTTTTAATATTGAAGGCAAGTTGATTTATCTGCAAACTTAGAAAAATAACTTTTAAAACTTCTTTCAAAGAGCTAGAGAGCAATCATCAACTATCGTTGTTAATGAAGATGGCAAAACAGGTTCACAATCTCTGGACTTTACTTTAAACAATAGTGCATATTTTATAGAAGAAATTAATGAGATTTATTAATAATTTATAGTACTTTTAATATCAACTAATCCATCTAATTCTGACACAAAGCTGTTTTCATACCAAAATTATCTTCGCTTAACTCCTTTTGCCTAATTTTTGGCAAGTCATGTTCAGACAGCAACTGCCAAAAATATATAGTCAGTTAATATACTTTGCCACTTGACTTTATTTTTCTTTTGGCCAACGTCAATAGTTTTTTGGCCAGATTTTCACGGGGTCAGGCTGAGAGTTCAGCTCGACTGCTTGAATCAACATTTTAGCCTAATTGAAAAATTGCAGCTGCAGAGGCAAAAGCAGGTTTTGGCCGCTCATTCAGCGGAAAACTGTCGGGTCTCAATTTCAATTGCAACGGCCCAAAGTCATAAAAAAAAAACGCCGTATGATTAAAGAGCTAACTGGGAGACTGTGGACTGTGAAAAATATAAAAAATCTGCTGCCAGATTGTGGAAAAAGGAAAAGGAAAAGCTAAGACTAAATTAATTGCATAGTTTTTGTTGTTTATGTTTTTTTTTAGGCACACATTTTATAGCCAGCAGCCGAACAAAAATCACATAAATTTATAAAGTTAGGAAAGACAAAAATAGATAAAATATATTTATGGTAAAAACTAAACTTAAGAAGATGATTAAGGAAGCAAGCAACCAAGCAACAGAGACAAGCCTCAAGGCGACGCCCACAGTGATTATTAGGCAGCTATATATGAATCTAGATATATGTGGCTGGACTTACCGATGCTGGGACGTGCTATGATGACCGGCATGGTTTCGTAATGATCGCGCACGAGCAGCTCAGCCAGGCGCTTCGAATAAGTGTACGTATTCGGGTGCGGCTTCAGTAGATCTGGCGTAATGGCATCCAGGGTCTTAACATCCATCCACTCGGCCAGGCGCATCAGATCCTCCGGTTTGTGCGGAAATTCGTAAACCTTCTCGTACATCACCTCCTGGTCACAGTTGCAGAATGCCGTCGAGAGGTGCACGAATGCCTCCAGTTGCTTCATATCCTTGGCCACATTCAACGCACGCTGGGTGCCCATCAGATTCATGTCGATGGCATCCTTCAGATTGCCCTCCAGCTTAAGGGTGGCTGCCATGTGGAAAACTATGTTCGTGTTCTCCACCACATGCTTGAGGCTATCGCCGCTCAGGCCCAGCACTGCCAAAGATTAAGAGAGAAAAGATTAGAGAGGAGTTTGAGGAGAGGCTTTCAGTTCGTTTCTCTCTTACAATCGTAGGTCACATCGCCCTGGTAGATGGTCACCTTCTTCAGCATGTGCGGACGCTCGTCGCGAATGCGCTGAAAGATGGGCAACTTGAACATCTCCTCGAGCCGTGTCTCGGGCGTCTTGCCGCGCTTCGGACGGCAAATGATGATCACCTCCTTGAGCGAGTGGCATGAGTAGAGCAGCTTCTCCAGCAGCACCTTGCCCATGAAGCCAGATGCGCCCGTGATGAAGATGGTCTTATCCTTGTAGTATTCCTGCACTGGCGATAGATCGTTCATCTTGATGCTGCAAAGATAGAAAGAGAGAGAGAGAGAGAGGGAGTGAGTGAGAGGGGGCATTATTTTCCAAACTGAGCAACAAGTGTCGCAAGCAGCAACAACAACTAACAACTGGGCTAATTCTGAAATGCTGTAGACAGTGTAAACGGGTTTTGGTTTCTAATGGTTCGCATTTCGCATTTCTTTGCATTTGCAATTACGAAATGTGGAATGTCTGGACGGCTGGCTGATTGGTTTAATAGTAATACAATGCTAGCAATAATAATAACAACAACAACAACAATAACAACAGTAGCAGCTGCAATAACAGCTCCATTTGGCAAAGGCCGTCGCAATAGTACGCGACGTAGCCAGGAGACCGGAGAGACCAGGCCAGACCGAAGCTAAACCGAAGCCAGACCCAGCCCGGGCTAGCCAGGCCAGACCAGGCCAGTCTAACGTGTCTGTTGTTTGTTTTTATGAAAGAGTGTGTTGCAAGCTGCAATAGCAACAACCACACGCAGCATGCACCATGCCACGCTTGCCACGTTTTGATAGCCTTCTGCAATCGCCTACAAAAATTGCAAAATCAGAGATTGGAGCTCTTTGGGCTTGGATTCGGGTTTTAAGTTTTCGGCTTTTCTGCTTTTCAGCTGGAGTTTTTACATTGCGGTCCCCGTTACACTTGGCCAAATCGTGTACGCAAAACCCACTTATTATCGTGCCACTTTTCATTTCATTTTGTTTTGCTTAATTTTTATTTATTTATTTTATTAATTTTTTATTTTTTGTAAGTAAAAGCGGCTTTGCTCTTTGGCCGCAGCCACAGCTTGACATTTCTAAGTAGCCTCAATTCGTGAAGCTGCTTGGTTTCGCATTCAGCTACCCAGCTGAAATGTGTGCAGACGGGCATGCCAGACTAGAGCATCCCCTGCAGAGATTTACATAATCTCTGCTGCTTCTAATGATTCGCTCTTTTGGTCTTCTGCTATTACTGGAATGTGATGAGAATCTTTTGCTATCACCCTATATCTCAGCATGTATCGTTTTTACTTTCTCTCTCTTTCTGTGTTACTTCATTTCTCTCTCTCTCTCTCTCAATCTTCTTCAAAATTTGTTCAATAAGTATCTTCTTTCACTTCTTCTTATAACTTATTCTGTGTCTTTAACTTCCTTCTCACATTTCCTCGAGCTATTTTCACGAAATATGCTTCTACTCTCTCTTGATATCGCTCGCATTCTCCCTGTCCACCCCCTCTCTGTATCGCTCTCTGTCTCTCTCTTCGCTCTCGCTCTCACTTTATTTCTATCACCCTCTCTCTCTCTCTCTCTCTTACCCGTCCGATCTCTCTCACCCTCTCTCTCTCTCTCTCCCTCCCACCCGCTCGCTCTCTCTCTCGCTCTCTCTCTCGCTCTCTCTCTCTCTTACTCTCCTTGTCTCTTCTCGTTCTTTCACACGTCTTCCTTCTCTTTTTCTGTTTCATTCTCTCGTTCTCACTCATCCTCATCTACAGAGCATCTGGTAGTCATGCATTGCCGCCGCTGATAAGTCTGATAAATCGCGCATTTCATGCCACACTGAACGGGTTTTTGGGCTGTCTCGCGTTTTGTCACTAGACCCATTTACCATAAATGAGGCAAACATATATGCATTTATATATATGTATATATGTATATATGTATATATGTATATATACAGATTTGATATTTCTCAAGATAACAACATCAAAAGGCAACATGATATGGCCAGTTAAGCGTTTAAGGAAAGTCTTCGAGAAAGCACTCAGCATGACAAGGCAATGAAACTAATTGTACTATATAGACAGACAAACACACGTATATAGATATTGCATATAGTTGCTGTACCTTGAACTAGAAATCGTACTGCGACTCTAGACTATGTAAACAACTTGTAAATGCGGCAAACTGAACTGCAGTCGCGGTCGGGGCAGCTGCAGCAGCTGCCAATGAGTTCCCATTTCACACGTGTCTCCTAATTCGTCTGGCAATTGCTTCATTTCCATATTTATTGCCAATTAAAGCGCTTCTGCTGACTTCGTCGCCCTTGCCTATAACCCGGAAAATCCAAGTAAGCCAAAAACAAAAGAAAAACTGCCTGCAGCTTACACAAGATCTGCAATTCATAGCGAGGTGGTAACAAATCTGCGCAAAGTCTAAAAAAACCAAAAATCATAGCCATAACCCACACACACACACACACACACACACACTCGCACTTGGAAAATGTCAAAATAAGTTGAAACTGAAACCAAAAAGGAAAAAAAAAAGAAACGCTGAACAGTTTTGTCGTCTGTAGAGGACAGACGAAAGACTTAGGCAACGAACTTGCGCACTGTGGCATGCAATATAAAAGCTTCAAACTTGACAAGCATAGCATATGCACTTACATCTACACCGACGTTATTAGCATCGTTTAGGCCATAATTTACAAGAGCTAGTTACCAGACAAGGCCTACCGTAAAATCTACATACATATATCCATTTTGCAATAGTTTCTTTGACTTTAATAATAATAAAGATGAAGACAACGAAACACAAATACAACATTTTTTGTTCTTGACATAATTGACAGAAGTCGTTGTAGATAAACTGATTACGCTAAATCGACTTGTAGCATGGCATCTTAACTTCAAGTATAGGCTTTAGGGAAGTGAGAAAACTAGATTATACAGATAAAGTTAGACTCAGACTTAGAAAGCATAAAGTTAACCAATATAGTTAAAGAATAGAATTAAGAAATGGATTAAGAGAATAAATTAGAAAATGAAGCTTCATTTAACTTCATAGCCTCATTTATGACTGACTCGATGCCCAGTAATTCGAACCCCGATCTCTGCTTATAGCGTCAAGAAATTGGTTCGTATTGCCCCAACGAAGCGTATCAAATGAACATGATTTATGATCTCTTGACATGAGTTGCCGTCATGCACGACTTACTTCACAGATGCTCAACTTGCAGGGTATCCCGATGTCTTGCAACTGTATTTAGTGGAAATCGCTGAGCTCACTTGTCGCGGCTTCTAATCAAATATGCGTAGTCAAACCATTTGATGGGCTGTGGCCCGTGTTGGAGCCACCGCCAGATGAATGACACAGCTTAACATATTATGGACAACTGGCTTTATTTAAAAAATGACAACACCTAATATGAGTTTTTATTTTCTTTAAAAAACCGGTTTGATTAGTTACTACTACTATATACTATTTCTTAAGCATTTCAAGTGCGAACCAAAGCAAAAGCGTTGTTTACATTTTGCACTGATATTAGAGGCGGTACGAATACTAGCACTACTCTCTGCTCATTAATAGAACTCAGAGATTCTCAACGATCAATTTTCTATTATTATTAGAGTTATCACGAAAATAAAAACACGGAATACGTCGAATCAGACATGAGGCTAAATGCAGTTCATCTAAAGTTCAAATGTATTTGAACTCATTCGGTTGATCTAGGTTATACTAGATATATTGTAATAGTGGAAACCTAGAATAAATTATATATATGCCAAAAACTCTGTAAGTTTTTCAAATGTTGGAATATAATTATTGATAAAATTAAATATGGTAAGATAAGTATTGATAGAATAATATATATGATAGATCATGCTAGAGGTTTACTATACTTGAAGTAATAGATCTAGCCATTATGCTGACTTAAAAAAAGGTTGATATAATAATATAAGAGATAGATCTTGCCATAGCTATAACATTTTTGAGTTAATTAGTACAACAAATATTTTTAGAGCTGATTTACATTTTAAAAATAAAGTCAAGTTCACAAGTTCAGACCATATCAAAAATTAAATGTGATTTGGAACGAAATGGGACAAAAACAGATTAAACTATATAAAGTGTGTTAAGCTATAGTGGATGACCTAAAATAACTGAGCCAGAAAACATTAAAAATTATCAAATTGGGACTATATACTCTACGAACAGAGACAGCAAAAACAGTTCATTTGGAATTATATGGAGTTATAGATGAGAATATTTTAAATATTGAAGTTTACGAAGATCAAACCCATTTACACATTTTCTATAAATAAATGAATATTAAAAGCTGAAAAAACACTACTCTAGGACTTTTAGAAATTCAAACTAAGATTCCTTCAATTGAGATGTCAACGAATATACCCAGCTCATGCTCGCTACAGGGTAGCTAGTAAAGATTAGCCATGAAATGGAGAGAAAAAGCTGAATACCAAATTTTGAACTATTGCCACTTGATGTTGGTCTGGCTGGCATCCCTTTAGGCCATTTTGCTAGCCAACTACGTGAGATGCTTAAGACACAACCAAAAAAAAAAGAAAATAAAACAAGCAACAACAAATGAGTTAATAAATAAATAATAAGCAGCAACCTCCAGTATGTAAATAGGTTTGTAGCGATTGCCATTGACACACAAGCTCAAAGAAACGAATATTAATTCGAGACGCGCAAAATGATCAAAATGTATCAATACAAATAAGAGAGAAATAAAAGATGGAAACAAACATACAGAAAAAACGAATGAAATATACGCTAAGAAATTGCAGGTCAATACATTTTTTAAGTAATAATATATATTGTATACGATATAATATTAATTTACATAAGTATTAATAAAAATTAAATTTTGTATACTTATTTACAAGAAAATAAAATATATATAAAAGCTCCACGTTACAAAATATTATTTTTATATTTAATTTATAAAAAAAAAAAAAAAAAAAAAAAAAAAAAAAAAACAATATACTCATTTCACTTTCGTGAATGAGTATAAAAATGCTTATAATTTGATAGACATTTTTCGAATATTTAAAAAGTCATAATTAGTTTGTATTAAGCGTAATCAAACGATAATCAATTTATTGAATTAACTATATAACAATAAATAAAATACATGTTAATTAAACACAAATTTAAGAAAATGTTTGTGCATATAGAGTATACACTATATAAATGCTCAAGACTATTTTCAATTTACGAACCGAACTTGGCAAACCTTATCAAAGACTTAAGCTCCAATTATGCAGAGTATATAAAAAGATCTAATCTCATTAAAAATTAAGTCAAGGATTTGGTGTTTGCGGAAATGATTTGAACTTACATTTTGAAAAGAAAAACTAGCCGCACTCATGTGGATGCTGCAGCATCAACCAGATCAACATGACCCTGACATGGTCCGTGACCCAGCTGAAGCCAAAAAGCATTTTTGATGATGCAAAGTTCAACATTTTTAATTGTTTTATTTCTTTTTCATTTTTGTCATTTTTCATATTTCAAATGGTTAATACGAAAGATTGTTTACAAATTAAACGCTTCGCTGCTCAGCTAATAGCACTTAAAATGTTTCAAATTGTTTTAAGCTAATAACTTAAAAGTGCGCGAATGCAAGAAATTACAAAAATATAAGAATAAACATAATATGAGGGCAAAAAGCAATTGTAGCGACATTTAACTTATAATTATTAAAGTTTCATGGTTGTACATTTGTTATTAACAAATGCAAGAGTGCTAAACGTTGAAAATTGTAGATGTTTTATTATTATTATTATCTTTTTGTTTTTAATTACCTTTTGTAAAGTTTAAATTAATTCAAAATTGTTTCAATAGCCAAAAAACACGTTTGTACACCAAAACGAAACGCGTCGTGTTATCAAATACGAGAAAACCGATTTGATCGAAATTGTAGCTTGCCACGAGCACACGAGATGTACGATCAAAGCGATATATATATATAGAGAGAGAGAGAGAGAAAGAGAAAGAGACCGATATATATATAAGGCTGGAGGCAGCGAGCTGTGCGCTGTGCGGCGTTCAAAAGAAGACTGAGACACCTCGAGCTGTGCGCTTGTCAATATGAATGAAACGACTTTTGAATTTTTAGTGCGCTGCGCATCGAAACTGAAACTCCATCCATATACACAGACTACATATATATGTATATATATATACATTTATTAACTGGTTGACTGTTATAGTGGATGTGGCAAGCGCTGCAAGCTGCAGTAATAAATATCTATTTGGCGCACACATTTGCTTAGCAAATTCTGCGGAACTTTGACAACAATAACGAATGCGGCAAAAAAAAAGGAAGTCTTATTGCGGCCTTAGCTTATAACCTATATATATATATGGTTTTGTTGTCTTTGGGTGACCATTAAACTGGTCAACTATGAACTGCAAACATTATTTAGAGTGCAAAGCAATTTGCAAACATTTATTGTTTAACGTTAGTTAAATGTGCATATTTATGGCACATTAGCATATTATTTGCATCAATAATTAATCATGTAAATGTGTTTGCTGTCTGCTTGCAAAAGCGCATAAATTAATTTGGATTTTGCGTTTTGCCTCATTTCGAATATTATGTAATTATCAATATCTCATGCATATTATCAAAGTTTATTGCCAAACATTGCAAATTGTGCCAGACGTACAATAATAACATCAGCTAAAAATCCCCACAATCGGTAATTATGCGAAAATTATGCAAATACGGCTTAATATCAACATAGAAATATATACGTAAAAACTCTTTTAATTGAACCGCCAAATCACTAACTGTCGATAGCTGTTGCGAATATTTAATGCACAACAATGCTGCCACACTGTGCAAATTTTATATAAACTAGTTCATGTTGGAACAATTTTCATATCGATATGTCACTTTTACTGAAATATTAGAAGCTTTGTTGTATATTTTTACAACTAATTTCGATACATTTTGATTGAGTTAATATTGTATATTTTTTCAGCACCAAAATGCACAACTATATTAATTTGGTATAATCGAAAGTCATCGTTACATTCGGCATTTACATACAAAGACTGGGCAATGCAACATGCAATAAACAAAAACGTTGAAAATAATTAGGTGGAAAGGCTGATTATATTAACAATAAATCAAAACGTATGTTCAGTAAACTTTGACCACGTGTGGTTCAATCATCGATAGGTACTATCGATAGCGATTTATTTTTACATACCACCTCACGCAAGTGCGATTGGATTTCATTATAATTCGGAACGGGGAATCGCGAAAAATTATTACAAGCATGGCCGAATTAGACGATTTCTTTGCGAAAAAGGACAAGAAGAAGTCGAAAAGCAAGAGCAAATTTGTGACAGCCGATGAGCTAGTAAGAAACCTAGAGGAGTGTACGAAACGTGAGGTGGCGGCCACTGCTGTAAAAGCAAAAAAACCTGAAGTCTCAACAGCGTTGGCTGGCGGCGTGGCAGAAGGCGGCGAAAACGAGAGCAACATCAAAGTGCCAGAGCCATACATCGAGGTGAGAGTTGCAATCCAATTGCAATCGAGTTTCCAACTCTGCATTGTCATCCAAATTCAATTTTCACTAATTGTTATTGTTTCCCTGCGCAGCCCGTGGAGGAGGAATGGAAAGAGTTTGAACAGGAACAGCGTAAGGATTACAGTGGCTTAAAAATTGGTCAACTGACCATCTCCGATAAGCAGGAGCAGCAGCAACAGCAACAACAACAGCAACAGCAATCTGATGATATTTACGATGACGATGATGAAGATAGCGATGGCTACGGTAATGGAGATCCAAACAGCAAGCGAAGCGGATTTGGTCCCTGGAAGAAATTAATACCCGCAGAAGAGGTGACTCAAATACCGGTACCGGTGGAAACAGAGAAGTCATCGTCCAAAATGTACATTTCACCCGCCTTACGTGCTGCCGTAAGTGTTTACGCATATACATATATGTATGTACATATATCGTATTGCAGAAACTGATTTGCTAATGTTGTACGATATTGACTGGACTTTATTCACATCGTAGCAAGCTGGCAGCGGGATGGGCCTTGGCGGCAGCAGCGGTGGCTTGCGTACAAGGCGCACGGCGCCTGATATCACCAACACTGAGTTCTTCCCGACGCTGAGCGCAGCCCGGCCGGAGGAACAGCGCAAAAAGAAAAACGAACCCGCCTTCGAAGAAGTCCGACACGGCGGCCGCTACCAGCGAGTGCAGGAGACAGCCGCTGCGCCCGTTGCGGCCACCAATCGATTCCAGTCGCTCGATGATGAGGCCGACAGCTAGGCCATGTCCATGCCAACGATCACGATGCCGACACACCACAAGCAACAAACAGCAAAAATCTATCGTTTTCATCTTATGTGCTACACTCAAGCTAGAAGCTTGATCTAATCTGATTCGGAGCTATAGCAAAACAACAGAAACACAACAAAAAAAAAAAAAAAAACAATTTATTACGAGTTCTGCATGCATAAATGTAAACACCTTTTTTTAGGCTTTTCGATTAACCCTTTACCAATTAACCGAAAACTGAGAGAAAACTTGTTCATTTCGTTTGCATTTTTTTAAATTATGGAATCAATGTAATAGAAGAGAGTACGAATAATAGTCATGCGTTGAAATCCGTTCTATAATCGTTTATAAATTTATTTCTTTAGCACTATCGCTCTCTCTTTTTGCCTTTTTCTGTTCCAGGACGGAAATTTGCTCTCTTCAGCCGTCCGTGAAGAGATCTTGTGGCCTACTCTGGACATAACTGTAAAAATTATATATATTCAGTAGGATAAATCATCTCTGGCTGGGATTTTTGGATCTCTGACTGACTTCTCACTGTACGGCTGCTCGGGCCGATTGCTATATGAGCTGAGCTGGGGTTTGGCCAACATGCTCTCCGGATAGTTGCGTATCAGATATAACCAGCATTCCAATTTTCTGCTTAATTCAAACAAAGGGCGCATTAATTACAGTTAATCAAGAAGAACAGCTGTTTCCATTACTCATTTTCATTTGTCAATATCGATTGCAGCTCACGATCGTAGTATTTGGGATAATCCTCTAGCACGTCCAAATTTGAGAACATTGTATCATCCACCTCGTAAATCTCACCTTCAATATTGTGGCCCACACCTGGCTTATTTAGAAGAAATGGAATATTGAAGCGTGTGCCGATAACCAGGGGAAATTTAATCTCTGTTTTTCCCTTGGCTAGCAACCGAGAGAAGCCATTTTTCTCGCTCGTTAGCCAATGGTGATTCGGCTCGCCTTTCTTCAAGGTGCCATAGACGAAAACTCTTTTAAGTGCTTGCGACATGATTAGCCTCTAATGGAATGTTAATCATAGATCTGATAATTAAGTAGTTTCTGGATGAATTTCAGCCAAATTGACAATCTCTGAGAACGGCGACAAGTGATAAGATTTGCACATGTTAAGTTAACAGTGCTGCTCCACAATTAACATTACAGCTGTGCGAAAAAAAACTGATCACAGAATAACAAATGTTTACACGAGGTATTTATATAATAACAAAGGCAGCGCACCTGTTGGCCCTTGGCAAAAATAAAATGTTTGTTTCTAGTATTTATCTCGAATTGCTTTTATTTACTCGAAGCTTATCAAATTACAAACTACGTTCATTCTATCAACTATCGTACGCATGTAATATATATATATATATAGTAATATGTATATATGTATGTGTGTATATAAAGTCTGTGTATATGTTCTACAAATGCAACTACCGGTAGTTATAATAATAATAATAATTGGCCACGCCCTTCCTTTTCGAACACATTTTAGTTTTGAACCGCTTCATAGGTGAGATCATCCTGTGCTGGATGCTTGTGTGTGCGGCGATGTCGCATGATATACGGATGTGTGGAGCTATTTTCATAGCTAGACAGATAGGGCAGCGAGAGCAGCTTCTCTGGATACTTTTGCAGCAGATAGACCCAGCATGGAACGGTGCTGCAAATACAAAAATGTTTATAAATAAATTTAGATATATGAACATAAAAATAAATTATTGACGTCATTATCAGCTTCATGGCACTTACCCCTCTCCCACACCAATGTTCATATCCTGAATTTCGCGAGTGTAAACATCCTGGCAATCCTCCAAGTTGTCCAACGAGTTGAGCATGCGATCGTCGACCTGTATAGCATATAAATTAGTTAATCCAATCGCTTATCTATTTATGCATATGGAAGAACACTTACCTCATAGATCTCGCCGGTTACATAATATCCCACGCCGGGTTTGTTCAACAGAAATGGAATGTTATAACGCGTGGCAATCACCAAAGGCATCTTTTGTGTTGTCGTAGCACGGCACCAGAAATTGGCATAGCCATTGCCCGTATTGGCCAAGATCGAGTTGCTTGGCTGTCCGTATTTCAAGGCGCCATAGACAAACAATTTGCCCAATGCCGACGAAGCTTTCTGTGTGCCAAAGAAAAATTCCAATCAATTATTTTATGCATATAACAAAATGTACTTAGATGCCATGAATCTATAAATCTATAATTAATACCTGAAGCTTATCAAAAAACCCAATAATAAAAAAGAACTTTAAAGAATTTTCCGTACACACAATATCGGTAGCCCCCAACCGCGACGTTTTTGATAAGCTTGACACGACACCGCGACTATTCGGCATATCTCTTAAAGACTTCAGGAGATGGGCGCGTGATACAAATATGCACTACGAAATACAACTAAATTTCAAAGATTTCTAAAAGAGCCGAGATAATGCATTGCCTTTAAAATTGACTATTTCAGTTAAATGGAATAAGGGAAAATAAAAATAATAATTGAAAATAACATTTAAAATAAATAAAAATATTTTGAAATAAATTTTACAAAATAAATGCAATAGTTTTCATTTAAATTTATATGCTACACTAATAATTTATCACTAATAATAAATCAGAGGACAACATTTTGCGCATTCAAAATATCAAAACAATCTAAAAATATCAAAAGCGCACTTAATACATTGTTTTAATGCGTGTTTATTTTATGCCAAAAACTCATCACTAATTGCTCGAGCACATCATAGCGCCACCCGCACATACATACATACACACATATGTATGTATGTACATAACCACACAAAGTCAACTTATTTATACACTTTTGTTTTTGTTGCCAAAACGAGATGAAAATATCACTCCATGTATTATTGGTGGGCAACGGTAATACATTAACCGGTTTACTGCATTCACGCCACTTTTAGTTGATTGTTTCTGTTAACACACACTATTATAAAACACAAACAAACATACACACATACATATCTTGTTTACTGTTCTTTCTGCTCAATTTTTTTTTTTTTTTTTTGGCTGAAGTGCGTGCCTTGTGAACTACGCAGCAGCTCCGCCTGCTTTAAAATCTAGTAAGTTTATACATATATATGTATGTGTGCTCGATATAAAATATGTTTGCATGTCATTTTTTATAAAAAAAAAATATTGTGTTAATATAATTACTTAAAGCGTTCTAATCAATGAGACAAATAGAGATTGACACGCCACGAAAGCGCTAAAACGAATTTGCCTTCAGCTTCTCTGTCATTATGAATAATTTGTTGCATTTTTATGGCAATTTAAACGCTCCTCTGTTCTCTTACATAACTTTCACTACAGACACGAGCACGCCAGTACTCGCACACGCACTTATAAACAGACGCTTCTAATCACTTAGCACGTGAAACTATAAATATTCCCACGCTTTATATACATCAGCGTTGCCAGCTTGTCAAAGGATAACAGGTAGCTTAACATACAAATCTAGACACACAAATACACATAAAATATACATATTTATGTGTTCGCGTATGTGTACATAATATAAAATTGCATTTCTTATGCTTTACTTATATACAAACGTAATCACATATGTAAAAAGTCACGATTATGTAATTTTACTTACCCTGATTTGGCCCATGATTGCTTTTAAGTACAGTCGATTTACTTAAACTTGTTTTAAATTGCAAATTGATATAAAATTCAGCAAGAAATGCACAAACAATACGAATGCACAAAGAGAGGAGTAAATGAGCAAAGGCGAAGTTACTTGGGAGGAGGCCGAACCGCACTGCTGGAAAGCAAAACTCCAACTGAATTCGACCGTCGTTGCTGCTATCGACAGAGGCCCACAAGCATTGAAGAACGAATGCTGCCGCAGTCGCTGCCAGTGACGTCGGCAACGACAACTGAGTAGCGTAGCGAGCCCCTGCCCCAACAAGAATAAATAAAAACACGCCACACGCGCTTGTTATTACCGCTGCCTTCGCCGCCAACACGCTGATCGCTCTTTCTTTATCTAATGTGAGCAAGACATATTATTAAAATTCGAATGCCCTACGCCAGTTGAAAGACACAAATTAGCTCACATTTACATACATGTATATATACACAAAGGGCATGTGTGTGTTGGTACAAAAACTCAAGCTTATAAGCGTTTTTTTTTTTCATTTCTCTAGCAAAAGGGGTCTGTTGGTCGCCTTATGCTGGTTGCTTCGTCAATGTCAGGGCCATGGCAGAGCCGATTGACTGGTCCCCCTTTTAAAACTATAAGAATGTTGATTTAAAGCGACGCCACTGGACCACACGTACGCACCCGACTTTTGCAGAGCAACGGAATATTTTTTTTTTTTTTTTTACTCGGCTCAGTGAATAGCCAGCTGATTAAGAAATAATTTCAATTGTTACTTTTGGCAACGAGTGCAACTACGAACACAAATTATAAACAATAACAAATGCGGCATTAAACTTTATATTACACAGCTGCTCAAACGGAGCTGCTCTCTCTCTCTCTCTCTCTCTCTATTCGCTTCTTCTTCCTCCCTTACTCCAAAACTGTTAATGCGCTGTAAAATAAATGTGAGGCATTTTGGTTTCAATTAGCCGAAATCTACGAGATGCTTATCTTGAATTTGGTTGCTAAATTTAGCATAAATAATATTTAATTTTTTTTATTATTTATAAATTAAATTGGACCTAAAACAGCCCTGTTATCACTTTTAACAAATTTCTTTAGTAGTCTTTGGTACATTTTCCATTCCAGGCATAGTGATAATGCTTATGACGACAGGCGCACATGTTGGGAGCATAGCAATAGGCTCTGGGACCGCAGTCGCTGTGGAATGTTGGTGATGAGACGTTGTGTGTATGTATGTATATTTATGTTCTTGAGCAACACTTACTGATCACAGGTTGGCATACATTGGGAGCCATGAAGCAGCGTACTGCGCAATTCATAGCCCTGCGCACAGATGCAGCGACCATCGTACGAGCAGCGGCCATGGATGCAACGGCTACAAGAGACGAGAGAAAAAGAGAGAAAATTCAACACTGAAATAAAATTACTTAGATAATTAAACATTTTAATTACCCGCCGCACAGATCCAAAAGGCGGGGTCCACGTCGACGGCAGCGACGCGCCACTGGATCGTAGTAGTAGTGTTTGCTCTTGCGGCAAATGCAGAGGTCGGGTCCGGCACAGTGTCCACCTGCTAGTTGGCAGCCAGGCACGCACTCGGCGGCACATACTACACTGTCCCCATGTGAGCTTTGATACTGATCCGCACAAGGACACGGTCCATCCTCAAAGCAAACGCCGTGCTGACACACAATATTGCAACGGCGCACACATTGGTGCGTATTCACAATCAGCATCTCGTACTCCGAGCATATTGGCGGCGGATCATTTATCTCCCAGTAACGGTACTCGTGATAGTAACAGTAAACGGGCAACAATTGAAGGAGCAGTAACGGGAACACCGGTAATGACAGCATCTTTGACTGAACGACAAATTGCGATTGCGATTACGCTGGAAATTGAAATGTAGAAGCCAGCTGTCCTATTGGCGCCAGGTGAGAGTGAAAGTGATTTCAACATGTGTGCGCAATTCATTTTACCCGGTCACGATCATTGCTACAGTAACAGTAATAGCCTTAAGTACACAACGCATATGATGCAACGGATCGAACATGTAAATCACTTGGGGGGGTGCTAACTGATAAGCCAGGCCAGACAGATCGCCGATTGCTGGCATTACGAAACTTCATTTGCATTCAAAGAGAACCAAATAGGCCGCTTATTATTCATCGCCGGCATAAGCTGGCTGTAGAGAGAGGGACAGAGTATGGAGTTGGGGTCAAACAGAACCAACTCCAACATGTGTGTGCGCATGCAAAGCACAAGGAGAGCAAAAGTGCAGAGAGACAACATACAATGAGAGCAACAGAACGAACGAGCAGAGAGCAGCAGAAAATGCAGTGAGCTAAAAAAGTATTGATATAAACAACATTTTGAGCGTGCATAAAAACAGCTTCTTTAAATTATTTAAATTGAAACTAAATTACTAATTAAACGTCATTTTGAAGTAATTTAATTTTTAAAACGATTAATATTTATTATGCATACATATGTATGTATTTTTATAAAATATTAAGACACGACAAATTGATTATGCATTTCAGCACATAGCGTCGTATGCATTTTTCTGTATACTACTGTGAGTGCATGTGAGAACATTTTGCTGGGCGCTCGCTGGAATGTCTGGATTTCTGGTGTCCGCTCTTGTATCGCCCTCCTTCTAGCTTCGCCCCGGCCACTCCCCCAGATATTCCCCCTTGCGCTGGCGGTACACACATCTGGCCTGGGCATGCGCTTCGACAGACGTTTGGCTGCTTTCAATGCGCGCCATTCATTCAGTTTTTCTTCAGACTCCGTTCAACGCGTGCACAACGCCTGCGCAAAAGGGAGCTGTAGCTGTAGCAAGCAAAAACAAAAAAAATAATAATAATATTGCAAAATTGAAAAACGTACAGAGTGTGTGTGAGAGAGAGAGAGAGAGAGAGAGAGAGAGAGAGAGAAAGAAGAAAACGCCAACAGCAGCTGCAGTTTAAGCTTCAATTACAACTATAAAGTTTGACTATTTTCTTTCGTTCGCTTTCGACTGGGAGTGTGAGTGTGTATGTGTGCGTGCGTGCGTGTGTGTGAATGGGGTGAATGAATAACATAAAACAGACAACGGCGAGTGGAAAGCATATAAAATAAACAATACCATTTCGAGCTGGTCAGCTGAAAGGAAGTCGCCCCGTTGGTGGTGGTGCTATTTGTGGTGGATGTGGGTGTGTGTACGCATAGCCAAATGCTAGAGACGATTATGTATGCGGCCGAAGCGGACGCGTGTTCTGACAACGTTTCCAACTAACCAGAAAACCAACGAAGAAATTGTGCACAAACTGCGCAAAAGACATAAAGTTAAGTAAAATGTGCTACGTTATCATCACAAGTGTGAGTCTAGTCTGGTTTCTGTGCACCCTGGTCGCGGATATGTTCGTGGCCGTCGCTCTGGTCACACCCAAATGGCTAATTGGACCCCCAATAGTAGGGGCCAATTGGAGTCAGGCCACGCCCGGTTCTAATCAGCGTTTAGAGTCTGTGGGCATTTATACGCGCTGCAAGCAGATGCAACAGCTGGGCTATCATTGTGGACGCTTCGACTTGGATGGCTTTGCCACCGATGGCAGTGTCTATCCATTGGAATGGAAATTGGCCATGTTTTGTTTATCACTGGGGCTGGTGCTGCTCTCGTTGACAGTGTGCGCTACGCTGCTCACCTGCTGCAGGCAGTCTGCTTTTGGCAAAAGCATACACAATATGACGGCCTGTGCACAGGTGCTGGCGGGTGAGTTCCAAGTCCAATTTCGCCATAATATATCTATAATCCCAGCTAATCTATCACTAATCCTCTACAGGCATAGCTGTGATGTTGGCCCTTTTTCTGCATCCTTTGGGCTGGCGGGCTGCGCGCGTACAACGTCTGTGCGGCCAGGAAGCGGAACCCTTCTATCCAGCTGACTGCAGCATAGGTAAGAATAACGTCTATATATGTATATACAGTGATTTCGGATTAATCCACTTGTTGCACTGCTAGGCATCTCCTTCTACTGCGCCCTGGTGGGCATCCTGTTGACATTCGCAGCCGCCGGCATTAGCCTAAAAGCAGAATCTTCAAATTTACGAACACGAGTGCGCCGGCGCATCGAGTCCGGCAGTAAACTCGTTTGCATTCCATAGTCGATCCCGTATCTATGGCAGATGAAACATTCAATCGACAGTTGGGCGTGTACACTTAATTTAATTTCGAATTTAACGATTTAACATTAGCATAAACATAAATAAACAACTAGAATTTCTACAAGGATAGCTGCAGTGGCAACTGCAACTACAGCCGAAACAGCCAAATAAACCGAAGAGAGACTTCACTTGTTTCGCTTCCCTTTGCCCTTGCCAGGTGGCTTGCCCTCTACATCCGGCTTGGCCTTTGGTATGTAGACGCCGTGATTGGTCTTCTTGAGATGGGCAAACAGCTTGTTCTTGGAGTCGAACGATAGTTTGCATGTGACACAAGTATGCTGCACAACTGTTGCCTCAACCGTATCATCGCCTCCTCTCGCCGTCTTGGCCGGCGCAGCTGCTGTTGACTTCGGCTCGGCTGACGTCGCTTCAGCTTTTTGTTTGCTGACATTTGTTGCTGTTGACTTTTTGCTTTTTGTCTTTTTGGTTGACTTTTTGCCTCGACTCCAATCGTCGTTGTCATCATCTTCACTATTGCTTGGCGCCGCATTGAAGCTTACAGCTGGCGTTGATTGGTCTTCATCATCGCTTTCTATAACAGCCTTGGTGGCAATTTTTTTCGATTTCTTGTTTTTCTTGTTGCGTTTGTTGCTCGTTTGGTCGGTTGCCGCCTCATCGCTGACCAATTCCGCCTCGTGATTGCCATTCAGCTGCAAGTCTTCTAGACTTTCCTCGGCTGCCTCCAGCTCTTCGCTGTGTTCATTAAATTCCTGCTCCTCGGCCTCCATCTGCTGGCAGAGGCGCTCCACATTGTCACGATGTTTTTTACTGTCGTCGTGATTGGCGCGCGCTTTGGCATTCTTGAACGACTTGTTGCATGCCACACAATACAGATCATCCACATACTCCACTTCCTGTTCACTCAAATTGTCTGAGTCAGCGTTCTCTCCATCGATATCATCCTCATGCTCGTCCTCATCCTCCTCATCGGTGTACTCGTCTGACTCGCTGCCATATTGTTGCTCGAGCTGCCTGAGTTGTTCCTCGTAACCATCGTTGTCCACCTTGTTGGCACGCACTGCTGCCAACTGCTCTTGACGTTGACGTAACTGCTCCCTGCGCTTCTCCTCCTGCTTCAAGCGATTCGCCTCGGCACGCTCCTCTAACACACGTCGGTTTGCCTGCACACGGCGATCGCGCTTGCGCACAAATGAAACCAAATTACGAATCTGCAACAAAGAGGTCAATAATTGATAGTCTATATACCAGTTCCATCTGATACTCACCTCTTCATTCCTCTCCTTTCTCGCATTCTGTACAATCTTCTTCATTTCCTTCTCTACTTTCCGTAAGATAAAACGCTCCTTTATCTCTCGCACATCGTACGGGCAGAGCCATTCGTAAGTCTTTTTGGTGCTATATGAAAGCCAGTAGGCATAGAACGGGCCGACGACATCTTCGTAGCTGCTGTCGGCATCGCCAAATTGTGGCGCGCTCAGGCCCTCGTCGTCGCTGTCCATGAAATCCATATCTTCGGCAGCAATTTTGTTAAAAACATCGCGGTAGACGCTATAGAAGCCCTGAGCATCATTTCCGTAGCCCTTGTAGCAGGAGCCGGTGAAGTAGGGAAACACATCCAAGCAGTTCTCGGAGTAGTCAGAGTTCTTGCCGCGCAAAATTTGCTCGCGATGGTTATCGTACCAGGCACGTTCCTGGCCATCGGATAAAACCTCGTAGGCCTGTTGGATCAGCTGAAAGCGTTCCTTTGCTTCGGCCAGGCAGTCTGGATTTTTGTCTGGATGCCAGCGTAATGCCAATTTCCGGTAAGCTGTCTTAATGTCAGCTTCGTTGGAATCACGGGACACGCCCAACTCCTCGTAATAGCACCGCATGTTAAAATTTCTATAATAACCGACGGATCACATGAATCAAATATATAAACGAAATTTGCGCAAACAAAATTTGCTTATGTTTCACAATAATGCATGGCGCAGAGATGGAACATTACGATATCGATTCATTAAGCTGGTCACTCTTACAGTGTGGCGATATATCGATAGTGTTAACATGACGTTAACATTAACATACTTTATTTTCAAATTATATAGCATACTTTAGTTGATTTATAGATTTCAAAATATACAAATAAATGTTTTTATGGTGTTATTTTAATTTGAGTAACGAACATCGAATTCATTGTGCTTAAACATGTTTTCACAAAGTGATGTCAGTTAGCATTAAGCTTCCTTACGATTTGGTGACTGCGCATTCCGTTAGTTGCTTTTTTCACTTCAGCGGCGGCAGTCGCTCTCTTTCGCCGCGCAGCAAACGCCATTTTAGCCGCACATATTATTGCTACCACCAAAAAATAAAATAAATCTAAGGCCGACACAAGCACATACCAATACATCACTCAATATAGACAGTGAAAAAAATCTTCTTTCACCTCTTGCAGCCCAGAAGTGGGCAAAGTTTTCTGCTTTTTAAATTATACGTTGCCGGGCATATTTCCAATTAATTTGCATATCAAAATAATCGAACCGAAACTACGCAAACTGAACTTAAAATCTAAGCTGAAATTACATTCGAATCAAATATATGCATACGCACATACGCACATACACACATACACATACACTTACGCATTTAAATCGTACGGGCAATGCTATAAAGAAATCAAATCAAATAAAATATTCACGCTGCAGTTTAACGAAACAACAATTGAAAATAGCTTGACATAAAAATTTACAGTTACGTTTGGATTTACAACCCAGCTACGTATCACTTCCCCAAAAGGGGAGGCTTATAAAAGCACACAGACACCCCCCCCCCCCCACACACACACACACACACAAATACACCCACACAATGTTGAGTAACTCTGGAGCACAGCAAGAGTCCGTTGAGTCCTTGAAGCGGCTATAGGCGTGCATCTCAGCTTACAAACAACCCCCAAGCAACGCACACACACACACACGCATACACACCAGGAAACATCATCATCCTTGTTTGTGTGCGCCTAAAAAACGTCAACAAAAAATAAACAAACACACACACGCGCGCACACAGCTATAGCGTTGCCAGACATCGAGTCGTCGCGCTGTCTTCCTAACGTAAGCGCAGACACACACAGGCACACATATAGATAAAGAGATACGTATACGCTGTGCTATGTGTGTGTGTAGCTGGCCTTTCATCTCGTGTGCCGCACAATAAAAACAGGCGTAAAGGATATTATGAGGCTACAGACATTTGCGAATAAGGTAATTTCGCAAAAAATACCAACACACATACATGGCGACATATACATATGTATCTATATATGGTTACAGTTGAAAACTATAGTAAATACGAAGGCTTCCTGCTGCGGCTCACAGTGGTTGAATTCCTGAAAAGAAGAGAATTTACAAATTAAAGCTTGCATTACGTTTACATAAATTTTAATATATTTTTGTTAATTCAAATGGTAATGTAAATAATGATATAATAATTTTTCCATTTTTATTATTTAAAAAAAAAAAAAATTTAGCACAGCACATTTAGTTTTGCTTTTATCATTATAAAATAATTTATATTCGTTTAAAAAAATTATTATGTGTAGTTTAATTTTAATTAAAACTGAATTACCCTAATAATTATAACATTTTATGTTCACGAACACTTTGCGCACACTATTCGCACCACTGTGCGTTAGGCGGCTTTTGTGCTGTCATAAATGGATTTTCTTATCAACGGAAAGTGGCCCCAGGAGTCAGTTTTGCAAGCAGCCCACGAGCCCAATGCAAACTGCCAGCCATTGTCCCAGACATATTATGGAATTGCATTTCGGAGCTGAGCAAATACTTTAATGGCATCCTTTCTGCTTCTCATATTCCAACAGCAGCAACAACAATCCGTCCATTTAGACTAACATTTGATAAAGACAGAGGGAGAGAGAGAGAGTGAAGGAGAAACAATGTTCGGTTCCAAGTTGCGTTCCTGGATGGAAACGCACATTGTGCGTCCACGCAAGAAAAACAATAAGAACAAGCAGCAGGCAGATGGTGGCGGAGGAGGATCAGGAGGAGGTGGAGTGGGCGGTGGGAGCAGCAGTGCCAGCCATGCCAAGAAAGCGGGCACTCTGCCTCACAGCAGCAATCTGAAGTCCACAACAAGTCCTGTGCTGACCAGCAGTGGCAGCCACAGCATTGCCAGCCCGGTGCGTCGGCGTGAGGTGTCGCCCATACAATGTCATGTAAGTAGCCATAATCAGTCTTCCATAAGAGACTCGGCCTAATCTCTCATTCGAACCCCCTTAGACGCCCAGTCGGTATGGCTGGCAATCACCGGATCAGGATACGCACACTTCCATCACATCGCCAAAGTCGGATAATTTGCTGTACGCACCGCATCGCTATCAACGCCAGCAGACGCTGTCGCCATTGCAGCCGTTGCAGCCACAGCAGCTGAATGTGCCTGTCAAGGATAGCTGCAGTTCCACAAGCGCCGACAAGTCGCCAATGCGCGTCAATTGTTCCTCTTCATCCATTTCATCGCTGTCCTGGTCCACCGGCTCCAAGGAGCCCTCCATGCAGTCCAGTCAAGCGAAGCTAATTAGCCAGAAGGTGGAGCACATTGAAATCAGCAGTGATTACCAAGCGCCCATCGAGGACGAGGTGGACTATGAGGAGGTGGGCGCACTGCTGCTACGTCCACAACCGCCCATGCTGGACTATCAGCGGCCACAGTCCGAGAATCTGGCCAGTCTGCAGCTGGTCTATGAGGAGGAGCCGCAGCAGCAGCAGTCCAAGAATCACGTGCACTATGGCCGTCTGTTGCCCTCCAAGCTGGAGGCACCACCACCACCGCCTCCACCCGCTGTGACCCAGCAGCTGGGTCGTTTGCGTGCCCCACGCGGCATGCCGCGTGGTAATTTCGTGCCCGGTCCTCGGCCGCACAGTCTCTCCTCGCCGGAGAGCGCCTACTCCACGGGCTACTCCACCGATGGCAACTCGCCGTGTGCAGCCAGCAGTGCCAATCCTCCGGCGCCCGAGTACTACATCAATATGCGCAGTGGCACCCACTACTTCCCTAGTCGCTCCGCCAACACGCTGGCCACCAAATTCGGCCTCAATCGTATCGAAGAGATGTCACCAATGGATCCGTTGCCCAAAAGTAACTTTGGCAACGTGCTGGAGGCACAGCCCAGCCCCTTGTCGCTGCAGCGCAATTGCCAGTTGTTTGAATGTGAGTAGACATTGTTAAAAATGAGCAATTAAACCACTTAAACCACTCAACCCATCCACTTGACCCACTTGACCCACCCACTTGCAGCCCCCTCGCCTAGGCAACGCCCGCGCATACGCACGAATCCTTGGTATAATACGACGGAGCATATGCAGCTGATGTCAGGCAGCCGCCTGGATGTGGATGCCACCAGCACCACCTCCACCACATCGTCGGGCATTAAGTCAAGCACTGAGCTGGAAATGCGCGCAGCCAAAACAGCAACAACTTCCTTAGCACCAGCAGTAGGAGCAGGTGGAGCAGGTAGTCTGGGTGGAGCAGGTGGCGCAGCAGCAACCCCAAAACTTTTAGCTGTGGCTGGGGCTGACAACCGCTCGGAGGGTTCGTCGTCGTCCTCGACTGAAGTGGAAAATCTGCATGCACCGCACACCATCAAACGGCGACAGCAACAGCCGTTGGACTCCTTTCTCGTGAGCGACGATGAGGCTACACTTAACGAGATGATTGGCAAGTTTGATGAGAGCTATATCTACGAGAAGGAAACGGACATACTTAGGTGAGTTTTTGAGAGACAGAGAGAGAGATAGCAAAGTCGCGAGCTGCTCCTCATTCTTCTTCTTCCCACCCTTGCAGCAGTGACTCAGATCCAACCGACTGCGCCTCCGAGCTGGACACCGGCCAGGATGCGGGGGATGAGTGCGACACAGATGAGCAGCTGGACATTGACTTCATAGACACCTCCTCCATGCAGGAGATTCAGCTCGACATGCAGCAACGCAATCTCGGCAGCTGCCACTACTATCCGAGTGCTGCGCAGCCCAGTCCCCTGATACTGCGGCGCGCCTCCACGCGTTCGCGTCGTCGCAGCGGCCAGGAGCCACCCGATGCCAGTCAGCAGCGTCGTCGCAAACGCTTCCTCAAGACGCGCAAAAAGAGCTGCGAGAACCGAGAGAAAGTCAATGCTTCGCCGCTACGCGAACCACGCGGCTCCCGCAGTGTGGGCGGCACGCCCGTCTGTCTGCGTCGTCATCTGCTAGGACCGAAGGAGCGGTAAGCTATTGAGATTACTTAGCCTTGTTTGAGTGTAGTAGTTTGTATATGGAACTTCTAGATTTGGTATGTTCCCGGTTTTAGTCATTGCTTATCCAGGTCTTCTCTGTTTCCATTCTATCCTCCCTTGCTTTTAGGCTATTTTTAGTCTACTTTATTGTTCCCCACTTCTACTTCTACTTTTTCTACTTCTTCTCTTTCATTACCCTGCCGTTTCATAATCTTTCTTCTGCACTCCCTCTACAACATTCCTTGCCCTTGGCCTTCCTATCCTACTCTTCCTGAGACCCAGCCTACCCTACTCATTCTCTGTCATTGTCCTACCCCATTCTACTCCTTCTCTGCGATTGCCCTAGCGTACCCTAATCCTTCCGCTAGAGGCTTGTTATAGCCTAGTATTCTTTCTTCCAAAAATTGAAGTTAGCCGAAGTAGGATCGAGTAAAGCTCAATATCTCCGTCGTATTTTTATCCAAGTTAAAAAACAGTTTGAACTAAGGCCTAATGCAGTTTCATATTATTATTATTATACTAGTTAATTAAACTCTTACCTCACACTTATCTCCATGGACAGCATCTACAAGACTTCGCCACTGTCGAATCGCTCAAATTCGCTAATCTTTGGCAGCGTCAATGAGCCTCACTTTATGACCATAGCGGAGAGCGAGAAGGCGCTGGTCAAGGCCGATCTGGAGGCGGACATGAAGTACAAGCAGCTCATCATGGAGGCCGAATCGTTGCTGGAGTCCATGAAGAACAGTTTGCAGAGGTACGTTTCCAGAATAACAATTCTCCTCATTCATTTCATTCCAAATTCCCTTGCAGCATACCGAGGGACACGCCCGTTGCCAGTCCCCGACGTCTCAATCCGCTGGCTAATAAGCGCGTGGAGATGCTCAAGCACAGCGAGGTGGAGGCCAAGAAGCAGGCACCACCTGCACCACCGCTGGAGCACGAGCTGGCAGCTGCGATCAACAAACGAATTGAAATGCTCAAATTTGAGACTGCGGCAGCATCGCCCCCAAATAGCCCCAAGCCGGGTCGTTGCAGTCCGCGCAAGACGCACCTGACCAACTTTATGAATCAGAATGCACCGCCAGAGCTGCCGCCACGTAAGCTAAACAACGTTGCACCGCTCTCACCACAGCTGCAGCTGAATGGGAGACGCATGGTCCAGGGCAGTCCGCGGAGCAGTCGACGTGCCATGGCGCTGCACAATTTCAATGCCAGCGACTCGGATCAGGAGTGCATTGCCGTCGTGGAAGATGCCACCAATCACAACTACTTGCCACAGCAGGAGCAGCATCAACAGCAACAGCAGCAGCAGCAGATGTACAACAATCTGGATTACAGTAATCGCAATGTCTCCGAAGCTCAGATGCAGGACAACTTTTACTGTCCACACAGTGAGCCGCTGAAGCGTAAGGTCTACAAGGGCAGCAGCTCCTTTGAGCGCATTAAGAAGACATTCGACTTGGAGTTGGGTAAGTAGATCAATGGGAATTGTAGTACAATGATAGGTATATTGCAGTCAGGCAGGTTATGGGTATTAAAGTGAATGATATATTTATAAATGAATATGAATAGATATACTTTTGATGTAGTTCTTTAGTAGATATCAAATTATGCCTTAATCGATCACAATCGATGAGCCTATTTCACTGAATGCGATTAGTATAGGCAACGGAAGTTTAATACAAAGACAGTTTCATAGCCTTAGCTTTTGTTTTATATATAAAATGCATTGACTCTTCATTATATTCCAGTCGATAGCTATCGATAAACAATTACATAGATCAATCTTTAGCATTTTGTCTTACCCATAAATTTACTTACAATACATATAGTAGCTCAGACAGAAGTTAATCGGTTTACAGGGTATTAGCTAGTCAGTTAGCGTACAGCAATTCAAATTGTTTTGAATTTCACGCCTTCAACGTCACAGCTTATCGCTCACCTGTTTTCTTTTAATTAATCAACTTGAACCCAAACAGATATGAACGAACGAACCAAATCACACGTGAAACGTCAACAATCGAAGTTATCGTCTTCCGTTTCGGCAAAGAGCTCGATGCAGGACGTCACGGTAGAGGGCGCTACCAAACAGCAGCTGATTGTTAGCACCATTGTGGATCTGAAACGGAATTTGGAGCATCAGAGTTATGAGCTAAGTGGTCTGACTGAAGAATAGTTTGAGTTCAAACATTATGAGCGTTTTGAGGTTAAGGCTAACAAGGCTACAAAACTATCGATAGCTATCGATAATATCAACTAAAACATAGTTATGCGAACAAGATATATTATGGAGATATAGATATATAGCTCACTTTACTATTTATCGAAATTGCTTTCGATAGTTTTGTAACTTGAACAACATACAACCCCTCCCTCCCGAAAATACACTCACTCTCACTGACTTAAGCCGAAACTGAGTGCAATAAGTACTATTTAGAGGAGCATAGATAAGCGTTAACCCTAAGTTGTAAGCCCTGGAAATGATGGACTGGATTAGCAGGTTATACATAGATTTAATATAATATAATAATAATAACAACTAACTAATCACATCCCCTTAGACTGTAGTGAGTTAATTGTTTTGTTCGATGGACCTCAGTTAAAGTATATCGTAGTAGTTAAACATTTTGTTTTCCCATCAGCCAAAAAAAGTTAATCTAGTTTTAAAACAAACTTTCGTTTCTTACGATCTGCAAAAAACAGTTTCTAATCGAAAAAAAATAAAAAAAAAATCTCAGCGTGTTGCAAACACAATTGAAATAATCTTATTAATTAAACTACAGCATAAACTAGCCCAAATTGAACTTAGTTACATATATTTAATCCTAATCCTTATTTACCTATATATATATACATACGTGTTTGTGTGTGTGTTTATTATAATTAAAAACTGAGGCATATCTCACACGAATTACACTTGAGCTGCAGCGCAGCTAACTTAATGAGGCAATGGCGTTGCCAGATCGTTGGGAGCCATACTAAAAACTTCAGCTCATTCACTAGACTTGGTAGCATCTCACATAAACTATGCATATTTAGACTTATCTACATCAATTATATATTATACAAACTGTAGCTGCTTAAGTAAATTCAATTATAATCTCCATCCAAAACAAAAACAAAACGAAAACCATATTGTTTAGCTAAATTGTTTGTAGCATATATAAATTGTTTAACTGTATTCCTTAGTTATATGAATTTGAATAGAAAAACAAAACATCATGAATTCTAATTGGATTGACGTCTAATTTACGCTCAGTTTTCCAATTCGAATTAAAGGCCCCAAATCGGTTGTATTTGAATTAATTATTTTATTTGTGTTTTTGTTTTTATTTTTTATAGAATATTATATAGCATACATAATGTAAGCGAAATAATGTAACGTGATAATAAACTTAATTAAAAAAAAAAAGAAAAAAAATTAAAAAACCAATTGAAATTCAAATAACTGTATATTGAGTAAGTATTAGCATAATACATACCATTTAGTTGACGTAGAATTTTGAACGTAGTACTAATATATGTAGCACCTGATCCTAAGTTCACAATTATCCAGATATACATATATATATACACATATATCTTTTCGTATATAGTTGCTTGCATTAAAATAACAATTAGTTTGGACTGGGCTTGGGTAGTCGCTTGTCTGGTTTCACTTCATTTACTTAATGAGTTTTAACCATGCGCGACTCTTGACTGCGAGGCGCACAACCAAAGTGCAATCGCCTTCCCCATTCAAAGTTGGCAAGAATTATATGCGAATCCCATCAAATGCTGAACTTTAGTTCAACGTCTGATGCGCAATTCCCAAACCTCAAATTTATTCCCTGCCCCACTCAAGCTCTTCTCCTACTTACTACATATATATATTTTATATATATAAATTTATTTTCTAAGCGACCTTAAGACAATCCAACGAGCTTTTTGATACAGAACAATTTACATGCAACTCACTAAAACCAAATATAATTACAAAGTGTGGAGTAAATAGTAAGTTATCGTATAGATAAGACTGGCACTGACATTATCATATATAAATAAAACTATCTTTTGTAAGAAGTCTTTAAAATATTCTAAGGAAATTCATTACGAGTGCTGAAACTCATTCTGAAAATTGATTTGATTTATAAGGCTAGTTAAATCCCTAACTTACGTAATTTGCAAGCAATGTACACCTTACTCACTGCCTTTTCTTTTGTTTCTAAAATTTTATATACATACCTAAGCATAAATACCTTGACCGTTAATAAAGGACCAATTTTGTTGTTAAGCATTATGTTTCAGCTCTTACCTATAGCTGCTTGGTGCCCGCCGAACTGTTCTCAGTTGTTGTCTTGTCTGTCTTCAGTTGATTGACAGTCGCGTCCTCTCTGCTTGGATGCTGTCAGTTTATGCCATGGGGAAATTCCAGGGATCAAAGGCGCCACAGTTTCAGACCACGTCCCGTTCATTATTATGCTGAACAGTGGGTTTTAAGTTGAAAATGTTCTAAAAATCCCCGGTGGAAAAAAATAACCAGTGCAATGGAAAAATAATCGAGACAAGTTGATAATTATGCAAATGGTGGAGGAAGGGGGACAGACGATTTGCTGCCTCGAATGGAATATTAATTGCGTGGAAGCACGCTAAAAACATAAAAACAGCAAATGGATTCTTATTTTTAAAATTGGTCTGGAGGCCCGTCCTATGTATGGAGCGGCTAGCTGGAATGGGGAATGCCGAATGGAGGATGCGAAACTGGTTCGAAAACGGACCGCTGGCAGTGGAGTGCAGTGTGCAGGGTCTTTTTTAGCACATATCTTAAAATCGCACATTCCAAGCATACTCAGCAGCAGCGACAGGATGGGTATATGCGTTAGATAGAAAAATATGTAACATGTAAATATGCAACGAGCTAAGTGCACAATAACATAATAATTGATTAACATTGCATGCCACCAACAGAATTCTGTTAGCTGAAGCTCAACATTAAGAGCTTTGGTATTTTATCGATAATTCCGCCCAGACGATTGTTCCAGCAATTATAGAGCAGCCTGCAGTCGACTGCAGCTTTGTTGTTTGTTTATTTTTTTCATTTTTGCATTGTCTCACGCTGCAGACGCAGCTGCGCAGTCGCAGTTGCCGTTGCCGTCACAGCAGCTTTCAATTTCAAGCTCCAATACATAAAATGTATGCGTGTGAGTTGCAAGCTTTCTGCCTGCTGACGACATGTTGTCTCTCTGTTGTGATTCTCTTGTTTTTGTAGTTGCTTTTTAACGTCTTTTGATGAAGCTGCTGCTGCTGCTCTTTCTGCTGCGTTTGCTGTTGTTGTTAGTGTTGTTTTGTTGACCATAAACTGATACTTTGGCTGTCGCCGATTGCTGCTCGCGTCGCAGTCAGCTCTGCCGCTTTTTTGTTTTTTGTTTTTTTTTTTGTTAGCCTTGAAGGTCATACCCAACGCTTGGCATTCAGATTGAAACCGTGCGGCTGCCTCGGCTGATGTCGCTGCTGCGCTGTTGCGGCTGCGCGCTGCGCCGTGCGCTCAGCAGGTGCGCCGAGCAGAGGCATGTACAGCATAGCAGCTGAGCGTCGGCAGAGGCAAAGAGAGAGGGGGAGAGGCGTCAGTGGGGTTGTTGTTTTGGCAGTTATGAAACTAGTCCAATGACTCTCAGTGTTATGTGTTGTTATTGCTATTGTTGTGGTTGTTGTCGTGAGTTTTGACGCCTCTTCTTGTAAGCATGCAAATGTATGCATATGCACCTACACGATTTACATATGCATAAGCACATACACACACACACACGCATACACCTGTCTTCAGCTCGTAGACCATAGCAAAAAGTACAACAACAATTTGTTGTTGAATAAACAACAACTTTTCGGTGTCCAATGCAATGAAGCGACCCCCAAGTGCCCAAATTTGCGTATGTGTGTGTGTATGCTGGTCTCCGTCTGTGCGCGTGTGTGTGAGCGTGTGTGTGGGTCTGCCGCCCAACTGTCCGACCAGTTCTCAAAGATTTCGTCAGCCACTTCTGTCGAGGTAAAAACCAAATCAACGTACGCATTAGAAATAACTAATTAATTTAACTAAAGGTTGAGGGTCTTTTTTTCTCGTTTCTTTTTTTTTTTTTTTTTTTTTTTTTGCAACATTTACTACAAATAATAAAATGAGGTTAAGCTAAAGTATTTATTGGCCTGAAAAGAGAAATGTTTTAGCCAACTCATGCTACTATGTGCAAAAATTTGTTGTAAACGCTGCGACGTAGTTGCCATTCCGGTTCTGATTGGCAAAAAAAATTATATTTTATAGTCCATATGAGAAACTAGCTGGGGCACAACATAAGCAGATCATAAGCATGATGCTGTGCGCACAGACAGGTAGCACAACAGACACAGATTCAATTAGCCAGTAGGAGGTGTTGAAATGGGCATATTAGCTTGCCATGTAGTAGTAGATAGTTAGCACATCTAGTTAGCACATATCTTATAGTTAGGCAAACATAGCAAAAGTATCTGAAGCTTATAGAGAGTTCGGGATAAAATTATAAGATTCTCAATTCTGGTATACTACTATTTACTTGTAAGCACCTATATTGGATTTGAAGTATAATTATATCGATTTTAATACCTATCTATCCATATATCTATCTATTTATACATCCATTCTTTCATCTCCCAATCTATCTGTTTATCTATACATCTATATATTCATCTATTTCCATTTATCTCTATATCTATCTATCTGACATCTAACTATCTGAATTATCAACAAAATTATATTTATATCTTACAGTCTTTCACAATGTCAAGGTAAAAGTTCATGGCTAACCAAATTCTGGACAGTTCAATTATACGAAAAAGCTCAAGCTTTCAAAACTACAGAAGCTTTCAAAACTTTTATATACGCCCATATAAATATTTAGCTTTTAAAGAACTTAAGCTAGGTTTACTTTGACCACGCCAAGTTACACATCAGTATTCCACAAATTTCAAGGCAATGTCATATTTCTGCACTTGGAGAGTCGAAAGCTGAGAAAAAACCCCATCAATTAGACCCCATGACTCATTCGAACGATAACAGCGTATGTGACAGTCGGCTACAGCTAACTGCCAACAATTTTTACCTTTGGGGTATTCTGACAGTTCATGCTGAGTTGTCTGTCTGTCTATAGAACCGGCCTGCCCTATTGAAAGCTCTAGACCTAGGGGGCGGGTCAATCGATATTGCGTTGAAGTTTACCCAAGTGCTGAATCAGAGTCCCCAAAGCTGGGAGGCCAGTCATTTTGACGTCACAGTTCAATTTTGCTGTTGTTGGTATTTTCTGTTTTATTTTTAACAATTTTTTGTTTTGCCAATTTTTTTTTTATTTTTAGAGCCAATTAAGCGCGAGTGCTCAAGGAGTGAACTTCAGCCGAAACGTATGATATACCGGATTCTATCACTTGAGACGAGTATATGTATATATCTTATATACATATATATAAAGGGGAAATACGCGGCAGTTCATAAATAAGGAAATCTGTAGAGTTTTGCTGTTGTATCTCTTGGTTTTTTTTTTTCTTTTCGGCTATAGTTTTTTTATTTTTTCGGGCAGTGTCGCAGAATGTTCGTGAATGAATATCGGCAACTGCGTCGCTGTCATGATTTAGCGATTTGTAAAAGCGTAAAGTGTGCAGGTGCGTGTGTATGTGTTTGTGTTTGTGTGGAATTTCGAGTTTTCGGACTTTGTACTAGTTGCTAGCCATGAACCAAAGCTTGGCCGCCAACCCATCTGAGACGAAGCCAGAGCCAGAGACAGTGCCAAAGCCAGAGCCAGAGCCATAGCCAGAGACAGCCTGAGCCCGAGCCCGAGCCCAAGTCGATGCCAAAGGCAGAGGCAGAGACGTTGCCGTAGTCCAAGTTCGCATTGTTAACATTGTTTACGTGCTATAAAAGCTATATCTGTGTTTAAGTGTTAGCCATGCATGCCTCTCTTTCCCTCTGTCTGTCTTTCTCGCTCTCTTTCTCTTTGTCGACGTAAGCATTGCGCACTTGTGCCTAGGCTCTAATTATACAACAAAAGCTGTTGGGGAGGGGCGCACGGGGCTGGCGGCTTGACAGCATAATGCGGAATTCTAATCTCGTTTATGGCCAGAGCCCAATTGAAATCGGGCACACCTCGAGAATATAGAGTCCATAATGAAGCATCAATCAATGAATGAAAAGTGCGAACAGCTGCGAGTGGCGAGTCTTTTTGGCAAGCAGGAAGCTAATTTTCATGCACTAAGGCATTGGATCACTTGGCTAAATGCATAACGGAAATTATTAGTCTCTAATTATAGCTTTAATATAATATATATATAATATAAATAAAGTTTATGCTTTGAGGGTCATGTTTTGGTTTGCGGTCAAATACGACGGAAGTCATTTTTATATGCAAAACTAAACGCACATAAATATTTAAATTATACGCTATTATAACGAATTCCGTTATTAATGTGTGGAACTACAATTTTCGTGCGTAACTGCCAAAAAAAAGGGCATATTAGATATGAAAACCGAAATTCTGTGCTAATGTGCTAATTACGGCTGTTAACCATAAAAGTTAATTGTCAGCTTAACAGTCGCTTAGCATAAACAAAATCTATCGATTATTCTATTTATCGCTTTATGCGCATAACTAAATTAGTCGAATTGCCGCCATTAAAATGTTTTGTAAATGTGTTTGTGAATTTTTCGTTTTTTTTTTTTTGTGTGCCGTGCTCTTTAAATAATGCTAAACTTTTAGTGTAGGGTATAAGGCAGTCAATCATTTTTGGCTCTACACTGGTAAGTAACATTTAGTTTTTTGGGCATTAGATTGTAAGTTGTCTTCTCCGATTATCTTTACATGCACAATTGAAGCTCGTATATGTATGCGTATTCGTATTCGTTTTTCTCACACGTGATAATATTTATTTCCGAATGAAGTCGGAGATTCTCCAGCTGCATGAATGTGGCACAAGAATTTGCGGACCTTGCTTAATTGCTGCGGCAAATGTTAACCTTGTGGCGGCGATCGTGATGATACTTACCCAACCCGTGTTTCTCTCTCTCTTTCTGTCTCTCTCGCTCTTTTGTGCAAACACAACTCACCTCTCGCCCGCCCACTTTTGGTATTGAGGGCATTGCAATTACAGGTTTATATTAACTCATAAATTAAGTACGCCAAAAATACGCTGAGTCATCGTGATGCTTTCTTCAGCTGCTCAAAAACAGGTTGAAAATGTATATATTTATACATGCATAGTATATAAATAAGTACAACGTTTTTATTATTTGTTAAAAACTGTTAATCATATTTTACATCTTTCTGTAATCCTTAACTACCTTTCCGATTACGAAATCCTGCCCCACGCTCAAGGTTCAGGCCGGGTTCAATAAACGGAAATGGTTTTTTGGCAATCAAATAAAAATTTTTCATATGCCGCTTGCTCATCTATATAAATATATTTTTAATAGTAGTTTCCGGCTTTGACCGGCTCACAGCCTCTGTTAACGGTTGTATTTTAGTGTTTGAGTCTAAAAAAAAAAAAATAAAATAAAATAACGGAGGCTGGCCACAGTCAAAAATCGTTCGATTCGATTTCCGCCTAGCTAGAATCGTGTTAAACAAAAACAAGTTTCGGTTTCGCGAGCAGAAGCTACAACTACGAATAGATAAAAGATATATAAATGTATATACATGTGTATATTCATTTATGATAGACTCTGCACACATATGTCGATGATATATGTATGTCTGATAAACGAAACTGTCGCAATTTCCAAATGGCTTTAGCCATGTCCCCGACCCCGTCTACGACGCAATAATAATGATAATAATAACAACAACAACAGCAACAACATGGACATCAACTAATCTAAAATCAGTTTCAGTTCTATGCTGGCCTTTTCCCTCCAATACGGAAGCCTTTCAATATAATTTGATTTTGTATCTGGGCGCTAATTGAATGTGTTCGGAAATCTTAAGTCTAGAAGTCTCTCGGTTAGAACAATGTTGAAACATTGTCCACATCGATATCGCAGATTTCGTCATTGAATCCTCCCTCCACTACAATATATTAAAATGTCGCCTCTGATTAAACTTAAACAAGTTCAGGGCTTTAGTCGATTGATTGCGATTCTTAGTCAAAATATCGCTGCTCTTGTCTAAATTACATTGTTATTGTACATACAACTACATTGTTAGTGTATTGTTTGCCATGGCCGAGAAATCAAATCGTCAAGTGTGGCATTACCTGGCCCAGATAATACTCAAGTATCGGCTGACTTTCGGTCAAAACGCTTATCGCCAATTGCAAAACGCTCAAGTTTGTATTGAAATGATGATAAGCCTTCTGGCAATAGACCGGCGCGTGGGTGTGTCCCGTGTTTATTAGGCTAGGAAATTTTCTTCGATTCATACAGCTGTTGGGTTTCGGTTTCTCTTCTATGTACTTTTCATGGCATGATTCAGTTTCATTATCAGAAATCCTTTACATTACTCGAAGTTTCATTAGTTTATCAATCGGTTTTCTGTTTCTTTCTGAATAAGACTTTTCTTGTGCACGTTATCTAATCGGATACCGGGAAATTTCATTATATAATACTTTCTTATTGTTTATAAATACCAGCCGGAGATAAGCATTCCCGCTTATACCAATAATAATAGCAATATTTTATTTTAAATTCTTATACAATATGAACATTTTTCTTTCAAATGATCACCCCATTTCTTCTAAATAACGTATCTCTATTGCCATGGTCTCCCACGGCGTGTAATTGAATCATAGGACACAAGTATATTTATATTTTGTATATAAGCTCCTCGTTTTCACATTAGGGATGGTCGCAAATGTCATGTTCATGTTTGAACTACCATTCGGAACTACTATACTACAACTATATACGTACCACCTATGTATATACCTCTTCTCGAAATGCGCTGAAAAGACATTACCAATACTAATACAAAAACAAATATTTTCTTGAGTATAATCGATAGTATATTAATGTAGTACAGATAGTAATTACTAAATTCAAATTCCCACAGGACTAATTGAAAATGTCTGAAGATTATAGTCTTAGATTACAAAATGTCTAAAAGGCTATCCAATTATTCATATTATATAGAAAATGATGCAATTAGCAGTTAACAATTACGTATTTTAGTTGCATTTCTTGCAAACTTTCAACTTTTAGCTCATTTAGATAATTGCTTAGACATGCAACTTGTGACACCGTAAAGCTAACTCAACACAGGCAAAGTACTAGACGAATGCATGTATGCATTTAGCAGCACTTATATAAGAGCACGAAGGCCAATATATATGTACTTATATAGATATTGCAATCTACTATATATAGTAATTGGTATACCAAAGGCGTAAAGATAGGTTTCTTTGGTGCAAATATATATATATCTGATTATATGATCTGAATAGATTAACAATAATGTCGAGTATATCGAGTATCGAGTATATATATCTCTATATGTATTTATATAAATACTCATTTTCATAGGCACTTTGTTAAAACATTCAGGAATTTTGGGGGATTTTATTGACTCTTAAAAAGTGAACTTTAATACCCAATAACATTTTGTAAATTGCTTTCCTTAGTACATAGATTAAAGTTAAAGTTGAGAACTGCGAGGTGCCTAGATAGTTAACTACAATTCATAGAAAGGTGAGTATAAAAAAATTACGAATGTTTATTATATCTAGCTAGATTTGATAATATTTTCAATACATTTCAATTAAAAGACATATTTATGCTGTACTTTTATCAGTTTCTTGAAGAATATATATTTATATATGTATATATTTTATCATATTATAAATAAACCACTCAGATTTGACTGCAATTATCGATATCAGAGCTCAGCGCTGCGACTAAGTAGTCTAGAAACACAATCCTAACTCCTCTAACTGAACTATTAACTGCTGTGTCTAATAGCGTTATTATTTTGGCTATCTTACTTTAGTTTATTGTCTTTAAGTTTTCTTTGGACTTTTCTCGAACTGTTTATAGCCTTCATAAAAGAAATTAATGTGAATTCTGCCAATTATCAAAGGTCAATTGTCATAAGTATATTTCGTGCGGCATAAATTAAACGAATAGCTGTTGTCGTAGCCATTGTTTACTGTACTTGTAATCTATACAATGTGTATTTATGATGGTCATTGTCAGGGCGATATAGGCGAAAGAGAGGCGAAAGTGGAATTTGCACCGGCACATACGATCGATCAATAATTTCTATAGTCGTTGGCGGGTAAATCGAAGGAGGGGTATATATGTATATAGTTTAAATTTGAGACTTATGGGTCGACAGAAGTTTTAGATATAATTTGAGACTTGAGACTATGTAGGTTTGTAAACATAGTTGAAAGTTTAGATATCAGTTGAAATTTTAAATATATAGGTTGGTATATACTTATATGCGGAGCTCAGGTATCACTTGAAATTGTAGAAATATAGGGCTGTATATTTAGTTGAAAATATATCACGTCAAATTCGAAATATATATATTTGTGTGCATGAAACTTAAGCTTTGTATATATGCTTTAAAGTCAAGATAAGTAGTTCCATATTTGTATATGTGAGGTACTTCTGTATATATAAAGAAAAGAGTTCTGTGTATATTAATATACAAAATGTTTTGTATATATACTTTCATTTTAAATTGTATTTACTTGCCTGAAATTAATTATAGTTATTGTGAATATTAAAAATTATATGAAGCTAAATCTATATATTCTAAAGATATGATAATATATAGAAGAATAATTAGAATATAGAAAGATATAGAAGATAATATCATGAAGTGGAGCTCGGCTAACTCGAAAACCAAAATCGGTTATAAATTTCCTCTGATAAATTTAAGGCTTGACTAGGGTTTCTTTTATAAATTTTTAGGCTCAACATTGAATTTGAAATATTTTCTTATATTGCCTAAATTGTGCTCATAATATATACTATAAATTCCCATATTTGTACTCAACTTTTGAGCGCGCATTGTGCCGTCGTCTACACCCGTTCGCAACATTCTTTCAGTTGCTTCATCGACAGTTTTTTATTGAAATTTTTCTGCACCAACTTGAATAAAAGAAATGTTAATGTTATTTTCTAAATAAATTTTGTTTATTTTATATTTATTTCATTAAATGTATAAATAATTCTCTTTACACGTAAACGTTTCATGCTTGCCACGCCCCCAGTCACATGCAATTTGTTCGAGCTGTGTGTGTGTGTGTGTGAGTGTGTTTATATATATATACATCTAAAGCATGTGATTATTGTTGTTGCTGACGTTGCTCTAGCGGGGGTTTTGCTGGCATACAAATAATTACAATAACATTAACGGAATTAATTGTGTTTCGAAATTATATTTCTTGTACTTGAATTGAACATTTTAAACACTTTGCATTTCGAATATTTTCCTTCACTTTTTCACATAGAAGAAACTAAGGCTAAAGTATGCATAAATCAAATGACAGACATTTATATATATATATATATATATATATATATATATATATATATATATTGTGTATATATACATATAGGGCAGATTAGAATGAAAGACAAATAGGATAACATTTTTGACTTATTTTTTCCTTTTTTTGTTTTGTTTTTTTTTTTTTTTTTTTTTGCAGCGCTAGTTCAGCTGCTGGAGTATACAATACATCTTTCTTTTTATTTATATATATATATATATATATATATATATATATATATTGGGTGGGGCCAGGCCACACCCAATTTCTAGTGTGTTAGTGTGTGTGACAGTGTATGGGTGTGTGTGTGCCTGCGTGCGTTTGCAGCGCGTGTGGTAAAGGAATGCTCTTCATCAAACACAATCATAATTGTTTTATATCAAACTAGCTGACACACACACACAATCACACGCACACACACATACACACAGCACACCCACGCCCACTCTCATCATTTGTTCTGCTTTGTTGTTGTACCCGTCAACCCAAATAGAAATTATGAAAAAAATGTTTTGTGTGTTTCTTGAAAATAATGTTGACTTACTCGATTGATTTATCATACATATTTATCTCAATATATATATCTTTCTATATATATATATTTATTAATAGTATCCATAATAGGAGACATATATCTATACAATCCTCACAATAATATTTTATATATATATATAGGTTTTCATATGTCTAGCACCCCGCACATTTTGAAAATAAACCTCGCTTAAACAGAAAGGACCTCATACAATAGACAGAGAAGGAGAAAAAACTGTTTATCCTGATTCATATATTTTTTCTGATTTTTTTTTTTTTAGTTTTTACTATTTTTTTTTTTTTTACTTTCTTTCTTTTCTTTTCTTTTCTCTTTTTCCCTATTTGGTTTACATGATTAGAGCCCGCCCAGGAGTTGGCAACCGCTTTAACTATTTACTTAGTTTTTGTTCCTCTCTTCCTCTTCTTTCACTTAAACGGCTCCAATATCACTTTGGTATCTGGCGGTCAAATAGTTGGCCGCCTCTGTCATTTGTTCCAGGCACTGGTAAAGACCATTCAGATGTCGTTTGCAGCGGCGGGCCAGCTCAGTGGCCTTGTCGCTGGACTTTTGGCAGGCGGCATCGGCTATGTCGCTGCCATCGGTGCTTTGGGCATTGTCGCTCTTGTTGCCATCCGATTCCAGGCCCGAGTCGATCTCGTTCGACATATCGGAATCGGAATCGCTCAGATTGCTGACCGATGTGGTGGACATCATGGATGCTGTCGATGTCCGTCTCACATGACCCTTGACACCCGCAGAGCTTCGACTGCTGTTGCTGCTGCTGCTGCTGCTGGTGTTGCTATTTGTGTTGGACTCAGTCTTGATCTCCTGCTGCTGCTGCTGCTGCTGTTGCTGTTGCTGTTGCTGCTGTTGCTCTGTTTCTAGCTGTGTGTTGTTTTCATCTTCATCCTCATCATCCTGATTGTTTGTCCACAGTAAATCTTTCTTAAGTGCATTCAGCACGGTATACAAATTGAAGAGCTCCGAGGCGTTGAGGAACTCGTGCACATTCTTGGAATGTGCTGCACCACGTTTGCCCTCGGCACTGGAACTTTTTGTCAGCTGATTGGCCGTTGTATCCTTGCCCGTTGCAGGTATTATATCAGTGCTATCACCGATCTAGATATAGGAAGAATTCAGATAGAAAAAAAGCAGCAAGCAGGCAAGCATACATTAGCTAAATTGTTTAAACATTCTTTTTTAAATGGAAAAGGAGAAACAGAAGGTGCAGTAGGAGGTGAGGTGAGTTGACATTGATTTGGAACCCACCTGCCGATCCATGAGCCTGCATGGCACCAATATGGTATCATCCATGATGTTAACCGTCTTCACGAACTTCTCCATCACATTGATAATGCAGTCTTTGGAGAACTGCTGCTCATCGTGACGCACAATGCGACGCAAGCAGTTCCTGAAGTGAGAGAGAAGGAGTGAGGGGGAAATATAGTAAAGATTTTATATATTGTATTCAAACCGGTTTTTGTACGGAACCAGTTCTAATAAGGAGCTTTGAGTTACATCTTAAACAACAAAAAATGCTCCCAAATATACATGGTAAATCCTCCATATATAATACTACTCAAAATTTGATTTTGGAACAAGAGATTTAGTTATTATAATATATAATAAATTCTTAGACCCATACATATAAATATATAATTATTTGAATTGTTCTAACATAACACAGGCTCTGGAAATAAAAGGTAAAAGCTAATGAAAGAAGTTATTACTCCCATATTCTTTATTCCACCTTCTATCAATCACATATATACATATACATAGACATAGAAATGGGCTATAAAAGAACGCTCTAGACTCAGCAATAGATTAACAAATTCAAAATATATAACATATGTCCAAACTCATATGCTTTATAGTATCGAAGACGTCAGTTTTAAAGCATTATTCATTCCGCAATACGCGCCTTAAGTATAAGGTCTAATCCAACCCAAACTTTAGCACGTAAGAAACCAAAAAACCCGTCCGTCACACGAACGCTTCTTGGACAATAGCCGCCAATTGGCCATTCAATAGAAATAACCCGATCTGGCTTGGCTGGAAACGTGTCGTCGTTAAGTCTGGCCACTTATTCTTTTTAACATTTCCGACAACAGATCAACATCATCTTCTGGTCACCTGATAAATACCAAATTGATTTCAATCTATGCAAATCAGTTGCCAAATTCATTAAAGACCAAATATATAAATAGAAGACCAACAACAACAACAACAGCAACAACAATAAAGGTATATAAAACCTGTACGCGCTGAGCCGCTGATTTCTATTTCTGAATAGCAAGTGTCTTCGGCATATATGTACATATATCTACACATTGACAGTTATATGTGTATACGTTTTGGTTTTCTCCCCATTCGTCTACCTGGTCTACGTAGCAGCCGGGTCAAGCGCTTTTGAGCCACGTGTCTTGCGAAAGTCGTACGTGCGAACTAAGTCCGGCTAATTCATTTCGTTCCATTTGTAATATACAACCCGATTAACCCCACTCGTAGACGCCGGCTAGTCTCACAGCTCGCCGACGTCCGAAGTTCAGAACACTTATCGTCTGGAGCTGGAGTTGTTCACTCGATCGCTCAATCGTTCGGTCGCTCGCTTGTTCGCCGCCTCTGATAACTCTCTGTAGATAGTGTCTCGCGTGGTAGACGCGTGATCGTCTGGGCAGGCCGCCTTGATAAATTTAGTTTTGGCTGTGCACATACATATATATGCACTTAAGGCATTCCCCCAACTATTAAGGCCAGCCCCCCACCCCCAGTCATGTAATCGTCTAGACTATTGATAGCTTCTTCTGGGCATGGGACACGCTGCTGCCGCGTGCTCGACCACAAAGTCACATAGTGGCAATGTAAAGAGATGTCTATTGCGACGCTTGTGTCAAGGTTTTTTTCCACTGGTCATGCCATACTTATTTCTCTGTCTATCTCTGTTTCTCTATTTCTCTTTCTCTCTGTATATATATAAATATATACATATATATATATATGCATAACTAGAAACTTTCCTATTATACTGCATGACTAATTGAACTAATTGAATATGGCATTTGAATGAGTTTAACGTCATAAGAAAATCCCTTTAGAATGCTTTACATGATGCACTTGAAGTTACCCTGTAGCTAGTATTTTCGTATTTTTAGTTTCGTATTTTAGTTTCGAATTAAATTTAATCTACAGTCTGATAAGTCATTAAACTAAATGCAAACTTAATTTCAGCTTAATATATTTTTTTTGTGTTTGTCTTACGCTTGATTGCAGTCAAGGCTTCCCTCATTTGAGCTATTCGACTGGAATGTTCTGATAATAATTGTACAGTTAGAACTATAAATACATCTACATCTACCATGGCCCAAGTCACATCAAATTCAACAGACATAAAACTTTTGGATTTTTTTTTAATTTGTGGATTCTACCACCTTAATGTAGTTTTAAATGGATATATAGAATAAACATTCTAGAAACTTTCAGTTCAACACAAGTTTAAACTCTTTGTTCACTATAGCTGTAGGGTATCAAATGAGGCTATCAGAATTGTGTAAGGCGCGCAATTATCTTATCAATAAGTAGCGTCCGGTCGCATCGCCTCATTCATACATAATTACCTAGACAATGAATGAAATATTTGATTTACATTGCTTAGCTAGCAAAAGGGCAGAATAATTGAAATAGAAATCAGGCGTTGTCCATTTTAGCAAATGTCGCATTAAATTAAAATAGAAAAAAATCATCCGGCGTCACATAGTTGGCCACGCGCCAGCATCAAAAGCTCGCTTAGAGAGTGGAGCAGCGGCGGTATTGACCTTTCACAGCTGACGTATGTTGGACGGCGAAATAGTGGGAGGAGAGAGAGAGAGAGCGGTAATCGTACAACAAGTGCAACTGCGCCCAATTATGCCGGCAGCAGAGGAAAAAGCCGCGGCCGAGGCATCAGCAGCGGCAGCGTTCGATAAACACGCCATCCGAAACAACCAATTGCAGCGAAGCACGGCGAACCTTTTTATCTAAGCGAATATCTGTAGCTGTTAGTGTAGTTGTTATACTCTGGTAATTGTCTCCTATTCTCTCTCTATAGATTTTAATCGACTGGTCGTGTCGCCCATTAAGGCGCCAAAAACAAAAGCTTAGAGCCCATCCAGTGCACACCTGGCGGTAACACCTGCCTGTGAAGTGGGCCAAGCCAGGCACGCGACACGCGTCCACTTTTTTTCGTTTGCTGCGAAACATGCGCAGCAGCAGCGCGGCATACAACACAGAAATCAGCCGATTTTTGCAGCTGGGCGAGGGGGCGCGGGTGCCGACTATGCGGCGAATATTTTGTGGCAAGAGAGCGCTTACGCTCTCTTCAACTGTACTCTTTACTTTTATATGTGAGCGAGTGTATGTGTGTGTGTGTGAGAAAGAGGGAGGCAGTGATGCGAGCTGTAACTGTACGATTGTTAGATAAAGAGACGCTACTCTTGCTGCTGCCTGTTTATTATTATTGTTGTTGTAGTTGCTTTGCTAGCAATATTTGCAAAATTGAGCAACACTGCTTTGTTGTTTGGTTGTGTTTTTTGTTGAAGCGAATTGACCAATATTTGTTTAATGTTGTTTTGCAGTGTGGTGCCCCTGTTTGGCCTCGACTGACCTCCAATGATAATCGATAAATGAGCAAATCGATATTAATTATATTTCTCTAGTTAACATACGACAACGCAATCAAAAACAAATACAAATTCTAACTAAATTTGTGCGTTTGTCAAGGCGAAAGCAATGCGTACTACTTCGTACCACTATTCAGAGTAACGCTTACAAATGCCATCATCAACAGCATATTATTAATGACTTGCATGTACTTATGAGTATATATTTATATGCCTACGTCAATCAGTCAAGTTTAAGAGTGGGAAACATGAATCATTGCTTCTGATTGTTTTTATTTATATTATTATTTCGCTCTTTTGTTGGTTTTGCCTTTAGTTTTATACCCTGTGGCGTTCGCCGATGGCTCATAATTGAAACTTTTTGCATAGCGATAATGGCAATGGAGATGAGTAATAGTTGTTATCGATAGATGACATGCGATCGCCAAAATCACTGATTAGAGCAAAGGCGATAAAACAAAAATAAACACATTAAACGCGTCAGCTGCGGCGGTGGAAAGTGGAATAATGGTCAGAGGTATGCGATTTTATTAGTTTAAACAAACTCAAATAGAAGACACACACACAACTATGTATATACAAAACGAGCCCAGGTTGAAAACCCACACACAAACACATACATACATACATATATACTCACACGTATAAGCATACGCATATACATATATATTATGTACAGCTATTGTGTCATATTAGGCAGCATTGCCTTTACTTTTTTTCTTTCGTGTTTGAATGGCTGTCCGCATCGTACGATAAAATTTTTGTATCTTGTCGAAACGAAAGAGAAAATGCCGTGTGGACAAGGGGTGCGGTGCCCGCTTGCAGTCAGAAAGAGAGGGAGTGAGAGAAAGAGCGTGCAAAATGATGTGAGCGAAATTGTGTTAGCTGTGTTCCTCTCCTCTCCATCCCCTCCACCGGCCCCTGCCACTTCCCATCCTTGTGCTATTATTTAGCAACTGCTTTAAATTGAATTTAAACACATTTTAACTAGAAACTCGCGCTTGCCCAGCCCAAAACTGGACACACATATATGTACACACACAACCACATACAATCATATTCATATATGTAGAGAAACAGAGATCTATGTGTGTTTATTTCGCCCATAAGATTTTACTTACCGACTAGTCTCCAACTTGGTGAGGTCTGTGTATCCGCTCATTGTGTTGTGTTTGATTAATTCTTTGTCTTCTATTACCAAAATTGGTTAAGCAGGCGGTTTTTTGGGGTTTCTTTATTTAAATGCTGACACCGCAAGTTAATACAAAATTTTTCTTTTGCTCTGCGTATCACACATACACGCGCACTTTCACTGTGCTATCGCATTGGGTTTATGTTTCTGTGTCTGTGTGTGCGTGCGGGCCTTCAGCTGATGTTTTCTGTACTTGTATTTGTAGTTGAGAATTCTTTGCCTCTGGCTAGGCTAGACAAGGCAAATCTTTGTTGCTATTACGAAATCAGCAAACTTAGTTACAAGTAGTTATTAATTATTCGCAATCTGCCGACACGTTTGCTATTTATTGAACTCGAATTCGTTTTGCGTTACTTTTAAGAAGTCGCTGCCGTTTTATGCCAACAAGAAGGCTCTAAGCATACATAGACTGACGTTAATCGCTGATCAATTCTATTAATTGATTTATTTATATATCAAAATTCTAAGTATATTTTTTGTGCTTGCTCGCGCACTGCTGCACCACGACAAACGACCGCTACGAACGAGTTTCGATTTCAAAATGATGTGAGCGGTGAACAGTGTGGCCTCAATCGCTTAGCGTTCAAAAACTCGACTGAAAACGATAACAGTATCGAGTAGTTCAGGCAAGCATGCTATCGATAGTCATTTGCAATTGCGCTCGATGTATCGTCCACATTCTGATAAAAAGCGCATTAATTTGAATTGAAATTTCTTATTGGTTTGCGTATCAGGAATCAAGTGTTTGTTTTGGCCAAGCTCAAAACCACTTTGAACTTTACACAATACAACGAAATACGCTGGCACAGCTGCTGCTTGCACCAATTCCTCCCATTGGATGTTGAGAAATTATAAGAATGCGATTTCCATGTTTGTACAAAATCATTTCGGCCAAACTAAAATGACAATTTTTATTTCACTTGAAAACAATTACTAATTATGAATTGCCGTCGACTTAATGACCCGCAGTGGCCGCCTTCGCAGCAATCTCATCCTCCTTGGCATGCAGGGCGATCAGCTCCTGTTTCTTTGTAGCAATACGCTCCTCACGTCGCTTGCGTGCTTCGCGCACCTTTTGACGACGGGCCTCGGCCTGGTCAGCGAGCATCTTGCTGCGCTGCTTCTCGGCCTTCTTCTTGTGAATGTACTCCATGAGGACGCGCTTGTTCTTGAACACATTACCCTTGCACTTCATGTACAGATCGTGGTACAAATGGCGATCGATCTTCTTGCTGTCGCGGTACTTCTTCAGCAAGCGACGTAGCACACGTTGCCGCTGCATCCACAGCAGCTTGGTGGGCATACGAGCATTTGCTGTACCCTTTCGCTTACCAAAGCCGCAGTGACGGCCCTTGCGACGCGCCTCGGTGTTCTTGCGCACACGGTAGCGGGAATGGACCACGACGGGCTTCTTGATGATCAGACCATCCTTGATCAGTTTGCGTATGTTCTGACCTACAACACAAAAATTTCAATTTAGTATACTCTTATTCATATTTACACATCCCGTATTTGGTATACTTACGCGAGTTTGTGTTGGCGATCTCATTAATTTCATTGGGATCTAACCAAACCTTCTTCTTGCCGCAACGCAGCACTGAGGCTGCGAGCCTCTTCTGGAGCTTTAGAGAACTGCAAGCAGAGCACACCGAGAACAATTAGATAAAACACCATGCCATGATTTTGTGTGTGTGTGCGTGTGTGTATGCGTGCATGAACGTGGTTTCGGTTTAATTTACACATTTTTTGAAAACCCTGGGCAACTGCACACATAATATGTTGCATGCCAAATGTAATCCACAAGTTTTTGCACACTTTTCACACATTTTCGTACACAAAACACAGAAATTGTTAAAATTCGTCAATACCTCATGTCGACCCTTGCTCGTCGTGGCTGGGAAAGAAAGAAAAATTTGACAGACGGAAGTGACTGCCATTTTTGAGCATTTACCGCAACAAATAGCTGACTGCTATAGCACGAATAAATCACAATGGGCAATTAACAGTGTAATGTTGCATAACAGCGAAATGTTATATGAAATTTTATGTTAGCCATCCCTGGTCAAACAGCTGATTATACGGCAGATAAAGTTCAATCACAATATTAATAATTGTTGTTTTAAAGAATTAGTTAACTATGCAACACACTTTACGGCGATGTCTGACAATGGCGAAGACTGGCAGAGGGAGCTTGCGGCACCTGGCAACGCTCCCGCACGCACCCGAACAGAACAAAAATCAAACAAGTCGTAATCAGTTGCCCAGGTTGATGGACTTTCCGGAGATAATATGGCCATCGGCTCTAAATACGATAAAAAACTGGATAACCGTACAGTTCATTATACGTCCATATTTTGATAGTGAATTTCAAATCAAGGACTTTGTATATGGCGCAAAACAGGCGCTGCAGGTGAACTCCCAAATTGTTGCTTCAATTACGCAGCAAATTTATTCATACATACAAGTATGTGCAAATCTACTGTGAACTAATTTTAGGTCGTGTCTAGCAAGTTGGTGGGCGGAGATCTGAGCCAGCTACAGGATCTAGTGACACCCGAGGCCATAGCTGAATTGAAGCCCGTTGTGCAGAAGCTGTCCATGACGCAGCGCAAACAGCTGGAGATCCACGAGAGCGACATCTATTTGTCGTTTCCCTATCAAATCGGCATCATGTTCGATGATGCCAACGATAAGCTACAAAAGCGTTGGGTCGAGATCACAATGGTATTCCATGTGATGCGTGGACTGTCCGAAATGCGTGAACGCGGCGAGGAGATACCCTGGAATATGGGGTGAGCGAAAGAGTTGACAACTAAATCTCTCTCTGTTTCTATAAACTCGAATTTTCCTTATCTACTCGTAGCACAATGCCGGAATATCAGGATCGCGTCTTCATTTGTAATTATCGCTTTAAAAAAGAGTTTACTGCAGGACAGCAATCAGACTGGACGATCAATGTGGCCAATCATTTCAGGGCCATTGATCTAATTAATGAATCGAAATAGCAGTTGGCTTCCTAACTCACACTCTTAGAAATCGTAGAAAAACCCATTGTATCAGAGATACTTCTCAGAAGTTTGCGTATTCACATTTTGGATGAGTTTTGGAATAAAATTTGCATTGCAAGTGTTTAGGTATGAGCAAAACATAAAAAAACAAAATAAAAGTCGGATCATTTAAAGTTTTATCATTTTTTTTTTTTTTGTTATCTTAATATCTGGTTATTATGTAGTTTAAATAACGAGAATGTGTTTAAATGACAATACAAGTTGATTTGATCTGATGTTCCTTTCTTTTTTTTTTTTTTTTGTTGTTTGTTATTTTTAATTCTTCTTAGTGTGCTTCTCGTACTTGGCCCTGTAGATACCCTTTGAATCGTACTTGTCGAGGAGCCTGTCCCAATCGCCTGGCTTGTTACTCCGCAGAAAATTGATCACCTTGTTGGAATTGCGACGCTGCACGTCGGTGCACTTGGAGCACTCCGACTCGAGGGCATCGGGCAGCAGTTTCTTCAGCTCGCGTCCCTCGGCCGTGCAAGGTCCCTCCTCCATCAGACACTTGATGTAATTGTTTAAGATGCGATTATTGCCCAGCACTTCGTCCACATTGACATTGTCGAATTTGTTCGTGTATTTCTTCTCGGGCCTAGCCGAGGCGAGGGCGGCGAACAAGCCCAACAGCAATATAACCAGCGATGCCTTCATCTTGTCTCAACCGCTGTAGAACAAAGAGAGAGGCAGGGAGAAAACGTCCCCGTCGAAATGTGAGTAATTGCAAAACAAATATAAACTCATCCATTCAAATGCTATTTCTAGCAATATTATTTGTCTTAAATAAATAATCTCAGGCGTCATCTGGTCTGCTCTGTAAAAGGGGTTAGCAACGTGCCAGTGCTTTGAGAATGAATCGTTCGATTCATTTCTGGGCTAAGTTCGTTTCATGCATTATTAATGCCTCTTGGCATATATATGGCACATGCATACTAATTAATGATTTAGTTTTAGTAATAACAAAAGATTTCACAATTTTCGAACCACGTCACTTCAAGCTCTTTTTCAAAGTGGATTAAGTTCGTTGTTCGCCCTCTTTTTTTTCATTTAGCTAAAACTACTTTTGTACCGTTGCTCGCAAGTGTTGCCAATCCGTTTACGCAATAGACCAAGCATCAATACCGATTGGACAGCTGCAATGCCTGCGTCGCTCTCCGCGGCTTCTCGCTCTCCCTCACCGTCTTTCTTTAGCTGTTATTCAAAACGGATTATATTCGCTTTTCGTCTTGTTTTTTTGTGCACGCAAGTGCTGCCAATCAATAGCAATTTACAGTTGCCAAAGCACAAAACAACATAGCGCACGCGTAGCCTGCATCGCTCACTCACTCTAGCACTCTCTCGTTCACTCTCTTTCTCTCTTTGTCAAAAAGTTTTTGCTTACCGTTTTGTTGTTGCTGCTGCCGAACTGCGAGCTGATGGTAGATTTCCTCTTGTGTCTGTTGCGTACGACAGCACAGCTTTGATTGCCAAGCTGTTAGCCTGTTTAGCCGACTTTTATAGTAAGGAGCTCGGTTGGCGCGGCCAAAAGCTTTCGCACATTCGCTTGGCCACTCGACTGACGGTGACGCTGCCGTCGGCGTCGGCCTGGGCGGCAGTCCCACCAGTCAAAGGTCTTTCGTGCAGCTAAATTGAACCGGATTTTTAGTTTTCACCCGAATTTTAAGCCACCCGAGCAATTCGCCGCGTACTTGGGATGTACGCAAGCTTTACATTGTTTTTATTTCTTTTTTTTTTTTTTTTTTTTTTCTGGACTTGACGCCAACACTGACGTCGTAAATGTAAATGTGGCCTCGCCATCTCTCGTCTCTTCTCTTCTGTTCGACGCCTTTGCCAACTCGCCACCTCGCCGCACTTTGCCGTTGTGACAGCTGTTTGTTTAGTTTGTTAGTGCTTTGCACGTTTCGCCCCGTGCGCTGAAACGAAATTCATAGGAAAAACATGCAAAGTACTTACGTGAAAAACTCAAAGGTGTTGTTGCTGGTGATCTTTTACGATCATGTTTATTATGTTGTAATCACTTTTATGCATTTCCCCCATTTCATTTACATTATCTGCAGCATTTAATCGAACTATGTGTGTGTGCGTGTGCGTGTGTGTTTCTGTTTCTCTCTGGGCCCAGACAGATTTCGAAAGCTCAACTGGTCTCGATTTTGTATATTTGTTTTTCTTTTTGCGGCAAATTGAACTGGGATTTACCGCCATAAGCGAGGCGAAGTCTTGCGCTCGGTTTCTGTTTAATCTGTTGCATGGTAGACTTTTCCACAGTCAAATCAGAGCAGACGTTTGTTGTTGTATTTTGTTAATTTTAATTTTTAATTTCTGTCAACTTGGGGTCTACAATAATGAGCCATTAAATTCATATGCATATATTTATAATTCTAGAGCTAGACTTTATTTACTTTTTTTATTTCTGTTATTTTTTTTTTTTTTTTTAATGGGAATGACTTGAGCTTCTGGCACGAGTATCTCGATCGTCATGTTTGCTTACGTACAGTGCAATGGGTCAGTTCTACTTATCTACTTAAGGCTCGGGGCTGGCTTTTTAGCCCGCTGTCACTAATAAAAGCCGATAAATCACTGTGATATAACTTATATGTTAATTAGTGTGCAATTATGCAAAGTTCAGCTGATTTATCACATTATCATTAAATTTAACAATCTTTCATTTCATTTTGTTTGTCGGGTCTGGCGTGCATGCGACTCGACTTACAAAATCGTCTCTAGGGCGGTCCACAAATGTTGGGACACTTTTAACTGCCAGCAGTCAAGTGCCCTCAGGGCACAATATATATGTATGTAAAAAAGAGCATATCATATACGGAAAACGTATACTTCTAGGAAAATGTTGACATTCAACAAAAATTAAAAATTAACTGATCTATAAAAGTTTTGATATGACATTTATATAAAGCAAGGAGTAGTTTATATTTCTTCTTTCGGCCAGACGTCTACAAATTTATATAGCGGAAGAAAAATGTTCCTTTTAAATATATTTACATTGAAAAAAAGATAAACTTGCATTTTGTTTTGATATTATATATTTAAATCATTCTCTCGATTAAAATCCTTTGATATTTCTTGTGTAACTTTTGTAAAAACAAATCTTAATTGGAGTAAATAAAACGCTTGCTAAAAAGCTCTTTCTAAAGTACTTTTTGGTATACCAATTATTCAAAATGAACATGTGATCTTTACTGATCTTTCTAGATATTTTAGCTTATATACGTATCGTATATATACGTATTACATATGTTTGTAATAGAAGTAAATCAACTATACTAAGATTTCCAGATCTTTCTAGCGCTCTTTGAAATCATTACCCATTAGCATATAATTATATATAAATTATATAGACACACATATATATTTCATATATCTTAATACGCTTTTCACTGTCATTCATTTCATATCATTTTTACAATATATCCATACATTATCTTTCAAGAAATTTTAGATTCTATTTATGATTATGATTCACACGATATAATTTTCATGCAACACAGAACAAAATTCTCATCTCTCTAATTGGAAACATTTTTCTGATCAGAAATCAACGCTTCACATTCTTTAAGAAAACATAATGCATATAAAGAAATATTGTTTTGACAATATTCTGCTCACGTTTCTCAACACTTGCATTACAAACACACACACACACACACACACACACAGAGCTGTGAGTATATGTGTGTGTATGTGAATCGTTGACCAATTGCCACATGGGTGTTACAGCCGTCATGATCGGTTTTAGCTCATGCAAATGGAAAGTACCCAGGCCAGAGGAAAGGTAAACAGTCGAACTCATGGCAACGATGACAACGTCCCAATCAAAATAGGCGGGGTAGGGCGGGAACGGGTGCCGGGGCAGCGGGTAAGCGGGCAAGCAAGGGCTGCTTGCCTTGAAAGCCCAGCCAGTGGCAACATGTGCAAAAGTTCAGGTTCAGGAAGGTAAGCCAAAACAGAAAATAAACAGAAAATGAGACACAAAACAGAGATAAACAAAAAACCTGACGCAGCAAACCAGCAGCAGAAGCAGCAGAAACAACAGACAGAGCTTCAATAAAGACAAATAAATCTGGGGACAGATCTTAAGTGCGATACGTGCGCAGGCTTTCATTGCCAAGCATGACCAGGTGCAGGTGTGTGCGTGTCTATGACTTATCTGTAATTGTGACTGAGCCTAGGAATCAAGCAAAGTTCGGCGAGCTCAAAGCCAAGTCACAACAAGCCCCAGGGCCTTGAGGGCATCGCTTCCCTCTGGCCATGTCAATCTGCCTCGATTTGACACAAAAGGTGAAATGAGGGGCGAATTCATGCTGTGCAATTACGTATATCAACATTATCATTAGCATTATCATTGTTATTCTTACTTGTTACTTGTTAATTGGCGCCGCTGATAAGCGCAGGCCATGCGGAGGTTCGATCCGCGTAGCTTAAATCTAAATACAACTAAACAAAAACTAAAGTTCTGGCAAGTGAAGCGTATCTATAAGATACAAATATGTGAAAATGCGACTATTTGAGAGCCAGCTCAGTGTTCAGCTTGGACTCATGGTGCGGCCTTGTGTTCAATATGGTCTCCAACTGCACAGCGGGTCCGCCGCACAGCTTGCGATAGAGTTCGCCGTAGCTGCGACTCCTGCTGCAGCGCCTGGCCAAGCTGAGCACGCACCACAGCGCGCAGAGCAGCTGCAGAGTCATCAGATAGGGCTGCAGATGGGGCAGCCAGTTGACATTGAAGCGCAGTATGTAGAGCACATAAGGTGGCAGGTGATCCATGTCCTGGATGGAGTAAATGTTTGAGGAGTGCTTGAACAGAGACACTAGCAGCTAGCAGAAGACTTACGAACTCATACCAGAAGCCGGGCACAATCATGTTGCTCAGCTTGGTCAGCTTGCGGCTGTAGCTGCTGAAGTCCGGCAGCGGAGTATTGGACTGGAAGCGATACTTCTCATTGATGGGTATGCCCGTGTTGGGCTCCAGCAGTATGAAGGGCTCATGCTGCTCGGCATTGGGACTGAGGCCCTCGAAATGCTGGCGCCAATCGTAGCTGGAGCCATAGAAATGTGGCATGGAGAAGGCCGAGGGAGCATCATCTATGCATGATATAGAGAGATGAATGCATTAAGAGTCTCTGCGAAATCCTCGCGATGGCTCATCCATTACTTACTTATCACACACTTGGACACATCGAACATGCCACGCGGCAGCTTCACGCCGTAGGTGCTGTCCATGCACTTGGGCGCCGTCTCGTTGGCCTGGAGCAGCGTAAAACGATACGAGTTCATGCCATCGTGCTCCTGATCTCGCTGATAGTGCAGGGGTAGCACACGGCACGACTCCGTCGCCAAGATGCTAAGCGATGAATTGCGTTCCAGGAAGAGCGGATAGAGAGAGTTGTCCAGTGTGTCCGGCACATTGATGGGACAGTTGTCGCCCAGATTTCCGGGATTGTCCTTCACACGCTCCTGAATGCGCAGCTCGCCATTGAGGCTTTGTATGCGGAAGAAGTTCTCCATGCCCACCTCGGTGCCAATGTTCACCGTGTATATCTCCTCCTTCTCCTTGAGAGCCTGCCAAAGGATAACTGTGAACTGGAAACTAGGAACACTATGTCAAACCACTCACGTTGTAGAGTGTGCCACAGTTGGTGGCCAGCGGCAACATTTTGCCAAAAAGTTCCAGCGCGGGACGGGTGAACTCCCACAGGAAATAGTAGACGCTGCCGGTCATAAACACCTGCTCGCCCAGGGTCAGCGCATTGAAGCCCATCGAGCTGAAGGGTATCTGGCTGTACTTGGCAGCGGCGCCCAGCAGGAAGCTGTTGAACTGCACAATCGTCTTGTTGAGTATGTCCGGCGAGACGCTCTCCTCGGGCAGGAACTCTATGTGGCGATAGCGATGCTTCCGATAGGTCACACTGCTCGCGGTGCGATTGAGGATGTCGTTGTAGCCAACGATCTTATAGACAATCGGGCCGATCTGTTGCAGCTTAATCCTGGCATCGCGTCCACTCAGAAACTCCGGTCCATTGGTCACATTGAACAGGTAGCTCTTCAGCTTACCAAATGGCGAGTTCACCCAACTGTCCATGGTGGGCATCTCATCCCGGAAGCGCACCTGCTCCTGGGCCATGGCATACTGATAGCTGATGCCGCACGAGATCACAAACAAATAGATATTCAGCAGGCCGAACAATGCAATTGCCGCAATTTTCAGCCAGAAACAAGTGTGGCCCATGACTGACGATGATGCACTGCCTCCTCAGAGACGGGAGACTGTAGCTGAGTTGAGCTGTCTGATTGGATTGTGTTGTGCGTCTGCGTTCTTCAAATCACGCGATTCGTTTGATTTCAACAACTAAGCGCTGCTTCGACTCTCCATTGAATTTTAAATACAAATTTGTATTTTTTGTTGCTTTACAGAATCGGTCTTATCGCGAGGTCCCTTCCTCATCTTAGGCCTGTTTGAAAACGAAACGAAACTAAAAATGTGATTACAAATAAAAGCAAATCAAGTAAAAGTGAAGAAAATTATAAAGATTAGCCGGACTACATTGATACCCTCTGTTAGTTCAATTTGATTAGGGTGTGAATCAGTTGTGCTAAGCTTTGGAAAAGAATCTATGGGAGCACTTATAGACTGTTGGCTTTAACTCCAGCTTAGGTATCTTTCGGGGTGTCAAGTTTCAGTAATAGATGTATAGACAGAAGTCAATGGTTTTATGGTAGTCAAAGATTTGAGACTTAAATGGCAGAATATTTATATTAAGAATGAAAATAAGTTGTCTAACTGATCTAAAAGTTGAGAAAACTTAACACGAATATATTTTGTGCTGTAGAGGATGGTATAAGCCTACAGCATAGTCCTAGCTGAAGCCTTTAGGACTTCAATGGCAGCCTGAATATTTTTATATGATACGCTTCTTTTTTACATATGACTCGGATTACTTAAGTAAGTATTATAAACACTTTGTCAATTAAGTATAAAGTATATGAAAGCATACATGTATAAGGTATATAAGAGTATAAAGTATATAGAGTTTTTAATAAGTATAAGTATATATAAATACAAACATCCTGGGGACCCATAAACAGATTTCCAAACTATCTAATTGTATTTCATTTAGCTCCAACTTCAAATATAACGTAATCCCTTTCTAATTGCTTCCAATTTCTACGAATTCATGCTAAACTATTCTAATTTCCACACATTAAACCATCCATTAGAGTGCAGTCGGCTACAGGGTATCACTATTGCAGAGAGGCTATCAGTTGGCAAAGGCCAACCACGCTCTGCTGGCTGTTGTCGCAATTGCAGGAGATAAGCCCTCATCTTGTGACCCGAGAGACATAGAATTTACGCAAATCGTAATTTAAATTTATGTTCGTTGTCATTAATGTCAGGTCCATAAACTGCTCCCAATTGGCATCTGCAGCCAGTCGGTCAGTCGTTCAGTCAGTGCACCTGGCCAGGGGGTGTTCCAAAATGCATATTTTTAGCATTCCAGATTTGTGCTTGCCATTGTCAATGGCTGATAACCGAGATCTGCTGATGTGATCAGCAGATGCCTCCAATCAGAATCGACATCAGTTCGCTCCCATTGCGAGCAAACATCTGAATGAGTGAGTAAGGGAGTGAGTGAGTGAGAGCCGACTTGCTGTCTTATCAGTTACAGACAGACCAATCGCCAGACCAATTTTATCAGCTCCCGCGGCTAGCGAATTGCACTTGCCCTCGGGCATCATGTCTGGCCTATCGCAGTGAACTCTAATTGCGATGACCCTTTGCGCTCGCTTTTGCATTCGCCTTCATTTCAGCTGCTTCGTCTGTCTGATTTGATTCGCCAATAAAGATCCGGCATGCCGTGTGAAATACATTTCTACTAATGAGCTGACAGACACCTCAGTTACCGCAGAGTCTTGCACCTCACAAGTGACAAAATGTATTAACCTGACATAAATCTTCAAATTTATTACTTATTAAACTGGGGCGGTGCAAAACAAGTGAAGCTGACAATTCGAATATACCCTGGAAGCTGGTGTTTAGTGAATATGATAGAGACTTTGTGCTGCAGGAGTCTTAGATAAAACTAAAGCAAAACTACACTCTGCTTCAATTTTATTGGCTTATTGAATACCAAATATATATAAAATAGTTGTGAAAGTAAAAATTGCAAATTTAAATTGTTAAAAAAATATATATTATTTTATTTTAGTTTTTAAATATTTAAAATAAAATTTTCAATTATTTTTTAAAATCTAATTCATTTAAAATAATTATATATAATTCATAATAAATAAGCCAATTCCTAGTCAGTTTACTTTGTGGTGATATGTTTTCTGTATAATTTAAATGAAATATAAATATATATTAAGATTGGAAATTCGAATTTCCCTGCTGAGCACGCTAACTTTGTGTTTATTATTCACTTTTGATTCAATTCAGAAAACAAATTTCAGCTTGATTTGTTTTATAGCGTTTGCTCAGCATGAATTTCAAATAAATAGAATATAATTGGTGCTTTGATAAGTTGGCTGCATAGCCCATGATTAGGTGCAGCTGTACCCAATTGTAATCTATGTTTGAGTCGAACTATAAGAACTGCTCTAGATGATATGGAATTGTAGAATAATCTGTACTAAATTACCAAATTGAATAGCAAGCTTTTCGAAATAGTATTGAGGGATATGCGTAAATAATTGCTTAGCTAAAGGCATGAAGACAGCAAGACAGCAGATATAGAGATATATACATATATTCCATATATGACTAGGGATTTAGTCAATTTCTGAGACGAAAAAATCCAATCATATACATATAGACATAGGTATACGCAGCACTACTACGAAGTTGATAGCCTGGCACCTTGACAAGGTTTCTTAACCCTAATAGAAGCAATTGAAGCCCCTATTTAAACAGACATTAATAAGCATTTCGATGCTGGCGGAACATCAAAATAGAATAGCTATTATAAAGTAGTCATATATAATTGTTAGAATAATAACAAATTGATTTATGGCAAAGTCTAAACCAATTCAAATCCCAATTCAGTTCCAATACCATTAAAACCTTTCTCAAAAGGCAAGAAATATTCATTATGTATGTATTTATTTTTTTAAGTGCCTAATTAAAATAATAGCGTAATTTATTGTACACATTAGAGTCATATACATTATACAGATATAGATACGATACACACACATATACACATACATATATGCATATACAGATATATATATATATATTATATTATATTATATATTATGATATATCATATTATATTATTTTTAGATATATTATATATTATATTTTTGTTGTAGTTCGTTTGTAACACATCGGAATTTCTGCCAGTCCATTCAAATTTTGTTTGTTTATCTAATCAAGCACATTTATATGAGGAACGAAACTTGAGAGAACATTATTCAATATCTATATATATATACATATATAGATTTTGTGAATCTTGTTTCGTTAATTGGTTTTATATTCTTTGTGACTTTCATTTGGTCATGCACAAATTTGTGTTTTTATTTTTATGACATAGAATTTCGGTTTGTTTTTGAGAATTACAATGATCACGACCGTTGCTTGACAGACCATACATATTCATATACGTATATATAGCTAATACACTTGAAATTTTGTATAATGATTACATAAGTACTTACAACGAGGACCTATCATACATACAATATACAGTACACATAAGTCTTCCCAGCTCCATTTGTTCTAGACTAAACGCACTCGGAGAGATTTTGCCTGTTAAAGTTTCCCTAGCTAAAAGAAAATTCCATTTTAAGACTAACGCGCCGACTAAGGCCCCTTACATAACAATATATTAAAGAAGATCAGCGGAAGGCGGCGACCTCTTCAATATCTTCCGTTGGGAGGGTTCTCCTTGTTCTGCTTCTTGTTCATGTCCACTTGGGCGGTGGCCAGATAATTGGAGCCCTCCAAGTGCAGTGTGCTCTGCCTGTGCGAATTGCGAATCAAGCAGAAGGTGGAGAGCAACAGCAGCACCAGGCCCAGGGTGCAGAGGCCCACGATGAGAACGACACGAATTTTGGGCGGAACATTTTCGGCGAAGCGCATCATGTCCGTGACCTCGTTGGGCAGCGAATCGATGCCCTCCTCAAACCATAAAATGGGGAAAATAATATCCGGGAAATTGGCCACCTGCTTGATGTCGAACACCTGGCTGACGGCCAAGTTGATCTGGATGCGAGCGCTCACACGCAGAGTGGTGCCCGTTGTCTGAAGAAGAGGAAGAATTAAATATAGTAAATATCAGCTGGTAGTGCGCTTATTCTATATGCTTACGGGCTGCACATCGAAGTAGAACTGATGCCTCTCCTTCATGGGCGGCGAAATGCCTTCGACCTGAGTGCGCAGACTGTCGTCGGCCAAGTAGAAATGCGGGAAGCTCAACATAATGGGCGAGTCTAGTCGAGAAGAGAAGATCAGCTTTAGAAATGTCAATCTAATGCTATTGGTACCGTATTGGCTTACCGTATTGACACAGCGACACATTGAAGAGGCCGTTGGGCGAGCAAGAGGGCTTGCCCGCTGGACAATAGCACATGTTATCGGGATGGCTATCCACATCGGCGAATACCCATTCGGGCGGTGTGAAACGATAGGCGGGCACATCGTTGGGCGTGTCCACCTCACGCTCAAAGACCAATGGCAGTAGGCGACATAGGTCCTTGTCGTATACCTCGAGCATGCGATCCTTGGTAATGTGTGGCGGAAAGATGGAGCCATCGGTGCCATCCAGACGATTGCAGTTGTCCGTTGTCCAGTGCGGCAGATGTGTTTTTCCATTGAACTTATCAATGATGCCGTATTGTTTGATGTTCTCGGTGCCCGTGAAGACAGTGACACGATCCGATGAGGTGCCGTTCTTGCCGTAGAGCAAGCCGAACTCCTCGTAGGGCAACTTTTGCTCCTTTGGCACAACATCCTTTGCCAGCTTGAGCAAAGGATCCTCATAGCCCCAGAGCAGCTGACCCACAGAGACTTGCACAAATGGCTTGATCTTCAATATATCCATGATGCTGGCCATGGCCAAGCGCAGGAATCTAAAACATAACGAAATATTCCACTTAGATGTGACATGGAAATGGAATAATAGATTTTCTCTCTTACCTGGCTGCATGTTTACTCTGTGAGGTGGCACTCAACATGGGTATATTGGGCACAATGACCACATCGTCTTCGGGACCAGCCGACAGATCTTCACGGAACTTGTAGATCTTGCGCAGATTATAGCTCAGCGTGCCATTGTCATTCTCAACAATGTTCACCTTTTCCCATGTCTCGCTGCAAAATTGCAAAATCATTAACATTTCAAGTGGGAGATAGAGAGAGAGAGAGAGAGAGAGAGAGTGGGGGATCTTGAACTTACGTGTAAACATAGGGTCCCACCTCATCGACAATGGCCTTGGAGCCGTTGCTTAGGAAATCATCCGCATTAGTCACGTTGTACACATACAAGCTGATGTGCGGCTCAACGGGAGGCTTGGCCCACCAGCCAAAGGTCTTGGAGCCGGGTCGCAGCGCAATCATGCGATCAACGATCGCATTGATTAGCACCGAAAATTCACAGGCAACCAAAACGCCAGCAACCAGTAGAAGGACTGCGATTACAATTGTAATCCCTGCAAAACCCATAAAGAGAGAGGCAGAGAGAGAGAGAGAGAGAGAGAGAAAAACAAAACAAATTTAATTTAATAGTGATTCGTTTGATTGATCCTCTATGCCATAAGCTGCTGGCAATGATTCATCTGGGGGAAATCTCAGCTCAGCTTGCTTTATGCACTCAGTGCACGTACTTCATTTTTCACCTTTCAAGCTGAACCCAAAGAGCTAATAAAGGCGTCGCCGCCTGATTTGTGTTAAATGATATGGGTTCAAATCTTACAGATGCGTTGCACACACCAGATGAGTCATAGAAGTTGTATGTGTGTATGCTTATATCTATATATATTATATGGATTCTAGTCATTGTGCAAATAGATCACCGACTCATTGCCATAAATGTTTATCTAAATGAGGGCTAATGCAGTTATGATATTTCTTTCTTTTTTTGGGGGGGGGTGTGAATCTTCACAGTCAGCAATTGCAATAAATCAGCTCTGCAAAGTAGAATTATTCAACTATTTAGTTGAAATTCATTAACTCTAAAACTTTCGGGTGAAAGATCAAAGAATCTAAAACTTTTACTACTTTAAAAACATAGATCTTTTGCTTAGTGAACACATTTCATATATTTAAATTTATTCTAATACCGGAATTTTGTGCGGGTAGCTTAAAAAGTTCACTAACTAATGAAATATGATTATATATAATTAAAGACATTTATAATAGGTATCGTAAATATGAAATATATTTTGTTAAAGTCCAATAATAATGAGGAATACATTCATCTTTACATATTTCTATACTTTGATCCCCCTTTTATCTGTCAACTTTCCCAGCTGCCCTCGCCTATCATTCAGATAAACAGTATTTGAAATAAATCAGAGTTTGAATTATTAATTTGATTTTATTTGGTTGCATTATGTTGGCTTGGCTATCTCTTCTAGACGTTTCAGTCATTCCGCTTTATAGAGTGTTTCATAGTTATTCAGCAGAAATGGTAAAACTTAACTGTTGCATAGCTGTTGACCTTCGCCCCCTTGGCTCGATCCAAAATTCCATATGCAAGCAAGCCAAGCAAAGCTAGGATCATCAAGGTGAGTCAGTGAAGAAGTGATATGTTTGGCTCTTTTCAGAGAAATCTCGAACTTAACTGTGAACTGTGTATATTTTGTACACTGATCAACACCTTCAATGGGTTTCTCTAGTGCCTAATCAATTTCATTAATAAATATCAGAGTCTAGTGTTAATTCACATTGATTAGCTAAAATGTGTATGCCCATATTTATATAATAAACCGATAATCGATAGATCGTAAATCCCACCAAAGTTCATTTGGTTTATGTAGACTCATCTGCGAGTCGAAAATCCATTCGTTCCGTTATTTTTAGCACATTTCGATTGCTTTGTGGCTAGTTGATCTGGCGACCTTATAGCATTGTTCGTTCCTCACTTAATTAAATCAAGTTATACGAACGAAACGAAGCTGCAATTAGCTATTAATCATCCGATTGAATAATTGTATAAATTAATGAACCTCTATGAACGTTGCCTCGTTTTTCCAGAAAGTCGACTTATCAATGCGTTTATTATAGTCCAACTAACTAACCGAGCATTATACCAGTTTTGATAGCCAGCTATTGAGTTGTGAGCCCCACTTGTTAGCCCTCACGTCAGCTTGCAATGTGAAGCGCAATTATTTAATATCCTCGCCATTGAAACTCTACTCGAGTATTATTGTGTGTAAACAAATCGAATGCATATGCATGTCTGTGTATATATGTTTATTTACAGAACTCTAGAACGCAAAAATCAAATTATTTCGACTGATTCATCAAGAATGTGTGAAATGTTGATGCCAGGTAAACATCGACTTGGCTGACTGACTGTCTGAATAACTGTCTAAGCGCTATGTGTAAAAGACCTTGACAATGTCAAGAAGGCGCCGCATAGCCATCTTCCAAATATATATACTCATGTATATATATATATATATATATATACAAAATCTGGTATCAGCCATCAATTAGAATTCAAGATTGAAATACCAGTAAAACCAGTCATAGCGAAACAGTCAACAGAACTTTAAAGCCATGTGCCTGTCGCCTAGCCAGCTATTCAGTTGGTAATAATTGAGTTCGATTTCAATGCAATACGGAAACAATACACCTATTCAGTAATACAATACCAGCTCTTGCTGGAATGTAACTGAAAACCTTTTTGCACCAAGGGTTTATACAATTCGATTGAGGCTCAAGCTACTTGCCCATATTTAAGGTGCATTTTCAGATATTTTAGCTGTACTTTCTTAGTTACATTTAAGCTAAGGAACTCTAAAGTCCAACCTTATGTGGCAACTCTCTTTAGAAAACAGTAACTGTTTGTTGTAATCTTAAGCGAAATAAGCCAATGGGATTTTTCATTCAGATTCTGCACAGATTTTACAAATTTAGCTATCTGGCAACACTCTTGATATTTTATTCCTTCCAAAATTCCTAAATTAGCTTCATTTAGTCGTAAGGCTTTTGAACTCTGACTCTGAACACCTTTCAAATAATTTGAACGTAATTTTCAGCTATCTGGCAACGCTCTGAACATCTCATTCCCTGTAGTTGCTCTCCTAGGTAAACATAATTTAAGCAATCCATTGCTATATAGGCATAGGAGCCCTATCATTTGGGCTATAAATTGAAATTTTCGATAATCTGGCAACTCTTACCCCATTTTATTAGCTTATTAGGCCGCCTGATTGGCTGCTTACGAATTTAATTTACAATCAAGTTTACTTTCGATCAAGAGCTTATTTAGCTGTTACAAATCTTTTAATCGTTGCTTTCTTAATTAACTGTGACGAGCTGCTCTGACTGTATAATTGTAATTGATTTAAATTAAAGACGGAAATAGCCAACACTCTTATATAACTTATAGTTTGATTGAGTAATATGTTTAGCCAGGTAAAGCCCTAAACTTTGAAACTATTCACATTCAAGTACCCCTGAAAGATCTCAGAAAGGTTCCACAAACTTCCCTAGATTTGAGGGCAATTAACTTTCTATTAGACTAGCACTAATGGAATCTAAAAGGCAATAAACCATTTAAGAAAAAACTAACTTGGTATACGAAAAAACTTGCATTAAAGTAAATGAGGTAAAGGCAACTAGCCAAGATATATGACTTAACAGAGAAATATTCGGAATTACAGATTCAAGAGATTTGAGTAACCAAGAATCACCTTTCTGCACCTGCTTTATCATTAGCTTAAAATATATGCTAACCGCACTTTAACAGTCTGGCAGCATTGGCCTTGTTAAGTTAGCTGCGGCTCATTGATTTTCCCAGGCAATAAATGCACTACAAGCTTGCAATTTGCATTTAAAACGCTCTTCACTCTTAGATCTATAGACATATCCGACTTTTGAATGCTCTACTTACACCATTTGCGCAGATATGTGCTGGAGAGTTTGGTACAAAGTTTGTGTTTGGGTCCGTTCATGTTGTGATCGTTGTGCGGATGTCAAAGTGTGAAAGGCCTTCTGGTGCAGAACTATAAATAGCAGAACAAAAATAATTATAATAAAGGAAGATAAAGATGCAAATCTGGTTTTAAATTAAGGCCGAGAATCGTTAACTTGGCTAGCTAATGAAAGTCTAGCTAGGAATGCATAAGTTGATTGCCGGGCAAAGTTTCAGAACTCTGTTGATAATAAAATTAAAATGTTCATTATGATGATCATGATGACGCTGATGATGATAATTATTATCATTATTTTTCAGATGGCTTGGGTTCTCTATATACGATCCGCGTATATCTTAGCCACGCTCAAGTCTAAAGTGTAGCAGTCAAGTTTAACTTGTTCGGAGAGGGCCGCGCTCTGAACCTCAAACTCAGACACGTTTCAGGGCAAACTGGCCTTGTCCGTTGTGTTGTATTGTTTATGTTTTCTGTTTTCTGTTTTCTGATTTTTTCTATAAATTGTTTTCTATATTTTTCCATTGGTTTATCAGACAACCTTTTTGAATACTCTCTTTGGCATTTTGTGTATTATATAATCTTTTGTTCGGCTGCTTCTTAGCTTTGGCTTTGGGTTGTTGTCTTTCAGAACGTTGTCAAGTCAGCAATTGTTTTCCAGAGTTCTCTAGAGCTATTTTAACTATTTCGTAAACCTTTTTTAATGAGTTGTTCGACTTTGTTTTCGCTTTTGTCGTTGACAATAGACATCGACACGATTGGGTCCATGAATAGAGCCCGCCCAGGTAAGCCTCAACTCCAGCAGAATCAGTCAGGCAATTAAACAAAAGACAAACAATCGTCTTTTGCCAAAACGCTGAACGTCTTAATAGCCATGCGTATAGACGCATAAACGCATATTTACAAAAACTAGGTAGAGCGGCAAATGCTCGACTATATAATACCTAGTATAAAACCTAGCTCTTAGCTAGGTGTTGGGTAAGTAACGCTAGTATATACGTCGTATATATACGAGTTTATGACGGCTAATATCAGCTCAAGCATTTCAATTAAGTGTCTTCATTTAAAGACTATTAGAAATCAATTGGATATATACTAAATTGTATAGACATATATACGGAAACGTATTCGTTATGATTATTATGAAGTTAATAGTCATCATCATTAAAATACTAATGGTCATTAGTAATGTTCAGCATAATTATCATTATCAGCATCATTATCATTATAAATGATCATTATCTTCTTTATAATAGCTATCATTATTGTTGGCATTCTTATCATCTTTATCATAATAATATAAAATGTGAAAAGTAATATAATATAGATAAATAAATTACAAAATACAACAAAATTAACAACAAAACAGGGTATACAAAATAAAGTTCTGTTCTCTCACTGCGTCCGCCTTGCACCAGGTCAGGCATGAGACTGATCAGGCGCTCCTGCAGGCGCGCCCTTTATAGCTCTTGAGACCTTTTCAAGGTTAATTTTGATGCTCACTGCAGAAGAGTGATTCAGTGGGGAGGCCATTGAGCAGAGGAAACAGCAGAGCAAGGCTCGCCCGACTCTTTTGCTTCACTTCACTATACATCCACACAGATATAGCATAAACAGCATACTCTCTTTGTTGATGCCGAGAACAGGGTATTAAAATGCTGTTGCCAATACGCTGAGCATCTTAATAGCCAGGCTCGTCTTGGCATATTCGCATATATTAAAAGAGTGTGCATGAAAATGAAAAAATTGTATTTTTAATTTTGGCAAACACCTTGACCGAGGCCAGGGCCTCAATATTGCGGTTGCCCCTATCATTGTTGTTGTTGTTGTGGTTGTTGCTGCTGTCGCTGTTGGGCCATAATTTCTATAAAGCGTTGCCTGTTTGCTTTCAAACCGCTTGATTATTGACAATTGCAGGCACAGGCAGGCATCATAAAATATTAAAATGAAACGAAAAACAAATCTGACTTTGATGAATACATTTATTAACCAAGCCATTTGCAAGCGCCGCACGAAACAATAGAAAATCCAAACAACGACAACGACAACAACGAAAACTTTTTAATTGTCAGTGCGTCAATTTTTGCCGTCTTATCTAGTTTGAAACAATACAGATCTTTTCACCGAGCGGAATGCAGTTGAGGTTCTTATAAGCCAGCGTCAAGGTGGCGTCTATATAGGCAGGCAACGCATCTCAGATACCTGACTATATCTGAATTCGTTTTTAGCAACTGTATCTGTTTCTATGGCCAGCTTATGGTCAACGGCCACGCCTATTGGCATTTGGCTTATGGGCACGTTTCAGTTGCGCTTTGAAACAAGAAGAAGCAGAAGTTGGAGAGAGAAAAACGCATATCTGCGTGTCGGCCAGCTTGGGTCTGTGTTTATTTGCAGTTAAACAGCACTTGACCATGTCACGGAAATGCTCAGCCAACTAAGCCACAAGTTAATACCGTTTTTGCCTTGGCTGCACTCTTTTTTGTAGTTTGATTTCATATACCCTGTACTTGAGAGATGGCTTAGTTGGCTTAACAGAGTGCATTTAGTAGCATACAAGTTAAGGATCTCTTTTGCTATTAATAATGAGAGAGAGAGAGAGAGAGAGAGAGAGAGAGAGGCACAGGCCTTGTTATATTTGAAAAATCTACTTTAGATGTTAACCAATAAAGAAATACCTCAGTTACAGTCATTCAGCTGTGCAAGACCAGGAGTAAAAACAAATGATTACTACAGGGTATCAATCAGTGTTGTTTATAGTTACTGGGCGTGGTTTGGCCGAGTATTAAGCAAGTATTATTAATATAGAGCTGCTATAGAGTTTTATTGAGTTACAGCAAGAGATGGAGAAGGAATAAGTCTCGAAAGAGTTCTGAATAATTGGAGAAAATTAGCCTAAGGCCTCTGAAATGTATAAGATAAATGTAATGAGTATCTTAAAGTCTAATATCATATCAGTTGAGAGCGAGCTTAGTGACAATACCCATAAAAGCAAAAGGCTGTTAAGTCAATTTGTTACAGGGTAGCTGAAGTCAAATACAGGCTAAATAGTGATTAATCATACAGTAGCTATTGTAGATAATGAAGCAATTTTTGATATAGATATATACGAATATACAAATCTACCTATATATTTTGATAACATATTTAAATAAGCTATATATGTAACCTAAGAGAGCTACCCCAAAGCGAAGGGAAAACCTGTTAGATCAGCAATGGGTATTCTCAGAGTCTTGTAGAAGGACTCTCTTTCAAATCTAGTAAATACACATATGCAGCAATCAGCAACCATATTTATTGCTGGGTATTTGGCAAATCATTAAAATCTGCTTGCAGAGCTTGTCCACAGCTTGTACTTTGCCCCGAACACACACACACGCTTACACATACAATGATGATATTGGCTTGTATATTGAACGGCGCTTAATGTGCTCCGAAGGTCGTCCCGCTATTAGATATAATAACAATAACAACTACAACACAACAATCGACAATGATCGGCTCAGGTACAAATGAATCGCGCCAAACAGTTATTGACGCCAGAGAGCCAAATACTTGGACCACGTTCAGATGGGTTTTGTCGCATGACATGCGTATTGAATAGCAATTAACTAATATAATTATTATTATTTTGTGCGCTTTTCGGGCGACATTCAGCCGATGAACAATTGACCATTGAGCCATAAATCAGGCAACAAATTGTTTTGGCCACTGAATGCCAAAATGGCTCTGCCCACCATTTTTTTTTTCTGATTTGTTGATTTTTTTTACGTTTGGCAAGTTCAATGAATGCCAATTACAGTGAGAGAAACGATCGTATATCAAGTATGATTTGTGTTATTTTAGCCGTTTCGATTAGAAATTGCCAGCGAAATAATATTGTCCAAACAGTCATAAACAGCTGATATTATATAGCTCAAGCTAAGATTACTGAAAATTGGGAAACAGATTTAAATATTTATGGAAATGCCTTACAGTTGCAGCTGTCGTGTGCTGACGTGCGACAATAACAGTTGTTGCTTTATCACAAATAGGAATTGGAGAAAATTAAAGGGGAGTGTAGCTTACACTCAGCTTTTGTCTGTATTAAGTAATATGCAGTGCTTACTGTTTTAATAAAAAAGGGAATCTAATAATACATTACTAATAAAAACAAGCTTTCTGATAAGAAAATAAGTAAATAAGAAATGATTATGCCTAGCAGGTGGCTTTTGTGTGCCCTTCGCACGTGACACTTAAGCTAATAAGGAATGAGAAGAAAGAAGTGAGACTGACTAATATATTTGCACGCTTCTCACTTTAAAATAATACAGTGGTATTAATTATAATAACTTAAGTGATTAAGATATGAATGCCAGCAATAGCTACTTGTTATCTGTGTTTATATGTATACATATAAACACAATCACAAAGTGACATGATAAATATATGAATTAGAAATCAAGTAGAACAGTTTATCTATACCATTCTGATTTTGTCTGTCAGCTCAATGAACAGGCTTCTTGGCTCCTTTGACAACACGAAAAGAGCTTTGCATCAAATGCAATTCTTAGCACTTAGCTTTTGTCTGTGACCCTAAATTCTTTATTTAAATATCTAGTGAAACTCTAGTTTATTTGTAGTCTCTTAGAGCTGCGCCTTAAGCTAGGCAATGTTATATATTACGAAATATTTCAGCTCAAATCGAGCTTTCATTAATCGGATTTATACCTATAGCTAAATTATCAGCAACAATTGTAATCAGCTTTAGGCACTTGAACATATGTATTGCTGGTTTTTTATACTTCAAGTGTAATTGTTTGTGTTAAGCTTGTTGCTTTTTTTTCTAATTAACAACTGTTAGGCGTTTAACGTGAAATCGCGTTTTTTCTATTTAGCAGAACTCCATGCGAATCCACTCCACTCCACTCCACTCCACTTCAATAGAAACTTACTTTCTAAACGAAGGTGCTGAGTGGGCAACTGAGAGCGCTGCCTGCTGGGAGCTGAGAATCGCGGAGAGCGCTTTCAATGCCAACAGCAGGTTGCAAGCGAGATACCGCATAATTTCACTGCGTTTAAAATGTTGCACAAACACAGAAACAGCAAAAGAGCAGCAGCTATAGACCAACTGTAGCAGTAGCAGTAGCTACTTAGTGTAAACAATTACCCTGACCCAATTTTATGTAGTTGCTTTAGCAGTCGGTTGTTGTTGTTGTTGTTTTCGGTGACTTTGGCCGGGCCAAAAAGTGAGCGACGTAGCTGTTGACAATTTTTTGTTATATTTAAAGTTTATTTTTGGCTCTCAACTATTGTTTTTGTTGCACTTGATAATATATGTACAATAAAGTGATTTAAAATTGTTGTTTTTTGTTGTTGCTTAGCTAGACAATGGCGTGTCTCAGTGACAACGCCAGTTCGTTCCATCTTGGCAGTAGGTCAGTTTTCTGTTATTGCCGCAACATGTTATTCAAGAAAGAGCGAGCGGTAGATAGAGAGAGAGAGAGAGAGAGAGAGAGAGAGAGAGAGAGAGAGACACTGAGATAGCAGTTATTACAGACAAAGCGCGACAATTGTCGCAGAGCACGTAATTTTTATAAAATGAATCATTTTAACGGTGTCCGCAAATTAACCAAAGGGCGTTTACTTAGCCGGATAATCTCAAGTGGCTGACAAACACCCACCCCAGCTTGCCTTTCCCTTTATGTCGGATAAAACGGATATTTGTATATAAATAGCTTTAGCGGCACTTGTTGCGCACGCAACGAAGATATGTATTTTTAAAGCTGCGTGTGCCAAAGGGCTTTTACTTAGCCGGATAATAATGCAAATAGTAGACACGCACTCTCCCTCTTTCTCTGACTCTCTCTCCCTCTTTCTATCTGTCTCACCCGCTCTCTTTTTGATAAAACGGATATTTGGATAAATGGTTGTTGGTTATGTGGTCAGCGTCTTGCATTTATTTATTTATATATTTGTGCGCGCTTCACTTTGATTTTGATGTTTAGCTTTTATTTCGTTTTGAGTGGCTGCTTCTTCGTGGCGTCAACAGCGAAATTTCACTTTTTCCACATAAGTAATCATAAAAACTATGCACGTACACTCACACACACACAATGCAAGAGTGTGTATGCAAGTGTGTGTATGTGCGTGTGGGTTTGTGTATGTTACATAGCTACACATGTATCTTAATGATTTTCCGCTTTGCCTGCGCAGCTCTTAAAGGCAATAAGCATGTTCATTCGGTTTCATTTGGCTGGGCCTACTGGCAAGGTCTTGCGCCATGATAACTTAAGCGATATATATAAATATATATACTTTTTATATCTATGCACATATGTATGTATTCATATTTGTATTAAATATGTATCGATGTGGCATATTATCGTGGCCTGTCTGCAACTTTTACTGCGGCAGCGCGCTGGAATGCGACTACTGTGCACAGTGGGCAAGTGTAGGTACACTTGTTGCCTGTTTCGATTTTGTGAAAGACACACGGGCAAACAAAAACAACAACAATAACAACAGTAAAGGCAATAGCAACAGCAACAACTGCCACAACCACGGCTACAGCAGCCACGATATTGGCTTGCCAGGCAACCGCAGGCATTTCAAAATAGTAAAATTTACACAAAGACAAATACACGTACGGACACTCACACACACACTCACATATATATACTAATGCACACCGTCTAAAAGTGTGCACGAGTCGGCTGTAGCAGTGTATTTGGTATGCAGTCAAGATTCTTGGCTTAAAATGATTTTCTTTTATTGTTTAACGCACCCGGCAACGTCGAAAGAGAAACGACTTGAACGCCAGCAAAGCCGCTGAATAACTGAAGACTTGAAATGCGCGCACAACGAAAGATGTTTAGGCAGCGGCCGCACAGTCGCAAAAGCTCAAGCTTAGCTTGAATTGCGACAAAAAACCAGATAAACAGGTAACAAACGTAAACGGTCAGCGACGTCGCAACGCTGCAACATCGCCAGCGTCAAAAGCGAGAGTAAGTTTCAGTCACTCACCGCTCACTCTGCTCACTCAGCTCAGTAGCTGCTGCGCTGCTCACTCAGCTTTGCGCTCAGAGCGCCGAATGCAGCGTAAAAGCTTTTTAGTGCTAGCGCCGCCTTGCAAATGCAATTGATAAAAAGCTCTATTGAATGGCGTTGTCATGCATGATTATTGCTGCTTCTGCTGCTGCGCTGCTGGCGCGCTGCTTTTGCTATTTGTGTTATGTGCGGGCTGATAAAAACAAGTTTGTTGCTTGCATTGAAGTCTTTCGTTTCGTATCGTTTCATTTTATGCTGTCGCTGCCAAAACGTGCAACGACAACAAACATATCTTTGATTTCCACATACACGCAAATCATTATATGCCCAAAAAACGAGTAAATGACTAACAATTTGTCGTTTCGCTTTGCGAAACATAACAATTTTAAGAATGTATAACAACAAAAATGTTGTTGATGTTGACGTTGTTGTTGTAGTGTCTGGTGTTTGGTGTCCAAGTTGACATAACCCTCGCCATTGCGCAAGGTTGCATTAAGATGTGGTCTCTAGTTGTTGCAATTCTTGTTATTCTTGCAAGTTGCAACACACATATATTTACACCAGAATTGTTTATCTTCACATTTACTTAACATAGAAAACTATGACAAGAAAAAAACCAAATGCAAATTTGCTGTGGGCATAACACACGCAGAGTCAGCTGGAAAAACAAAAATAATAATGAAAAAAAAGAAGAAAACAACAAAAACTTGTTGCATTTGCATTGCAGTTGGACTGGAAATATATATTGAAGGGGAAATAGTAAAATGAGTAGACTTCACTTATGGCTTAGAAGTGTTTGCCCAAGTGGGAAATATTCAGCTGAACTCATGTGCCTATCCAGAATCGAGTCTGTAAGTGTTTTTCCGAGCAATTTATTGTAGCTTCGGTGAAAACTTTAGAGGGATACATAAGCTGAGCATTGCTACAGTTCCGACAAGGTTAATTTAGCTGACCTTGAACTACATCGATGACACCCCACACACACATACGTACACGCAAGCCGCTGCAGTTAATAGGCCTATTCAAGCCACAAACTAGACGAATTACAGCTTTGTATGCCAATAAGGCTAACCGGGTTGCATGCGACCTTTCTGTTTATGTAAAATGACATACGAACTGGCATATTTGTTGTTTCTTTTTTTTTAACGATCTCATAAATATTAAATCACAAAAAAAAACATGAGGTATGAATAGACAAACGCTAAATGCCCTGAAATGGCACGGATAAACGAGGCTGTCAGAAGCTCAAGCCAGAATTTATATGTAACATATATTTACCATGAGCCGAACCTTAAACTTAAGCTATTTGCTAAGAAATAAGCAAACCTTCAAAGTTTTATGGGTTTCATAACGAGGCAAAAGTAGAAAGAGACAGAGATAGAGTGTGATAGTGAGGATAGGAGAGATAGACACATAGAAGTAGAGAGTGAAAGATATGCCTATTATGAATCGGTATTCTAACAGCTTGATTGTATATATAATACTGAATAATTTTATAGGAAAGATATAGGTATTACCAATCATTTCGAATAGATCGCAGTTAAGCTTATATTTGTTGAGAACAGTTTAGCTGTAATGGGATGGGTTTGCGTGCTATCAATTGGGCCTACGTAAGGCCTCCCTTCCGTTCACCAACCCCTAAACTGCAATTTGTATTAGATTTTTTCTTACTTACGGAGACAAATATTGCTAAAAAGACCCATTATGAATCATGCCAATGTCGGATGTCGGTAACCAGAATTTTGAATTTCAAATTCAATTTGAATAAGTGGAGAAAACGAAAAACAAACAAAAAGAAACAACAAATAGTTGGAGATTTTTGTATGTAAACTTTTGAAACTCTTTTTGGCACTTGAACCCGGGCTATCTGTTTAAAATAATACATATATTATACTATATAATGTATACAATCTATATATTACAGCTCATTTGCAGTTGAAAATAAATTAAAGTGCCTTCGACTTGGGCTTGATAAGAGTGAGGCATATAGGAAATGAATGCATTGGCTAGCGATAAAGCCGAATAATTCCAATTTGTCTGCTTATTGACGTAGGACCCCATTGCTCTGATAACAGTAAAAAAGCCCCAATACGACTCAGACAACATTAGCTAACTCTGAACGACACTTAAGCTGTCTGAACTAAGGCTTCATAATTGCATTTTATTTGCCAACTCGAACTCACTTCCTTCCCCCAGCTATGCATATAGAATCACTATATATTTTAACAGGTTATGTTCGCAGCGACAGATCTGTGAAGGCTGCCTATTGAAAAGCTATTAAGCGCACGAAAACACTTCTACTATATTGAAATATACGTATATTCATCTGTGCTCGGTCGTCAGCTTAATCATTACAGTGATGTGGACAAAGTTCAAAAAGGCTATCATTGATTGGATGATTTTGTTATTCGATGGGTGGCAAATAAGTCAAAAAGTCTGTCAGCCATTGCTGGCACTCAAATACCCTGTAAAAGTGGGAGGGAGAGAGGGAGAGAGATGAAGAGAAGAGGAGGGGCAGAGAAAAAAAAAAAGAGTACACCATGCGGAGAGACACAATGGGAAATGGGCGAAGAAAAAAGAGGGCAACTGCCCAAGGACGAAAGAGAGACATGCGGAGGGAGTGAGTGAGGGTGGGGGAGAGAGGAAGAGAGTTAAAGAAACAGAAAGTGAGAGAGAGGGTAAGGAAGAGGGAGAGGAAGAAGGAGAGAGAAATAAGCAGAAAAGAAAGAGATGGACATAAAGAAATGTAGAGAGAAAATGATAAGCTAAAAAATATAAAATGAGTCAAAGATATTAGAAAGAAAGAGAGTCCATATGATAAATCCAATCTTATTAGTCAAGCTCAACACGTGTTAGCCCAGGGCCTTCATGTGTAAAAGCAAAAAGCAAAGAGAAAGAGAGAGCTGTGATTCAATAATCAACTGATCAACTATTAACAAAGTTTTAAAATCTTAATTTAATATCTGCTACCAAAACACGAGCGGAAATCAACAAGAGCAAGCGCTTTTATACCTCGTTAACGTATTGTATAGGGTATGCTGATTGACAGAGCAAATAGCACGCTTAGCAAGCATCGTAGACTACGCAGGAGGTAAAAGTCGGGTTTGGAGGGATGAAATAAATACATGTATGTATGTGAACACGGGTATTAAAGCTGCGAGATTATTGTAAAGTAAACTGTTGACTAACTGATAAATGCAGAGTACACTTGAATAGAGTTCAATAACTCGACTCGTATGTTTATCAGCTATTTACAGCTATATAATAAGTACATGCGAATTAATAATCTATACATAATGTGAATACGCTTAATGCGTGTGGAATCTGATAAAATATGCATCTAAATTTATACTTCTACTGATATATTTAGCTGTGAAGACATGTATGTCTATCATATCATAAGGAAGCAGAAAAACAAAGAGTGCGTGAACGAGAGGTTTTTCTTTATTTTTGTCAAGTGTACTGCACCTTTTAAAATATACAAAGAGAAATTCTGCCATATCTCGACACTGAGAAACTGCTAATTGATAGAGAAAACGCCGAGACTTTTGTTATTACAAAGCACTTATCTAGCTAGTAGGTGGGGACTGGGGGTTGGGAGTGAAGCAGCGACTGAGACGCAATTTCACTTTTAATAAGACTTATCTGTTTTATTTTTTATAGCGCTAATTAGATTAGGTGAATGTCATTGCTATAAATAAAGCATAGTTCAATTATAAGAGTCAACTCGTTGCTTAACCTTGACATACAATTGCGCAACTCCTAATTCAAGCGTATAAGTCGAAAAATAAGAGTGAAACAAATAGAATGATATGCAAACATGTCGCCTACCCAGCATATAAGATGAAATATAAGAGTGAGTTAATACACAAATAGCTAAAAGTACACATTGATAACAATTATACATACCAACACCATGATGCCGCTCGTACAAAGATCAACTCCCTTCCATCTGTTTGTCAGCTGCTTGAGAGAGAGAGAGAGGGAGAGACCATGGCAGAGAGGACAGAAGAGCGTGTGACTCTTTCCAACTGCAGCTAAAATAAGCCTTGAAGCTTTCCAAAGCTTCACGCACAACGCAATTTGTTTCAGTGCACATCTTCGACTTCGACCGCCGCTGTGGAAATGGAGCACACGCTAAAAGATAATAACGAAACAATCATTGAACAACAAACCGAGAGCTACCGAGCGCCAAAGACGACGAGTGCCGAACCGCAATGCTGGGGATGCTATGGGCATACCTATAAACAAACATACATGCTTACATACATACATATGTACATGCTTACATACACCCATAGATACTCGCTCGCTGTGTCGATTCTTTGTCTTGCGGTGATTAAATTTGCACTTTGTGTCCGTCGTATGCATGTGTATACTAATGTGTGATGGCTACGTCAAAAAGAAGTGATCCCGATACGTAAACAAGCTCATCGTCTGCAAAAGCGGAGGACAAGACAGTCAACAATCAGTAATCATAGCTGCCAGCTGCGAACAGCGCGCTGCTCTTCCCGCTGTAAATGTCTTCGCTCGCTTATCAACACTCGCTCACAGTCGAATGCAGCGACGCAACGAAGGCAGCAGCAGCAGCAACAACCGCGCAGGCAGCGAATAGAGGACAGCAGCAGGCCAGGCTAGGCCAGTGAATGCGTTGCGCGCGTCGTAGTTATAACTTGTTTTGTGGGCAGGGTGCAACTCGCTGTGCTCGCAGTGTATAACGGTACACCCCGAATTAAAAATAACAAACATAGCAACAGCAGCCGAAGCAGTGGCAGAGGCTCAAGCAGCAACAACGCAAATAATAATAACAATAACAAAACGAAATCTAATCTTGCGACGCAATTTTCATATTGATAGTGCGTAAAGCGGGTCTGGCTTATATGTCTAATGTGAAACGTGCAACGGAAAGGGTCTGACATTATTGTTTCCTCAAAAAATTCGCATTGCCATGTTGGCAGACGAGTGACCAATTAATTGCTGCTCACCTGTAGCTAATGAAAAGTGAGTGCAGTGAGAGAAATCTGAAACAAAGGCATTATCAACAACAACAAAAGAAACTGCGGCGAATTTGTAACAAGTCATACGGAAAACCAGCTTGCCATATGAAAAAAAGAAAACAAAAATAATAATAATAAAAACAAGAGCAGCAACACCAGCCACAGCAGGCGATCGGCAGTCAGAACGAAATAGCGACAAAACAAAGAATCAAGTGGGTAACAAAGAACGCAAAACACAAGCAACAACACAGTCAGTAAAGACTGGAACGCCAGAAACAAGAACAGCAACAACAACAACAATTACAACAACGACAGCAACAAGAGCTGTCTCTGGCTCTGCCTAGCCGTAGTATGTCGCTGCGGCGAATTGAAATACACAACACTCAGCACAATAGCAACAGCAATAATCAGAATAATAACAAGCTTTTAAAATTGTTGACTTCGTATTTTGTGCGCTCACAGCGCAAATAGCGACAAATTATTAATTAATACGCTAAATGTTTGGCAGGCGTCTTGGAAAGTGCATGTCCAAGCAAAAGCGCACACACACGGAGCACCATTAGCAGTGAGTGCAAGCGAGAGCGCGAGACGAGAGAGTAGCGTTAAGTGAGAGCCACCGCGAGTGCAATTCCTGTGTGAGTGTGAGTGCGCGTGTTTCGTTTCCAAATTGTTGCGATCAGCTGTGCTGCGCTTACATCTCAACATTTTTCAAGTGCACACCAACAACAGTAGCTGTGTTTAGAGCTCTTGCGAGTCGCTCTTCTTTATGCCGGCATTTGCTCTCCGCACAGGTGGACGCATCTTCTGTGGCCGTGTCGTGTTATCAGTCAATGGCACTAAGTGAACGACGCCGCAGCGTCAATTTAATTTCATAGCAGTGAATTGAATACCAGAAACAACAACAATAACAGCGCCAGTGCAACCGTAAAAGATTTTAAACGCCCGCAAACCCGCCTGCACATGTACGTATATTGTATGTATGTATGCACGTATGTATCTATGTCTGTTTGTGTCTGTATGTGAATACTTATCAGCGACCGAGTGAGCAGAAATTAAATATATAAAAAAGAGCATGTTTCGAGCTACTTTCAAATACTTGCCACATGCAGTTATATTTATAAATACATAAGTGTGCGCGTGTGTGGTGTGTGTGTGAACTTGACTGTAAGTATGTAAATCGTTTGCGAGTCCATCATCTTTTGATCCAGCTCGGTACATTTGTTCTGATAACCGTTAGCTTTCATAGTTTCTATTATTCAAATTGGCAATTATAACAAACAGCAGTGGATTTCTTATCAGAATGTTGTTGACCCCTTTTTCAGCCGACATTAACGCAAAGCTAGCAATAATATGAATATATAGACATATATATACATAAACTTATATATTTAATAGAACTTTTGCTGATTAATTATATACATATATATGTATAATTAATCAGCAGAAAGTTCTATCAAAGATTAGAAATTTTCATATATTATAGGTCATCGTTTCGTTTGCCCAATTTATATTTATACCAAATCGGTATATTTAAATACTCTGGTACTCTTGTAAGTGTTGATCGAATACAGCTGCGCCCACAAAAAGCACTTAACATTGTTGTTTATAAGAACTTGCCTGAACCTACCTAACTTACATTAGGGCATTACCTTATCACACTCTTAAGTAGTTTGAAATGTTTCATTCATTTATATATAGAAACTAGAATAGTTTTTTCTTTGCTTTCTTTTTTTTTTTAAGATAAGCACTAGAAATTTGTATTTTTATAGATTTCGTACGATTGTTATCGAAATATAAATATTATTATTGTTATTATTATTAGTTAGAAGTATTATTATTCGAACTATTATGGGGAATCATTATCATTACCATTCCTATGAGTATTATTCGCATTCATATGATTGCAAAAAATCGAATGGAATCTTAATATTCTTATATGCTAATCCCATATTCATCTAATATATACATATCTATATATTCATAGTTACTATGACTAAACGCCTAATTTAAGACGTACCCCAACTATGCCTAGTTCGCAATTTGGAGCATAATAAGGTATCCATACATACATACATACATACATACATATGTATAGACATACACATATATTTGTGTCTATAGATTTGCTCTAGTATACTCGTATAATATTCTCCGTATGAATTGTGTTTGTAGCCTTCTCGCATTTACCAAGCAACACTGATAGGCGCTGTGCCATTCGGAAAAGACCGATTAGTATATTATATATACATATATATATAGTATTGTTATTGTACTTTGATTTCAGAGCAGCATGCATAGCTTGTGAAAAAACCTAAACCGAGATTAGTTAGTACACACGGTGTTCAACGATCGGCTGGTTAAGAACAGCGACTCAAGCGCTAGATCATTTCGGAATCATATTATATATATATAATCTGTATAGAGCACAGGTATCTGACTCAGGTTAAGTTATGAATGGGCAACCATTTCTATACTCGAAACATGCAGTTGCAAGTTTTTGTTGGTTGGTTCAATGACCAGAGCGAAATACTGAAGCCCTAATGGAATGGCGAGGGATAAGGCAATGTGGCATATAACACGTGTCGGCATAGATCACTTAGGGTTATATATAACATGCATAATGAGAGACGTGGCTCAATGCTAAGATAAGCTGTAAAGCAAACAATGAACAATACTAATAGTAATGCATAATGCATAATAATCATTCCATATTTTACAGCAATTACTCCAGGCATCATGTCGCATGCCACGCTGCACCATGATGCGGCACAGCCAACGCTGCCTGCTTCCGAGGATCTCACAGTACAAACAAACAAATCGAAATCCAACACCTTGAACTCGCTACGCAATGGCAATGCCTCGAACTACTCCAGTCCCGGGCCCGAGAAGCTGACGGTGCTGGACATGATACTGGAGTCGTTGGCCCTGCGCAATCTGACGTCCAAGGATATGGGCACACTGATAAGTAAGTTCACATTATAAGTACTTATACATGTGTAATCTCCCTCGAATTAACCCAATTTTATTTCGGCCTTTACAGTGCTGGGCTCCATGTTTTTGCTGTTTGTGATAAGCGTGACCGGGTTCTTTGTGATGTGGTTTACCGAATACTACAACAATAAAATGCTCGAGGTAAGCGCGCAGATATGTATATTTGGTTACTCGCTAATTTTTACTCGATACTTTCGTAGAATATAATACTCGCTGAGCACTCGGATACGGCGAACAGTTGGCTCTCGCCGGATCCCAAATATGATACTCTGCTGAAGGCGCACATCTTCAACTATACGAATATTGAAGACTATCTGGCTGGGCGAGCGGACAAGATACACGTCGAGGATCTGGGGCCGCTGACCTATCAGGAGCATACGATCAAGGATCAAGTGTCCTTCAATAAGAATCATACGGTTACCTTTCGGGTAAGCCTTTCGCAAATTGCCAGCTCTTAAACATATATATGAGTTGCATCTGCTTGCAGGATAAAAAATCGTATAAGTTTCTGCCGGAAAAGTCGACGGTACGGGAAGATGATATGATCCTGGTGCCCAATGTGCCGCTGCTGTCGGCGGCGGTGCATGTGAAGCGGATGGCCGCAATCAAGCGCCTCATTGTGACCGGCACCATCAAGCTCTTTGAGGAGCCACTGTTCAAGCGACTCACTGCCCACGAGTATCTGTGGGGCTATCGGGACAAGATCATCAGTCTGGAGTCTCTGGGCGGCGGCAAGACGCACTTCGGCCTGCTTAGAACTGTGAGAACTAAAGAAACTAGAGTTTTCTTACGCTACAGCAGCTAATCTCCGATCTCTGATCTCCATTTGCAGCGCAACGGAACTAGCGTGGACTCGGTGCAGCTGAACACGGGCGAGGACGACATCTCCAAGTTTAGCATCATTACCCAGTTCAATGGGAAGCCGCAGTTGGACTTCTGGCAGGGCGACGAGTGCAATCGCATCGATGGCAGCGAGCCGTCCATGTTCTCGCCCACCATGCTGCAGACTCGCAGCTCGGTTAATGTCTTCCTGCAGGTGCTGTGCCGCAAGGTGCCGCTGCGCTTCGAGAAGGAGGAGACCATCTACAATGACATCGATGTGCTGCGCTATCGAACGCCATTGGACGTCTTTGCCCATCCTTCCGAGAATCCGGCCAACGAATGTTATTGCCGCAATACTGATCTCTGTCTGCCGAGCGGCGTTATCAATGCTACCAGGTGCTACGATGATTCACCAATTTTCCCATCGTTTCCGCATTTCTTCACCGGTGATCCGGTACTGTACAAGGATTTTGAAGGCATCAATCCAGATGCCGAGCTGCATCAGACCTATGCCGATATACATCCGCGCTTTGGCTTCCCCATCAGCGGCGCCTCCCGCATTCAAATCAACATCATGCTGGACAAGACGCCACTGCTGCGCAGTAAGCCAAATGGCATTCGCTTATAGAGTCCACTCATCTAAATCTCCTCCTTTCAGATCAAGCGTGGCGCATGCAGAATGCCACCATCTTGCCCCTGATCTGGATTGAAATAACCGCTGGCGACTTTAATGAAGATGTCCTGCACACGCTCTATGTGAGCACCTTTGGCCTGGATGCCATCCAGTTGGCGCTCAAGTACGGCACCCTGTTAGTCTCTGTGACCAGCTTCAGCCTGATCGTCGCCAGCGTCTACTATCTGAACAGCAAGCGTGAGGAGCAGCAGCAGCTGGAGAAGAGCAAATCCTCAGCAGAGCTGGAGGCCCTTGCTGGTCCAAGTGCTAGCAATGGGGGCATTGTTCTTGTCCTGACACATGGCGTCAGTCTGGGGCATCGCGCCAATTCGTAGTGCCATTAGCAATTAGTTAGGGGAGGGATTTGCGGGCGGGGCAGCACAAATGGGTTTTGTGCATGGGTAAGAGCGAGAGAGCCTTCTTGCGCTGGAGTGCCTTATTAATCAAGAGATTTTCGAATTTGTCACCACTTAGGATACGATAGCAGTAAATGTAGTTAACAAATTGTATATATGTATCATATGTATAAAGAAATAAAACAAATGTTTAATAAATAGTAAGTATAAAAATCAATACAAGTTATGTAACTGATTATGTATCACTAAATATCACCATTGACCATTAAGTTTCCTTTTTATAGATAAAAATGCAAGTTAAAAATTTAACGGCCCCAAAACTTGGCGGTAAAATAAGAGCTGCTGTTGGTTAACAGTGTATTTAACAACGATTTACCAGAATGATGATAGCTAACAGTGCACTGGTAGTAAACTGTTCACTAACAGTTTCAACCCTGCTGCTGATTTCTGTTCGCCTGGTACTTCAGAAAACCTTCAGACGAAAACTCTGCATCAAATGGCTCTACCGGCAACCCCGTAACGTACAGTGCAATTTTGTTGGATGACTGTTTGAAAGTCCTATTGAAAGTCCCTACATGACCTTGTTGGCTTTGCTCACTGACAAGAGCTAGTTGATATGCAAGCTTTTCGAGAACTTGTGCCCATGCATGGTCACACTGCAAGAGTACTGCCAGCACAATCTACTTTCGACCCGCTCAAATTCAAACAGACATTTGAATCATTTATAATTGTTATAGCAAATATTTATTGTTTCTAAACAAAACGAAATTCGTATATTAGTTGCTTGTTCAACATTTGATTGTTTTATAAACCTTTAGTTATTAAATGCATGTGTATTGTATAAATATTGCATGTTGAAGGGGGTTTTTAATTGGGGCAGGAAGGAAGTTGGTTGAAAAGTTAATACGCGTATTGGTTGTAGTTTGTTTTTATGTTGTATAATTATTTTGTTTTGCGTTTGTTGTCTTTAAGTTTTTAATTAAGAATAATAGTTTATATAAAAAATAACAGAGAAATTATATAAAAGAAACATTAAAATATAATCGTTTATTTCCTTTTTGTTGATTTTTTTGTTGTTTTTTTTTTTTATTATTATTTTTTTTAATGTATTAATAATTAACGCGTCAATTGCCTGAATCCTCGCCATCTAATGATTCATCCTGCACCGATGAGCTGTCGTCGCCGCCGCCGCCCCCACCGCCGCCTCCGCGCTTGGACGATGGTGTGCCCGTGAGTCGGCTGGAGCTGAGGCCCATGCCGCCGGTGCGTCTACAAAAGGAGAAACAAATACAAAATGTTATAAAAAAGTTATTAATAAACATTAAAAACAAAGGCTTATCGTGCATAAAAAACAACGGGTTGTAAGGATCATAAAACAATAAAACGAGAGTTGTGGGGAAGTGGAAACACGCTATGTACGAGATAATGCACTATGTTCTATTCCTGGGAGGGGATTCGTATCGAACATTGAACGCTATTCAAACGCACGATTTAATGTGTATGTGTGTGTGTGTTTGTCTAGATGTGTGTGTGTGTGTCTAACATGCACTAAAATCTTGACATAGATCTGGTTGGAATTGGTTCATTCTCTGTTGTTGGTTGGGTATAGATGAAGATGTCGCCAGCACTTACAGCCTACCAAGAGGAAGCGAAGCGAAATGGAAACCTAATGCAGACCCTCACAATTCATAATGAGTGCAGCATCCTTTTTCGGCGAATATGCTTTGGCCTTTTCAGTCTCGGCCACCTGTATCGAGCTATATATGTGTATATAGTAACAACGTCGTCAAGCCCAGAGAAATAAATAAATAAATAAACAGTACAAAAACGAAAAGAAATAATACAAAAAAGAAGTCGAAGCCTGAGAAACAATCGGCGTGCCGATGTCAAAGTACTCTTGCAGGCAGAGATAGGGATTACATATTCTATATAACATGTTTACAAATAGATGTCATTCAATATATGTATATAGCTACACAATCAGACCGACTTTTATATATAGTGCATATTGAAACAAAAGTTAACAGAGTAAATAAACAGTTGAACAGACTGTTCATGGAATAATCAGCTTTGCCGATCAGATAGCTAAATACTATATAATATTTTGACTGCTCCTCTTTTAGGCTATACACATTCTGCTCTATCTGCAAGAGTGTGAGCTTTTATTATTAGCTGCAGCCACTGCTGCTGGCTTCAGTGCATCCAGTTAATCCCCCGGTAGTATCTGCCCTGCGCTTACCGCAATTTCGTTTTCAGTGAGTTAATCTCACGGTTCATGGCCTCTTGGGATTCGATCATGTCCTCGCATTCTCGCTGATATTTGCGCTTTTGCGTCTTCTCCTTCTGCAGCTCCTCCTCGGTCTCGTCCAGATTGCGCTTGAGCAGCTTAATGCGGCTATTCAGCTGTGATTGATATACAAAGAGAATTAGTGAACGATTATCTCAAATATAATCAAAATGTGCACTCACTTTATCCATTTGCTCCTTATGCTGGTCGACGTGTCTTCGCTCGTCCTCGATGTTCATGGTGAGCTCCTTGATCTTCTTGTCCATTTTGCGATTAGCTTTCTGTTGCAGCAGGCGCTCCTTGCCCTCGTTCTCCAGCTGCTCCTCCAGATTGGCAATCTTGGCCTCAAGCGTGGCAATAGTGGCCTTCACCTTGGTGCGTTGCGCCGTCTCGATCTCGGCCAGCTTGGCCTTCAGCTCCTTGTTCTGGCGCTCGAGCAGCGCACGTCCGTTCTCGTTCTTCTGCGAGTTGGACTTCTCGTTGGCCAGCTCTGTGGTCAACTGTTCGATTTGTAGCTGCGCCTTGCGGCTGCGATCGAGAAGTACTTCGGAATTCGATTGCTCTTCCTCGAGCTCCTCCTCCAGGGTGGCAATGCGCGCCTCCAGCCGTCGCTTCTCATCAATCATGAGCGAGCCCTTGCTGGCATTTGTGGCGATCTCTTCGGCCAGTTCGTCGCGCTCAGTTTCAGCCGCTCGCCTGGCACGCTCCGAGCTGGCCAAGTCCTCGGTCAGCTGTAATACTTCGGCCTCGAGTGCCTTCACCTTTCGTTCGGCTTCTTTGCTCAACGCTTGCAGCTCCTCCTTGGCGGCCTTGGCCTCCTCGGCATCGCGCAGCGCATCCTTGACTTGTGCTTGTAATTTCTTGGCATGCTTGAGGGCATCCTCTTTCACCTTGTTATGCATCTCCATGGTGGTCTCAATCTCCTTGAGGTCACCCTCCAGCTTCTTCTTGGCCGCCACCGCAGCCGTTCGCTGTTTGCGCTCCTCGTCCAGCTCGGCCTCCAGATCGCGCAGCTGCTTGACCAGGCCACGTCGCTTCTCCTCGGCGCCCTCCTCCTTGGCTAGCAGGTCCCGTTCGAATTGCGAGCGCAGCGCCTGCATGTTGACCTCCAGACGCAGTTTGGCATCCTCGGTCAGCTGCAGATCATCCTCGAGCTCCTCGTTTTGTGCTTTCAGCTCGGCCAACTGCGATTCGAGCGCACGTTTCGCCTTCTCCAGCTCGTGAACGTTCTTGTCGGCCGTGCCCTGTGTGTTGGCCAGATCGTCGAGCTCGTTCTGCAGCTGCTTGCGTTTCGTTTCCAGATCCTCGATTTTGTCGTACGCCTCGTCCAATTCGCGGGATACCGACAGCACCTTGGTCTCCTTCTCACGGGCCTCACGCTCCGCCGTGTCGCGCTCCTGGGCGATCTGTTCTGATATGGCTTTCTCTTCGGCGAGTATCTTGTCGAAGTTCTTCTGCTTCTTCTCCAATTCGAGCACCTGACGGATGAAACAAAGATGAGCAAGTGACTTATTTATTATGCGAGTCTTTCCTTCGTCTTACCTTCGTGCGTTGCGCCTCCAGCTCAATGGTAGCATCCTCGAGCTCCGACTGGATCTTCTTTTTGCTCTTGTCCAGGCGATCGTTCTGTGCCATCAGCTCCTTGACCTGTCGCTCCAGCGCTTCGATGTCCTTGTTGAGGCGCTTCTTGCCTTCCTCGAGCTCCTTGGCCAGATCGGCATCCTCCTCGGCCTTCTTCTTGATCTCCTGCATTTGGGCTGTTACCTCCGCCAATTTGCGTTCGTAGTTGCGTTTCGCCTCCTCATCCTCCTCGAGCTGCTCCTGCAGTGCCTCCTTCTCCGACTCGATTTGACGCAGCTTGGAACTGAGGCCAAGCTTCTGGCGGGTCTCCTCCTCCAGCAGCTGCTGTGCCTCTGTCAGCTGCGATTCCATATTGCTGGCTGACTTGACGGCCGCCGAGGCCTTCAGTTCGGCCTCCTCCAGCTGGTTGGTAATGTTCTCCGCCTCCTGCTGCAGCTTCGTGCACTTCTCCTGCAGTTCGGAACGCGCACGCTCAATCTCCGCCAGCTTCACCTGCAGCTCAGCGATCTGAGACTCCGCCTGCTTGCGTCGGCGATCATTCTCCTGTCGCGAGCTGTTCACGCTTCGCAGTTCCGTGGCCAGATCCGCATTCTCCGCCTCGAGGGTGCCCTTGGCCTTCTCCAAGCCTGCCTTCGCCTTACGCAGATTCTCCAGCTGATCGTTGATGCTGTTCAGCTCCTGGGCATGCTTGTGGCGCATTTCAGCAAGCACGCTCTCATGATTCACGCCCTCCTCCTCCAGAGACTTCTTCAACATAGCCAGCTCCTGCTCGCGCTTGGAGCGCAGCTCTTGTTGGGCTGTAGCAAAATAAGAAAAGACAAATTTTATATAGAAAATATTACAGAAGCAGCATTCATTGTCGACTTACCGGCTGTGGTATCCAGTGAGTCGAGCAGCTCGTTCTTAAGCGCCTCCAATTCCTCGCTGAGATCGCGACGCAGTTTTTCGGCCTTGCTGCGCGCTGACTTTTCGGCCTCCAGATCTTCCTGGATCTCGGCCAGCTGGGATTCGAGTTCACGCTGCGCCTTCTGGGCGGCGGCCTTTGAGGCGGACTCCTCGTCGATGCGCATGAGCGTTTGGGTAAGTTCCTCCTCGCGCTTGGCCAACTGTGCTTGCATCTCCTCGACCTGGATGCGTCGCTCGTTCAGCTGCTCCTTCAGATCGGCTACCTCGGTTTCGATTTTGCGCTTGGTGCGGTCCGATTCCTGGCGCTGCTGTTGATCCTTGTGCATGCGTTCCTCCAACTCGGCGATGGTCGCCTCATGCTTGGCTTTCAGTTTGGCCAGATGCTTGGCCTTCTCCTCCTCCTCAGCTAGCGTCTGGGACAGATCGTTGGCACGCTCCTCCAGCACTTTCTTTTCCTTCAGCAGCTTCTGGTTCTGATCTTCGGTGAGCGCCAGCTCTTCTTCATGCTTTTTGATCTTGGCATCCAGCTGCACCTTTTCGAGTTGAAGTTTCTGGCGTGCAGCCTCCTCCTCTTCAAGTTGCTCCTCCAGATCCTGAATATGCAATTCCAGTTTCTTCTTATCGCCGGCCAGCGACAGTACGCGCTCCTCTTCCTCCTCAATGCGCGTCTCCAGCTCCTGCATCATATCCTCCAGCTCCTGTTTACGTGCCATTAGGCGTGATCGCGACTCCTCCGCCTCGGCGCACAGCTCAATCTCGGCCTGCAGCTGCTCGGCAAGCGTGGTCTTCTCACCCAGCGCCTGCTGGTATTTACGCTCATATTCCTGCGTATTCTTGGCCAACGATTCGAGTTTCTCGCGCACCTGCTTCAGCTCATCCTCCTTCTGCACGAGCTTCTCCTCCTGCTTGGTCACCTCCAGCAATGGCTTGACCTTGGTATACAGACGCCACCACTGCCAGTTGCGTAGCTTGAGATAGGCGGCGCAATTGCGCTGGATGATGCGTATGGCGTTGAGCTGCTGGAGACGCTTCTGGTAGTTGCGGCGGGCGAGGAAGCCGCGACAGAATGCCTGGAAATTGACAATTAGATCGGAGATCTTGAAGTCGCGCTCCTCCTCGAGATGTGCCAGCACACCGGCGCGGAAGAAGATCTTCGATTGGCCAACACGATACAGATTGGAGTCGAGCTCCAAAGCCTGGATCATCTTCTCGCAGGCCTTCTTGCCATCCATAAAGCCCTTCGGTATGACATTGGGCGTAAGCAGTTCGTAGCGCTGCCTGAACTCCTGGAAGGGTATGCGATTGGGGAAGCCCTGGCGACAGATGCGTATACCCTCGAGGACACCATTGCAGCGCAATTGGTCCAGCACCAGGGGCGCGTCGATCTTGCCAGCCCGCTTCTCGTGATTCGGTATGATACAGCGCACAAAATTTGGGTTCGTGTTGCGCAGCGTGTCCATCAGTTTGGCCAGCTGCTCCTTATACAAATGCGACACGGTGCGGAACATGCCCTTGCGCGTGCGCGCCCCAAATTGGGTATCAGTTAGCGCTTGCTGTGCCATGCCGACTATTTCCGCATCCTTCCAGATGTTCACGACAAACGGATCCTGCGATGCCTGCAGCAGCGACACAATGTTCTCGTTCAACGGATCCATGTTCTTCATCAACCATTTCGTAGCCGAATAGTCCACACGTCCGGCATAATGGACGATGGCAAAGTCGGCAACGCCACGGAAATCAGTTTTCATGAATTTCGGATGCATGGAGTGGGCGGAGACGAGCTTGTCGACAAACGTCTTGTCGGTGGCTTTGGGGAACCAGCACTCCTCATCCAGCAGAGCCATGATGCCACCTGGCTTATCAATCAGATCAATGGTGGGCTGCAGATCGAGTCCGAAATCAATGAACTTCCATTCGATGCCCTCGCGCTGATATTCCTCCTGCTCCAAGATGAACATGGTGTGGTTGAATAGCTGCTGCAACTTCTCATTGGTATAGTTGATGCACAGCTGCTCGAACGAGTTCAGCTCGAAGATCTCAAAGCCAGCCATATCGAGAATGCCGATGAATGAGGCGCCCTGTCGCTTGGTGCGATCCAGCGATCGATTGATGCGATTCACCAGCCACTTGAACATGCGCTCATAGCACGCCTTGGCAATGGCCTCCACGGCGAATTCGACTTGCTCCTTGGTCTGCGCCTTGGTCACAAAATCGCGACCCACTTTGATGCGGGGCGTGAGAAAGGCGCGCGTCATATCCGTAACGCTCAAGCCAAGCAAATGGGCAATCTTCTGGGCGACCGTGTTGTCGGGCAGCGTTGCCTGATCGTTGTTGCGCTCCTGTCGGAACTTCATGCTGCCAAAGAGCAGCACGGCGCTAACGATGCGGAATATCGAATTGAAATCCTCCGAGGTCATGCCCATGATGTTCATCGATTTGACTGTCGCTTGGAACTCAGCAAAGTCATCGACACCGGGCACGGGCAGCGTCCCGTTTGAGAGGAATGGATACGACTTAATGTCATCGAGTATGAATTTCTCGCGCTGCTCCGGCGTTGCGCCCGCCAGCAGCTGATAGAATATATGGAATGTACGTTCGTCCTTCGCTTGACGAATGGCACGCGACTTCTCCAACAGATAGGTCTCGATATTGGCGCCCGAAATGAAACCCGATGCATCAAAGTTAATGCGTATGAATTTACCCTGCAAGGAAATAGCTAAATTAATCAATTTGTTTTCATATTTCACATGCATTTTCACTTACGAAACGCGATGAGTTGTCGTTCTTGACCGTCTTGGCATTGCCAAAGGCTTCCAGTATGGGATTCGCCTGCAGCAGCTGTTGCTCCAGTTCGCCCTGCGAAAATATACTTACATTAATATATATTACACAGGAGTATTACATAGAAATGGCTTTGGGTTAAACATTAACTGCATACAACATACACTACATATATAATCACGTATCTACATAGACGAACGCATACAACAAATTTACATTATTATTCGGATTAGTTAACAACGAGCAGAGAAACATGCACAAAAGCCAGAAGAAACAAACATATTTCCTACACGTGAATGGACAGGTCACAATTTCCTAGGCTAGTGCAATGCGATCGCCTTGAAGATCTTGATCATTGAGAGTAAGAGCAGTCAAAGAAAGATTATATAATTTTATGATGATCAGAATCAGAGGCTAGAATCAGTAGTAGACTATTGCATGTAAGATCCGGAATAAATTATTAAAGATATCACAAGAATCGATCTACAAAAGAACCGGGAGACTCTTCTGGATTTTAGATAATTCGCATCTATCTGATTTAAGCTTTAAAAGAGCTCTTAAATAAAAATTTTTCAAGACAGTTGCCCTCAGCTTAACTTTTAAAAACCTTCTCAAATAAATATGATTAATGAAAGCTGATCATAATGCTCTGATCGTAAATACTCTTTGAGTGAATTTGTATAGTTTATCTTCTCTTTAGATAAAATTGCTTAAGCTCACGTTGAGCGCGGCAGAGAATTTTTGATTTCTGATTCTGCACAGCTGAGAAGATTTTCCCTTAATATTCCCTTTCGTTCGATCGCACTGCACTCGATCTAAGGCCGTTCGGCTTGCTACACAATCCCCTCGCGGATCGGTTTTACCTCCACCTCGGGCATATCAACTACAAGACAGTCACAATGCGTCGCAGCAGCTAACCGCTCCACCACATGGCAGCTGCTAAGCTGCATGATCGTCTTCGAACCGACACCGTTGTTGTTTGCTTCGATGATGTTCCTACTGTGCACCTTATTACCAAATATATTATTGACATTACATTTGACCTTAATGTATTTATTCGTGTTCACCGAAAAGTTCTGCAATAATGGGGATGTGGTTAGAGGCAAAGATATTAAGTTGCTAAATGGGATTTACGTAGATCGGCAATTGACTCTGTAATACTAGAGCTAGCACAGCATTGAGTAGTGCAAAAATAATACAGCCAAGGCAAGACGAAATAAGTTTCTACATATGAGATATATTTATATATTATATATTTATGTATATACATATGTATTTATTTATATAGTTTGTTTATAGATTGAAAACTTTTGCTTGGTTACTTGGAGCATACTTTACCGCAAATGTTTCTTGATGACTACTCTAAAATATGCGTAGCGTGAGATATGTGTATATGGATAGCATGAAGTGGGAATAGGAGTTAAGCACATGGCACAATTGCGATTAGAATTCAATTAGTGGAACTTGTTTTCACTCGAAAGTTGAGTTTATCAATGAATGAGCATGAAGCGATTGTACAGAAAAACAAAAGTTAATGACAATCAAAATCAATGAAAACTTAGAGTATTCGTCATTGAATGAAAATGAGCTGAGACAATGGGAAAATAAGTGAAAAACGGCAAGCCGTAATTGTCATATTCTTGCAGATCTATTGAAAACAATATCTTAAGTTTCTTATTGAAAAGAAAAAGATATTATACAATTTTTTATATATTAGTTGTCAAGTAATTAATATAAAAATTAAAAAGACTTCTATGCATGATTGATCGATCGTCATATATTCTATCTATATTTATTTTCAAATTCTAGGCTTTTATAGAGTAATTTATAGAATAATTAATGTCTTTTTTTTTTAATATTATAAAAATATATTTTAATTGTTGCATCTAATCTTTTTTCATACTTTTTTCTTAAAACTTGTCACAATATTTCTGCAAGAATATAAATAAAAAGACATTTTAGGAACACAAGTTCAAACGCTTCTTAAAAGAATTTGTTCGTAAGAAAAAACAGAAAGAAAGACAACGAAAATTATGTTAATCTTGTATAAAAATTAATAAAAAAAAAGGTTAATTATATATATAAAATGATGTATATAGAGTGTACTATTTCTAGACTTTTGCATACTTACAATGAGGACGGCAGGATTCGGCACCTGTTCATATTTTGGAGTTTGGGTTGAGTTGTGGTTGTTGGTTGTGGATTTTTGGTTGGTTGTTTTTATTTCAATTTGAGTTGCGTGTGGTTTGTTTTTTTTTTTTTATGTACAAATTAAATTAAATTTTATAATTATGTTTTATACAAAATGTACAAATCGCATTAAATAGTAAATAAAAAAGCAACAACCAGTCAATTGTACAACAACAACAGCGGCAAACAATAGTAGTAGTAGTAGTGGGTGTACGTGTGGGTGTGTGTACAGTTGTATATGTTTGCGTGTGTGTGTGTGTGTGTGTGGAGAAGGTGTAACGTTTGCACATGAAATAAATAAATAAAATATAATTAATAAGTATAGAGCAGTGGAAAATAAGTCGAAAAAAAGACGCCTTTAGCTAAGTTTAAACGTAGTTAAGCTTAGAATTAAATTCATAATTTTATAAATCTTAACAAATTTGTATATAAAACTATTTTTTATAAATGCATATATGGATAATGCCTGGCCTCATGGGGGCTACGTGATTTAATGTCATTACATCAATGCTAAGTGCAACATTTTGTTGTATATGTGTATGTGCATGTTGTGTGTGTGCATTTGCGGATCATAATTCGTAACTAGAGACGCACGAGCAGCTGGGAAAACGTTTTAACTGAATCAACAAAGTAAAAAGTGCTTGATTGATAGAAAAAACCTGCGCGACTAGGTGAATGCCCTGTAATTTATGCATATCAACTATATAGTTAGTTATGCTAGATATACATTTTGAAGAGCTTGTTAAACGAATTAATTTTCCTTAGCCTTCAAAGTAACTAAAATTTTATTTTCACATTAAAATTCTAACATTTTCTATGAAATTTTCATTCCATGCTAAATATGTTAACTAGTCAGTCCCCAGCAACTCCTTCACTAGTACAGGGTATCTCATGACACCCACAACTCACAGCCAGTTTGAGGGCGTATAAAAGCCAATTTGCCGACACATTCACAACGTCGTTTTAATATCCATAAGATTTTCACATTAATCAAATGGTTAATTATGACCATAATAATAATCATAACAATGACAATGACAATGACAATAATGAATAATTAAACTAAGTATGTGTCAGAAGTCTTTTCATCTTTCAACTTTGCTAAGGCAATTGAGCCCACGCACTGCTTTGCATTTGTGTATCGACATATACTAAATAGTTTCTGTTTCTCTCAGTGTATTATGTGGGAGACACTTACCGCACCAGAGCCCTTGGGCTTAGAGGCAGCCACATAGGCCAGAAATTGTATGACCTTCTTGGTATTCTCCGTTTTGCCAGCACCCGATTCGCCAGTACACAAAATCGATTGGTCTTCACGATCTGGAAAGAATGGGAGAAGTGTGGATATTAACAGAAGTAGATCAGAAATGTAGAAATATGTGATAATCATATCAATTATACCATAAACATAAAGAGAGAGAGATAGATTTATAGATAGATAGATAGAGAGAGGGATATATAGATAGATAGATAGATGGAGAGAGAGAGAGAGAGAGAAAGAAGTTATAAAGATAGATAGAGAGAGAGAGAGGAAGAGAGAGGGGGGAGAGAGAGAGAGAGAGTTATATAGATAGATAGAGAGTAAGAGAGAGGGGAGAGGGGGGGGGGGGTAATAGAGAGAGAGACAGGTACATGGATAGAGAGAGAGAGAGAGACAGGTAGATAGAGAGAGAGATAGAAAGCGAGAGAGAGAGAGAGAGAAAGAGAGAGAGAGACGGGTAGATGGAGAGAGAGATAGAAAGCGAGAGAGAGAGAGAGGTAGATAGATATAGAGATAGAAAGAGAGAGAGAGAGCAATGGTAACAATAATAATGATAGCAATATATGGATAAAATAAATGAAAATAAAAGATATCTTATATATTTAGACACTGCTAATGAAAATACTTTAACAAATAATGCATAGGCAACCATTTTAAACATCCAAATTATAGCTATGCTAAAATACTTATTAAAATCATAATAATGGATGATTTCAATAATTAAGTGGAAATGCCGAAATGGGTTAAGCACAACGACAAACAGATAAAACTTCACCAACAACAACAAAATAGCTGACAATGTATTTTCTGTTGTTTTTGGCTTTTTCTCAGTTTCTCTTTATTGTTTTTTTTTCCCCCTTTTTTCTGTCTTTTTCATTGTTTAAGCAAAGCTCAGCTTGAAATTTAAGTTGACCCAAATTCAAGTGCGCCAACAACAGAAATTAAAGACAAATAGGAATGACTGTATACCCTGTAAAAAGTCGAATGGACATACGACAGTGTGGGAAGATATAGAAAGACTATTTGATATTACCTTATGATAAATAAATGAATAACTTATAAAAATAAAGTAAAATAAAAATTAAGAATTACATAAAAATTTAATGAATTTTCTCTTATATAGAAGAAAATATTTGAAATAAATCAATTATATAGAAAACAAAGTATAATGAATTTATATTTTACTTTTATAAAAAGCTAAGAGCTAAATATCTTTGGCAAAAAATCATTTATAATAAAATTCCAATAAACAACCAAAATTCCTTTTTTCTAACAATTAAGTAAGTACAGGGTATGTACGACATAATAGACAAGTAAAACAAACAAAAAAATAAATAAAATGAGGGTTCGCACACACACATTCAATTGAAAATCATTTAAAATTTGCGCGCATCTCCTAAATACAAATAAGCAGGCATAGATACACATATACATATGTATATACATGTATACATACAAACATATACACATGTACATATAGCATATATATAAATCGGGCGCCACTTGCCGATCTGTTGAGCTAACTAACTGCAGTTGGCTGATCTAGCGACAGCTGTTGTTAGACGCCTAACTAAGTCAGGCCAGCACAGATTGCAGTTAGCCCAGATATTCGATACTCGATACACATAATCGATATACACACACACATATATACATATACACTCATTACTGAGCTCTAGCTATAAATTGTAACCACAAAAACACGACGCAACATATCCATTGGCACAGATTTCGGTTTACAAATAAAACAAATAGCAAAAAAAAATAAAATAAAAAATAAATAAAAATACAAAAATGAGTAGAAAAAAAAAATAGATAACGAATTGGCACATAACGACCCCGTACTTATTATGGCCTGCCAGCTTTATAGCCATAGATGGACACTCTGTAGATCTCAGCTTGAGTTTCATTTAGACATCGTCAAGGCGCCGCCGCCGTCACATTGCATAAGTTGTGCTGCTCCCCGTCTACCCCTCCCCCTCCCCCTCACTGCCGAGCCCCCCGCAAATGATCTTTTTCAAGCGTTCGTCGAGTTAACCATAAAAACAACAAAAACTGAATAGAGCCATAAAAAAGCTAACAAACATCTCGATTGTAGCTTAAATATTGGCGCCACATTGGAGCAAGTTTTTTTTTTCTTTCGTTGTCTTTTTATTAGTTCTTAAATTGTTTTTTTTTTTTTTTTCTTTCATTATTGCTATTATTTATTATTCTTGGATTATGGCATTACTTTAGCTGCTTCTTCTTCATTTCTCGCATCTCAATTAAAGCCCAGTTCTTGTCGTTCTTTGGAATTTGGAGCAAAACCCATTGAAGCGTTGCGAACATTTAAGAGATCCCATCGAAAATCAAAAGTATTATTATAGATCAGCCAGAATTACTTTGAAGTCTGCTGCTTGCTGTCTGATGCGTGTAAATATGCCATTTTGCATTAATTAAAAAACTATATTTGGCTGGATCGCGCCAGCGAGCAGATGAAATTGTGTTTATTATCTACAGGCGAGGGAAGTGATTATTATGGAGCACAGTTTGAGTGAGATCTATTGAACATGAGCTATTTAAATTGTAAATATTGAAAAAAAAAAAGCCTTTTTATTATATTATTTCGTAGTATTTCTGTTCTTATATAGTATGAAGTTTTGCACTGAAATACTATGCATATCAAGTGTAATTCTATACAGATTCTTACAAAATGAGGGCTATATAGAGCCTATCCTATACAGAGCTTAAATTTAGTATTATTATTAAGCTGTCATGCCTTGTTATGACCTTATTTACTATTCAAAAATTAAATTTACTTTGTTTTATTTAGCCTCTTTATAGATCGCCTAACTAAATATTTTATCAACAGTCCGACTTCTCGTGTTTAAGAAATAAACTTGGACAATTCCTTACGAATCTTGTTGAGCCCATGTTAAATATTTTTAAATATTTCATAAATATTTGCTCCATAAGAAATACTAAATGAATAGTAAAAAATTGTCTATCATTTATATTTCTAAAATCTCTTTATGTTTAGAGAGATTTAGATACTTTTAGTACATACTATATAGTACATTAATTATCTAAGTTTTTCTCTGCTTCATATTTATATGAAATATAAAATTGCTATACTTAATCCACCTACTTTGCATTGGTGGTATTCCAGTTAACTTAGCGGACACTCCTTAATGCATCTGACATATGACTAAAAGTGGCCCAAGAAACATTTTTGCAGTTTCTGTAATACAACAACAACAACAACAGCAACATTGAGCGCCTTGAGGGCGTGTCTGTGTCATAAACAGCAAAACTTATGACATTGGAAGCATTATGAAGCGCTCGGCAGTCAAAATGGAATTCCACAAAAATACAAAAACGAAACGAAAAGAAAAATTAAAATTAAAATTGCAGTTGGCAGCAGAAACCGCAAAGGTGACCAGCGGCCAGAGCGAGTGGACGAGTGGACGGTCAAGTGGTGCGTGCTTGGGGCCAATGCGGCGAGAGAATGAGATACGGAGCAGAGATGGCTTTGACGACGATGGCCTGGGATGGGCTGAGCTGGGCTGGGCTGGGCATGGGCACGGGCACAAGCCTGAGTATGGGCCAAGAGCTTTGTATATAGATATAGGTAGGTAGATTGTGGAGCAGCCACAAATAAATCAAAGCAGGCTGAAAGCCGCACCCGCTGCTGTTCAAGTTTTGTTGTTCGTATATTTTTTTTTTTGGTTGAAGTCAAAGTCCAAGTCGTGTTCACATTTCAATTCTCTCCCATCCCCCATCGCCCCTTCCCTCCTCCCAGTCGAACATTAAGAAAATTGTGCATAAACAGAAATTGATTAAGCGGCAAATATGGTGACAAAGTGTTTAAAAGTTTTTTATTTTTCTCCTTCTGCTTCTTCTTCTTCTTCGTCTTCATTTCATATATATTTTAACGATACGAAATTGCCAGACACAGCGTTTCGAGTTCTAGGCCCAAATATGGTAATGACACGTATAAACGCAATATCGTATGGTGAGCAAGGGGGAGGGGGAGGTTGGGGGAGACTGTGCGGGGCAGCAGCAGTTCAGCTAGCCAGAGAGTTGTGCATATGTTTTGCAAGCTCCACAGCAGATGAGTCATTCGCACTAACAACACAAACAAATCTACGTTACGCTTGAAATGCAGCCCAACTACTCTATAAAAAAAAGCAGCAGCAAAAGAGGGTGTGCTCGACTAGCAAATACCCAGACCACTCTCTGATTGGTCTTTTATAGACTGCAGCTGCTGCCTTGACACAATCTACTATTAAGAGCAGATATATTCTGATTCGCTCAATCTACACTCTTGAGCTAAGCGAAGTAGCTTAAGACTCACATTTATGGATAAGAATTAAACATTTATCTGAATGAATGTAACAATTGTTATTTAATGATATAGACTGCTGCATCGCTACACTTTAATCAGCTTTACCTATAGTTAAGTCATATGAGCTAACTTTAATATCTAAAGTTTCTAGCTTTCACAATTTTCGAGTTACTCTTAAAAGAAAATTGTGAGTTCACTTACTTCATATGCAGGTTTTATATGAGAATATAACTTTCAAAGGTCAAGACAAACTAGAGAAGTTTTCGTGTTAGCCTAGTTTTCTAACAGACATAAGTATTGCTACATACTATTACCATTACATACTGTATATAAATATTGCTCTACTATATTACTGATAGATTTCTCTTCTATCTTCATATATACACATTTCTCTAATATATTTAGTTTACATCAATTCCTGCAATAACAATATACCCTTTTCACCCATCTATCACCTTAGGGTATGCAAAATACCGTAGCCAAAACAAAAAACTCAGTCGAAAAGGAAACCAGTATTTGGTTTCAGATTAGGAATATGCAAAATACTTATTTTATATATGCTTGAGCATATATAGCATATATATACATATACCTATGTGTATATACATATATGTTTTAACTATTTACAACTTGGCTTGGATCTATGGCACACAATGAATCACTATTGTAGGGGCGGTCGGGGCGGGGCAGTGCTGACGTCAAGGCCTAAAGTCGACCAACTTAAGAGAGTCTCACATGGATTTCTGCAGTCAGAAAGTTTGAGCTCTTCGTCGGCTTTGCTGATATCTTATCAAGGTATTTCTTGGTACGTTCTTTTGTTTGCTTTCTTCTTCTTTGCATTTTAAATTTATTTTGTTTATTTGCTGTAGTCGGGAATTTTTATTTCGATAAAGCACAAAAATTGCGATATAAAAAAATTGCAAAAAGAAAAATGAAAAAAAAAAAAAACTGGGCAAATGTTTATAAAGCGCCGCAGATTATGCAGTTATATCTATATATAAATAAATATATAGCGCCATATATATAGCCTCTTATCTTAGGCACTTACCACCCAACATATTTCTATAGGCACTGTCCGTTATCGCAAATACATGCGGAGGCACTTCGTGTCGCTTTATGCCCTTATACCGTTCCATTATCTTTTCGGTATAGATTGGCAATTTCTTGTAGGGATTGACCACAACGCAGAAAAGACCGGAATATGTCTGGAGGAAGATAAAAGAACGGAGTATTAGTATTAATTAAGTTTAGTACAAATGCTAGTTTTGAGTCTTGATTCATCGACGTTTTACTACAATAAGAGCTTTATACCCCCTAAAGAATATCCAAAATTTAATAAACCTCATCTCAATAAAAGAGCTAAGTAAATTTGTAAATGACATGGATAGAAAAGCGTTGAAGTATGTCATTCCTATATGAAAATCGCATAGAAAGGCGATCATTTGATAACATGCTAATAACATAATAATAACAGACATAAAAACCAAATGTTTATGTGCATATCATATATAAGAAATGATTGAATATATTTAATTTAGCTATCATTTACATATCTACGACATAATTTAGAAATGTGACGACTTCTGTGTGCATTAATATATTAAACATTTCAAAGCTAGCTTAATAAATTCCTTTTCTAAATATTTAAGTTTTGAAAACTTGCAGCATGCTACAAATTAGGCAACAACAACAACGACAACAGCTCGCTGGATGCTCAGTGGCCTAGTTAATGTTGCCCAAAGAAATACACACACATACACACGGCCACAACACAACCAACACACACACATACACACACACACTCTTAGTCTGAAAAGTTGGATAGTCCATAAAAAGCAAACGCATGTATCTGTATCTAAGGCTATGTATCTGTATCTGCATCTGTATCTGTATCCAAAACTGTATCAGTATGTGGCTGGCGGTAAAGCCCACATAACTATATACAGATATACATATATACATACATATATGTATGGCCGATATCTGTGCACATAACTGGACTGCGTGGGCACTAAGTATGCGACTCTTGAATGATCTTTCAGTTATTAAACAAACATTTAACGCAAAAGCTGAATAGCCAAAAGCCCAAATTCGAATTCAAATTCAAATTCAAATGCATCCCACACAAAAAACTAATCAAAAGAGAAATTGAAAGTTGTGAATTGTAAGATATTTGGGTGCCAATAATAATAAAAAACTGGGCAAATTTGTACAAATTGAATGACTCACATTTGAGGTGAAGTGAGGGAGGTGCAGAGAGAGGGTGAGAGAGAGAGAGAGAGGGTGAACGGGAGGTAGGCAACAGATTGTAACTTCGTTTCGGCATATGGCAAGAAAATCACGTCTTGACAATCAACCAAGAGACAACACACAACCTTGTCGGAGACAACCAAAAATGGCAGCTCAAAAACTTTGCGTTGCTCATTTTTGGCAATCGTTTTAGAAGTGACGGCCATGACGAGACCCGCTTCGCATCTCCGCAGCTTTGCTGATTCATTTGACTCATTTATGTTACACACACACACGCAAGCACATTCGAGTCGTTGTCCTGGTTCGGCTTAGAGTTAAGCGAGCTGAATGGTCTGCTTGAGCCCGCCCCCCTCTTCAATCCAATCAGTTAGCCAGCCGGCCGGCATTTAAACCTTTTCCCAAATATGGTCAAAAACTCGTTCGAGTGTGAAACGTGGCGACAACAATATATAAATTTGCGCATAATAATAAGTCAATATTATTAAGTGCCATGTCTGAAATGCCAAGATGAAATTTATGCAAATCCCCAAAACAACAACAACAACAACAACAACCACAACAAATGCAATTAATTTAAAGAACATATATTTAACGACCTTTAAGCTATCCTGTAAAACTGTTATGCTAAGCTGATCTTTTATGATCAATTCAGCTCGCACGTGTTTGAGAATAAAAGTTAATCAAATCAATCATTGATGTCTTTAAGGCTATCAAACTACATATTGGAATTCCCTGATTTGAATCATCTTCTCATATTGAGTTTCAGATTCCAACTCGAATTCCAGTTTGAACTGCAATATTTATTCGAACGTGATTGCCAATTCTAATCGGAATACCAATCGTAAACTATTTCCAATTCTAATTTATATGTAATATGATATTAGATTTCATTGTATTTATCATTTAATTCTGTTGTATATTCCAGTTTAACTTTAATTCCAATTCGCATTCACTTTTCATTTCTATTCTATCCTGTTTTCTAATTCAACTCAATTTCCAATTGAAGCACAAGTTCCAATTCCAAATTGCTTCCATGCTTGCATGCAAGTTGAAATCCAATATCAAATCCAATTAGACTTCCAGTTATTGTTCCGATTTCCATTCCAACGCTAATTCCTATACCCAAACATTCCCAATTCAAAAAGTACTTTTTGCAAATGAAAACGCAATTATTTCCACAGCCGAATATACCCTTTACCGCAAATTAACTATAGGGTATATATGCACACAGATCTTAGAACAAACGTAATTGATATGAGCGCCATCGCTGCTCCGCTGAATGAACGTGTCACGCTTTTCAATTAGGCCGCGCTTTGCGAGCTTTAAGCGCGAGCTTTTTATTAGCTGTTCATTGGAATTTGCGTGCGGTGCGGCTGAGAAAATTTGTAGATAAATCACAGTCAATTGACGTCCAGCGAAAATATTATTTATATTTCAGCTGCAATACGCAACGTGTTGCAAGCAATTACATTGGCAAACGCTAAAAGCAAAATGTTAAATGCAAAATGTCGGCGCTTTTCATGTTAATTACGTGTTAATGCCCCGTCACCCCCACCCCTCCCTGCCCACACATGAAGCAAACGGTACATGCAGCAAAGCTCTCGAGCTGCCAATAATTGTCAAGCTAGATGTTTATTATATAAATATGTATGTATATATAGTTATATATAGTATATGTGAAATAATTTATATGCCGCAACGTGGCCACAATTCGCATGCATCATAAATAAATAAATATGAATATGTATGCATAGATATATATATATATATATATATATATATAGATATAGCCAAAGATCTGTCGGAATTTGTTGCACATGTAAATCTAGCCAAAAGCAAATTAAGTGTCATCAGGGCCGCCAAAAGAACAGTGAGAGAGAGGAAGAAAGGCGGGGAGGGGGGAGTGCTCAATAGCTGAATGGCTTAAATGCTTGCGACAGTCTGTTCGCAATGAAATTTCAATTAGGGCATAACTCAAAGATAGTTAAAGGCAAATACAGTTGTCGTTGTAGCTTAGCTTTTCAGCTAGATAGGAGGAGAGGGGAGGGGGTGCACCCATAGGGGTCAATGAGACAACGTCAAGTTTATTTATATTTAGCTGGCAACGCATCTGCTGACAGCTATACAAATATGAAATGTTCAATTTTTGTTTGTCGTAATTTGTTTATTCATTAATTCAGCTGGGTAAATTGCATGAAATTTGCTAAATGAAGAGATCAAATCGAAGTGCGTCGCAGCCAATTGGATTTGCAAGCGGGCGCGTCCAATTGGACAGCCGGAGAGAGGGTTGAACGGTGCACTGGGCTGCGGGCTGTGGGCGGTGGGTAGGGGGTTGTGGGTTGTGCGTTGCATTACCCGACAACATTTTGACGCCCATTCGGTTGGACATTCATGTCAAACAAATTGCCAGTCGCCATATTTGTTGCTAGGTGTTGACATTACATTTGCATACACGTGAGTGTGAGTGTGTGTGCGTATGTGTGAGCGTGTCTCTATTTCTCTCCCTCTCTCTGTGTGTGTACGCAGTTATGTGACATTTATTAATTATCAACATGTAGCCAGCCAGGCAGCAGCTGCTACACAAATTAATTTAATTGCAATTTTAAAATCAAATTAAATGTCAACAAATTATAATAATTATGCCGTTAATAAAAATTAAGAAATATAAAAGCTCACTCTAAATAGTGCGCGCGTCAGCAACATTTTCTGCTAAGCAACACGCAATTTAAGTGAAACAGGTCAAAGTGGGAGAGAGACAGCGAGAGAGAGAGATAGACCTAGAGAGAGTGCGGGAACAGTGTAAATAAAATGCGTGGTGCGCTTGTGTGAGTGTAAAGCTGACAGCGCAGCAGCAGCAGCAACAATCTAAAACGCGTGCGTCGGCGTCGTGTGCGCTGAAGCGTGGCAGCACGGCAGCGCTAGCAGTAGCACCAGCACCAACAGCAGCAGCGACAACAACAACAGCAATGTGTATAAACAAATTCAAAGCAGTGTACGCCCACATCAAAAACCCAACGTCGGCCGCATTTGAAAAGGCCGAAAACGGTTTGCGCATTTAATTAGACTCCACAACAGCAACAACAATGAAAATGTAATGCTAAGCAGCAGGCACATAAAATGTTTATGTAAAAACAGCGCCGCATAATTTGTTAGCAGCAGCCAAAGAACGAAGTGACAAAGATAGGAGAGAGCGCTCGCACCCACCACCGTTATAAGCATAGCTTAAAAGCTCAATAGCTGCCGACAACATGTTGCCAGCTCTCTTGGATTGAAACTCAATTTGCAGTTGTTTATTTTATTGGGTTAATGAGACAGACTGCTGCCGCTGCTGCTGCTGCTGGAGCAGTTGGTTAATAAATTCCCAATTTGTTGTTCATTTCGTTTTCGTTTATTTATGTGTCAGCATCAATTTCTATTAATTGAAATTGTAATTGCAGCTGCAGCGGCATACACAACAGCCATTGATTTATATTTAAGCCGAATTTATGGACAGCAGGCGTGGAATTCGTTATCTACGTTAAGCAACAATTTAGATATGCACAAATGCGAAGACACACATTTATACATATGTATGTATGTATGTATATATGTTTTTCTTGTTTAACGTTTTTAGCATAACAATTAGCGGCGGATGTGTTGGCTTTTTAAAAGGCATCACAGACATGTCAACTGCTGCTCCTTCATCTTCTTCTTCGTTATCATTGTTTTTAGACATTGACAAATGCAGTGGAAGCATCACAAACGGCAATTGATGATTCGTATAAGTAAGTCTCTCTGCCTCTCTTTGCTTGTATGTATGTATGTATGTGTGTATGTCTCTCTCTCTCTCTCTCTCTCTCTCTCTCTGTGTGTGTGTGTGTGTGTGTGTGTGTGTGTGTGTGTGTGTGTGTGTGTGTGTGTGTGTGTGTGTGTGTGTGTGTGACAAATATTTGCCGCGCTTTTAAGCAAATATGCACAGAATGGAAACTCCACGGCTTGCGCAAAGGGTTTCAACTGTCAACATTTCCACAAAACTCTAAATCACCCGAAACAGCTAGCGAGGGCGGCTTTAAGTTTATTGGAATTATCAGGCGTGCAAACGACGATAACATAACATAGTATAAGAGCCCTCGCCCACGCTCTCTCTTTCTCTCTGCTAATGTATCTATGTTGCCACTGTTAACTCATTTACTGCAAAAAATTTAGCATAGTATCAATTGCTCTCTCTCTCTCTCTCTCTCTTTCTACTTTCTTATTCTCTTTTCTATTTGAGTATGCCAAAATAAACAATGCAGTCTATTTATTCCATTTTCACAGTTACCCATTGATTAGTCATTTACTATTCGCGCAACCCACGCATCGAATGAATGAGAAAAAAACTATTGCTCAATGTTTATCTAAAGTTCGCGTCATCATCCGTCACATTGCCAGCAGCTGTGGCAGCTTTCAAGCGATCCCCTCTCTAATGGCATCTATTTGCTTTGGGCATGGGTCTACACAAATGTCTGTATACACATATGTATGTATGGAGTATTTAGCTGAGGCATATTGATACTTACATAGATCAAGCCAGAGTAATATCTGTCTTTGATGTTGTGCAACACGGACGCCTCATTGAGGCACGTCAGCTCGGCCATATCCTCGACTTTGTCGAACTTTGGCGGATTCATCTTCTGTATGTCATCGCGTAGGATCATGACACGCTTGCCGGTCTCGGCCAATTCCACCTCCACCTCGTCGCCATGTTCTCGCTTAATACTGGCGGCAACGAAGCCCTGCAAAAATAAGAAAAGAAAAGAAACAGAAAAAGAAATCAGAAATTGAATTCAAATTCATTGCGAGTTAGTCACTCACTGTGTTAGTGTGAGTGAGGTAGTGTTGTGTATGTGTGAGTCACACGTGTGAGTGTCAATTAACCGTTATTTATTACATATACAATATCGAAAATATATTCCCGGAAATAATACAAATGCAAATTCAGCACAAATTTGTAATGAAAACAAAGCAGCAAATGCTGAAGAAGAAGCAACAGCAATTACTGTTAAAGCTCCTGGCTGGGCTGGGCTGGTGTGTGTATATAAAAACAATGCGCTCGCCTTGTAACACTGCTGCTGTTGCTGCTTCTTCTTCTTCTTTCGCTTGCTTCTTATGCTTGTTTTTGTATTCTTTAGACTGTAATTGAGCGAGCTTGCATGTGTGTGAGTGTATGTGTGTAAGTGTGACTGTAAGTGCATCTCTTGACAGAGCGCTGCATGAGTCAAGCGCCAAGCGCATCAACAACAGCAGCAACAGCAACAACAACAACAACAACAACAGTGGCAGCCACAAGAGAAACAAAAAGGAAATGCAGACGATAAAACTGACGCCCGTTCAAGTGCCGTTGCAGACACAGCAGCAGCGGCTGCAGCACCAGCAGAGACAAAACAGCCAACGGGGAGGCAGCGAAAGCAGCTGCTACCGCCGCCGCAGCAGCAGCAGCAGAAGACAAACAGAAGCTGTGCCAACGACAGCAGCAGCAGCAGCAGCAACAGCAACAGCGACGCCTTTGTCTGCCCTTTTTCTGTTGTCTAACTGCTGTCTGTCTATTGGCAAGTTCAAGGCTCTCGCTCTCTCTCTCTCTCTCACACACACACACATCCTCTTCACGTATGTACAGTGAATAACATGAATATGTTATCTAGAGCTAAGTAGATTTTCTAATTTATAGTCGCTTTAATTACGCATTTTAATTAGCACTAATTGAGCGTGTTGACAACTTATTCAATTTAGTGCGAGTGTGGGCTGAGCGATATTAATCTATAAATGCGTTAACTAGAAAAATAACATTGAGAAATAGATTGATAAACGATCATATTTATAGATAAAAATATTCAACATTATAGATATTTTCAATCAAAACTTTTGCTTTGTAAACTCAAACGTGATCACTTTTCGAACGGAAACGGATGTTATATTTTATAGCAATTTATCATATATATATTTACATTATTTATGAGGCTTATCCAGCGAATTTGCTGCAGTTTATCGCAACCTACATAACTAACTCAACTGGAACCAAATAATATATATGATATTAATGTTGCAGAAATTAAGAGTTTTCTCTTAAGAATACATTTAATAAAACGCCATGCTATTTTCCCAATTTAGAATTCAATGATGAATCACAGAAATGAAAACCAGAAGTAGAAAATTAAAACGGAAAACAAACAAATTCCACTTTGCGGCCATACGGAATAACATAATTTATGATACCTAATTCCAGTTGCAGAGGCTCATTAAAAGGGTGGAAGAAAAAACAGAAGTGCAATGAAATGCATTAACGACCAACAAGTCGAGCAACTGCAACTGCAACTGCAGCAACAACAACAACAACAACATCTGTGATCGTTAAGTTAAATACGTGCAGCACGCCCCAACGATTCGAAAAGTTCCACAATTCCACAGTTCTACATTTCCATTCTTGTCTTGTTTAGAGATAAACATGATCTCTGTATGTGTGTGTATATGTGTGTGTATCTATTATCTTTGCGCTTTTCCGGCACAAGCGATAAACAGAAATTGAAAGAAAACAACAAAAATCATTGTGTGTTCCTCAAGAGAAATAAGTGCGTAATGTGTGTAAATATATATTAATAAGTCGTGTATCAAAAGGTAAGCAAAGGTGATTCAGTGCTGTACAATGCCATAAATGACCAGAGCTATTTAATGTGCTGTGAAGAGCGTTAAAAAGAACTACTTGAATGACCGCAGAGACAGACTAAAACTCAGTGATTTTTCTATTTAATAAATCAAATTAGTAAATCAAATGAAATTATTTCTTTTATTTTGTTTAACAATTTCAATTTTCATGCACTGGAGTCTTCACTGTAAAGCACACTTAACTAATCAACTATATATGGAAATATTTATGTTTTTTTTTTATTACTATTGCCCCAAGATACTTAAAAACAAAAGAAATGATTTGCTGAAGTATGCGCAGGCCGCCAATGAGATCATCAATCAGCTGTGTCTCCTCTTTCCCTCCCACACACACACACACACACACACGCGCATACAAGCACAAACACTTCATATCTCTTTCGTTCTCCCTCTTTGCCGGAAAGTTTGTAGATTGTTATCTACATACACGACACATTCCAAGCAATCAGCGAATCACAACGAAGCGCAAAGGAGACAGCAACAAAAACAAATGCAAAGAACACAAATCAAAGCCAAAGATACAAGCAATTTGTAAATGAATCAAGAAATATGTATTTATTTATGTGCGGGAGTTTTGTAACATAAAATATTGGAACTGCAAACGATTTGGCAGCAAATTAATGAAAATATACATAAAAAATTCGTGGGAAAAAACCTTGAACTTGAGCTATTCTGACATAAGAGCAGAGTAAACAAATAATGATCTCAGTGATGCCCAAATTAAATATATGTACATAAATACATATACTTTTCGCCGTACCTTTTGAATAATACCAACATTATTGTTTACTTTACCGTTAAACGTTTTTCTCTTTCGTATAAGCTTTGCGATGTATATGCCATCGATAATGTTATCTTTAACATAAGGAAGAATAAATACCCTTACATAATTGATAACATATTATTTACCCTAATCAATGAGGAAATATGACACAATTGTGTGGGAATAACCAAGCATTAATATACAACATAAAAATCTTATTTCTAGCTTTCAGGCGAAACTCTTTTTATAGATATCGATATATAGATAAGTATATACCGAAAGTCTACACATCTATATATAAAGATACTACAACTCTTTCCATCAGATTCCAATATTCCCGCTCAAGCCGCCTGTGTATTCAAAACGTTCCGATGCAGCAGCATTCCAATCATTCAATATAGTCTATGCACCTCTCGCTCGCACCCACAAGACTTTGCGGCTCACTGAACGCTGCCTACGAAGATCGTGGGCTCGAGTTCTCTGTAGAGAAGAGAAGCAAAGTTCACGCTGACCGGCCATAATAATTTGTTATTTGCCTCTCTTTCAGTATTTTCGAATTTTAAATTTGTTGTATTTCTTTTCTTTGCGTTTAATCGATCAACGCATATGCATGGCATATACTCTCACACACGCACACATACTTACATACATGCAGATAAACATAATACACGCACACGTGTATGTGTGTGTAATTGAGAGAGATATGAGAGCCGCAGGTTCGTTGACCGTAAACCGGACGAGAGCCGAATCTTGAAAGCTTCGGCTACGTTTTGTCATTAGCGGTAAAGAAGAGACATTTGTAACATAAATATAAAGAATAAAAAAAAAAACGAAAACAAAACAAAAACAAAACCTTATAAAAATAAAGAAATAAAGAGAAAAACCCGACTGCGTTTCTTGAGGCTTTTCAATTTTTTTTTGTAAACAGCTCTTAAATACTTATCAACTAATGTGTGCGTGTGTGGGTGTAATTGTAAATTCTCTCTCTCTCTCTCTCTCGCCCTCACTCTGCTCAACCACATAGCTTGTGTTGCGGTTTGAGATGTTAACAACAATTTGTGGTAGGAGCAACTGAACCTCATTTCAAAGACCATCAATAACCAAGTTTTTTGTTTAGTTTTTAACTACAATAATAACTCGTTCGAACCTGAAATCGTTTGCTTAGACTTTTATTGAATACACTTGCAAATTTGTAGAGTATATATGAATAAATAATATATAAATATATTCAACTATATCCAGAAACACATTTGTATATCCAATCGAATATTAAATATATTCATTAAAATATATAACAATGCATCTAGTGTATATTTATATATTAAATACTAACTAATTATTATTTATTAATTTCTATATCTGGCAAATATCATACATGAAATATCAAATATTAATTACATTTGCAAATTATAATGATTAAATCTGTCAACTATATATTTATCTATGTCTAAATTAAAGTTCTTCGCCTCTATGAGGTGTGTGGAGCAAACGACCTGTAGACCTCATTAACTTTTCCAAGTTGTTGTTGTGCACACGCACAATGCGGCCCATTGTTCAATTATTTACATAGAAACGCAAACACAAACATACACACACCCACACACATATGAGTATAAATATTTTTAAGATATTTATTATTTTTCTTTACATTGCGCAAAGTTTGAGCAGTTGTTGGGCAGGCAAAAAAAAAAGAGAAAAAATAAGAAAATGAGTGCACAAAATGTGTTGACACAATTCCGAATACCCTTTTGCCATGAAACAAAAAAAAAAACTGTAACTGTAGTCAGCAAAGCAGCTGTATTTGTATGTGTTGGACATTCCAGCAGCGCAACAGTTTGTGCCATATGCAAATTTCTTACATTATCTGTCCAACTGTCTCGCCGTCTGTCGCTGTCTCTGTCACTCTGCCGTTGTCAGGCATGACAATCGTCTGTCGCACAGTCGTGCCGTTTTCTTCCTCACTCCCTCCCTCTACACTTTACTCTCCATCTCTCTCTCTCTCCTTCTCTTACTGGTATTTTCTTTTATTTTTGTTGCTGTCTGTTTTATGTCTTGCTTTATCTGTGTGTGCGCTTGAAATTCCTTTGGGCCACAGCTAATGACTTTTTAAGTAAATGCGTAATTACAAAAAAATGCGACAAGTTGTTGCTTTTGCTATTATAATTATTATAATAATTAAATACCCTACAGCAGAGAAATAAAGAAAATATAACTAATATATAAATATATCTGCTAATTTATTCAAAACTTAAATAAAGTTTAGGGTACAAAAAATCAACTCAAATTTCATCAAATGCTAAATAACATAACTTTTACAGGGTATTTCCTAGCTCTCTCTTAGTTTTTTTTTTTTTTACAGATTCATAAGTGAGTAGCAGCACCTTTGCAAAGCGATTCCCCGTAAGTTATTTCAGTGCCCATTGTTAGGAACGACAGTTTTATCTGTAAGCACAAAGTCTGGGCCATTGTATACATCAATATAAACATATGCGAATATATAATATAATATATATTCTGTTAGGCAGCAGGTTGAATGACATCTGAATTTGGTTTAGTTATCTGTGAATGGGCCAACTGGGCTACCAACCATATTTTTCAAATGCCAACAAATGAAACATCGCTACGTGCCATCGTTATCGTTATCGTTATCATATACAAAACCAACAACTATAAATGATTGCATTCAATGCATAATAAAAGTTGTTTTTTTGCTTTTGTTATTTTCATTTCGTTATCACGACTTTCTGCTTCCTCTTCCTCCCCATCTTCGCTCTGCCTATCGCTCGAGTGACTCACGCAGCGCTTGCAAATTGGAAATATTGACAAATTGGAAACTGAGCCACTAACTGTTATATTAATACGGTCAGCAGCCATTTGCAAATTACCTCTCCTGCAAGTCTACATCAGAAATTTTGTTGTAGTGATTCACACTGAGAAAGACTAAAAAAAAACCCACAATCATATCTTTTGTGTGCGGATGTTTATTCAATTTTACGGACATCAAATTCAAAGAAGTTAACCCACTGCATGATTCATGCGACGATGAGTATGCAGTCAAAAAGGCGATAACTGAACGAAAAGAGCGAGACGGCAACATTCAGTTAGTCAGTCAGTGGAGTTAGGAGGAGTTTAACATGATTTCCAGCTCCAGTTTCAGTTACAATTCCTATCGCATATTGGAATTAGAGTTGTAGATAGGCCTGGCCTGTCCCCCGCCCTTAATCGGCTTAAAAATACTTTCAATAAAATATGAAGAAAATAAGAGAGACAAAAATCTACAAACATGCCGCAATCGAAATACCCTTACATTAATGCTTAACATTAGCAGCTACCCTCATTATAAGACACAACTAGAATGGAAGTATAAGAGTCAAATGTTCTGATTCTTCTTACTCTTCTTCATTTTCATAAATTCACTTTGGCATTGCCAACTGTGCCTGGACAAAGTTCACAATAGCCTTTGCAAGTGTATTAAGATAACATTTACAAAGAACAGCAACAGCAACAGCGACAGCGACAGCAACAACAATAACAATAACAGAAAACTGGTCAAACTCGCGCCCAACAACAAAGCCAAAGCAGCAGCAGAACAGAGCGCGGCCAACGCCTGCGCAACGCAACGAGGCGCTCTACAGGTTTTTCAGGTCGTTTGGCGACGCCAGCGACGACTTCTGCGCGGCCGGGTGAAAGCCCGAGACGGGAGAGTGCAAGGAGCATGACAGCGCCCAAGAAACAGTAAAACAATATACAAAAACAACAGAATGCGAGTACGTAAACAAATGTGAAAATCGTGGAATGTGTTCCAGTGTTGGTAAACACACGTGAATATTATAATCCTTTCAAAATTCAAAATCTCTTCTGCATTGCTTACCTGATTCTCGTGGGGCACCCAAACAAGACGTTTCTGTGTCCATTCGGCTTGTGTGGCCGGATCGTTGAATTGATTGCGCTCCACCGAGAGATATTTCAGCTCGGGGTCGTTGCGATCAACTTCTTCTGACATGTTTTCTTTTTTATTATACTCTCTGCGTTTTTATATTCGTTATTTATCGTTTTGTCGTGTTTTCTATGTGGTTTAGTTTTGTATGCAGTTGCTGATTTTTAAATAATTTTCTGTTGATTTAGCGAAAAAGATTCTATTCACATTAATATTAAAATAACTTTTTAGCACGTCACACATACAGACCCACACACATACAATCACACCTACACGCATTGTAAACAAACATACACACTTAGCTAGTTTCAAACGTCAAGATACAATTTTTGCGGCACATTTTTATCTGCAAAAAACGTTCGCTATTTTTCTCTCTTTTTATCTAAGAAATGCGGCAACGAAAGGCAGACGGCGAGAACGGCAACAGCAGCAGCAGCCGCAGAACATAGTTTCAAAAGGGAACCGACAAGAAACAAATATGGCCATACATTTTCTTAAGCCAGCAATTGCTCTCACTCTCACTCCGGCTCTCTCTCTCTCTCTCTCTAAATGTTACTCTCAATCGCCGCAGCAGACATATTCAAACATCGTAGATGAGCAGCGCGGACAGCGTTCAGCGGAAAATAGCATTACGTAGCTGTTTGGCAATTAAAGTAACCAGTTTGCATTTTTGAAGCCGCAACATTTGCCTTGATTTTCGGTTATGGTTACTCTAATTGCGGAGCAGGTACGTCAGCAAAATGCGACTGCTGCTGCTGCTGATGCCGCGGCCATCGTTCCTTCTTTTTGTGTTGCTTGTTCTGCACACACACACACACACACACATACACACGCATACTCATGCACACTCTCTCATACAGGCACACACGAAGCGCAGTTTTCATTTCGTTTTTGATTTTCATTCTCTTATGAATTGGTTAATATTTTTTTGCATATAGATTTGTGATTCCGTTTCACTGTGTCAGCACTGCATTTGAACAAAATCAACGCAATTCGCACTCAATGCACATATTTCATTTCATTTGTTTCAACAAGCGGCTGCGACACCGACGACAGCAGCGGTAGCAGCAGCGTTTGCGGCGTCTGCAGGCCGGCGACTTTTTGGGCGTTGAAATTATTTTACATGCTTTATTTTTATTTATTCGTTTAGCTAGTCAGGCTTTACGTGCACTTCGATGTTGCTCGGTTGCAATTTGATTTCTTAATAAGCGCCGATTATACGGTTTTTATTTGTTTTAAACGACAGCTGCACTTCTTAAATTTTAACACCAACACACACTCTTATACAAATCGTGAACGCACCCAAAACGCGTCTTTCTCGTTCGCTGCTACCAGCACGAATGTACGATGATTGGTAACAGAGACACGGCAGAGCTAAAGCTAAGCATTTCGCTGGACTGTTATTAACAGTGTGGGGACATTTCCTCTTGGAAATACACTTTTCTTGGTAAAATTCATTTGAAAAGATGTAATTAAAATTCATTTTATAGAACAAGTTGATTATTAGTGGAAACACACACTGTTTAATAGAAAACTATTCTAAACGACAACAAAGGACCAATCCATTTGAATTTAACAGCTGTTAACTGAGCTGAGAAATTGTTTACAGCTTTAAATTTAATTTTATCGATAAGAAGCGCGTGGAAAATATTGTTAAATTCTAATATTATATGTTTAATTTTTATTTAAACCGCACCGAAGTTCGTACTCTCTGATTAAAATTAGAAATCTATGCAAAATATAAAAAATATTCGATAAATATTTTTACTGCTTATCGGTTGTCAACAGCCAATTGAGCAACAAACGTTGCTAAACTAGCTGTTAGCTCAAAAAGTACTGTGTCCAATTTCAAGCAAACAAATGGGATATTAAATATTCGTTACCGATTTAAATATAATATGTAAAGTTGTATCGCTTTCATCTGGATATATATTAAGAAAAATATCGACGAAAGGGAGCTTAACTCAAAATGTCAATAATGACAATGGGAATAATTTTGTTTAAACGAAGATCGATATCAAATTTTAGGGTGGCCCTATTTTTAGCATTGCCGCCACATCGGCAGTTCTCGTCGATTGGTGTTTACGGTGCAGTGTCATATGTTCATATCGATTGTGTTCATCGCGCGTTTGCAACTTGCTGGTCGCATCTCAGTGGTGCGACTAATTAAATTTAATACAAAGTCAACAAGATAAATTAGTGTAACACATTCCAGTGCGCAACACATATGGAGAGGAAGCCTGCACAATAAAGTAAATGAGCTAAATTTAAATTTATTGGCACCACAAAAACGAATACAAACACACAGTCACGCAGCTTTGCATGAGTGTGTGCGCGTGCCACTGTGTGCGTGTGTGCCCGTGTATGTGTATGTATATGACATACATATGTGAAGTTTATAACGAAGCGTAGTTTAGTGTGGAGGCGCATTTTACGTGCAGGGCATACAAAAAGTTCGTAGGCGTTGGAGCTTCGTCAGCAGCGGGAGCACATTAGCAGTAGCAACGGCGACTGCGGCAGCAGCAGCATAAAATCGATTCCCAGTGCATGCGTTCTGTGCATGTGTTGCGTGCGTGCGTGTGTGTATGTGTGCGTGAGTGCGTGTTGCAAAGCAGAGCCTCACGCGCTTTTCTCCCTTGCTGTAGCTAATCTAACAACAAATGAAAGAAATACAGAAGAAAAAAAATTACATTAAAAATCTTGGCAAAAATCTCGCGTACAATCTGTGAACGTGCCCAGTTGCTACAGCTAAAAGCAAGAGAGAGAGAGAGAGTGAAAAATACAAATTGACAGATTTCTTACCTTGTGGCATGTTTTGAGCCAACTTGAACCAGGTATGTGTGCAATCAAATATCTAATTTAAGCAGTGTTAATAATATGATGATGTTGCTGTATACAGAAAAAAATGCGCGCCCATTACTGCTATATACGTCTGCATACACATACACATGCGTTCGTATATACAACTGAATGTACAAGAGAGTGTTGTGCTAAGTGTGCGCTTGTGTGTGTGTGTGCCAGTAATTTGTACATAACCTCAATAGCTCAATTGATTACGCTCGGCGATAGCGTTTGGTAAAACAGGCGTCTCATGGCTAAATGAAATTCCCTACAAGTGTTATTAATTAATTATTAATCAATTAATTGTGCACAGCAAAAGCACAAAAGGTGGTTGCCTTCGCCTTTGTACAATTTCCGCAATTCAACTGCATGTGTGCACGAGTGTGTGTGTGTGTGTGTGTGTGCGTTTTTGAAAAATGTGAACGTAGACATTTTGCCTATAGAAATATTTGATAAAAATGTGTATATATATATATATAATGCCACACAATAAATATTGCTGTAAATGGAAGGTATCAGCCAGAGCAACAACAATGACGCATATCGCTTATACAAACACACGGTTGCAATCGCACACCGATACATGAAAACGTTTACTTGTGTGCATGTGTATGTGTGAGTGTTGTTTGAGAGAGCGAACGTTCTCCCGCCTTGCGGGAGGGACAGATGGAGAGCCTCTCTCTTTGAGTAAATACAAGAACAACAAAATACAATGTTGTCAGCAGCTCAATTGCTCTCTCAATGTCGTCCTCTCTTGCGCTCTCTCGCCCTATGTCTATTGCAAACTTGAGCTTGGCCAGAACAAAAACTTTGTTTTCAAATGTGAAACGTAGCTAATAAGTAATTTTAAATGTGTTTTATATATTTTAATTTTAAATTCGGGTAGTTTACCGGCAAGCAAGATCTTTAAGATACATTTATAGCTTTTTAGATATATTTTCTATCACAATTTTCACAATTCTATTTGCATTTCTAGTATATTCCATGCGCTACCTCGCTCGTTCCTTCGCTTCTTTGCATTTTCTTGATAAGACCTAAATTTGTATTTGTATCTTTTTTTTTTGTACCAAGTCTGGTTTTTAGTTTGGGGTTTGCTGCGAAGCTTTTGGCTTTTTATTGCCTTCTCTTTTACTCTTCTGCTCATTTACCAAAAAGACGTGAAACTTGAAAAACGAGTTATAGTTACAAACGATCGCACTTTGTTCAAAATACTCTAGCATTAAGTTCTTCAGTTATTGACAAATTTGGCTATAATTGTCAAATTATTTAATAATTTAATAAAAAATAAATGCATAACAATAAGGATATTTTTTATGATTTTGTTTTTCTACGTTTAATATTTTCGCACTAAAATATTCAAGTGTATTTAAAATTCGTGAAGTGACTCTAGTATTTAGTATTTATTTTGTGTCACCTTTTATGTAAATAGAGACTAGCTTAAGCGTGTTTTCTTTAAGAAATGCAATTTTCCTTTGTTTTTTTTTTTGTTTTTTTTTTTTTTTTTTATACTTTGTCAAGGGCCAATGATCAAATGCTGAACCATAATGCAAATATTTAGTGCGAAATTTTTGATGTGTTTAATTATACAGAGTTTCAGCATGGTATGCATGTATATAATATCATAAATAATATCAGATATATGTGCTATTCATTTAAAACATGGCATAAAATGTAGTATAAGCTTTTTCAGTCTTAATGACATACAAAATTATTATTATTTTAGTATTATTTCCCTTTATATTAGATACATTTTAAAGCATACAGAAATAAATATATAATAAAGTTTTCAGTCTTCTTGATATACAAAAATAATCCTATTTGAATATTTTTTGATTTAGGCTGAGTTCAGTCTTTAGCTATTATACATCTTCCACTCTTTTAGTTGCTAAAATAGTTGATTACTAATATGTAAGCATTTATATTCCATCAAACAAAAAAGGCTACGCCTTAATATACATATCCGTAACATATTTATGAAAAATCTTGTAGTGAATGGAAAGAGTTTAGTTGAATTTAAAACATTGTCATTGAGTTTTAGCAGATTAAGTTGGCTCTTCACCAAAATCATATAAGAATCGCTCAGTTTCACGTGCTATTATGCATCTTTTACTATTCCAACTGCTAAAAGAGTTGATATAATTATCTATATTATTTATTATAGATGATAAAATAAAGACGGCTACGCCTTAAGAATATACAAATTTATAAAGATATTCATTACCAATCTTCCCGTCTTTAATGAATGGAAAGCTTTAAGTCCATTTTCAAAGCATTTTCATTGAGTTTTGCAGAAGATTATGTTGATTTTTAATAATTAATCTTTGAATTTTACGTGCTAATCTCAAAAAGCTTTCGCTTAAATTTTGCATTGTCTTGTTTCGATTTATGATTTTTGCTTTTGGCACATTTTTGCTGATTTTGCACGTAATTGTAAACTCTATTATCTGAAAGCGCAAATAATTCTTGTTACATTTACATACAAATTGACAAAAGGCGATGGCAAATTTGCAACACGGCATAAAATTACAGTTGTTATTGTTCTTCACGAATCGCAATTTGCATTATGTTGACGATTCTTTTGCTGTTGTTCTGCACAAGTGTGTGTATGTACTCGATATATATATATATTTATTTTTTTGTATTATTATTGTTGCGCAATAGAAAATAACATCCGAGATCATCTGAAATAATTTGTATACCAATTAGTTTATAATTTAAACCAGCTGAGAGCACATACATACGTAAACAAGCAGCGGAAGTACCTGGAAAAAGGCAAACAAACTTCTGTGCTTGTGTTTGTATGTACACTGGACTGCATATATTAAGATTGCAGCAGGCTCACACACACACGCACGCACACATAGACACAATTCAAATGCACGCACACATGTGTGGTTGTCCCTTTTGCACTTGTCTTTCTTGTAGGTGCACGTTAAGGCTCCGCTGCTCTTGTAGGCGTTTGCAACAGCTTCTGCTGCTTCATAGGGCGCCTGCTCGTGAACTTTGAACTTTGGCAGCGCGTCATATGTGTGTCTAAAAATTCGTTCACTCGATTTGCATTGACTAACGCAGTTGCAATTGCAGTTGCATTTGTTGTGCAGCTAGCAGGTGACAGTGGCGCTCACTCTCTCATTCTGTCGAGTGTTCTCACCACTCTTGAGTTGCTCTCTCGCCGCCCCCGCTGCGCAATGCAGCAGAAGTGAACGCATGAAAAAGAAATCGATAATTGCAAGGTTTCCATTTCCACCACCACCACCATAACAACGGCGACGGCGACGGCGACGACGACGACGACGACGACAATGGTGAGCGCACAATTCGCAAGTATACAGATTTTTATTGACGCTTCGCCGCCGCTAAGTTATTGAGTTGCTCTTTCTCGCGGCCGATCAAATTCCAACATGTGTTTGACCATTGCAGAGAAAGAGATGGGAAGAGAGCGGCAAGACCAATGCTCTCCATGCTGGCCATTCAATGTATGTATGTATATACGATATGCATATGTACATGTGTACACACCATTGCCATGGTGAGACGATGGCGTTGGCATCGCCGCAACTTGCATCCACTTTTTTCTCCTTTTTTTTTTTTTTTTTTTTTTTTAACTTGTGCTCGAATTGTCTGGTTGCTTTCTATGCCCGCTGTGGTGTCTCTGTATTTGTGCTTCTTCTCGTTTCCGTTTTGACAGCAGCAAAAACTACAATTTCACCACCACTTGCAAAGAATATACACATATGTACATAACTGCATGAATGTGTTTGTATGCGTGTGTGTTTGTACGCGTGAGCCAAGTGGATAGTGAGGTGAGGCAAGGTGTATGCCGCGTCGGCATCGTCATCACCGTCACCGCCGCCGCCGCCGCCGCCGCCGGCGCAAAGTGTAACCGTGGCAGTGTTGTAGCCAGCTACTCGTCTGTTTGGTTTCTGATTTTCAGTTTTGTCGATTTCATTATGTACTGCAATATCATCGCTATTGCTCCGACGAACTCGTGAGCGAGTGGCCTCTATCTTTGTGTGCCGTTTTCTCAGTGTGGGTGTTCTCATCTCTCACCAAATGTGCGCTCTCACGACAGGGTGTAGCTATGCTAAATGAGCCTCATGACGAACGATAAAAACACCCTGTTGCCGTTCATTAGCGAGTCATGCTGACTCTGTCTCACCGCATGTAACTGTTGTGCCTTTTGCACTTACGTAAGCTTTGCGTATTCAAGTTTATGAGCCATTTTTGCACTTTGCATGATTTTTTGTAATTGTTTATTACACATCGAAAACGTTGAGCTTCAGCGAAAAATGACGATTTAACTCGTGATCTTGCCTAGCTCTCTTATTCTGTTCGAATTTATGCTTCATCTTTTCTCCAACGTTGAACCATTCTGGCCATAGAAGTTTGGCGTGATTGTCCGAATGAATACAGCGTGCTGTGTTCCGCACACATCCATTCGCTCCGCCGCTTCCACGAAATGTTTTCTGCCACACAGATTGCCATTTGAACGCACGGCAACAAGACTTGCTACATGCCGTGTATGCTGTGCGTAGATTATATGTGCGACATGTTATATACATAGCCATGTATTTACTTTAATACTCAAAGCTGTATTTTCCCCATTTTATTTTTTTCTTTTTATGCTCGAAGAGACTCACGATGTTGCTCTGCTGCGTTGCCTCCCTGTTTGATATGCTGCTAGTAGTCGTAGCTCGTTGCCACTGCAGCAATAGCAACAACAGCTACTAAAATGAAAATGAAGAATTCCAAAGCAACACTGCGCGCGCGCATTTACTCTCCATCTCATCCACCCGTTTTTGTTTCTTGCGCTCTCTCCGTCTCTTCGCTGCCTGGCTCGCGGGTTGGCTGGCTGACTGGCTGGTTGGTTGATTTGCTCTCTCCGCATTTCGCGCTCTTTTGTTTCTTTGCTCACACTGGCCGTCGTTTAATCGAAAATGTTTGCGGCGGCGTTAAGACGTACGAAAACGTTTCCTCGCCAAATTTTTGTGAATATCTGTAGAAATTCACTGGGAGGAAAATTGTTAAAAAGTGAATTTAATTTGAATGGTGTAAAAGTATTAAATCTACATCTGCTTACCGCGTAGCATTGTTTATAAGCTAAGGCTTATTCAATAGATTGTGAAAAACTACTCTAATACATACATACAATACAATGCTCATATACTGAAGAAAAAAATTAAATAAAAAGGTGAAAAGTTGTACAGTGTGAAACAAATGTTAGTGCAAAATACTGCGTAAAACGTGAAAGTTTTGAATAACAAGCCAACGGTTTATAGTAAATACACTTCTATATGTATGTGTGCATACATACATACGTATTTTTTTTAATACATACATATGTACAGCGTTTCTGATGTAAGTTCCTTTTCGTGGGGTGAGGAATATATAAGAAAACAGACCTAATTTGTGCCCAAATGTATCAGAGCCGTTTAGTTATATGATAATTTATACCATCTGCGTACTTGTTCACAGCTAAAACTTGTGAAAAATACAACATTTTTAGGTTAGGTCAATTTCAATTGGTTTATATACGACGACGGCACACAAACACACACATACACGCGCAAGCGACATGCACAAAAGACATGCATACACATACATATAAAACCCACAGACAAAAAGTCGTCGACGGGCTGCTCGCACTCACACACACATTGACTTACTCGCGCACAGTCACAAACGCGCGCATAAATATATATACACACACACAGACGATACACACACACAGGTTTTTAATATTGCTTTTGGTTTGCTTGTGAACTGACTGTATTTTTTCAACGTAGTGTCGTTTTATTTTCGTTCGTTCATTCGTACGTTCGTCCGCCTGTTCTCAGTTCGTGCGCTTATCTCAACTTTTGCTTTGATGCGCCATTCGCATGTACGTCTGTATATATATTTTGTGCATATGTACATATATATATGCGCATTTTAGAATGTGTGTGCGTACGAGTATATATATATTTATATAGAAATGTATATATATAAATGGGCTCCCAACACAGAATAACTCACTGGCAGGCAGCTGGCTTGGCCAGCGGCTCCAAGAGCAATCGTCAACGTCTCTCTGCCACTCTCACGCTCTCCGTCTTTTTTTTTTGTATAAATATGCATGAGTGTGTTTTAATGAGAGCATCTTCTTCACTCACAACTATTCGGCTTGAATCTACTAGTCAGTCTACCTTCTAGATTGTTGTTCTTGTTTTGTATTTTTTTTCTACTCAATATATTGTCTATATATACAACTATAGGTACATAATTCTCTACACATCCATATGTTTTATGTATTTTGCAAAATTTATTAATAGATTAAAGAGTGTGTTACCTATCGTGTGTGCAAAAACAGAAAAGAAAAAAAAAAAAAAAAACTATTAATATACGAATAATTAAAATATACCGTGCAAAATAATAAGAAGTTGCCGTTAAAACTAAATATTTTTGCATACTTGCTTACATTTGCGTTATTCCCTGCTGTGTATACATAACAAAAACAGATAAGATAATAGACGTGTGCACGTAATACAGCTATATAGCTCTAGCTATGATGAATAAAAATAAAAAAAAAAAAAATGGAGGGAAAATTTGCCCACATGTCTCCCCTTCACATACATGCACACTACACGCACATGAACATGAACAACTACAACGAACGCCCCAATTTTGCTCGATTGAGCCCCGCAACGACGCTCACCGTGAGAGCGACAAATATATTCATATATGAGCAGATATATATATATATATATATATATATATGTATGTATGTATGCCAGTGTGTGTGTGTTATAGCTGCTAAGGCGGTCGTAGCGCTGCTCCAAAATACAGACAGCAGCAGTACACGCAGAGCAATAACAACAAAAGGCCACACACAGTTATTCAGAGAAAGAGAGCGAGGGCGAGAGAGTCAGAGAATAGGAGAGCCATGCTGTTTCGTGTCGTGTGCCGCGCGATAAACGCTTTCAACTTGTTTTCGCATTTGGCCATAACACTTGAAGGATTATTTGCTGCGGGAAGCGCTACATACCATGGCTAACAAATATACAGACGCGCTCTCTTGATAACCAAAAAGTGTGGGGGCCCCCGGTACAGTTTTCAAATGCAAATTACTGTAATTTGTTGTTTACAAATGCACATATTTTAAGCGTTCGCTCATTGGACTCGACAATTATTTTGCTAGCCAGATTCGCAGAGGAGGTGGCCATAGAGTCATCCCATGGTATTTTTATTCCACTACCTCCCGCTAGCATATACAGTCATAGCCACATACATATGTATATATGCAGGTATATATATACATAAGGCCACAGACATTCGCTTCTAAATTCAAGTTATATTTACACTTTTAACGACACGAAAACGCACACACTTGGGAGCACACAAATGGCTTGCTTCTCGTTCTTGACTGTGTTGTAGTTGTAGTTGTAGTCGTTGCCACTACTCGGTAGAGAGCCCGCCAAATACTTGTTTATAGTTGTTGCTGTTGCTGCTGTTGAGCCAACGTTGAGAAAAGTCTTTCAAAATATCCAAACTGCGCCACAAAACAAATATTCAGCCCTCTTTCTCTTCTTCCTCTCTCTCTTTTGCTATATGCGCCTACTCTCTCGCTCTCCTGCATGTTGATGCAGCAGAATTGAAGGAAAGAAGAAAAAGAGAGTAACAGCCGCCTCAGTCACCACCACTACCACCACACTATGTACTTATTCTTTTGTGTGGCTGCTGCTACGCTGCCTGCCTCTTGTGAATTGTGTAGATACAGGCAAACACCCTGTACTCCCCCTTTGAGAGACCCCTTCTCTCTTTGTCTCTCTCGCTCTCACGTTACACACTCGCTGTGTGGATTTTTTTTATGCATGTTGACGTCGTCATCGTCGTACATAGTTCATAAAAGCTCTCAACAGTCTCTCGACTGCTGCCCTCCCTTGCCAGTTTTTACTGTACCCGTTAAAGACAACAAAGCGCGCGCGCCCAATTCCGGTTGTGCTTACTAATACACACATATATATACACACGCACACAGACAAACACAAATACAAGAACGTACCCAAGTGATGACTCTCTGATCTGATGTGCTCTCTGCTCTCAGCCCTCCCTTGGCTTTGCTGCTGCCACTGTTGCTGCTTTTGTGGTACTTGTAGTTGTTGTTATTGGCTGCGGGCTGATCATACGTGAGCATGCATAGTTTAGTGTGTGGGTATGGATATAATGAAGTATTTAATGTAGAATAATTTTTAACTTTTGAGAAATACAATAGAAGAATTTCTATTTAGTAAGCCACTCTAAAATGCACTAAAAATGCGCAAACAAAAAGAAGTATTGATAATACTAAATACTTATCGTTAGTCGATATATGTACGTTGCTTAACTAACTTATCGATGCTTCGGATTTATCAGCTGATTCTAGACTTGAAATATAAATGACTGAGTGTTGTTTCTTATGAGTTCTATATACCTTTAAAAAGTATGTCAACGGCGACGAGTGTTCTGTATATAAAAAGTGATTGTGTGTGTATGCATCGTACAACTAATTTCACGGTTATTTAATTTCTTGTATTTCCTTTCTGTTTTTGCAGTGATTGCCATTTGCCGAACGCCACTGCGACTGCGACGTGGCAGCGCTAGAGGAGACAGCGCGACAGATCATAGCGTAAAGCAATTGGAAGTGGGCAAAAGTTCCGAGTATTTTTGTGGCCTGCCGCTGAAGCGGATTGGCACGCGTCTATATCCAAATGCATAGACAACAACAACAGCATCACCAAACAGAACAACATATGTTGGATACACGATCAGAGCAAGCGCTGCACAACGATTACAGTTATCAGCTTCGACCACGACCGTTTATTGCCTACTACATACGCTCGTAGACAGTCCAATCCGACATCCTACCCACCACCTAGGCGGTGAGAAGCAGCCACCTAGTGCAACTCACAACAACTTGGGAGGAGCAACAGTACATAAAAGAAACTCTCAGCAGCAGCAGCAGCAGAAGCAGCAACAGACCCAACAGTACTCAAAATTCCTATCAAGCATGATGAAACGCACGCGCATCGATGAAGTCCAATTTGGCACACGTTCCGGTCCAGGACCGGGCGGTGGCGCTGGTGCGAACAGTGGCACCACCAGCGTAGGCGTTAATACAGCCGGCGGTGTTACCATTGGCACTGTGGTGCCAAATGCCCACAGCGCCACAATCAGCGGCATTGGTTCCATACACCATCGCATATTGACGCCGCAGCATGGCGGCGCACAGACCATTGCCTATCTGCCGTCCACAACGCCGACGGCAACGAATCTAAAAACAACGAGCAGCATTGTCGATAGCGCCAGCACCCAAACGAACGTAACGGGCGTCGGTGGCCCGGGTGGTGGAGGCGTTGTCGTCTCCACAGGCAGTGCGGGCACCCAAACCTTGCAGTATACCACATGTAAGTGCTATCACACATATTGATATAATTTCACCAGCTTATGCAAATTCTCTTTATATCTTCACTACAGCCTATAGCGTTGCCTCCATCCAAGCGGGCGGCACTATGAAAGCCAGCACAGCGGACGGCAACGCGGTGCAGATACATGTGACTGGCGGCGGTGCTGCAGTTTCTGCAGCAGCTGGCGGAGCAGTTGGAGGCGGCTCTCAGACAGTATCTAGCAGCTGTCAAACGGGCAGCATTCGACAGCGCACAATAAGCGGCACCCAGACATGTGCCACGAGCAGCCTGACAACAACAGCGCAGCAAACACAACCATCCGCACAGCTGTCCACACCGCCCAATGGACCGGGTGTGGCAGCTGGCGCAGGAGCGGTCTCTGTGGGTGCGGGAAATAGCACGCCGCCACAGGGACAGGCAGCGGCAGCTGGTGGCGGCGCCAGTGCTGCGCCGCGACTCAAGGTCGAGGATGCGCTGAGCTATCTGGATCAGGTCAAATACCAATATGCCGATCAGCCGCAAATCTACAACAATTTCCTGGACATTATGAAGGAGTTCAAGTCGCATTGCATCGATACGCCGGGTGTGATTGAGCGCGTCTCGACGCTGTTTAAGGGCCACACTGAGCTGATCTATGGCTTCAATATGTTCTTGCCACCCGGCTATAAGATTGAAATCCATTCCGATGCACTTGGCTGCTCTGTTCCAGTTGTCTCGATGCCATCGCCACCTGGAGCACCCACCAGCACGGGCACAGTTCATATGATTGCCGCAGCGGGCAACAGCCCGTTGGCCAGCAGCGTGAATGCGCACACAACACTGAAGCCGATTGCGCAGGCCCAGGGTCCAGGTGGTCCTGGTGCCGTTGGGGGTGCAGGCGCGGGGGGTGGTGCAGCTGCAGCAGCCGCTGCGGCTGTGGCGCAGATCCAGACGCCTGGCGCCGTCAATTTGATGACGCATGGTGGCGCCTCACTCACCCAGACCACTATACATGCTCTGCAGCCGGCAGCAGCTGCAGCTCAGTCGCCCGGCGGACATGTCCATGTGACCAGTAGCTCAGCGGTGCCACCGAGCGGCGTTGGTGTCAGCGTGGGCGTCGGTGTGTCGCCGTATGTGCCACAAAATTATTCACGGGATCGAGCCGAGCAACGTGCCACGATAACACCAACGGGTCCTGGTCAGGTGGCGGCGACCGTGTCATCAACGGCTGGATCCAGCATTGCGGTCGGTCCGCCGACTCCCAATTCATTGAGTGAGCTAAGTCCACACGCCGGACCCGCTGCCCAGCACAATTTGCATCACATCCAGCAGGCGCATCAGTCCATTTTGCTGGGCGAGACGACGGGCCAGCAGAATCAGCCGGTGGAGTTCAATCACGCCATAACCTATGTGAATAAGATTAAGGTGAGCGGGAGTTAATATAAATTATGATTACATATATTAATTTTAACCTTTTGCCTCATTCAGAATCGATTCCAAAGCCAGCCGGCAAAGTATAAGAAATTCCTGGAAATACTGCACGCTTATCAGAAGGAGCAGAAGGTGATGAAGGAGGGCAGCAGCGGCAGTGGCTTGAATCAGGGCAAAATGCTAACTGAACAGGAGGTCTACACGCAGGTCGCCAAACTTTTTGGCCAGGATGAGGATCTGTTGCGAGAATTTGGCCAATTTCTGCCTGATGCTACAAATCATCAATCGTCCGCTGCCGCTGCCGCAGCTGCACAATACATGTCCAAGTCAGCGCTGCACAACGACCATCACAGTAAGCAGCAGCAGCAGCGCACCACAACGACGGCCACATTGAGCGGTGGTGCGCACATCAGCATGTCCTCGGCATCGCCGTCAGCGGTGCCCAACAGTGGTTCGCCCATGCATTTGAGCAGCGGTGCGACGCTCTCGCAGATCGACAGCAGCAGCGCGCATGCGCATGCTGCCGCCATTGGCAATCTGTCGGCTGTGAATACGAGCGTCAGCATCAAGTCCTGTGCCGTGCCACAGAATCATATAATCAGCGGCAGCATTTTCGAGAAGGACTATCATGGACTAGGACAACAACAGCTGCAGCAGCAGCAGCAACAGCGGCAGCAACAACAGCCGCACCAGCAGCGACATCCGAGCCTGCAGCCACCGCATATACTCTCCAGCACGCCGCCCAGTGGCCTCCGGGGCAGTGCTGTGGGCGTGGGCGCTGTGCTGGACCAGCGCAACAATCATCATGCGCAGAAGTATGTGGCCCAGCAGTCGAACATGTCGCAGAAGAAGTCGCCCAGCTATGGTGGGATAGCCAACACTCAGCATCTGCCGCATCTCAATGACAATTCGCTCGATCGTAGCTCGCCGAACATTGCCAGCTATGGGACGCCCGCTCAGCAGCTGCCCGCACATCCGCATCCCCATCCGCACCACAATGCGCACAATTCGAGCAGCAGCAGCAGCAGCCGGCGGCAGGCGGTGGATGAGCTGTCGGCCGCCTCCGTTTCCAGCGGCTTTGGCACGACCGGAGGCAACGGACCACCGCCGGCGAAACGGCCAAAGCCCTATTGCCGGGACGTCAGTTTCTCGGAAGCATCGCGTAAGTGTACCATCGCGGATGTGGCCTTCTTTGATAAGGTGCGTAAGGCGCTACGCAGTCCGCAGGTCTACGACAATTTCCTGCGCTGTCTGACGCTCTTTAATCAGGAGATTGTCTCGAAGACGGAACTGCTGGGCCTTGTCTCGCCGTTCCTCATGAAATTTCCGGATCTGTTGCGTTGGTTTACAGACTTTCTCGGCCCGCCGTCGTCCGGCCAGGTGGGCGGTGCAGCGGGTGCTGGCGGACTCATCGACGGTCTGCCCTTAGCGGCCACACAGCGTCAGGGCAGCAATAGCAGCTCCCATGATCGGGCGAGCAGTCATCAGAGCACGGATTATGTCCAGGATGTTGATCTGTCGCTGTGCAAGCGCCTGGGTGCCTCGTATTGCGCCCTGCCCCAATCCACGGTGCCCAAGAAGTGCAGTGGACGCACCGCCCTCTGTCGCGAGGTGCTAAACGACAAGTGGGTCTCATTTCCGACATGGGCCAGCGAGGACTCGACATTTGTCACCTCGCGGAAGACCCAGTTCGAGGAGACCATCTACAGGTGAGTGGTTGTTAGCCAATAAGACTCAATCTACTCGATGCGTATATATCCATCCATCCATCCATTCTCGTCCTCCCTCTACGTCTTTTCTTTCCTTCCTTCATTTTCATTTTCATTTTCTGTTTCTGTTCACTTTTCTGTTATTTGTTACTGCTCTTCTGTTACTGTTTCTGTTCTTTGGCTTTCGTTTATATTTTATGAATTAACCAATCAACAAACGCTCTAAACAAAAGGAATATTCACAGAACGGAAGACGAGCGCTTCGAACTGGATCTGGTGATTGAGGTGAACAGCACCACGATTCGTGTCCTGGAGAATGTACAAAAGAAAATGTCTCGCATGTCGCCCGAGGAGTTGGCCAAATTCCATTTGGATGATCATCTCGGTGGCACCTCACAAACCATCCACCAACGGGCCATACATCGCATTTACGGCGACAAGTCCGGCGAGATAATCCAGGGCTTGAAAAAGAATCCCTCAGTGGCTGTGCCCATTGTCCTCAAGCGACTGAAGGTCAAGGAGGAGGAGTGGCGGGATGCACAGAAGGTTTGCCACATCATTCAGAAATCAAATTATAATATAGCAATATATTAATAATATTCTTTGAATTATTGCAGAACTTCAATAAGCAATGGCGCGAACAGAATGAGAAATATTATTTGAAATCTCTGGATCATCAGGCAATCAATTTCAAGCCTAATGATATGAAGGCATTGCGTTCGAAGAGTCTCTTCAATGAGATTGAGACGCTGTACGATGAGCGTCATGACGCGGAGGATGATTCCATGGAAGCGGCGGGGCCGCATCTGGTGCTGCCGTACAAGGACAAGACCATACTGGACGATGCGGCCAATCTGCTGATACATCATGTCAAGCGTCAGACGGGCATCCAGAAGCAGGAGAAGCAGAAAATCAAACAGATCATACGACAATTTGTGCCTGACCTATTCTTTGCGCCACGACAGCCGCTGAGCGACGATGAACGCGATGACGGTAAGCAGAAAAGCCAAACAAAATCTTGTAATACTTTAGATCCAGAAACACGAAGCATACATTAATTTAATTATATTTATTAATTATTGATTGCTATTGGTTAGTTTTTTGGACTGTATAGAGAAAACTGCATGAGAGGGATGAAGAGTTTTATAGTTTTATATTTGAGATCATGTTTAAAATAAAAAGTTATATTACAAAATTATGAACTATAAAGACCACCATTTTCAATATCTAATAGTTGGTAAATAATAATGAATAAATTAATATAGTCAAATCAAATAAATAATAATTATTAAAATAGTCTGTTTGAAAAATAGTTAAAGCCCTCAAGTCAAATTTCAATATCTGCTTTCAATATGAATATGAATCAAATTGAAATTTCTTATTCGTATAAACCGAAACAATCCACAGTTCTCATGCAGTGATCTAAGAAGAAATCACATTCGAATTCTACATTTTATTTGTTAATTAAACTTTAATTATTAATTAATTCAATTTGATATATTTGCTACTAACAAGTTTTAGTTACTTTAGATCTAACCCATTTGATAGCACCTTTAGTTTAAGTATTAATTAATAATGAAATTTCTAAACAAAATTAATCTAAACCACCCACCCAAACAATTTGTTAATTTAAAGTATTTTTAACTTAGAGAATGTTTTTTTTCGTTTTCTTTTTCTTTTTTCTTCTATTTGAACTACGAAATTTGCAAAACATTTTTACAAATTGAATTTTGCAAAAATGATTTGTAATTTAACCAACTGTAATTTGAATTGCATAATTTTGACTAACAAAAATGGGCGAACCACCAATCAAATATATAAAAATTGAAAAAAATAAAAACACCAACGAACCACGATCACCATACACAAACAAACACACACACACAAAACCATGTTGTTGTTGTTGTTGTTGCACGCGAATATCTATATAGCATTTCCATTTTTGGTAGATGACACTAAAATGGAAGTCGACTCGCCTCTGAGTCGTATTGCGCCCAAAGGTGGAGGGGCGGGCGGAGTTGGCGGTGGAGAGAGCGCCTCGCCAGCTCGCAGTAATGTGAGCAGCAGCAGCAGCGTTCCCAGTGGAGCCAGTGGGTCAGCGTCAGCAGCAGCAGTCGTAACAGCTGCGACGGCCATTAAAAAGGAGTCCGAGTCAGAGTCGTCGAGCAAAACGTTAACAGCAACAACAACGGCCGATGATGCAACGCCCTCGACTTCATCAGCTGCAGCGGCGGCAGCAGCAGTTGGCGACATTAAGGAAAAGTCTGAAGTAGATGCGGTGCAACGAGCTGTAGGTGGAAGAGACGAGGAGGCGGCAGCCAAGGCAGCCAATAATAATAGCAATAGCAGTGCAGTGGCAGCCAGTCCCAGGCGAAGCGAAGATTCAGCAGCAACAGCAGCAGCAGCGGGCGCCGAAGTGAGTGTGAAGCTGGAGCAGGGCGAGTGTGCGAATCCCACGATACTGCCACCGCATGCGCAGGGTCAGCGAGAGGTGAGTGAGAAAATCTCTCAAACTGAGCTCCATTTTAACTCATGACTTAACCCCAATCTTTCCTTTTCAGGATGAATCCTATTCCCTATTCTTTGCCAACAACAATTGGTACCTGTTCCTGCGATTGCATGCCATCCTCTGTGATCGACTGCACGTCATGTACGAGCGTGCGCGCCTGCTGGCCATTGAGGAGGAACGCAGCCGTGTGAATCGACGGGAAAGTACGGCGACAGCACTGAGATTGAAACCCAAGCCGGATGTGCAAGTGGAGGACTATTATCCCACGTTTCTGGACATGCTGAAGAATGTGCTCGATGGCAACATGGACTCGAATACCTTCGAAGATACCATGCGTGAAATGTTTGGCATTTATGCCTACATATCCTTTACGCTAGATAAGGTAAGCTACAAAGAAAGGAGGAATATTTGTGTGGATTGTGAAAAATAATTCCTTTTCTTCTTCCCCTCCAGGTTGTTTCCAATGCTGTCCGACAGCTGCAATACTGCGTCACGGAGCGCGCCGCCTTGGATTGTGTGGAGCTCTATGCCAGCGAGCAGAGACGGAACAGCACCGGAGGCTACTGTCGCGATGCACACAAGAGCTACGAGCGCGAGATGAGCTACCAGCGTAAGGCGGAGAGCATACTGAACGAAGAGAACTGCTTCAAAGTGTTTATTGTATGTCTAAATAACTAATGAAATAACTTGTATATGAATTGTGAAATCTAATGGTATTTCCTTTTGTTAATTGCAGTACAAGATCGATTGTCGTGTGACCATTGAGCTGCTCGACTCGGAGCCGGAGGAGGTGGAAAAGCCGGCTGCATTGAAGGCTCAAAAGTTTAGCAAATATGTGGAGCGTTTAGCAAATCCCGCTCTGGGTGCCGGCAGTGGCAACAACAATAACAACAGCAGCAGCAACAACAACAACAACAACAACAATAACAGCAGCAATCAACCTGCAGGCAATGACAATCTAGTGGAAACGTCCGGCATCAAAACGGAAGAGGCAGAGGATATCGCCGAGGTGAGTGAAGCAACAAAATGAGAGAAAGATATAAGCAATGATGCGCTGGATTACAGTGCGTATAGCTAAATAAGCTAGAGAAGCAGCATCAGCAGCAGCTTTGTGTGTGCTTGACGAAAGGTTAAAACATGTTGTTTGTGTATTCTCTGTTGTGTTGATTTGTTTGTTTTGTTGTTGTTAAGTTTACGAATTCACTTTAACTACGACTTAAATAACTTTCAAAATTAATAAATTTAAATAGAGCTGGGTTAAGTATAGAACCTAACAAAAATTATTTGTATAATAGTGTGGGATAAATTATAACAGACAATTCTTTCTTGTTCTACTGTATATATTTATATACTATATATGTACATATATAAACTATATGTGTATACATTTTGCGAATGCAATTTTATGTATTTCAAAATCAGATATCCGCATCAATATACTTTGAAAAAGGAAGAAGCTTTGGGATTTTATAAAATAATATTACGAAATATACTTTCTTGTATAGTTTTCCATATGAAACTAACAGACAATTAACTTACAAATTTAATTGAGTTTTTGTATAGTACATATTGAATATATTCCAATACAAACAAAACCTTCGATACTTTGGTCATTTAGGAGCTTAAGCAAAAAATGATCGAACTAGTTCCGAACCAGACAGTTATTAAAATTATATGTTTTTTTTTGTTTTTTATTGTTTTTTTTTTTTTTTTTTTGTTATGCATATGTACATATACATGCATATCGTATTGCTCTATTGTATTGCGTTTATATATATGTATATTTTTTTTATTTTCTCATCCACTTGCCCTAACAGTTCTCATAAGCGATGACAGTTATGAATAAAGTTTGTTTTGTTTTGATTTTCTGTGATGAGCTTTTTAGTTCGCAAAGAAAAATTACGTTTTCTCTCACATTTTCAACAACTTTCTTTTTATCGTTCTCTTTTCTTTCCGTTTCGTCTCATTTCAACATGCCGCCTACCAATCGCCCACATATCCGTATGCGAACCAAACTTAAAACAAAATATAATTAAAAATAATAATAAAAAAATAAAATAAAATAGAAATAAAAAAACATTAACATAAAAAAAACAAACAAAAGAAAAAAAGAAAAATGTTCACTAATTAATGCTTTTTTCTGCATTTTTTCTCTCATTTTTTCCACTTTATTTTTTGTACCAGGTCAATTCCAAGGCTTGAAATAACAAAATAGTTTTGATAATTTCATTGAATAAGAAGAAGAAAAAGTCGTATTGCAAAATGAAATAGTAATAAATGAATTTGTTTTTTGAGATTAACCAACCAAAAACCGCAATAACAACAACTCGAAAACAGTTTTCATCCAGCCACCCACCAACACTACCAGCACCACATGCATACATACACACACACACACTTACACTCCCACCCATTCGTCCATCCATCCATTCACAATATAATATTTGAATGTAAAACGTTGAAAATCATTTAAACATAAACATACATGTGTAAATTTAGTACATAGCCAAAATGAACACAAAAGTTATATGCATATATAAATATGTTAAATAGTAGTTTCCAACTAATATTCATAGGCACGCATTTCTTGCAATTTATTTTTAATTTCGTTAATGTTTTGGGTTACGTTTCTCTTAAAACTCAAGCAAGAGTTACAATATACAAAGAATTGCATTATAAAAAGAAGGAGAAAGAGAAAAGGAGAGAAATATTGTGATGGGTGCAGAGTGTGATTGTATTCTTGTGTGTTTGTGTGTGTGTGGCAAAAGGTGATCCATTGCCACATCGACATGTTATCGAATACTGTGTTGGTTCCAAGCCAAGATACTAGAGCAATGAAAACGTATAAATAAAAGTCAAAGCAAATGTAAATAATGTTTGTATGTATGTATTAACTATCGTTTAGTTTAAGTGTTCAGCGTAGCAAATTTTTGTAAAGGGACGATAGAGAGTGAGAGAGATTACTTTAAAAATGGCGCCTGCTCCTACAGCAGGCAGGCCGTAGTCGTGTTATATATATATATACATCTTTATATATATATATATATATATATATATATATATATATATATATATATATATATATATATATATATATATATATATATATATATATATATATATATCTGTATGTATATATATTTAGCCATTTTTATAATTCTACACAATTAAAAAGATACAAAAATATCAATTGTAAAAACCAATTGAAAAATATATCTATATATTATAACAGCATTTAATGACTTTGAGGCTCTTTTCAAATTGGGGTTTCTGTGGTTTTTTGAAAGTGTTTTTTTTTGTTTTGCTTGTTTTCTTATTGGGTTATTCTTTTTGGGCTTAGTGCAGCTGGTGTATCGCATACATACATACATTATCTACATATTATAGAGTGTGTTGTATACGCTTTTAAGTTTTACGCAAGGTAAGTTTTATGCCTTACAACGCATTATTATGCATAAAATTCATTTCAAATTAATTTAGCTATTTGTATGAAAAATGGTTTTGCTAGACACGCTTTAAATGTGACTTCTTTTTACTTTCTCTGTGTTTTTGGTGTATGTAAATGTTTTCATTTAGTCTGTTTTGTGTGTGTGTGTGAGAGAGAGTATTTTATTTGGTATGTTTTTGTGTGAGAGAGTGGTATTATTTGTATGTGTGGGTGCTCTTGAGAGAGTATATTATTTGTATGCGTACGTGTATGAGTGAGTATTTGTGCGTGTGTCCAGTCTTGGCCTGGTACTCTCCACAGTTTGTGTCTCTCTTTTGTTTTTCTTCTTACTATAGCTAAATTTGTAACTCGTCTCGTAATAGTTTATACACTTAGTTACAGACACGTACATATACAAACTCTCTTTTAGACACACATACATACAGACACGTTTACCTTAGCCTTAAGTACTTTTACGTCTTTCGTCATTTGTTTATGTGAGAAAGCATGTTCGATTGCATTTTACAATTTGTTCACTTTATCAATTAAAACGCAAATGTACTTAACGGCTTCTTTTTCTCTCTTCTCGTCACTTTTGCAGCTGGTGCGCGGTTCACGCAAAGCACGTTTTCTGCTGCGGAACAAGCGACGCTCACAGCTACACGAGGAACAGGTGCGTCAACTGTTTGAACAGAAGCGCACTTGTAGCGGGCTCGAATCGAATGCTGCGCCCAGTGAAGCAACACCCAATGCCAACAACAACAATAACAACAGTTGGAGCAAGCAGAGGGCACCTGAGCGCTTGGGTGCGCCACAGGTGGGCCTGGCAGAGCAATATGCATTCAATGATCGCGACGAGATCAGCACAAATACGAGCAACGGCCGCTGCTTTGTGACCAGCAAGAATCTCAATTTACTCAAATACGATGCAGTGCGTCGTGCCAAGAAGGTAAGTCATATGAGAATATTATTAATCTGTATTATTTGGTCTAACTGTTTGCTCACCTTTTCAGAGTCATTGCCGCGTCACACAGGCCAAGTATTCGCGTTTCCAGAGCTACGTCAATAGATGGCTGCAGCAGCATGTCAGCGAACAACTGCAACAGCATTGCAATGACTGGCTGCTGGGCAAGACGCCCGAGCAGATCAATGCCAGCGGCTGGGGTGCCACCAGCAAGACGAAGTCGCTGCAGCAAAAGGATACGACAAAGACGCCCTATCGCATCTATACGCGCTACAAGGTGTTGCAGCCCAGCAGCGGCGTGACAACAACTGTTGCTGCTGGACTGGGACCAGCGACAGCAATAGCAACAGTTGCGGCGACAGCGCAAACTACCCCAACAGCAGCAACAGTTGCCGCTGCTGTCGCAGTTACAACGGCTGTTAACAATGCCAACGCCAGCAGCAGCATTAGCAGTAGCAACAGCAATATTTTGACTGTAAGCTTAACAAAAACAGCATCAACAGCAGCTGCAGCAGCAACAACAACAACAGCAACGTCGCAACAACATTGCAACAGTGCCGCAGCAGCAGCAGCGGCCGCTGCTACGGCGGGCAATGCAGAAACAACACTGCAACAAGTTAGACCAATGGAGAGCTAACCTCCAGCTGCAGTTGCAGTTGCACCGGTTGCCATCGCCAGCTGGCCAAATGCAGCCTACATGTGAAGTCGCTGCTGTTTTTACACCCTAGGCATGCTTCACTGTACGCCAGTGTTTGTATAAACTAAACTGTGATAGCAGTTGCAGACGATGGCTTGGTCGACACTAGAAATCCAACTGAAACCGAAACTGAATTGTATGAAAAAAAATCCCTTTATCCCCCTCCCCCACAAAAAAATCGGCACACAAAGCTATTTTTCACTTTGTACAAAAAGTCATATATATTCTAGGCGTAGTATTGCTCCTAATAATAATCATAATAAAACAATAATAATTATATTTACTTCAATAAGCATACTACATCTTGATTAGCGTTTAGTGTTAGTTTTACAATAATTATAATGGCAGCGTTTGTAGTTGATAAGCAATCCAAACTCACACAAGTCCGCTCGCCCGTATTGTTGGGGCCGTTCTCTGAGGGCATGTTAAAAAGTAAACCTTAATATGCAGTTTTAAACGATTGTAAACGATTGTGGGGAAAAGTGACGTTTGCTCGTGCTAATTAAATTGATATCAACGTCTGTTTAGCTTTTAAGCAATTTTATGAAAACAAACAGAACTTTTAATTTTACACAAAAATTTCATGTATTTTTATACAAAACGAACCTTGTACAATTCCTTGTGAATACTATTGATTATACACCTAATTTTTAAGCATAACATAAGTTGTAAAAATCTGATGAGATAATTAAAAAAAAAAAACAATACAAAAATATATAAGAAGTGAAACATTACATTAGCGAATTGATCTAAAATGGGTGACAATTGGATAGAATCGATATTTCTTTTATCGAATATTAGAGAGTGGGATAGTCGACCTCCTTGCAGCCATGTACATACATATACTTAAAGCCGCGCATCTCTAAAAGAACGCAACTTCTACAGAGGAAGGAGGAATGAGGAATATAGTCGAAAGAGAGGATCAACATTCTTTTAACTAATACAAATAAACTCAGCATCAAGAGAGAATAGTAGAACTTGCTCTTCGTGTGTGAAGCGAACACACAATATGCATATGGAGCCTAAACTAACACAATAACAAAATTTGGCTTGTACTCATGGATATACAAGCCCATCTCCTATTAGCATTCCAATTACACATACACATGTACACGTAAACGGCCGCAATGTTGGCACAAACACACATATCATAATACGTAGCTTTTTTTGCTATATCAATATCAATATGAGACAATTTATTAAAGAGATATAAAATTTTATCAGTTACATACATTTTAAAAAATTATATAACTTTTACACTTAACTAAATTCGGTACGTAATAGTGTGATGTACGTTTAAAAACGATGACTTATATAGCAGATCACTTATATATGAAATCACGACGAGTAATAATGCCTTCAATACGGTTCTCATTGTTGATGACAAGCAAATGGCGTAGACCCAAGGCCCGAAAGATATTGAAGATCCTGGGCACCGAATCGTACTGTAAATAAAATGAAATATTTTTAAATTGAATAACTATATATAACTTTATAAATGACGGGTACGGACCGTATTGACGCGCACGGGCGATGGATTCATGAACATGGACAGGTCCACCGTATAATTAAATTTTTGATCCAAGGGTTTTACACTCTAAAAGATTGAAATAGAATCCAAATTACTTTTAATAAGAGATCAATAGATATGTAGGAAAAGCTACTTACGCTAATGGAAGGATATCGGGGATAAACATCTCGGAATGTTTGTATTGTCGTCCCCTGCTGCCAGAACCGTTGATTCTCCACGTAGAGTGACTTGAGTAAAATGACAATTAGTTGCGACCTCAAGATAATGCCACAGACACGTCCCTCAGAGCGACGATCCTGCAATGCAACATAAATTTGATTTGATCTAAGATCTAACCATTGAGATGAACAGCAACTTACACCCTCAACATCATCTACAACTGGAAATCCATTGTGATTGCATTTATGGAGCACTTCAAAGATGTAATGTGCACGATCACGCAGCTTGATGCAGACCACCGGCTTGCTAAGGATTGCTTGGGCAGTTAGTCCCTTGTATTGTGGCAGTGGCTCCCATGGAAGCATGGGCACATGATTCACCTCGATGACAGTGTCGTAGATGCCATCATTGAAATAGTCGCCCACCCATTTGGCGCTAATTAGCGCTATGATCAGTGGAAAGAAGAAGGACGTGTCCACGCCCGTCGTTTCCATCAGAATAACGGACAGGCTGATGGTCATGCGCAGAACTCCACCCAAGTTAGCAGCGGCTCCAATGAGGGCGTACTTGCCGGGATGCAGAAATTGCTGTAGAATATTCTTATATAGATTCAATAGTTATATAGGGCACGATATAACCTACTGCTTCAGGGAATATATAGAAGAGCAGCATGGCCACAAGCCGACCCCAGGCAGCGCCCACCAGAGCCGTGGGTATAAACACACCCAAGGACACATTCAGCCCAAATGTTGAACACGATAAAAAATAATAGACAATTGTGAAAACAGTCAGTGTAAGGATTTTATGAGAGCCTGCAAGAGAGCAAGAAAGTTAGTTAAAGCCTTGAAGGTCGATCGGAACAGCTCACCTGGTGGATCGTGGAAAAGCGCACGTACTGTAGCCTCTGGCGTTTGGAACCAGAGCGCCGCCACGGCGTTATATTCGTTATCCTCGCAGAAGAGCTGCACAGGATGTATGGTGGGATCGTTGCCCAAAGGACGACAGTCATCGATGTAGTAAATCATGACGCAGGCAAAGGTAACACCCAATATGGCAACCAACACAGCTTCACACACCTTACCAGCTCGCCAGGGCACAAAGCGTTTGCGGAATTTGTTGATTTTTGTATTCAAAAAGTTCCAGGCGGCTCCTAGTAGACCGCCAATCACGCCTAACAGCATGAACAGCGGCAGCTCGAAATATTCAAAGGTTAGCGGATCATCGAACTTGCCCAAATTGAAGAGACCCGTAAATGTTAAAGCGCTCACACCATGATAAGCAGAGAGCACAATGTTTAGTGTGAACGAACTGATGATGGAGGCGATGAGAGTGCGCCAAATGAGATTCTGATTCCAGAAGCTGGCCGCCTCTTCCAGTGAGAAGAGCATGCCGCCGATGGGCGCACCGAAAGCAGCCGAGACGCCCGCCGCAGCGCCGCCCAGCACAAAGTCTCGCTTCTCGTGGTCATCACGAAAGGCCTTAAATATGTGAAAGTCCTTGACAAATGTGGTGCTCTTGCCCTGGGATATGCCTGCGGCCACAACAGCGCCAGCATGTATCATCGGTCCCTCCTTGCCGCCAGCCAGACCGCCCACCACAGATGTAATGACTCCAATAGACTTTACGGCCAGCGTCTTGATTCGTACAATTCGAGGTATCTTCACGCCATTCAAATAGCTCTTGACTTGGGGTATGCCACTGCCGGCGGTAATGGGTTCAATGTAGGTGACCATTCCGGCCCCAATGGCCACTGGCACAGCACTGAGCAGTAGCCACCATAAATAGGGCAGAGCCAGATCGCCTCCGATTTCATTCACAGTGACATTATCGTCCACAGCTGAACGAGAATAGAGTTAGATTATTCAATATACCGAGCGCTGCTCACATACATGACTTGAGGAAGTTGTACTTCAATTCCGACAGCTCCTCGATGACAATATCAATGGTGCACGCAATTACAGCAGTTATAATGCCAATTAGTATAAAGATGATCCAGCGTATGAAATGGGTGCGCACCGAGAATCGATCCCTTAACCGGCTCAGCTGCTCATCTTGAAAGAGCTTATTCTCACACACATCATAGTCCAGGCTCTTTATGGATTTTTTGCATACAACTTTAGATTAGATTAACCGATTTATACTGATCAATTTAATAATTAATACATATTACCTCATATTGGTGTTGCTCTTGTTGCGAAACTCCAGCTAACGATGCTGCCGTACGCGAGCGTACATGAAAAATGGGCTCGGAATTCGCATTTCTATTTACATTTCCATTAGCACTGATGTTGCCCGCATCATGGTCAATGCGTTCCTTTAGAGTTTACAAATATGTAAAAATTTGCTGATTATTGCATGAGTCACTCCACGGTGGGGTAATGCTATTTAAATCGCAATAGTTTATGCTTACATATGTGGGCGGGGCTTTCGACTCGATCTCTGCGTCCACGGTTAATAAGGGTGGGTTGTCTTCCTTTTCTTGGTAATTCTCCTTATCGTCAATTGACTGACGGCGGCTTGTGGAAGGCTTTTCTATACTTTCTGAGCTCGCTGCTTTATTTTCAATGTTAATATCATCATCGTCGTCGCTTGATAGCTCGATTAGTTGCTTTTTATCAGCCATAATAAATAATAAAAATAATCTGATTGACAAACAAAAACTTATAACTAAAAAAAAGACGAAGTTGTATCTAATGTCCACCCACAAAGAAGCTGTTTTATTGCCGCACACACAAGTGTTTCGATTAGTACTAACAATCGAGTAACTAGTTCAATGTTCTTTTGAACAAAAATATACCAAAAGTATGTTATTTTATTTAGCATATGAATTATATGGAATGGCAACAGGTGCGCCGTTATTATTTTTACGAGGTCGATTCGAAATTAAAATTAGGATGCAGAAACTGAAATTTAGCCACGTCGAACAATAAACGTTTACGCTCGATTTCATTGCGTGCCTGCAGCTCATCCTTAATATCGGCCAAAGTGTTGTCAATGCGCATCAAAATATCGCGTGGAGGTCCGTTAACAAATGAAGATAATTCTTGTCCGCGCGATATGCCAATCTGTACATTCTGCACCTCCTGGGTGAAGCGTCCATGATCCATGTCATCGCTTTGCATCGATGAGCTTCTGCTGAGATCGATCGCCTCCGGCTGCTCATATAGAACTTGTTGCTGCTGTTCCGGCTTAATAGCATTGAAAGGAAGCATGCGCGGTATACTGACCATGGCTGGAAAGCCGATTGCATCTCCGATCTGAGGATTCGGCACGAATGTGGGGCTTAACATTGTTAAACTTAGTGTTGATGGCTACAAAAGAGTGTAGTTGATAGTCAATATAGCATAAATTTGTATTATTTACTTACGCTTTGCACACCTTGGATATGATTATTATTATGAGCTGAATTGTTATTAATAGGAGTTGAAGTATTATTATGAGCTGAATTATTATTGTTGTTATTATTATTGTCTTGATTTGAGGCCGTAACGGATAATTTTTCGGAACTCTGGCTATTGTCCATCGAAGAATCGCTGATTGAAATTGACTGAAAAACGAGACAAATAGATTGCAAAAATGCTATTCAGTATGTAAATACATATACAATATATGTATATGTATATATATACACATAAATATGTAATTACTACACTATTTCTCATTCAAGTATGTGCTTGTAACATGCATACATACATACATATATGTGAGTGTGCGTCACACTCTTATTTTTTGCATATTATGTATTAATATGAATGTATGAATTTATAACGGTATATGGCTGCACTAACACTGTGATCTCACTCGCTCTTCATATGGTTTAAACAGTTAAACAAAGACAAAACATGTTTTTATGTTCTCTTACTGTTCGTATAGCCGCTGCTTCCTCCTGTTCGTGATGCTCTTGTTTGTGTCGTTGAAATACCGTTTTAATTTTTAGCTCGTGTGTCTCTGTGCTCTTTGGAGCTTCTATTGACGAGACGTCTGTAACTGCAGCTAAAGCTGAAATAGCGACCGGCGATGTGGATTTTTTGCGACATTTAGCAATGCGTCGGCTTTTTATAATGCGATCCCGTCGTTCCACCAATGCTGCCACCTTCATTTCATGCAATTTGCCCAGCAAAGATGCATGCCTCCGCTATTAAATATTTGCAATGAAATTTTAACACTTGTTTTGCTGAGCATTGTTTTGCTCGGTAATGTGCAATTTCTTGTATCTCTTGGCCTACCTACCTTGATATGCATGTGGAAATTTCCCGTAGAACGTACACTGCCCCGATATATTCGATCCGGCGGACATGAACAACACTTGACAGTCACATTGTCGCCAATCTGACTTTCTATACGATAAAGTTCACCGTTTAATATATAGGGTACATGCTGACGGCGTTCTGGATCTATTTTCACATCGCTTATATTTGAGCCTTGTTTCTCGGCTTGTTCAAGTTCCTCTGTTTTTGGCATTTCATACAAAAAGTACCATTAAGCTAAGAAAAACCGATCCGTCGCCTACGAGCTACCGAATTAAATTGAACTTTTGCTATCCCAGTTCTGTAGGTGTATGTGAGTGATGAAAAGGAAAAGAGAGCCCTCAGAAGCTAGATACATACGCACATGCATCTGTGACTAATAAGTGCTCTTAAAGAGGAATTCAAAATAATGTCAGAAGTAGAGCAAAGCGCATACAAATACATATGTATGTATGTACCTTTGACAGTCAATGTCACAATTCAACTAGTAGATAATTAAAGTGAATTAATAAGTATATTATTTGTATTTGTTCTGATTAATGTTAGTTATTAAAATTCAAAGTATATTTCTTAACTATTTCCATTACAATCAGGCTGATCCCTCAAAAGCTCAAGCTCAATTTATATGTAGCTCAAATGCTTATGATTTGCGCGCTGTATATTTATAATTTATTCAGTTTGCTATCGATAAGTTGCGTTATCGGTATGCTGTAGCCCTGGCTATCTCACGTTTTTAATTTGCTCATTTTTTTGTTGTAGCATAAACAATCAGAAATGACGGAAATAGGCAAGCCTAATATATTAATAACAGGTAATTACTGTTGTTTAGCTACATAAAGTAAGTAACGAAAAGATATTAATACCCAGGCACACCCGGAGCCGGTAAATCATATTTGTGCCAACGGCTGGCCGAGCAATTGAAGTTTACTTGGTTGGATTGCTCGAAAATTGCAAAGGAAAAGAATTTCATTGAGGAATATGATGAGGAATACGACTGCCCCATACTTGATGAGGATAAGGCATGTGCAGATATAAATTAATAATTGTAGCTAATGTAGTTTTACTTTGTTGTAGCTCATGGACTATCTAGAGCCGCTGATGACAAAGGGCGGCAACATTGTGGAATATCATGGCTGTGATTTCTTTCCCGAGCGTTGGTTCCATGCCGTCTTCGTTGTTACCTGTCCCAATAAAACGTTATACGACAGGCTGAAGGAACGTAACTACAACGAGAAGAAGCTCACGTCCAATATACAATGTGAAATATTTGGCACAATCTTGGAAGAAGCGCGAGAATCGTATAAATCGGGCATTGTGCACGAGCTCAAGGGAGAAACCAAAGCAGATGGCGAACGGAGCTTAAAAACTGTTAGGAATTGGTATAAAATGTGGAAGCGCAAGTAAATACGGGTTTTGAACACTAAAATTGATTCATACGTTTGTATTCTAAGATATTTTTGGAATGTGAGAGGCTAACCCCACAGCTAATATGGGTTTCCGTTTTTAAATTTTTCAACTATAATGTATAAAAAAATTATTGAAAATCGACTTTACCGTAAACCAAATTCAAGAATTATTAATCATAGTTTAAACACATTGGTATAGATAGCAGGGCGTCTTTATTTCGAGACCCAAAAGATATATTTTACATATAAAAAGCCTTAAAGTACAAAGACATGGAAAGCAATAGTAACAACTAGATACGCGTCATTTTGAAGCGCAGCGGACCATCCGGCGCATACATGAAGGTCACCGCATAGTCCAAAGGCGCATGATTGTATTCTAGTTTGTAGTTGCGCAGAAGCTTGGCCAGCAATATTTGCATTTCCAAATCAGCAAAGCGACGGCCCAGACACATGCGTGCTCCATAGCCGTAGGGCAATGAGGCAAACGGATGGAGTTTGCCTGGAGTACCACCCTGATGCTCTTTCAGCCAGCGTTCGGGTCGGAACGTAGCTGCATCTGTAACATATTCCTCCATGTTGCCAGTGACAATTGTGGGGAATACGGCCTGGAAATCAAATGTTATATTATATAGAGTATAAATTAGATGGCATTAGATATACCTGTACGCCCTTGGGAACCTGGTAGCCGCATATAACGCTGTCCTCTTGCAGTGTGCGTCCATTGCCAATAACCGTGCTGTACATGCGGAAGACCTCCTTGATGAATGCCTTTAGGTGGTGCATTTGGTCTAGCAGTGGAATCGTTAGTGGGGTCTTAGCATCCGGCAGCAGACGCTTCAGCTCTTCGTGAACCTTTTGCTGCTCAATGGGGCGCGTGGCCAATTGGTATAAAATGGAGCACACGGCCATCGAAATCTGTGAGATGAAAAAGATTTTAGTTTGGCCTGGTATATCAGGAATCAACTCCTCCACTTACTGTGTCAATGCCAACGAGTATCAGATCCAATGCCATAATAGTGGCTATCTTTTCATCCTTCTCCGACATAATGACCTTCTCCAGCAGCGACGGCTCGCCTGCACGTTGACTGGCATCCTGTGTCTTCAAGCGCTCTGTTGCGCTTTGTATGTACTTCATGCAAACGCTGAAAATGAATACAAAAGGTTTAGTGTAATTTGGGCTCGCTTGGCCTGGGTACTAACCCCACAAAGAAGTTCATGTTCTTCACATAGCGCGTCCACAGTGGAGTGGGGAAGTAGCGCCAGTACGGAGCTTTCAGCTCCAGCGTGGCCACATTGCGTAGAGCATATTTGGCTGCATCGATGATCTGCTGTGGCTCCGAGTCTGGCGTCAGATTATGCTCCAAGCAGCCTAGCCGCGTGTCTAGAGCCACACGACCAATGCCTGGGAATGGGAGAAGTTGATCTCATCTGGGGGAAATCTTTTTATTCGGTGACACTCACACTCCAAGGACCATTTGTGGATTTCATTGTCAAAGTCAGCGGGCAGCTCCTCGTTGCCATCCAGCAGCTGTTCGCAACGTACCAAAAAGTCCTCCGTAATCACCTCGAGCGGCTGCAGATATCGTCTGATGGTAGACAACTGCAGCACAGGCTTCTGCACACGCGAACGGAACTGACGCCATGGTTCGCCATGACTATTCAAGATCAGGTTGCTATATTCATATCTATATTTAAGTAAATATATAGCTATGCTTACACGCCCACAACGCCGCCTAGCTCGCCGAAGAAATCCTTGCGCACGACGCTTTTGTACTTGACCAGACTGGGCATCGAGGGCCGGAAAGGCGTAGGTCCTTCACTGCGGTAGCACTGAAATCATTTAATCTTTATTCATATTTGCTCAGACATTGAAGTTGTTGGTACGTCACAAATTATGCTGTACTTGAAGTCGTGCTGCTTTGTTGCCTCGGTGGCCAGTCTAGCGTGTAAGCAAGTTTAGATATTGTGTTCCGGAGCTTAGAGCCGCGTATAGCTACCTGTGCCTACCTTTTCAATTTCATCAGCATCGTAGATGAAGAGCAGGTCGGGCCTGCCTATGAGACCGGAGAAACGTACTATGCGTCCGTATCTGTCGTGCAGCAGCGAGGAGATTTTGGCTACATCCGATATGGTATACTGGCCAATAATTGGCATAAGGCTGTCAAGGTGAAAAGTAGATAATTCAAATGACTAACTGACATTGAATATGACAAAGACGAGACTATTTTCTGAGCAATTCATGACACATTTGACAATTTTTCAAAGATAATCCTCTGTTGTCAATAGTTGTATGTCTTATTATATTATGTACATATGTGCATGTATATGTACATATGTATGTTTATGTGTGTATGCTATTATAATTATTATACCGGTAGTTCACTTAACCTATTTTTTGGGATTTGTATATCTTTTGCATTAATTTGGCAAATATACGCAGTTTTAATATTTCTTAGTTAATTTAAATTGAAAAAAAAGTACTGATGATCAACAGGCTGTAAAATTGCTCCTTTAAGTTATCGATAATGTGATCGATAAATTACAATTGAACACGAAGTGGCCATTCGTAGCTCAATGAGTCTCTTGACATCACCAAGTGCAGCTTTTTGCACACATTCACAAACACACTCACATACAATTGTTTTTCGCATAGCTGTATATACAAGTCACTTTTGTTTGCTTATTATTTTCAGCTTGCAACGAAAGACTCACACATTTTGTCGACCTTGAAAATGGCGCTAATTGAACGCTAATCAAGAAGAAGCAGTTAACAGCAGCGCCGTATGACTGTCGCTGCTGCCAAAGGGGACGCTAACCAAATGCCCTGTTATAGCACTTATTGAACAGTGATTGGTAAGTGGCTGTAAATTACTAAAGAGAGAGGAAGTGTGCGAGATCGATGGCAGGGAAGCAGAAGAATTCGCAAAATGATTTACAAGTATGATGGTTTTAGGTGTGTATTTGTGTATGGCATAATGGCCGTTTGGGTGGAGAACGAGCGAGCAAACCCGTTTGGTCATGGTCAGTGAAATGATGAATGCTTACAAGCGAAAATCCACACTTGAACAAGATTATCATCATTGGCTACGCAGACACAGACAAGCATACAATATACACATTTATTCACGTTTCATTCAACAGTAATTGGGTCAAGAGAAGCAAGCAAGCAAGCAAAATACAAAACAAAAGAACTGCAAACTCTCATTTACTCTCCCTCTCTCTCTTTGTATTTGCTGGAAGTGCATTGGTTTCATCGCATTGCAGGCTATGCATTGAAAGTGAAAGCAACTTTGTCGACACTTTTTTTTCTTTCATTTTGTTCATTATTACGAACCGCCAGGTGTTGCCCAGTATGGGTATTGGCTTTGGTCCTGGTATTTCGTTGTAGGCCAAGGCATTTTGCCACTCGGCCGTGGCGTGAATGCGTGGCGTTGCTGTCTCCTGCTCTAGGCCCAAGTGTGGACAGACTGCTGCAGCTCCAGCTGATGTTGCTGCTTCAGCAGCTGCTGCCGAGTTATCGCGTTGTTGTTGCTGACCATCCAGGCGGTGCTTTAGTTGTTCCCCTTGGAGTAACGATGCCTGAGCGCCAGAAATTTTAGATGCAGTCCGTCTAAAAGCAGGCGTGGCACAGTTTGTCGCTTTGGCACGCCAAATACATTTGGGCAGTGAATTCATTGTTTGCGCTCACAAAAGCTTTGACGTATTTAAAATTCCAATCAGATTTCACTCGTTTGCCGTTGATTTCAAATTGCTTAATGTTTTCTTTGACGTTGTCACACACAAACAAACACACGCACACACAAACACACGCAGCTATTTAAAGCTGTCCATGGGCAAGGCAAGAATAACAAAAATCGGTCGCGTGGTGTCACGGAGACAACTTCAACTTCCGTCGGCTGTTGCACACTCAATGGCTGCAAGATATAAACTAGTTAAAAGCTAAGCTTGGCTCTTGGGCATCCGTCTGGTCTGGGCTGGCAACATTGCTGCGTCGCGTCAGCTGCTTTCTAATGACTGCTGATGTTAAGGCGCGTGTGCGCCAGCGCAAGCACAAGCTTCGGCAACATCGTATTAACTGGAAATGTTGCAGCAACATCTAGGCAGTGGCCATCTACGTATAAGCAAGAGAACTTGTTAGTCACAGTATTACTACGTGTTATTTGTTTATCCTAAATTCTAATTGGAACTAAATAATATGACCTTTATACAGATCAGTTGCGTATAATAGAAACTATATTGTATTTAGATATTATTGTACATAATTATAATTTCTTATATATGTAGTTTTACACATCTATACTAATGAATAATTCTTACCCATATAATTGTTTTCATTATATATATTCGTTAAGTATATATATATATATATATAACAAATTATATCGTTTTATTACAAATGCATATCATTCCATGCACTCGCCCATTCGGAACTAAACAAATTGTAATTAATTAATTAATTGTAATACAAACAATATGTGATATATATACATATCAATTAGAACTATTCATAGCCATAAATTAAAAGCTTTCGTTGATGTACTCTTCATCATTCGTGTTGCCAACAATCCTAGCAACATTGTTGCGCGCGAAGTAGTGATGTCAACACGCATGCGCAGTTTATTCAAGGTTTTGCAACATTCTTGGTTTGGTCTACGATGCAGAAACATTTTGGTAGTTGCTAATCAATTTAATATGTAAATAAACAATAATACAGTATATTTATATGAACTTGGGTTATAACAATAATAATAACCTTAATGATGTGGCCTTAATCTAGCATTAGCCATAGAAGTAGTCTGTGCCATAAATTAACAACTTATTAAGACTTCTCTTCTATAGATATCTAAATTCTTTCTATATGTTTAGTCTCTAATATATAGATGCTAATGTTAGTGGAGGCTGTTCAGAATTACTTAGATTTTATAGCCTTCTGATTACGATTGCGTTGGGTGTGCGTTGATCCGCTCTGCAAATCTAATATGTGGTATGTTAAATAAATCGTGAACGAGTATCCGCTATGCATGACTCCGACATTTTGACTTATTTTGATATATTAAATGTGCCAACAGGCTAAATCATATTCTGATATATGTAGTCTGATATAATAAACAATTTAATGAATCATAACCGCCCATTCGTAACTAATGAACCCTTAACGGATAATAGATTTTGATTTTAATTAAATATGAATTACGGATGACTTCCGTTTCATTAGTAAACGAGTCATGAAGCCGATAATTGTGCCTTTGTTGATCGCGATGGTATCTGTGGTGCTCGCATCGGTAGACTGCCGGAAATCCAAGTCCCGATTCACCAACCCCAAATGCACCAGGTATGATGAGAGCTTTTCCAAGTTCGATAAGTGCAAGCTGAATATCCTTTGCAGAGTCATAATTGCCTACGATATATGCACTTCGTGGCTAATCGCTTCCTTATTATTATCTTATTATAGTCACACACAGTAGATTAAGAACGCCTTACCATAGTTCTCATTAAATGGAGAGTGAGAAAGAAAGAGATAGAGAACTGCTGTAATTGATTATACATTTTGTGTATTAATCTATGCTGGATTTGATGATGATGATTATAGTTTGCTTAACAAATAATTTAGCTCTTCAAGATCGTCCATTCGGAACTAATGGGTATATAAATTTTAGCATCGATCGACTTTAGTACTGACATTGTCATTAGTGAAGAAGCTATGAAGCCGGTAACTGTGCCCTTGTCGATCACGGTGATCGTTCTGATGCTCGCAACGGTAAACTGTCGAGGGTCAACTTCCAGATTTACGAATCTCAAGTGCAATAGTTTTGATCCCGAATTCGCGAAGTTTGAGAAGTGCAATCTAAAAGTCATTGGCAGAAGAGTTGTATCCGCCAATGTAATAATAGCATTGCTGAAGCTGCCGGTTGATAATGTATTTGTAAGTAATCCTTGGATTACTTGAAAACAAGTAAAAACAGCAGTCGGGCGTTACCGACTGCAGAATACTCATTCACATCCCATTTTTTAATTAGCCGCACACCCGAATGAATTGCGTTCTTACGGACAGACGGACAGACATTGCACAAAGCCAATATACTCATTTCACTTTCGTGAATGAGTATAAAAATAGAGCTACAGTCTCTTCTAGGAAGTGGTAAAAAAGATGTGCTTTTTCCCCTGTCCCATTACAGAACACGCTAGGTTAGGTTAGCAAAAATGGATATTGATCCATCCTCTGTCAAAACCGGTTTGCTTATTACCAGTTGATGCTTTTCGACCTTAGGGTGAAGCAAGAATATGTAAAAATCTCTCTGCGGTTGCTACTAAATATAAAAAATACGAGTATATTTTTATTATTTTTTATTTATCCGTTTTTTTTAATATTAAATTTTTTTATTTTATTTTTTTACATAGATCAACTGGAATGCTTGGCGACGTTATAATGGCTTCCAGCCGTTTCTATACAATTCCAGCTGCGATTTCTGTCGTCTTTTAGCAGCTAAGAATAAACTCTCATTCGAGTCCCTTGTGCTGGGAGCTATTCAATCGAGCTCCAATCTTAATCATACTTGCCCCTACAATGTGAGTAGAGTATATAGTATATATAAGTAGATATACTCTTTGAATATAGATCTCTGAATATTTGTCATAGCACAACATCATTGTGGATAACTTGGTGTTCGATGATGCGTTCCTGAAGACGCTGCCCCTGCCCCAAGGCGAGTACAAGATTCAGTTGCGCTTTGCTACTAACAAAATTTGGAAACTTATGGTGGAGGTATTCTTCCAGCGGGATGAATAATGCCAGATGATCCCAATTAATATGGCACTTGACCATTTTATACAATCTGTTCCATATTTATTACAAAATTTGGTATCAAATAAAATGTAAACAAATTTCTGTGCATTAAGATTTCGTGTTAAGATTTGAGATTATTGTGCATAGCAATTTGATGAAAATTTCAGATAAATTTCGTTCAAATGCCTTACAATAAATATGAAGATGCGGCAGAAAGTAGAATGCAAACACTTTTAGGCATTGAATTTTGGACACATCAAAATACGATACAAAAGAGTCGGAATCCTTATAGATATCATTACATATATATATGCGTATTCATATAGTTAGATAAATGCGTAAATGCTAGGCTGCCTTTACTAATGGATTACAGTCTAGAATGTATTATTTTAGCGGGTTTAAGCTAGAGGTGATAACAAATTAAAAGTGAAAGTAGGATAACGGAAAAATAAAATAATCAAATGGCACGCCGTCGAGAACTAAACTATAGAATAGACATAGGCTACACATACATTAATCGAATGCCTTACAGTTTGTTTTGATTTTAGATTATTTATAGATACTAGAAGAGACTTGGCTTAAACTATGCTTTCATTGATGTCTTCATTAGTTTTTCTTTTTTTTTATAGTTGTAGTTATGAGTCGATATATGGAGTATATATATGTTTAAAAGTAGTTTCCATCAATAAATATTCCACTGGCTGAGCAGCATTGGGAGGAGTTCCTTCACATGAATTGCTTTAAAATTAACTAGGCTAATATACATATACCTATGTATATATATATAATATATATGTGTATATGTATGTGTATAGTTATATGTGTATATGGCGTCGCTTGTATTTACAGTTCTATTCGTTCATATATCGCACATGCAACTAAAGGCTAAGCTAGAAACTAAAAAGAAACTATTTTAACTTAAAATCTTAAATAAGAACTAAAAGTCAACTAAAAAAAACAATTAACATTCCGAATTGTTACTGCTGATGTTGTTGTTCTTCTTCTTATTGTTATCTAGAACCAAGCTAATACTTTTGGCCTTTTGCACTTCGGTGTTAACACTCGAACTCGTTGGCCGTAATGGCGCTAAGATCCTTCATTAGGCCCTCTAGATTAGCCATCTCTTGGTTCAGCTCCTCGGTGGATGTGCTGGGCGCCAGTCTTTGTATCTCATCGGTGGAATGCGCCACAGAGCCGCCGCTCTGCAATCGATTGGGCGTGGCTGCCGAAAATGAGGGCTTCTTGTATGGCGATTGATTCTGTGGACGTATTGTGACAGCAGGAGCTATACAGAAAAATAGGGGGAATTAACAGGGCTTCAGCAGGAATGATGCGCTACTTACTGTGCTTGTTAATGGGCGTGGCGCCGCCAGTGGGCGGCGGTCCCGGTACACTGAAACTCTTGAGCGGATGGCCACGCTTAGCACTCTCAATTGTGGACACGCAGCCGTTGCCAGCAGCGCCTGTGCCGCCCTGCGCCCCGCCGGTATAGCCAGCATTGCCACTGCAGAGGAAGAAGAAAAATCAATCAACCAGTCCATACAGAATTATCTCCAAAAAAATTTTTTTTTTTTTTTTTATCAAGGTCAAGCGAGAACGTATTACGCAGGGACACGGAAAAACATTTGAATTATGGCTTTATGCGTCGTCGGCAATCTTTGCCCAAAAAGCGGAGAACGCGCGCCTGCTGTATCCGCTCCGCCTTGCGGGCCAGCTGAATGTACGGCAGACGATCAGCCGTGGTCATGAGGCGCCAGGCATGCGTTGCCACCTCGGTGACCGTTGCCGCAGTGCGCATTGTATAAACGCCCTTCAGCTGATGGTTAATCAGAATCTCGTCCAGGCGAAACTTGTTCAGGAAATTGAGAAACGGCAAAGGCGATGCCATCAACAGCAGCTGCTGCTCCACATTGCCCGGCAAAGTTCGATGATCCAGCTGGAGCACACGATCACCATGCATCAGATAGATCTGAACCCTGCGATCGATGCGCCCCCAACGCGTTCGATTGCACATTCTTCTCTTCCTCAGCTTTTTTTAAATTTTTTTTTCTCTTTATTTGTCTGATTTTAATTGCTTTTGGAGTTTTGAAGTCTACAGACCAAAATGTGAAAGAATTTGTCGTATATAATTTACAAGAGCAGATCGAAATATTAAAAAATTTAACCACACAGCCTCCTACGGGTCCAAAAGGTTTTAATGAAATGTGTAGATGTTTACGACAGAAAGGACAGAAGGAAAACAAAATGGAATTGGAATAAAGGGTGACTGAAGCAGAATCTGAGCAGGAAACCCATTCAAATAGAATGTATGATGAAACTCTTTCGAACGAACTGATGAAAGCGAAGTTGATAGGATACTGGAGCCTTCATGGAGCTATATCTTAGGCAGATTCCATTCCAACACTTACCAGAAGTTGGCGTCGTAGCCACCGTACGGATGCTCCGGTGTCTGGGCCAGCGAATTGTTCTGCGGCTGGGTGAGACTCTGCTGCGAGAGACCCGTGTCCATGGTCATGTGCGAGCGATTCTGATGATTGTATTGGGTGCGCGGGTATTGCGGTCGCTCCATGGTTGAGTTCATTGAGGTGGCTGCTGGTTGGAAAACGAATGCGGTATGAGTACTGGGATTAAATGGGAATTCCATTCGATTTGACTCACTCATGTAGCCGGCAACATAGGCTCGCTTGTCCAGGGAATTGGTCACGTGCGGTGGCACCGGAGTGTCCACCTCGTACTCACTGTGCACTACAGATCGGGGCAGAGTCAGGGCGCCGCTGCTGGAGGCATTGTCACTGCAGACGGGCGTGGCAGAGTGCAGTCCCTTGTCAATGTTCTTCAACTCCATTTGATCATGATGTATCCATAGGTCTGGGGGCTTCGGCACGCCCACATTGTTCTTCTGATAGCTATTTAGAAAAGTTGAAGCAGTTGATAAGGCTAAGAAGTAGGTATAAAGCTGTCTCACCTCTTCTTGGTGTGTTCTGGCGAGGATTGGGGCTTGCGCCGACAGAAGAGCAGCAGGCCCAAGAGCAAGAGGAACAGCACAAGAATTGTGCTGCCAATGATGATGTAGAGCAGGTTTTGATTATCGATGCCCTTGGCAATCGTGTCCGCCTCCTGCATGATGACTGCTGCGCTGGTGGTGAAAGCCGTTAGGGCAGAGAAGGGCGCATTGTTGCCGCCCTTGGTGGTGCGTGCCTGCACCTTGAAGTAGTAGGTGGTGTAGGGCTTCAGGTTGGGCAGCATTAGCATCGTCTCATCGCCGGCGAACGCCTCGATCGCCCAATCCCTGTCCCGTTTCGTCGTGTCTGTCGTATAGTAGACATTGTAGCCAGTTATCTGGCCAACTGTGTGCTTGGGCGGCAGCCACTGTACGATCACATTGTGCGGATTCTGTTCGTCCAGGCGCACGCTGACCTCCCGCGGCGGCGTGACGGGCACATTCTGATAGGTGGTGTTCAGCACCGACATGGACCACGCCGATTCGCGTCGTCCCTTCACTACTTTTACGGCGAATTCGTATTGCGTATTCGGGCGCAGATCGTTTATCATGCAATTCAGATCGGTCGTGTTGTGGTAGCGATATCGATTGGAGCCCGTGATGCCGTAGCTGACCGTGTAGTGTCGATTGTCGGTCACGTGCTGGTTCTTGTTCAGCATCGTGTCGATCCAGTAGACAACGATCGACGAACTGGACATGGTAATGGCGCGAAGTCCAACAGGCACCTCCAGTGGCACTGGCACATCGAGCGGCTCCTCGTCGCGGGTCTTGATGTTGTCATAGATGGGCGGGCCGTCGCCCTTTATATTGCGTGCTCGCAATGATACCACATACTCCATGTTCGACTCCAGATTCTTGAGCACATGATAGCGTTCCGTTTCCTTCAGCTCAATGGTATTCTCATCGGGTATTCCACGACCCCAGCCCAGCACATAGTTGCGTATCTTGATCTCCGGCTGCTGCGGCGGACCCCAGTGCAGTCCAATGTTATCAGCGCCTGGCTGTATATTGATCCAGACCGGCTTGCCCGGCACCTGTGTCTCATCCAGATCGTTTTCTAGGGTAGTGGCACGATACCATTCGGTGAACGGGCCGGAGCCATTCACAGTCATTGCAGCAATCTTCACTTGGTACTCGGCATTGCGATCCAGCGAGTTCAGCTCAAAGTAGCGTATATTAGCGGGCGTGCTCTTTGCCTGGGGCGCATCCTTCAGCTTGCGATAGCGTATCTTATAGCCCGTTATTTGGCCATTGCAATCCTCCTCAGCGGGCGGCTCCCAATGCACTGTTATGGACTGCAAATGGATAGAAATTAGTTTAGGTCTTTGAGATTAGAGTGCTTGAGTTACTTACGCTCGAGCTGGTCACTTCTAGGGTGACATTATTTGGCGGCTCCGAGGGTGTTGAGGAGAAGGTCTTCACTTTCAGCTCAGCGGAGGAGTCGCCCATGCCATTGCGATTGAAGGGCACCACGCTGATCACATAGTCCGTATAGGGACGCAGATCGGTGAGCAGCAGCTCCAGCGACATGCTGTCATTGTATCGATCCGCACCGCTGTCGTTCTGTGGAGGATGCGAATGGTGAGGGGACAGATAGTTAAAGACTCTGAGTACTTACCTCGGAGTAGTAAACACGATATTTGAGTATCTCGCCGTTGGTCACTATGGGCGGCTGCCAGTGCACGTAGATCTCTTTGTGGCTGCGCGCATAGGCGTCCACGTTGCGTGGCGGTCCTGCGATGTTCACCTCGGGGAGGGTGCTCGCCTCGAGGGGCTGCGAGGATTCGCCGATGCCAAAGTTCGTGTTGGCGACAACACGGAACTGATAGGTGCGACCCGGCAGTAGGGATTGTATGCTAACTTGCTGATCCTCATGCGACTGGGTGACGATCTTCTGCTCACTGTGAACGGAATGACTCGATGAGTGAGTAAGCCTCGTTTCAAATCCATGCCGGCTTACCGTTCGCTGTTGCTCACGCGATAGAAGACTGTGTAGGAGACCACCTCGTTGGCGTTCTGCAGAGGCTCCTGCCAGCTGAGTGTCACGAAGCGCGGCTTCACAATCTGTGCCACCAGGTTGCGTGGCGCACTGGGTAGGCGGGCCACTAGACCGCTGCTCAGGGGTTTCACATCGCTTGGAATTTCCTCGCCTGCGCTTAAATCTGTTGGGGCAAAATTGGATGTGGGGGACATTTGTTGTTGTTGTTGTTGTTGTTGTGTTTGCTGTTGTTGCTGTTGGTTCTTGTTCTTATGCTGCCAGGAGGCCAGTATTTTATCAGCACTCGCATCGTCATACTCATCGTCAAGATCGTCGTCAGAGTCCTCGTTCTGTCGGCGCAGCGCACTGATCTCGCCCGCCCCATAGTTGCGATCGTTGAGCGGCTGTTCGATGGGACGCGGAAATTTGCGCAGCGGAATCTCTGCGGATTTCTCATCCGCATAGCTGTAATCGTCACTGTCCAAGTCTAAATAGCTGTTGCCTCCTGCCTTTGTGCGCAGCTCGGCCGAGTTGAAAGGTCGTCGTCGTCTGTTTATATTGTTGTTGTTGTTGTTGTTGTAATTGTCGAAACTGTGCAGGGATTTTGTTGTTTGGCCTTGATGTTTACGTTGTTTGATTTTAGCTTTGGATGGGCAGGAGTTTGGATGGGATAATGAGGGGTTTGATAAGCGGTTGGTGGAAATAATGATGTGGAGTGGAAAAAAGCAAGTGAATAAACAATAAGTTAATAAATTAATTAATAAAATTATAGGGAAATTAATTAAATTCGCTTTTTAACTGCCCACGCGTTGAGTTAGGATTTGTAATATCAAAGATTTCTTACAGGAAGCTTAAAAGGTTATTCAAGGAATAATAAACAGGAGATATGGAAGAGATAAAATAGAGCGTCATATATGTACAGAACTACCAGTTTCAAAGGAAACTTAAGATGGAAATGAAGATATTAGCTGCTGATAAAAATATAGATCGAAAGAATTTGAATTCTCGTTTGACTATTTATTAGAAAGAGTATGAAAAATATGAAGTATAAAAGTTTAAATTTGAAGAAGCTTAAAATTGATACTATATACAAATCGTTATAATACTGATTTGAATCTCATTTGAGATTGTGAGCTCCAAGTCGTAAAATTTAACTATAGCACTTTATATAGTTAAGATTTATCAATTCAATTCTGATAGCTGAGGAAGTCAATATAACAATTCTGAGATTTAAGGTTGGCATTTTAGGTTAAGCTGCTGCAGAAAATCCAACTCAGGATGGGTTTTCCGAATGAATAGTCTATATGGTAATAATAATGTTTCAAGAATTACAAAACTCCTTTTGATATCATCTCTCCTTTACTAAAAACCCATAAACCAACTATATACAAATGATCATCTAATTTTTACTTCTCTCTATAGGCTCAATTTCAGGGCAAAAGCGAATTAGTAAATGAAGGTAACTTATATTTAGAAACAATACAAAACACAGATACAAATAGATACGCGCACACACACACACACATTTATATTTATATAGATTATATACAAAACATATGAAATTATTTTACAAGAGCTGAGGGAATTCGTGGTCTGGGAGCGGCGTTAATTTCGTTAAGTGTGTTTTATGATACAGTTAGAGGGCCGATTGCGTAAGCTGGAGCATAAAATACTGGACACCAAGCAAGTAGAGTCTACCACTACGTATATAGAATGGGGCTGGCAAGTCTCTTACCTCCTGGCGGCACAACACGTAGTCGAGCCGACGCCTGAACAGTGCCGGCGGGATTGGTGCCGACGCACTGGAACATGCCCGCGTCGGAGTAGAGCAGTCCGCGAATGCGCAGATTGTGCCCGTTGACAAACTGCAGGTATTCGTTGGGCGTGATTACGTCGCCGTTCTTTAGCCAGCGAATGGTCGGCTTAGGCTTGCCGTGGATGGCGCACTCCAGGTTGAGCACCTCCTTCTCGGAGGCAGTCTTGTCGCGTGGCGCCTGTATAAATTTCGGTGGCACCTGCACTTGCACCGTCGCCTGGGCGTCCAGGGAGTCCACCGTGTTGCTGGCCCGGCATTGATAGTTGCCCGAATCGATGTCCTCGGCGCCGGATATCTGCAGCGAGCCGGTGCCGGTGATGGAAAAGCGTGAATCGAGGTGATTGAAATCGAGTTCCTCGCCGTTGCGTAGCCACTTGATCTGCGGCTTGGGCACTCCATTGGCCACACAGTCCAAAGTGACGGTTTCACCCTCGCTGACCGTTTTGGGTGAGGGTCCCACGAGGAACGAAGGGGCTACCGCTTGCTCGGCACCAGCCTCCACGGGTTTCTTGATGTTTAGGCTTGTCTTGCTGCTTAGGCGGTAGGTACTGCCCGAGGTCACGTTGCACTGATAGGCGCCGCGATCGTTGACGTTCACCTCATCGATCTCCAGAGCTCCATTTGGTAGCACCACCATGCGCAGCTTGTCCAGCGGCAGCGGCATGTCGTCCTTGTACCACTGCACCGTATGCTTTACGCCCGGCTGCCAAACATGCTCGCCCACAATGCAACGGAAGTAGGCCGTCTGGCCAGGCAGCAGATACGTCTCGATGAAGTCCTGATTCAGCTCCGGCTGCCGCGCTATGGCCACCAAGGCCGGACGGCTAAGGACGCTGCCAATGCCGTCGGCGCTCAGCAGGCACTGGTAGGCGCCAGTCAAGCCACGATTCTCCTCCACAGAGCTGATGTAGAGCGAGCCGTTCTTCAGCTGAGTGCGAAACGTGTCGCCCACAACGCCCAGATCCTGGCCATCAGGTCCGCGCCAGCGTATGGTCGTTGGCGTGGGCGTAGCCTTGCCCTTGCTAGCCGCCTTGCCGGCGCACTGCAGCAGCACTGAGTGGCCCTCGGGCACGACAGAGTCCTGCGGCTCCAGCGTGAATGTGAGTGCTAAAAACAAAGACAGAGACAGGGAGAGAGAGAGAATAAGTGGATAAGTTGTTTCTGTTTTGGCTGTGTGCGAGTAAAAGTCACCACCATGTGACCTGGTTGGAGCACGCGCATCCACTTGACGCGGAGCCGTGGAGGAGGCTAACACCAGCAGCGTACAGCCAGCTGCAATCTGTCAACTTGAATAATTAAAGCGACAAAAGCCTTGCCAACCGCCGCCCCCCATGCCACCCACTCTTTGTTTTAGGCCCGCCCTGCGGCTAGACAAATATTTGCATTTCCACTTTGACCTCACTCTCGCTTTACCAGAGAAAGAGAGAGAGAGAGAGAGAGGCTGCCAATGAATACCTAACATACTTTAATGGCAACAAAGACACGGATCGAATACCAAGCCGTAGCCCCAAGCATAGGTCGACTTAAGGACCCGCTAGGCTATTGCGGACAGCCCCAGTGCTGGCACTTCGGCTGGGCTGCCTTTGGGGCCAAGGAGATAAGCATTGCATTGTTTCGAATGTCAAATTATGTGGAGCTTAAAACCTTCCCGAGGGCTGCTAATGAAGGGAGTTCAAGCGGAATTAAGTAGTTAAATTTATATGCGAATTTAAATGTTGAAGAGAAGAATATTGCTTCAGTTCATTTCTGAGGAACTCATCTATATATAAATATATGAAAAAACAAACTCTTTTTTGTTCTCTATTTTAACTGAAACAATTTCTCAGCTGCTCTTCAAGCAATCGCTCTGCTTTTCAGCTAGTTCCATTTCTATTTTAGCCTTTTTCAAGCCAATTTGCGTTACCAGCTCCGATTGCGTTGAGCCTTAGCTGTTATATTTAAGTAGCATTAATTAGGCATCAAGGAGTCGGCTGGGCAATGCGGCGTCTTTTATAATTTGCAAAAATTTATCCAGCTGTGCAAACGAGTGCCACAAACGCACATACTTCAAGCGCAGTTTGAAGCAGGAGCTGGAGTAGTTAGAGTAGGAGTGCGAGCTGGCGCAGGTGCAGCCGGGTGGCTTCATTTATTGCCGCACGCTGTGAGCGCCCTCTACTGTTGCTGCTGCTGCTGCTGCTACTACTCCTGCTACTGCTCTGTTGCAAGTATGTTGACCGCACGTAAACTCCAACGGCACTCGGTGCTCGGAGCATTCGAGTCGCAACCTCTTGCACTTGTTTTTTTAGAATGCTCGCAATTTGCTCGCTTTGTTTTGCTTCCGCCTCGCTTCAGCTTCAGGTTCTGCGCTCTCGAAAGTTTTAAGCGACGAGTTTACGAGGCGTGTTGGCTCCTTGAGCGCATTGACGGGGAATACCAAAATATATTCTTCGACATAAACTGCTAAGCAACTCAACTGTTTCTTTTCGTGCAGAACCTGAGAAGCTGCCTTTGCCCATTGATTGTGCAATTTATTTTCCGTTTCCTTACGATTTCCAATTGGCATTTCTATTCCATTTACGTCTGGATCATGTGCTACTACCACAGCTCCCGCTAGGAAGTCAAACATTTAAAGTTCCGACGTGCGGCTTTTATGGTTATTACGCCGCGCCCTTACCGACCCTCCCGAGCTCCCATTTTGCGGCTTTACGTGAACGCCACGACTCATTGGCTGCCTGTCACATTTCACACGATCCATGTAATACAATTCGCAGACATACGGCCCCTCCAATGCTCCCTATGCAAATACCCTTAGCTAGCTACATGTTGAAGTGCGGGGTATATAAACGAATTGTCGCATTGATAGAAATTTGTGATAAGCAGAGCAACTTTCCCTTTTGTTGTGGAGGGTGTTTGAGTTCCTAATGTGGATGTGATATGATGTATATATACAGGTGCATGTATATCCTTTCAAAAACAAAGAGAGGGCTGCCCGCATTTGCATATTAGAGTCGAAGAGAAAACCTTATTATCGATTATCGATAAATACACCTGTAGATAAACTTTTTGATATGGTTACTGATATCACATTTAGAGGATCCTTTCATTATAGACATAATCTTACATCACTTATACATTATATTACATCACTTTCCACAATTTACACTTTCATCTATCTACAGGGTATACGTACAGTCAGGCACAACTTGTCCCACGTCTTAAATAGGCTTTGGAGCAGCCTTTTAGGCGCTGCTGTCGCAAACTAAAGACTTTTAATGCTGCTGCGTTGCACAGAGACACAGCATAACTGCGCTCTAACCCTTATAAGCCACTCTTGCTCTCGCTCTACAGACACGTTCGTCTCTCTCTCTCTCTCGCTCTCGCTCTTCCCCTCTGTTTATTCGATTCCGTCTGCAGCTGCATTTTGATTGACATTGGCTGTGTGAAGAAGTCTTATGTTTCTGGTATTGGATTTCATATGAGTTTGTGAGTTCAGTTTTATGTGCTACCTGCACTTTGTGGCACGTCTCAATTGTGCGTCCCAGCGGGCCACGCCCGCATATGCGCCGAGCGCCGAGCGCCGAGCAAGCATTTGTGGAATTCAAATTTCGAATTTTGAAAAATATGCCAATCTATAAAACATAATGGTGCTCTAAATCAAATAGAGACATTCACAATCAAAATTCGTAAAGCGGAGCGAGCTCCGCGGGTCGCGCGTTCAATTAAAACCATTTTTATTGCTCGAATTGATTTTTATTGTCTTTCGCTTATGTATGAATGCATTTCACATTTCTCGGATACTGCGGCACAGGCACATTTCGAAAGGCAAATCGAGGTTATCGCGGCTGCAGCTACCGAAATTGTGTCAATTGATTGGGCTGCGTGAAAGGCTCTCTGTTATCAGAGTCGGGAATTTCGGGGGAAACTATAAAAATCGAAGCGGAATCGAGGTACACTCGTAAAGGCAGCAGCTGCCACGCAATCACGCCCACTTGCTGCCACTGGAAATTAATTATCATATTTCTCATTTGACAAAATAAGCAACGAAAATCAAAAACCCATTTAATTAAATGCTAATTGGATATATTTTTAAAACCAATAAACGATGAGAGTAAAAGCAATACGGAGAGGGCGGCAGAGGGAGAGCCAAATGAAGTTGCAACAAGCTAGAAGTTCCACTCAGCTTCGGCCACATCATAATCACATTTCGTAAATTTCGTAAAATTTTGTATCGCTGCCATTAACAGGGCCTTTCACTTAGTTTTCCCTTCAGCCTACCCCCCCCCCCCCGCCCCCTCTCCCTCTCTCTCGCTCTCTTTCTCTCTGTCTGTCTGGTCGGAAAACCGCAGTGGCGCCGTGGCATATGGAAACTTTGCCGGTTGTCGTTGGCAATTAAATGTGGCTTAAGTTGTTGCTGTTGGCTAATGCCACACGCCTCATCATCGTGGCAACTGTTGAGCCGTCTGTCTGGCTTCCTGTGCGATTCTGCGGCCCTAACTACACAGGAGTTGCGAATAGAACTTCCTTGGCAATTCCATTAGCTGTAATGCTTTAAGTTGACAGTTTTTAAGCACTGCCAGTTGTTTCGCTTTGCATAAAGCCTTGAAAGCCACAAACTGCAAAGTTTTAGTTAACGTTTGCATAGACTATTGAAACTGTGGAGAATTTTCCAGGAATATTCCAAGCATAAAAGTTTTCCACCAGCTCATTGATGAAGTTATTTTCCTTATTTCCCAAATGCAATGGCATTTGGAAATTCAGACTATTTGTTATATTTTTGCTCACCTCTTGTCAATTTTTTATTATATTTGTAACATTTTTAAAGAGCTCCTTGCTCCAACTTTATATATTTAATTTAATTAATATTTTTTTTTTTATTTATCTACATATTTTATATAAGAAATCTCCTCCCAAAACTCTGCAATTTGTGCTTTAAATACCGTTAATAATATTTTAATATACCTCAACTTGAAACTCCGGTGCATTTCCGCAGAAATTGCACGTCGGAACAGGCCTATTGAATTTCGTATACAATTTATGCATTTTACCAAACTGTGGTTGGCCTTTGTTTCAGCGGAAACAAAATGAAAACAAAAACAAAACAAAACAAAACACACAAAAAGGACGTACGTTGCATTACTTTTATTATGCGGCTACCCCCGCTGCAATCTTCTACAATTTCTCCCCTCGGCGAACTCTCCCTCCCTCCCTCTCTCTGTCCTTCTCTCTCCCACTCTCTCTCCATTACAGACCACCAGAATTTTTACGCTTGAAAAGATTTTTTGTGCATTTGTCGAAATGGAGGAGTAGGCCGTAAAATATGTAAATATATAATGCATAATGGACTCTACCCCAACCAGAAAGGTTTTCCGCTCTTTCACATTCCCTCTCTCTCTCTCTCTGTCGGCAAATAGAAATGTTCACTATGTAAATCCCCAAGTAACTTTTGTATGTAAAGTCTATAACGAAAACAACTGCTCCCTAATCCCATGCAAAGGCCAGACCTTGGCAAACTCTCATATGACAAACAAATTTCACATTTTATATTTTACACATTTTTCCCCTTCACATTTGCCGCCGCAATTGGGCTGAAAAAATATTTATTTTAATTAAGGAAATAAAAGTCCAGAAATGATTTGAATGTGAAAAATATGATAATATTATACAATAATACCCGTTTCTCTGGCTTAATTGAGTTGTCTTCTACAACGTCAACAATTGGCCAAACCTCGCTTACTCCCTCATCCCAATGTCCCCCTCCCTCTCTCGATATGAGTTTGCTTTAATTAGGAGCTGTGCAGCCGTCCTCATTGAATCGAATTAAACAATTATAATTTAGACAGATTTGTGCTCTTATTTCCCTAGAAAAAAGTTTAAATTGAAGCCAAAAGAAATTGAAAAGCAACGAGCGAAAAAGGGAAAACATATATATATATATATGTATATATATATATAAATGCAAAGTAAAATATTTGATTAAATACGTGTGTGTGTTTCGACTTAATTGACTTTAATTGTTCGAATCGTCGCAGTTCAAGCAACTGCAACAACAACAACAACAAACACACACACAAAATGTGCGAGTCACGCACCACAGAAATTTACATAAGATTAAATAATTTTTGGATTCAGCGGGTCTCACAAATTCAAATGCAAATGCAAATGCAAGCCAAAGGAAAGAAAAGCACACACACACACACTAGCAAGAAGCGAGGGCAGTTTAGAAACTATGTAAAATATGAATATGCTGTATTATAATTGGAATAGAGGAGTAGAGCAGAGAATAATTTATCCAAGAATTTTTAAGTAAAGCAAAAAAAAAAAAAACAAAGATTGTTACTGAGAGAGAAACAGAGAGAGAGAGAGACAGAGACATATAGACAGCGAATGACAAGTGGCAAGACAGATCATTACAATTCTTATAGATATATAAATACAGAGAGAAAGAGGTGGAAAAGCAAAGACAGAGACGAAATGAGCTGCCGAAAAACAAATGGAGACGAAGCCAGATGGTGGAGCCCAGAGAGAGAGAGAGAGAGAGACGAAGTTAAGTGGGAAAGCTAGACAGAGAAGAAATGAGATGGAGAAAGCTAGAGAGAGAGAGACACCAAGTTATATGGGAAAGCTAAACAGAGACGATGAGAGAAGCCAGAGAGAGGGACGAAATGAGAAGGACAACAGCAGATTGTGGGTGGAGGTGGCACCTAGGCTCTGCTCAGTGAATTCAACAGAGAACAATTCGTTGTCAAATAAATATTTTTTTTTTAAGATTTTAAAAAGGATTTACACAAGTGTAAGTAAAACTTACACATATCATGACAAATGCTTTGAAAAAAAAAATTCGGCTAGATTTCCAGAGATTTTAAATGTGCACTAAGGCTGGATTTTTTTTTAATATTTCAGCTTTAGGTGTTTGTGTTTTATTTTTGGCTTACATTTAAAATATGATTATAATATTTTTAGTTACAATGTCATCAAATATTATTCAGTATTGCTGGGAGATAGGAATCTGAGACAAATGAATGTGGTAAGCATTTCTAAAAACATTAAGTCCTTCCGGGGCTCACTTGTTTGATTGTATTTCTGAGCTCATATTTTTTAAAGCTGGCCTGTTAATTATTTTCAAGATATTAAACGGTCAAAGTTCAAATTGAGTTACGTCAGCAATTGGCATGTGACATTGTTATATTAAGATATATACAAAAAACTCTTCAGTTATTCAGGCGAAATTTTAAGAGAGACAAATACATCAGCAGCATGAGCCACGACCCCCGATTCCGCAATATTCGCCATCAATATATAGTATATATATAAATGACGTCGCAGAGTCGGCGCCCCATTGCACTCCATTCGCGAAAGCTAGCACATCAGTCAGCGCCAGTGATATACAGTCGAATAGTCAACTCTGGGCTCTGGTCTGGGTCTCTCTGGTCTGGTTAAGGCCACTCCGGGAGTGCACTGATAGGCAGAGTAGTGTTCGCTGCATCCTAAGCTCCTGTCGCCTCTTCTTCTTCTTCGTCTTCTTTTCTACTGTCGCAGCAGCATGAATATTTATGATTTTCCAATGAATTTGCATATTTTACGATTTTTCATTTGCAAGCGATAAAAACAAACAACAACAACAAGAAGAGCAACAGCAACAGCAACAGCAGCGGCAAGCTGAGCAAATGTTGGACAGCTACAGCTCCATTCCATTGGCCATGTCCACAGCCAGATCCACAGCTAACAAACTTCACTTCGGCAAACACAATATGCAAATGTTGATGTCAAGCAGCGACAGCAGCAGCAGCAACAGCAACAACAGCAACAGCAACAGCAGCAACAACAACAGGAAAAGTAAACGATAAAAAATTAGCAGTTCGTAAGAAAAACTGCTGTCAACTTTTTGTTGTTTTTCTTTTCATATTTGTTTTTCAAGCCAAAAAATTGATGGCCTAAACGAGAAAATGGCCAGCATTTCGTTTTTACTTTTTTAGCTACTGCAACTAGACGAGTTTTTGGTGCTTAAATCAATTGGCTAATTGCCAAGGCTGTTAGCTTATTACTTTAGCTGCCCAGCCACGCCCACACATGAGGGCAGCAGCAGGAAAAAATAAAACCAATCAAATTTACATTTGGCCAAAAAGAGAAAATGCTCAAAATACTTTGCATTTTCGTTTTAAAACACGCAACGAGCAGCTCGCGCAATTAGCCAAAATTGTATGTACGTGCAACAACAACAACTGCAGCAGCAGCAGCAGCAGCCACAACACCACCAACAACAACAACAACAACAACAACCACAATCGCAAATATTTAAAGAAGCAGCTTGACTAAAGCGCCTATCGCCTGGCAAACATCTCCAGCTGAGAGAAAAGGCCATTAGAGCGAGCTAATGGTAGCACCTTTTAAGGTTAAATTGGACAGGGAACAGCAGTAGAGGCAAGATATATATACATACATATATACATCTGCATGTATATATAGTTAGTAGGCTATATAGACAGAGTCCAGCTGGTAGGCCAGATCCCGCTTATCGCCAGCCAAATTTATTCGCAGCAGCAGCAGCAGCAGCAGCCGGCACTAAGGGTTCGAAATGTGCCAATAAGCTGAGCAAGGAAAACAAAAGAGAAGAAAAGAAAAGAAATGCGGGCCAAGTGCTTAAAGCGTCTTGGCCAAAAATAAAGAAAATCTACATAGTGCCTGGCCTAGCCTGGCCCGGACTCAATTGCATTTGCATTTAGCCCCGTCGACGCTGTCTGGGCTCTATCGGGAAATGTGCATCGCACGCTCGCGCCAGAGTGCGACCCAAAGCCTTCGGCCCAAACGCGGATATGGCCACAATTGCAGCTGCCACAGTTGCAGTTGCAGTTGCAGCAGCAGAATCGACTGCATCGATTTTCGCTGGGCTTGGGTTGATATTCCATTTGGTTAGCCAAATGAAATGAGCTAAAGCTGGGCCAAGCACCATCCACAAAAAACTGGCTGGCGGAAATATCTGCCGACTGCATGCGAAATAACCCACTCGACACTCCACACCCCACTCCCCACAGCCCGTCCTGCTGCTCCCTACACTTGCAACTTCCAGCTTGGTGCGTGTGAATTCGATTCGTTGACTACAAATGGTCAGCGACGTGTGAAACGCAGCCAAAGGCAGCTGCAATTCAAATTCAAATTGTGCACTGCCAAGTGCACAGAGGAAGCCAATTTCGCAGCTCTTCTACTTATTTAATTAATGCGGGGCGGAGGGTGTGTGTGTGTGTGTGTTAGAGGGAGAGGGAGAGTGAGAGAGACTGTGTGTGCCTAGCTCTGCGACTTCATTGAACTTCGGGCAATGTGTCTTAGCTAAGCTGAACGTTTAATAATATGGAAATGAATTAAAAGTCTCTGCAGTCGAGGGACTATCAAAGGCAGGATTTAATTAAAAAGTTAAAGAACGCTCAAGAATGTAGTGTAAAATAGAAAATAGAATACATTAATGTATCATCTATGATATTTTTCCGCTTGGATGTTTATTTTTGTGCTATTAGCTGTCTGTCACCTTGTGCTGCTTTGATTAACACTCGGAGCGAACACTCTTGGCTTTAATGTGGCGCCTTGTTGAAGCCACAAAATGGCCAAAAGCAGAGAGCCAGAGTCTGAGTAAAAAATAAAGCCGGCTGAAATGGCTGCTGCCGCAGGCGACAAAAATAGCTAACAAACAAGAGGCGGGGCGGGGGCAGAGTAGAGTGGGACGCTTGGTTGGCTGGGACAAGCTGCGTTTGGAGATTTCAACTGAAAAGGCGACAGGATAAGCGAAGCCGCATGATGCCACAATAAAAGCGGCTAGGCAACATGCCCCACCCTGCGCCATCTCACCAACACGCCATCATCCCAGCCACCTGTTCCTCTATCCATCCGCCTCTTCACTTGCGTCTGTCTGCGTTTGCTCTGGCGACACGAAATGCTGCACAAATATAATTATAAACGTCTGCCTACCATTAGATGTCCCAGACTCGGGTAGCTGCTCCACACATTTTTTCATACTCGCCCACTTTGCGCTCGGTGGTGCGCCATGGCCTGGGATTGTCGCATCAAGTGAAAACATCAATGGACATGAAACAGGGAACACAGAACACAGAACAGAGAACACAGGGAACTGGCAACTGACCAAAGGGCAAATCAGCTTTGTCCGTTTATGCGCCCCTCTTTGCGCTTCTCAGTTGCCATGCCGTTGGCTGCACTTGGCATTTGGCATTTGGCATGTGGCATGTGGCATTTGCCAGCTTTAAAGTCCACTTTCAATTGATTTGATGGCATTTACCCCCTTCGCAATGGTGGCCAGTCCCAGTCCCACGCTCCCTCACCCTTCCTTTGCCAGCAGCTGGTTTCAATCAGCATCCATTGCTTTTATTACATTTCAATTATGCTAATTACAAGCAGCCATCAAACACCTAATGGCTCTTGGCCAGGATTTATGTGTACAGCCCATGCCGCCAGTACCCCGCCCGCTTCGACTTACCTCAGTTGTCTCTCTCTCTCTCTCTCTCTCTCTTCCTCTGTCTGTCTCACTCCGTCTACCTCGCTGCCATTTCATTTTGTCATTGAGCAATTGCGGTTTGCAGCTAATTTATGAGCTCAGTGACTCGTTTACCGAATTCCCCCTTAGCTGCCTGCGACTCGGCTCAACGCGGTTCAGTGAACGGCGAGCACTGCGTTTGTATCCTGTCCACGCATAAATAAAGTACTGCAATAGTTTTTACATCCACTACCTATGAAAATGGCTGAGCGTGCCATTGGCCTCAAAGGAAATGCGTTTGCTGCTTATAAGCTGCACAATTATCGATTGCAGCTTTACAATTTTACAGTAGTTTTCCATAAAAATTACCTTGAATTGTATAAATCGAAGAGACATCAGTTTGAACTGCCAATTGGGGGTTAAGCCTCTTATGAACCCATGAGAATTGCATAGAAGGGCGAATAGTATATTCAGCTTGAGTTACTTTAACTACAACCAATTTTCCCTGTTGTTTGGCAGTTGCAAAGGATAGCTATGCACAGAAGGCTTTTTGTATGTATTGAGCTGGTCCATGAAATTGAGGCAAATGGCGCAAATGAAGTGAGGCTCTGCAGCAGGAGCAGAGCAGTCGAATGCCTTTGTTCTCGACTACAGACTCAGGCAATGACAATACAAAGTAAGCTCAAATTACGCAGCCATAACGAACAAAAGAGCTTGAGCCGAGCCGGGGGCGGGGTCGAGGGAGTAGCCGTATGAGGTGTAGTCGTAGTCGTAGTCGTAGTTGTACCCGGGCTGAAGTTGTTCTACGATAGTCATCTATGTATGGCACATAATTTGAGAGGTAACAAATTTGATTATGCACAGCGACAAGTTTATCGCCAAATGATATGAGACTGCGGCTAGTGATGGTGTGTGAGAAAGGAAACAGCAGTTGGAATAATGCGAGGACGAGGAGGATTGGCATTGGGACAAAGCATAAAGACATGCAGATACATGGAACTGAACATAAAGCATGCACATACAATATAATACATATATGTTCACGTATATACATATATGTGTGTCTACTCATCGCTCTGGGTCTGGGGGTAGCAGAGGTCTCGGGAAGCGCCACTCAGTCGTCTGTCGGCCACATAAATAAAGGTGGTTAAGACCGAGGCTGTTATCATGTGGCAACAGGGCCTGCATACAAATTGAATGGAACGAGCCAGCCATTCTTGCAAGTTCCAAGAAATGCACAAAGATGACACAAAACGAGAGACAGAGAGAGAGAAGCGAAGAAGAAGAAGCTGTTAATGCGGCAACAAAAGCCTTTCAATTGGACTGGCTGCCAGCGGATTGTCGTCTGTATTTGAGCCACTTAAATAGCTGCTGGCTAAGGTAATAAGAAGCACTGCCAAAAGTGCAAGCAATAAACGCCCGCAACGCAATCAGCCAGCTGGCGCAGAGTTGGCCAAGTTAGCAGCGACTTTTTGGCTAATTTAAAGCATCAACTGTATATATAGCGAATGCGCAGCATTCACTCAGCGTATAATGATTAAAGTTTTATCAGGCTGCCCAGCAGCCAGGCCACTGCCTCTGTTGCCACGCCCCAATGTTGCATTGTGTCTGCTGCACGTTGCACATTCAAAGGGAGTCCAGCTATGCGGCAGGCAGCTGCAAGGCATTTGCTCCACAGAATGTATTATTCATCTTGTTGTTAGCTTTTGTAGCGAGAGTTCTCAGAGAGTGAAAGAGAGAGAGAGTAGACACAGAGCGGGTGGGTGAGAGAGAGAGAGAGAGAGAGAGAGAGAGGGAGAGTTCCCTGGCATATCGTTAATCATTGCCGCATTGTCATCATCATTCGCATTTCTCTGCTCCTCCGATTTGTATCAATAGGTCTTGGAGCTTATTGGTTTTTCTTGTTGCTTGCTTGCGCTTTTGTTTTGCTTTGGCTCAAAAGAAAAACCCATTCATTGGTGTTAAGCCTTCAGTTTATGACGCGTCTGCTGCTGAGGAAATGCCATGAAAAACGAGAACTTCATACGTGCGTGTTGCCTGCCTTCAGCAGGCATGATGACGACGATACCGTTGATGAAGGAGCTGCTGCTGTTACTGATGCTCTGCGCAGATTGAATGGAAAATCGCCTAAAGAAATATTCTCAGCTCTCCATTATGCAAGAGACAAAAGCAGCTTTGCCGCCTGACAGCACTTTCAGATTACCTAAGCGGCATTTAAATACCCTTAACAGGTAAACTTCATGTGTGATGGATAGCTGATGTGGGAACTACAAAGGGACTGTGTGCAATCAAATATATTGAAAGGTAAATATATTTTTAGGAATTGTAGTATTTATGAAAAGGTATATAAATTTGATTGATAATATGTAAAATGTATTTCTTAAAGCGTTTGAGAATATATAAACTTCTTCAATGGAAAAAGTTCTCAAAAAAGAACTTTTACTTCATGAGATTCGCCAAGACTTTTGAAGAATATCTATACTGATTATATAAATATATACGAGCTAGCTATAGATATTCAGTTCACATCAATTGGAAAAGTATTCTATAAAAAGTAAATTATGTAAAGAGTAAACATTCATCGACTTCACACTGATTGAGTTTCCATTATCGTCTCAGTTTTCAATTAAGCAGAGTTGCCAAGTTGACCGATTTACTCATTCATTTTCCGGCTGACTTATCAGCATCACAAGAGCCGCGTCGCTTGCATCTTACCTGCAATTGAGAAAGAAAGAAACGTAAGGCAAAAGAGTTTTAGACATTTTGTAAAGTTGTCAGATAATATTTTGTAAAACATATGAGTTACTTCTCCAGCCAGCCCCCGCTCACCTGGCTGCCCCACATAAATCAGTTACATGGAAATCGAGGCAAGTTATCGATTACAAACATTTGATAAGACATACGGCCCGTTTCCACTAACTATGATAACATTATCGAAATGTGTCGAAAGCTGCTCCAAGTTGTAAATCAATTCCCTGGCAGACCTTATTTTTTATGGATATACATATAGATATCTGTAGGGTCGGTCATTTGGTCAAGCTTAACGTAATTGTGGGCAGATAGGAAAAACCTTGTGTGGAATTTTCAGCTCATGGGCACTTAAGCCGCTTTCGAGCGTTTATTAAAGGTGTGTGTGTGTGCCGTGTGTGTGTGTGCGTGATGTATTAATTAACAATTAGAAAAGAATATGATGTGGGCTAGTCGAATGAGGAATACTCTTACAGGTAGTCGAAGGGCGGATATGGAGCATAGTCATCTATTATCTACTACTTATCTAATATAAAATGTATATATACATATATATTTTTTCCTGTTAGTCCAATTAGTCAACAGCTTAACTAGTCTTCCAACTAGTCTAAAGCGCAACTAGTCACTCATACTCCTGTTTTGCTATAGTGAATCATAAAGTTTGGGATTTGAATCTAGAGATCAGATATCACTAGGTATCAAAAGGGCTTTTGGGTGATATTTATATTCATATATTTATTTATTTTTTCGACATTTACAACTCAAGCTCACTTCTGCCTGCTAGTGTAAACTATTTTCGATGTAACTTTTTCAAAAAACTTTCTTTTAATTTCACTGCGTATCAAATGCCATGAGCTGCCCGCTACTACCCGTTGGAGCTCCCTTGGGGAGGCTTAGGGTATAATCACGACGTCCATTGGCGGCGGTGGCCAAAGTGCCAGCTGATCAGTGTCGGCGTCAATGAGGCGCGCCGTGCCGCATATCGGACGATACCATTAGGAAGGGGTTAAATGGGCACGTGTGCCCTGATGTGTGTGTGTGTGTGTGTGGCATTTAGTTTCTCGAGCATAAGCGCTGTCAGCGCCTCATGCTGTGCGGCATGCAATGGCCGTCTAGTTAGTTAAGCTAACTAACTCAACTCATCGATTAAACCGAGTGACAGTCTAATGAGCCACTCGCCTGCGTCCAGTGTGCGTGGGCGTGGCAGGCCTTTGGCTGTGCTAGTGATAGAGTGCAGCTCTCTCTCCCAATTGGAATTCACTTTAAGTTTAATTTGACACAATCCGCTATGCACCTGCGGCCACGCCCACGCCCACGCCCACGCTCCTAACTCCAGGCGTCCGACAGAGTTCAATGTTTGCTTAACGTCTTTTTCTTCTATGAAGATATACATATTTTTCCCCCCAACTGTCCGCTGCAAATGACTTTGGCCACATGCTGCTGCTGCAAATGTTTTTCCGCTTCTGCTCGCTGTCTGTGCATTGTCCTTTTTGGCATCCTGCGACGCCGCTTGTTGCACAGCGCAACTTTTACATTATGAAATTGTAAATGTTGCCATATACACCAGAAACTGGGGGAGCGTCTAGCTGCTACACTAGATAACAAAGCACAGCGCTGGAAAACTCTTAAAGTCCGCAGCAGCAGCAGTTGCTGCTATCTCTTTTTATATAAGTTGCAAAGACTTTTCTGCACTCAACTCTTGCTGCCCAGTGTCTATTGTCATGCACTTGTCGCCTTGTGCGAGTCTGTAAAAACGGTTTTAGAAAACGCCTCACAGATGCCAACCAGCTAAGCTTTTCACTGCCCGTCCCCTCCCCCCGCTGCAAACCACCCACACGCAACCAGCCCCACATTTGGAAAAGCAATTTAACGCTCGACTTTCGTATGGTTCGCTGTTTTCGTTTTGTTTTATTTTCTTTTCTGATTGCATTTGTCTGAGGGGCATGAGGAATTAATTTCTTATCAACGCAGTTGACTTCTTCCTCTTCTATTCTTATTATTATTCAGCTTTATTCATCCTAGATTTTACTTGCAGCTCAACCTCTAGGGCGAGGAAGCAGTTCGATTATCTTGTCGATAATGCTGCAACGCTTTCAACTACCCGACAATTATTTTGAATTTCCACTGCTTGCTCAATCAATTTCATTCCATTAAATTATGATTGGAACTTTCAGTGAATGCAAAAACAAAGTCAAAGTCTGCTCGCTTGCTCTTAAAGCATGTCTACATATATAATTTATCTTATCCATTCATCATTTAGTCTTGCTTTTAATCCCCATCTTTAGCCAAGTTTTCATATTCGACAATGTTGTGGCTACAATGCCAAAGTAGATGAGGCAGGTAACTGTACAGTGGGCTGAAAGTAAATGCAATCAGCTCACGTAATGCTTGGCACATTGAGCTAAACGACATAGGTCAGTTTGAAGGGTGGATCTAGATTCGGGTTTGGGGTTGTTTTTCTCGAATGTGAGAACTGAAATTGAGTTCTATTGATTTTATTGAATTTGTGAACGATCTGCTGAGATTTGAGCAGTCCAATCGAGCAACCCCTCTGCTACTCGGGTTCAGGTCAGGTGGTTGGCTACTGGGCCGCGTGTCAGTCCCGTGCATGGCATAAGAAATTTATGAATGGTGGTGGGGTGGTAAAGCATGGTAAGCATCCCCCTTTCTTTGTTTTCCGACTGCCACACTGCATTTCCTTCGCATGACACTCGGTAATCCCCGGCTGTAAAAATATAGATTTGCCGCTGCATTCGCTGGCTTTACGATACGCCTTAAAAAATCATATTTCTAGAACTAATGGCCAGTTGTTAAAGTTTCAAATTGATCTATGCGTTTCACAGTTGGCTGCGACTGCACTTCTGCTCCTACGTTCCCCTCTCTCTCTCTCTCTCTCTCTCTCTCTCTCTCTCTCTCTCTCCCTCTCTCTCTCTCTCTCTCTCTCTCTCCCTCTGTATGCACGATCTATGCATTCGTTTGATGTTCAGTTATAGGTGCACCCCCTCTCTCGCTCTCCGTTCAGAGTCGCTTGATATGCGGTCTTTTGCCTATGTCAAAGAGCGCGCCGGAATATATAAATTTATGATTTATCGAAAGCATATGTGGCTCTTCAGAGCTGCTTTGCCCCGTACCGCTTCCTCTTCTAGCTTCGGCGGGGCCGTGCCCACAGGAAGTTGCCGGAGCTTACCACAGTCTCTAGTTTGGCTGCAATTATTGTTGTTGTTGTTGTTGTTGTTGCTGCTGCAGTTGTTGTTCAGCTACTTGTGTTGACTCAATGTGGCAGTCGCTCAATTTTCCATAGAATTGCGTTTCATAGTTTTCATTTTTATTGCCAATTGTGGCGTTATTACAAATAATCGTTTTTGATATGTCTGGCTGGCACTTAAAAGAAGAATACTAAGACTAAGTAATAATAAATATGCTTTCTAGACTTTTGACTCTTCCAGCGTGCTGCGAAAGTTCGAAGAAGTTTATGTTTGGATATGTTTATAGCTCTTCGATTTGTTCTTTGAACTACGATCAATTTTAATGAATTTTGGTATAAAGAAATTTAGAACTTTACAACTTGTATATAGATTTCATTTGTAATACCTTGAATTTAAATTTATTTTTATTGATTTTTTAGGCTTCATAAAAGAAAATATTTATAAGAATTTTGTAGTTTTTTGGCTGAAAACATTTTATGACCAAAAATAATTTGAAGCCTAAAAATAATCTAATTCATTTCAGTTTTATGTTGAATTCCACAAATATTTTAATGATTTATACAGTCTCATAATAAAAGAATAAAAGCTTATGTCTAAATATATATTTTTGAAATATCTGTCTGCTTCTGGTCTTCTTCTTCTCTATACAACTTGAAATTGAACTATGATATTGAATTTCTATAGATTAACTGAATCGACAGCCCTTCAGAAATGGCTGCTGCTAATCCCACAATATCTACCTGCACGAATTGCTTTTAGGCATTGTCTACTGTACACTCTGTTCCAAATTGTTTCCATCCGTAATGGCAAATGACATTGAATACAAAAGCCGAGGCACAGCACATAAAACACCCCCGACGAATCGGATCAGCTCGACAGATGTTTCGTTCCTATTTTGCCCAGCTGCTTGCCATATTCCCCAATCAGTCCTTGGGGGCAGCTCCTAGGCATCAATTTCTCAAATCAAACCCAAAAGAGAAGAAAAACAGACTTGAAATTTATGACCTTAAAGCGCATCAATTTCCGCACTGGCGCATATGCAACATTCTGTGGCAAGCTGAAAAGTTGTCTATAACTCGATTAGTAACTATGTCAAACTGGGGCAACAATGCCAGACAAAGACAATTCAATGAAGAAGAAACAGCCGACGTTCATCATAGACGGCTAGAGACTGGGACAGAATATACTTGAGAAGCACTCAAAATATTATCACAGCCAGAGCGCGTTATATTTGTGTGTGTGTGCGTGTGTGTTTGTATCTATATATGGGAATTATAATTTAACAGCATTGAAACAAATTAAAGCGCCCAAGCGGAAGTTACAACAACAGCGAAAAGAACAAGAGCAACATTCGTGAAGAACTCTCGAGTTTTTCTCGTTCTATAAATAGATGCGAAAATTTCTCAAAAAATTGATGGCAACTTTCTCAGCTCTGGCTCATAGTGAATTATTGTTAAGGTTAAGTGCCGCTGACAGATTTTGACACATGAGGCGGCAGCAGCTGAGAGAGATGGCGAGAGCGAGAGAGAGTGTCGAATAGAGAAAGCAATATGAAGTGCAGCGTATTTAATAACACTCTAATGCAGGGCATTTGGGTGCAATGATTAAGTGTGGAATGAGGATATATATAAATATTCTTGATTAAGAGAGATAGAGAGGAAGAGAAAGCAATAGCAAGCGCACCTTAAACTTAACAAAATGCCAGCTTAATGAGAGAATTTAATATTCGTTTCTCTAGCTGCCTCCTTCCTGGCTTTCATTCCTTATTTGTTTTTGTGGCATCAATGCTGATCGATGAAATGCGAAATTGTGAAAGCAGACTTCCTCTCGAATGGAATGAAGTTTTTAGTCCTTAACTAATTAACATATGTTGTTGTTGTTGTTGTTATTGTTCTGTGAGTTGTTGTTATTTTAGAACTAGTCTCGTTTGGTGCTGGGCAACAGCAGCTGCTGGCCAAGTAAAGTTTTTCCCAACATTGTTTGTAACTCGCTCGCTGACTCTGCCCAACAAATTAATTACGTATTATGTCCATACTCCATTCCGCCCACACACTCTCACACTCTCACACTCTCACACTTACACACCCCGAATAGAGCTCGGCAGTTATACATAGACAAATGGCTTTGCTGTATTCTCTGGCTTTCAGTTCGGGTTACGTGTGGTGCGAGTTCTAAATGCCCCGATTGGAGTTGGGGTTCTAAAGGGGCTATTAAATACCGTATATTACAGTGTCTAACGAATACCGTGACTGCTTCCTTCATTGTAATTCTTTCAATTGAAATTAATGTTTTATGGTTTCATGACGACGACCACACACACACGCAAACAGAGATACAGGCAAACACACACAGCCACATGAATACACAGGCGGATCAGAGAACAGAGCCGAACTTCTGTCAGCTGTTGAGCATTAACGTGCCGTTACTTTTAATTTAACTTCTATTCGGAATACCCTGTAACTGTTCTCAGAGGTTTATGGAGTATGTACAAAACATACACAAGGTTTTAGACTTTTAGTTTTTTAACGAACTTACAAAGAGTTTTCTTTTATTATCAAATTTTGACTTGGGGAAACAGCAAGCCCTAAAACAGGACTTTAGTTCCTGACACCAAACGCTTGCTCCTAATCAAGAACTTTTTATTACTTTTAATGCCTTTGGGCATGTTCGCTTCGAGTCACACTAAAGGCTATCCCTTTTTTTATGCATGCTGCTCCTTAAGTCATTTCTATTGCCCGTCTGGCCACAATGAAAATGAAAACTGAAAAACTGTAACTGTAACTGAATGGCTAGCAGGAAACGCGTTATTCAACTGACCCATCCTGTCTGTCCTCTTGTCCCTTCCTGCCTGTCGTTCGCCTTTGTTGTCGCTCGCAAATTGCGCATTCTTTAGCAAATTTCCTGTTTATGCTCCATAAAATCCATTGAAGCGTTTAATATTGGCAACTTGTCGGACGTCTCCATTGGCTACGTGGCTGGCGTGTGAATTGGCGACAAGTGAACGCATCCTCTGTGGGTGGTTGCAACACGACATCAGGCCACTAAGCCGCCTCCCGCCCTCCTCCCTACGGTCCCTGCTGCTGACTCATGGGGCCCATAGGCCCCATCGGTAAATCACTTTAATCGTCTCTGCAGACATTATAAATAAATGAGTAGACAAAAGTGCATGAGCATTTGTGAGCTCCTCCCAATCAGCTACTCTACTGTTGCCACAGTCTCTCGAGTTTAATTGAATTTTCAAGTACGTAAATCAATTTGGATTCGATGCACAAATGGTAACAGTTAATGATATATATATATATATATATGTATATATGATGGCATACATCAATTGGAATTGATGGCAGACTGTGTTAGCTCTTGTCAAAGCTAAGCCAAATGCGAGGTAGTTAACCTCTTGTCAGGCAGATTACTAGCTTGACACCAACTGCTAGAGCTGAGAGCAGAGAGTGCAACAGTTAACAGCTAGTTAAGTTGCATTTCTTTATAATAACCCGAGCAAGGGAATCAAATCATTGAGCTGTTGTCAAACGGCTTGTCAAACTGCTCATATCATTTCACTCTCATCATATTATCATCACTCTCATTCACTCCTTTATTCATATTAAAAACCTATTGAAACTCAATTTCAAATTGATTTAGCTGCGTTTACTTTCTGTCTGCACTTAATTATGTAATTATTTGGAATTTGGCTAGATTTTGCTTTCCTTTTGCCCCCGTTTACCCTTAAGCCATCGACGTCATCATAATTTTTATCAGTTTTGTCGCAGACAAAAACAAGTGGGCCGCACCTCAGCCTCAGGTATCGGCTTAAGCCATAGCGTCGCTGGTGCCTGTCTGTCGGATTACGCAATAGAAGCCGAGCTATGCCGCACCACTTGGTGGTACAGTGGCTGCCGCTGCTGCTGCTGCTGCTGCTGCTGTTGTCAGTCGAGCATCCCACGCACCCAGCAGCAGCAGCGGCTCCTAGCTGCTCCTCTGGCTCTGGCACCTGCCCACGTTGAATGCGATTAATTGAATTTGGCGCACAATAAAAATAAGGCAGTAAAAAAGAGACAGCCATGTCTATATGGACACCAGTTATGAGCGTAATCGGAGCTGCAATTGCTGCTGGCCGCAATGAAAACGAGTTTTCAGTTTTGTTTTTGGACTTTTTATCAAATTCGTGTCAATATTTTTGAGGCGCTTTCGAAAATGTGTTGATTGCACCTGACGTCAAATTTATGCGTGCATTATTAACATATCTGCAACAGCAGCAACAGCAGCAGCAGCAGCCAATGTCTACTTATGACCGAAATAGTTAGTCTTTTGTGGCAACGAGTACGTTGAGAGTGACATTGAGATACCCTGTATTAAGTGGCATATTGCTAAGAAGCTTCGAATTCTTAGTAGAAAGTACTAAGAATACATTTGCTTAACCCAAGCAGCATCTACCCTGTATATATTTATTTTACAGGGTACACCAAGGGTACATAAGGTGTTTAGGCCAACTTGTTTACCTTAGAGTCTTTCATATACTATGATCGATGCAGCTACATATCGTGACACCTTCTTCTTATAATTTACAGGGTATTTAAAACAACGCAGTTGGCCTTAAGTGATGCACTCACAGTGAAAAACAGTTAGCAATGATTGATAGATGGCTATAATGCTTATGATGTTTGCCAGCTGATTTCGACAGGTTGAAAATTTGTTTAACATATACAAACTTATTACACACATACATATAGCTAAAAAACAACATTAAAACGTATTATACATATACGTATAAGTAAATAAAAACATTACAGTTTTGTAAGCATATAGCGAGTGGAAACAATAAATCCAGTTGTAAAAGGAAATGCATAAAAAAGAAAATATATTTGGAAAAGCATTTCGATTAAAGTCCACAAATATGGAATAGAAGCAAATTCAGTTTGTTTTATGTATTCTATATATATTTGGTAAACACAAATATTTACATATATGAAAAAGATTCCTTTCTCTATTTATTTTCGTTTAATCTTTTACTCTTTTTAGTAATTTGTGTAAGCTTCTTATATTTTCTTTAATATCATTGCTAGACACAGATATTTAGCTTAACATTTTATTTTACCTTGTCTAAATATATTTTTCTATTCAAATACGACACATCTTACCCCTCTAAAACTTCCGTTTAACCCTTTGACTTTTTTGTTAGCTCAATTTGGAATTTGTTTTTGTTTTCTCGCTTACCTGAAAAGAAAGAGAATATTTGTGTTAAAAACTTATTAAAATTTTTAATATTTAATGTGCATAATTTTTTACAGCTTATGTGCGCTCATCTATGAAATTATGAGCACACACACTCTCTCCCTCCCTCTCTCTCTATCATGTAAACTACAATGTGATTTAATGGCATCGTTTGCTGCGCGCTCAAATTTTGAGCCATGAAAGAAATGTTTTATTGATGCCGCCACGCCCACATTGGAGGCGGATATAATGGTGATGCTGGGCTGCTAGCTGCTGGCTGCTGCTGGCTGCCTCTGGTGGGGTTGCCACAGATAACACGTAAACTTGGTGCACGCCCGAATTGGGCAACAAATTATGGCCGTGCAAAGTGTCATCAGAGCCAAGTAAATCATCTGATTTTGTCGTGCATTATTATTTATGACCCAGGTTCAAAACACTCAAAGCCCATTAAAAACAAAAGGCTTCACTGTTAGGGTACAAGCATGCTTGTATGCGCCACAGGAGCTGTTGCTGATGGTGCTACTCCTGCTGCTGCTGGTGCTCTTTGCACAGATAATAAAACTTGACAATCGGGCGAAAAGGAATTTTTTGTTATTTCTAAAGGCTATGCGAAACATTTCACTTTTTTTCGCTTTTCTGAATCATCATCATCAGCAGCTGAAACTGAAAACATTTGCCATGACTTTTCTCGCTGTCAGCCACCCATTATATGTTTTTTCCCTCTGCTCCGCTCTGTATTTAATGGCATGACCCGAACCCGTAGAGGCATCTGGGCTGTGCGTCAAAACATTTGTCGTGTTGGGGGCAACCGCAGCATCAGCGGCAAACACACACACACACTTATATACGTATGTCTATATAGCTGATTCTGTGAGTATATCTATATATACATATATATATATATATATATATATATATATATATATATATATATATATATATATATATATATATATATATAATAAAGTGAAGTTGTTGAAAGGCGCTTAGCCGTGGAAGTGGAAGGCACTCTGCGAATTGTGGACTGCCAAACGTCTGCTGCAAATCGCTAAAATATTGCGAGACGTGGCAGGCTGAGGGCAGGCACAGCCCAAACAGCTGAGTCCGAGTCCTGCCCCCAGTTGGTGCAGCTACAAGTAAAACAACAAAAATGTGATTGTCTGCGACTGGACGACGAGTAAATACTCTGATAAGTCGTGGGTCTAGGAAGACTTTATAAACGAAAAATTCAATTCAAATGATAAATTAGCCAAGGTTACATAAATATATAGATGCGAGTATTGGGAAAAGGTTGACTTTGTATATAACTTTGCTTACAATATCTTGAAAAATGAAGAGACTTTCATTCCTTGATGTATATGAAATAAAGAGTCTGAAATAATTTATTGCGGCAACAGTTAAAGAGTATTATGTATCTATATGGATATAAGCGATCCTGGATAATTATAAAAATAATGCGTTATCTAAACTAAACTTTTTTAATGATTGATTGCGTTACAAATTTCATGTGAAGTTACTATTGCCCACTGCAAGTGTATAAAAATAGAAAAAAATCAATATATGCGTTTGAATGTATGAATTATGTGTCTGCCAAGCACACATGACACACACACACACACTACACATAGTCTACACACACACACACACACACACACTACGTAAACAACACACACAGCATCCTCTTCAGTTTGTTTTAGCTGCGCTCAGTGCAATTTGCTCACAAGGCGACGCTCGCTCCCTATCTCTCCATATTTTACTCCCGCTCCCGCTCCCGCTCTCTCTCTCTCTCTCTGTCTCTGTCATACATTTTGTTGGCATGTTTTACGATCCGGCGTCAATTTTGTATTTAATTTGTGCTGTCGCATTAACAATTTGGTCAGCTCCACTTGGGCTTTTATTATTATTTTTATGGACTGCCCACACGCATTTTCCATCCTCACGTTGACTGTTGCTGCCACGCGGAGTCGCCGCACTGACCGCATTAGATAGGCGCAGCACCGCTGCAGGCTCTGATGGAAATATGTTTGCGGCCTAGCAAATCACAACAACCGCAACAGCAGCAGTAGCAACTGCAACTGCAACATTGCTGCAAGTTGGTTAACCAAAAGCCAAACAATTTTGTTGCCAAATTCATGTAAATGCAAAGCCACAAAAGCAAAACAACAACAACGACAACATAAAATAACTGTGATATAAATGAATGAAAGTGAATGCATATGAAATATGCACTTGAAGCGCATAAATCTTGAATTGTATTTCAATAGCTGCAATTGTAAATTGCAGAGCGAATCAAGTTTACATTGTGAATGATGCTTAAACAAGTTAAGAGACGAGAGTTTTTAGGCCTTTAGCATGGAAATGACTTGAAACATATATTCACACTTATGCATTGAATTGTCATAGGAATCTTTAGAGACTAAAATATAAGTTAATTCAAATGAAAAATCAATGTATTTTACTCAGTTATTCACAACTATTATATTATTGTAAAAAGTAACGATTCAAAGTTCCTCAAGATATCTTCGTTTAATAATTGATTGCATGCATATCTATATTTTTCCATATTTATATAATTAAAATATAGAAATTCTCTTTAACAAACTCAATCAGCAATCAACAATCGAAACAAAGGCGCATTGATTGCAGCTACTGAAATGTTTTCGGCTGAAATGAAATTCGAATCAAGCTTGATCTAATTAACAGTTGAGAGTCGTCGAGTGCTGAACTCTAACCTGACCAATTTTCGGGGCAGCAACTTTCATAAATATAGAAAGCGTTGCTATATGGATGTACCTACATAGTATATTGCCCGGTAGGCAATGCATGCTCACAGTCCGCGGTCGCTGGCTCCACTCATAAATTGTAAGTGCATATAAGAGTATACTCAATTTTATTTATTACCCAGTCTCTCACTCCACAGCGAACGCTCCCGCCTCTGCGGGCAATGACGCGGTACGCACACCAAAAAATGAAAACAAATTTTCCTCCAAACGAAGGAAAGAAAACTATAAAATTGACCCACGACACAAACACACCAAAAAAGTAATCTTTAGATCGATTGTCGATGGCCGGAGCTGAGAAGTCGAGTCACGTTATCAGCTTTTGTATTTGTATGCTGATATGGGTGAAAACATAAACTTTTAGATAAATGGGATTAGGCTACGTGTGGATACCCTGTAATGAATAAACCATCAAATCATAAAACATCTATGTGAATTCTTTTTGGAGATATAAAGAATCGCCTCCAATATCGTTTACGATATACGATGTAGATCGTATAAGTTGTAGCTGTATCGATGAAGACCCTATATCGTTATCTGACAGATGTTCGATGACTGTAAACTTCTTATCGAGCTATGTATTTGCACATTGATAAGGAAAATAGTAAATAATTGTATACAATTAAGACTGATTTACTCTAATATACCCTAGAAGTCGATTTTTGAGTATGAATATAATTAAATTAGATAAGAAGGCAACGAAGTATGCAATAGTTTGAGCAAACTATTAATATCATGGTAAGTATTGTTTAAGAAACATAAATCTTATATAAAACTTAACTAGCTAAACAACTAACTTACTTTAAAGCGAGTTTACTTTGCAAATCAAAAACAAATTTCCAGACTAACTCAATGTCTTTGCCATATGCTCAGCAAACAGATATCCTAGGGAAGTCAGCGGAAAGTTCTGATAAAACTCTTTAAAATAAATTACTATATCCTATGGCATTCATATATCTTATTTATAGAATGAATTTCTCTATTGCTTGCGTATGCTCGACTTTACAAAACACTTTCGAAAGTCTTACGAGAAGCATCGGACCGAAATGCGTTCAGAAAGCCTCAAGAATTGATAAGACAATCAATAAAACAAATAGCGCAGTTTATTGAACCAGCAAAGGGTCAAAAACCATTCACCAGGCAATTAAGCGACTTCATTGGGATTGCCAGAGATTCCAATATTAGAGCGCAACCATATACATATATTTCCAAATATCTATTTCTAGCCTTAGTCAAAGATTAATGTAGGCAAAAGGCAAAACAAAGGGGAAAAACTCCTGAATGGTAGTCCCCGACGCTAGTCGAGCCGATGCTAGTTAAGCGTATTATAGCCTTTGTTTGAGCTCTGTCACAAGATAATGCCGCAAATATTTACAAGCTAGTTTCGAGCGTTCCAAAGCGACTTTGGCTGTCAAGTAAAATATTTGATCTGCAATAATATTTACACAAGCCAAGAAAACCAAACGAAATATTCAAGGTGTGCAAGTGTACGTGTGTGCGTGTGTGTGTGTGTGAGCTAGAGAGGTGTGACACGTGTCTTGGCCCTGAACTTGTTGCCCCGAGGGCAAATGCAGTTTGCAATTTATGGTTTGACAGCAACTGCGGCAGCTACAAATGTTCAAAACATTCCAAATTTGCATATGCACACACAGATATGATATATAGACGTTGATTTGTTGTTGCTTTTTTTTTTCATTTTGCATAGCCGATTTACCGATCGGCGCAAAAGTTTTAATTAAATGCGAGCCAGCTAGCAGCGGGCCGTTCGAAATGGCTTTTCCATTGGCTTGGCTTAACGACGACGCATCAATCACATTTTGGCAGCTGCTGCCCCGACTACGTCCTGCGCTCCTGCACTCACTCGCGCACTCTTTCCCTTCTATCTCGCTCTCACACATCTGCTCTCTTGCTCTTGCCCGTCTAGGCTGCGACGTGACTTCCGCTTTGGCAATTTGGAGCTGCTGTTTCCCAGTTGGGCGCTGCTCTGCTTTGCTCTGCTCAGGCTCAGGCTTGGTCTCTTTTTCAAAACTTGTCTGCTTCTTCTTTCTTTTGCTGTCATGTCAAACACTTTGTGCAAAAGTTCAAGTGCGGGTGTCGTTTGTAGTTGATGTTGTTGTTGTTATTTTTTGTATTATTTTGTATTATTCTTCCACTTCCTCTTCCTCCTGCCGCTTTTCAAGTGCGAGTAGCGACGCGCAATTTCACGCCTGTCGGAGCAGGACAACAACAGGCATCTCAGCCTCTGAGTCTCTGAATCACTTCACTTGGCCTTCGTTTAACATTCAGCTAACGGCATTTGCTTCTGGCCGCGTGTGAAAGTTATGAGTGTGCCAAAAGATCATGAAAGCTGCTTACAAAACTCAACTGCGCCGGGGTTAATCAAATGTTAAATATTTACAGCCAGTTTGTTTAAATTTAAGCATTTTCAAGCATATATTTTATGTTTTATGCGTAACGTAAGGTAGTGTTAGCTTTTATCCTCAAGATAAAATATATTTATATCATTAGTTCAAGTTCATAGCATTCACATTTACCCCTGAATTCATGAGCTAATAACGTGATACGGTTTCAATTTTATCCTACAGCTAAATGCCTTTTATCTACAGTTTTATATGCATACAAAAAGTCGCCTATTATAGATTGAATAAGTTTATTTAAATATGTTGATAATTATGATAATGATAATGCTGATAGTTAATCACCTGCAGCACGACAGCAAATATTTTCGAGTACTTAAACTAAAACATTTTCGCAGACAAATGATCTTTCACTTTGCTCATGATATTATAAAAACTATTTATAAATATCATTTATCTCTGTATAATGTAAGCAGTTTCAAGAGCCAAAAATACTTTCAGCAAACCTTTTTAGTGTCTACAGCTATGCCAAAATTGTCGATGTAAAAACGATCCATTCACGTTCGCCCCACCTTGATGTTTAAGCAGCTGTTTAACCAGTTCTATTGTCAACTAGCACGCAGTGCCTCCTCGTTGCCTCCTGTGCAACGGTACGTGAAGTACATGCAACGTATTTGGCAGTGGCCAAACAATGCCCCGGGCACTTGGACCCATTGTATGAGCCACACAGGGCCAGGCACAAGACAAAAGCAATTTGTGTCATTGCCAGACTATGAAAGAAGAAGAACTGCAGTCGAGTTCTGGCATTTTAGCACCTCGTTACAACATTTGCATAACTGCGGCGCGACAACACCGCAAATGTGGCAAGAAGTTAGAACGCAGACAATTACAGTTAATTGTATTGCATGGCAGAAGATGAAAACCATATCATATTATCATTTGCCTCTGCAAGAATTGAGCACTAAGACTATCTCATTTCAATCACATATATTGACACTCAGGTATGTGAGAAGAAGTATGGCATTATTGCTCTGTGAATGTAGTCAACGGTATTGAATGCCTCCTGTAGCTGGTTTAGGTCGAATGTCTTACTAAATAGAAAAGAATGATAGCCTGCAATATCATATCAATGGAGTTTTCCAATATAGAACGTTCCTTGTTCAATCGAACTATGGCTATACTGTATGCAAGACTTCTGATATTTCCACTAATAAACGATTTCAATGAATGAATATGTTCATTTAAATATATACATCAATTTTAGATAAGTTCTAACTAATAAGTTTATAATTATAATTCACATAATATTCCTGATATCTGATTCATTAGGCCGTAAATCACTTTCAACTTGACAGCAAATATTGAAGTGCTAAAACTAAATTTATAATGGGAAAATGCTCATGTTAAATGGTCTGTCACAAATCAGGTCATTAAGAAAACTATTTATAAATATTATATATAATATAAGACAATTTTATAATATATAAAAAGTTCACTTTATGCGTATCTTTGTTATACTTATGAAGAGTTATTAAGTAGTTATTATATAAAATGTGTATATATTGATATATGTATATTCAGAGTCTTAGTATATAAAATGTCGACTACATTTATTGCTGTATTAATATTTTCCTACTGCTGCAAAAATATATGGTATTTGCATTTCGATTCTTTGACTAAGATTATCTGTTGAAATCGAAGCTAAAATTTAATATATCAATTTGGCAGTTGGCAGTTATTAACGGCAGTGTAGAAATCGTTCAACTGGTCCCAAAGAAAAATGCGTTAACTGAAAAGTAGCTGCTGCTGCTGCATTCCTCTTTTTGGAACAGAGCTAAGAGTGTCGCATCAAGTATAGAGTCTAATGGAGTCAACAACAACAACAACAACATCATCATGAGCAAACCAATCGAGTCATCAAACTGGTCGCATTTCAAGCATTTTACGCAAATGTCAGCGGCGACACGTAAATTAACAAACTGTGGCAACAAACCTGAACATGACAGCTCAATTGAAGATGCCACACAGCGCACGTTGCAGTTGCATCTCTTTGGCCAGATAATTGCCATTAATCAGATATCGACGGGCGCATCATAAACTGCGCATGTAATCGACATTCGCTTTTAAGGAACACAAACAACAGACACACACGAACACAAGCACAAACACACACACACACACACACACACACACACACACACACACACACACACACAGGCACACACAAGAGACAGCGGACAGGGCAGACAGCGAGTTCAACAGCTCAACAAAGTTTTTTGAGCCTCGAGCCTCAGTCTTGGCCAGGTCTATGAGATATGCAGCACTTAGTACCTACTTAAGTTGCGCGAATGCGCCGCAGACCCCGCATCGGACGGATGGACAGCGTTTGAGATAAGATCACAACAGCAACGAGCTAACAAAGATCACTGACTGTGTGCCCATGAGTGTGTGTGTGTGTGTGTGGCTTAGGAGCTATGCACGCTTTGTCGTACTGCCAGATGGACGGTGCACAGTGGTGCATGTTTTCAACTTGTTTGCATTATAATTTGTATATTGAAATCTTAAATTTCATATTCAATTTAAACATTCCCCATTCTCAAGTTTAAGCTTGATATAAATATAAATTGGTATTTGTTGATATCACTGATATCTGTGGCATTTATATGGAATTTATTTTTTTATATAACTTGAGAGAGGTAAAGCGAAAAGGTAAACAAATTGTTTAGATATATTTATAACTATTTATTGAGTCTGAGTTATTGTTCCTGGAAATAAGATATTTTTCATTTTGGTTTTATTGAAGCCACTCTTTGTTTATATTTCATAATTGTTTAGAAGTGATTAAGATTATAAAATCTGTTTATTTACCTATTCTAGGTGGAGTCTGCTTCATTTATTATAGCTCTCTCTATCGCTCTCTCGCTTCATATTAAGGTCTCTCTCTCACTCTCTCTTCATACTAGTTTCTCTCTTTCATTCTGTCCCTTCATTATCTGATTCTTTCCTCATTAGTCTCATTTCCCAAACAAAGTATTACTATTCACCCAGTTTCCATAGCCTGTCGCCCACTGTGCCTAGACAGGCAGAGCAACGACAGTGGCATCGACTCGTAAGTGGTATGAAGTACGTGCATTTTGTAGATAATATTGTAATAATAGCAGCCGCTGCGCATTCGCTGCAGCATTGAGTCGCAGCTCAGATCAGAGTCTGCTTCTTTTGTCTTGTGCTGATCGTAACAAATTACTTGCTTGGCAGCAGAGCGCTCCATCGACCCCTGCCACTCCCCCACTTGCCGCCCACTTCCAAGTAGTGCGCCCTAGCTGTCCATAGTTTGTCGTCGCCGTTGTAAGCGTCGCTCGTTTTTCATGTTCTATTTTGGTGTGTGCGTGTGTGTGTGTGGCAATCGCAGCCGCTAGATTAAAGCTGCAGATACCCACAGACGAGAGGAGGAGACGGAGGAGTGCTGCATCGAGTGGAGAGTGAATCGAATGTTACGATCGATCGATCGATCTACTTTAAGGCCGGCATGTAACGTTTTGTTGGCTCCGTTTGACCGATAAGCGCTGCCGATAAGTCGTCCAAGTCGAGACGCTTGGCGAGACATGGACATGCCGCCTAAATGACCAACTCAATTTGCTGCCGCATTTTCAATTAATGCTGCCTCAAGGCGGGGCAACAGCAACAACAACAACAACACTGCTAAAACTTTGTTGTGCCTTCAAAAATAATTATGAAGCAAAGTTGTTAGCAATGCCCTGTAGCTGTGGATATGAGAAAGCGGGCATAATCAACCGTATGGAAGACAGACGCGAGTCAAAGCAGCTGCAACTAAGGCTATAGGGTATGTGCATACAGAATCAGAAATCAGGTCAACAGAGAAAGGTCCAGAGTCTTAAGTATAGCGTGTCTTACAGTTCGCATATGCCTTACACATGAGCAAGCGATCGAAGCGGGAATGCAAATTTTGAAGTTAGATATTATCAGAACATGCTGCTCTGCAAGCCAACTGCATTCTGTAGTAGCTCCCAATACCTGGGCGTTGCCTACCTGTACGATCTGGTATCTCAGATCAATCAAACGCGATACGAATGAATTCAACAACTGGAAGGTACGAAGTGCATACAAAACGATATAAAAGACGTCAAATATACATATATTACATTCCATTATTTTGTACAAGTTTATCAAATAGAAATTGTAATAAGATAGCTATACAGGGTATATGTAAGTCGAGCAGACTCAACTTATATTTATTCATTTCTATATATATATATATATATATATATATATATATATTTTTTTTTTTTTTTTTTAAGTCATTAAAGTCTGCCGAGTGCCGAGTAAAGTTTTAATTGAGTTCTTTGCTCAGCTGCGGGCACATTTTCTTCTACTCCAATGCAAGGCGTTGCGATTTAGGGCGTGGCAGATCTAGGAGCTGGCAGTTGGTACCTGAGAGCTGAGACCCGAGAGCTGATAGCTGCAAGGTAGCCATTGCTAGTAGCACTATGAGCCACGCTTAAAAAGAAGTTGAGGCTGAAGTAAAACCTCTTTCTGACTTCCGTTTGCAGCAGGTGATTAAGTGAATTGGCATAGTCTAGTCTAGTCCGAGATAATGTCTGGGGCGTATTATTTTTAGTGTTTATGGAGCTCTTTCGGTTGTTGAAGCTCGGGAGCTGCTTAAGCCAAGCGCGTGAATTTTACGACCGAGTTTCTCGCTGCAATTTTGAAGGCCGACAGCAACAAGCTGCATCGAGAGCTGGATTCAGGATTTTGCATCTCTCAGTCGGAGACGGCGTGGCCAACGTTTAAAGTGCCGTTAACATAGCACTTGCTAAAACACATATATTATATGCACCAATGCAAAAGCACATGAAATTACCAATAACAACAGCTCGTATGCAAAAGGAAATGCTTAAGTAATATGAAAAGCTAAACGAATCGCGATTACTCTCTCTCTCTCTCTCTCTCTCTCTTCAAATACGAGCAGTTGCTGGAGAATTGATTTCCAATATACATTTTAACATAAATAAATCTAATAGGGGTTGGGATCTACACTAAAATCCGAAACTAAAAGTGCGTAATATATATATATATATACATATTATAAGCATACATACATATAAATTAATTGAATGTTACCCTAAAATCTACCTGTAGCTCTTTTAGACTATTTGAGGAGCTTAGTAAAAACTTTGAGAAATAATTGATTTGACCCTTAAAAGGAATTCAATTCGATGTGGCTTACATATAGATTTAAACATCAATAATCTGAATGGAAACTTAATGTAAAATGTAAATGTAAAGTCCATTCGAATAATTATATAGTCTAAGTATATAAACTGAGTAGAGTATATTGAATTTATAGCACAACAAGGTCTGTAGTCTTTTGGCTCTATAAATCTTAAAGGTCTCCTTTTTAAAATAAGGGTATATTAATGTACTTTAAGTAAATTCTTGTGTAGTCTCAGCTTCAGCTGCTGTTTGCCAGATTCGTCTGTAGTTTTTGCCTTTGTTTTACACCTCTCATTTGGGTTTGTCGAACTGTTCCTGTTGTTGTTGCTGCTGCTGTTAAGTTAACACCTTATGGTCGCAGACTCTATAAGAATTTGCATTGTTATGTTCACAATTTACAAGGCTGCTCAGCTGCCTCTGCTGCTGCACTTTAGTCTACAGCTTCAATTCTAGTTTCTGTTGCTGCTCCGTCTCCTGCTCGACTGATTGGCTGCCCGCCCACGCTTTCCCACTAAGCGCTATCCAAATTGGCTGCACGACCACGCCCACGCACTAGCGCCCAAGTATTTTATATGCTTGTTTTCTGCATTTATTTTTTTGTGGAGTGCATTGCCAATGCCATTCGTAATTGCAAATGAAAATAAAGTGAATTTCATAGCATTTCCTGTTGGCATTCATTCGGCCAGCGGCTGGTTTTTGGGCTCCTGCCTTGAGTTCAGGATTAATCGGAGGAGGGCAAGAGAACAGCTCTGACCAGATATGGGTGTTCGTGATTGCTGTTGTTGTTGTTGGGCTGCTGGGAATTCGGGTGCGTTGAACTGCAACAACAACAGCAGTAGCAGCAGCAGAGGGAGCAGCGGGAGCAACAGCAGCAGCAACGTCTGCATCCACATCAGCAACTGCCACAAATTCGGATTTTGCGTTTGGGGATCGCTCCTGCTTTTGTTGTTGTTATTGTTGTGAATTATTCATGTTGTCTTTTGAAATTGGTTAAAGCGAGGAAGAACTCGGCCCAAATTGTAGCTAGCGTGTGAGTGAGTGGGAAGGAGAGAACAAACATTGGGCGTGTTGTTTCTCTTACTCTCTTCCTTTTTTTATGGATAAAATGTAGTTGTTGTTATTGTGGTCAAACCATAAAACAAAACAAAACAACAACAGCGACATGACATGTCGAAAATGCATTCATTATTTGTTGTTGTGCGTTTTTTTTTTTTTGTATTGTGAGTAATTTATGTGCTGCGAAAATTAAAATTCACATTTGCCACAAAATTCATTTAGTTTTTATTATGCACAGCTGGAGGGCGATAATAACGGCATAGCTATGGCTAAACAGAAAGTGTTAATGGCTAAGAGAAACCGTTAAGATTTTCCAATCAAGCATAAAGCCCATTGCTTAGGCAAATAGCACACAAAATGTATAAATTGAAGTTTACGATGATGCAAAAGATTAATTATAATCTGAGCAAATGGCAACTGCTAATTGATTTTAGATAAAGGGAGATATAATGTGGATATAATGGTATTTATATACAATATATTATACATATTAATATTTGCTTCGAATTGTCCTCAAATATAACTAATTTTTTATATATTTTTTACTACTGTTTTCATGAACTAATACCATTTTTATTTCAAGAACTACTACTATTTTTTTTTTAACTACTGCTATTTATTTGAACTACTACTATTTTTTGAACTACTACTATTTTTATAAACAACTACTATTTTTATGAACTACTACTATTTGTATGAATTACTACTATTTTTTTTAACTACTAAAATTTTCATGAACTACTACTATTTTTATGAAAACCACGGCATATATATATTTTATTTATATGTATACTTGAACTTAGATCCATATAGACTCTTCATTTATACATCCACACTATTTAGAGACCTTAAAGTATGCCATGAAATATAATCTGGCCTAGACGTATATACTAACAATATACACACAGATATAATAAAGTTATTTCACCGTAAAATCTAGTTTTGTGGCATATATGGCCATATAAAAATAGAGTAGTCTTCTTTTATAATTACAATTACTATTATCATAGTTAAGTAGAGATTGCTGCAACAAATTGCAATAGCTCCATCTGCAAACCAGTTAAATTACTATCTCATGCCGCTGCATGCGAGTTCTTGCATATTGTCGTCTGCTTGTTTGTCGTTTCGACAGGTTTCTTTCATCTATGGGTAAATATGTTTTCAGTCCATGAGGAGTACTTTTGCAAATTGCAACCTTGAACAATGTCAAAGCCACAGTCAGGTTAACACACACACACACACGCACGCCGACATCCGTTGGAAAACATGGGACAAACCACGACAAAGACTTCGATTCTCCGTTTGCAACTCCCTTTTGGGTTTGCCTGCAGGGTAAGTCGCAGCACTCCTTGGCCATGTTATTTTGTTTGCACTGATTGAAAATTGACAGAAAAGGTAAAGGAATTTGGCGACACTGGCAGGTCCTTGCCAGTTGCAACTGCCAGACTGCACAGCTCCGGCAAATTTCCGGCCCAAGCAGAGGCTATATACAGTGGCTGTAATTAGTTGACAGCCAGCACAACAGGCAAAGGAAAGAAATGACCTCATTCTGAGCAAATGTGTCTCCACGCCACTCTCTCTCTCTCTCTGCCTCCCTCTCTCTCTACTTATTTATGTACATTGTGTACACATTGCGATAGAGCCCGAAGGCACCGGAGTTGTGACCATATGGAAATGTTTTATGACGACGCCGAGAACAACAGCAGCAATAACAGCAACACAGCGCACCCTTCACGAAAATAAAAAGGGGTGTGAAATTAGAATAACATGTCACTCACACACAATACACACGTACATATATACATACATACATGTATATCGTATCGTATAACACGTAATGCGGCCAAATATGCTCGTTGTCCGCTCAACTCTGGCCAGGATTCGCACGGGCTAACAATTGTCACAGTTCACGGGGCCAGGCACTAAACAAAGAATTATGACCATTAAAACTAGAATGCGACGCAAAAAATGTGGATGTTACTTGGGGACGGGTCTAACATCAGTGAAATTAGAGAAACAGGAGCAAAGCATACGCTTTTGCTGGCAACACCCAGTTCTTCATCAATGCTGTTGTTGTTGTTGTTCTTGTTGCTCTGTGTGTTAGTAAGATTTTTTTTAATTACCGCCTGGCCATTAATTAAGCGCGTGAATGTTTGTTTGTGTGTGTGTGTGTGTTTATGCTTTGAGCCAGCCATATTTTTCATTAAAGCCAACCTGTGCCCAACAATTACCATTTACTTCCGTAGCCAGCCAAGCTGAATGCGTGTCAAACTCGTGTTTAGAGAGCGAGCGAGAGTCAAGGAATTTGCTTTGTCCTTTCAATTTTATCATACACTGTTACAAATTTGTGAGATTAAAATAGTCCTCATATTAACTATGTATTCCGTTAATCTAGTTCATATTTATTCCCCTCACTTCTTAATTAAGAAACATAGCCAATTATTAATCAATGTCTGTTTCGTTTATTCTCATTTCTGGTTATATATTACTCTGCTTTCAGTCTTGTCAGTTTTGGACTTATTTTGATACAGCCAGCTCTGTTGGGCTGCTCGCTTGACCCCCGACAGACTGACACGCAATTTGCATATGTATTTTAGCTGAAAGTTCTTTGATAAAGCCCAAACCAGGCAACGGCAACGGCAACGGCAACGGGCAACGGGCAACAGCTTATCATTTTTTCATTTTGGCCTCGACTTTTCCGAACCGCTTTTCCACATTTTCGGGGATGTTCACTTTTTAGGCTGATGGCAGTGATAAATTCCAGGCACCCCAGCGAGCTTAAGGGCTGGTTTTTCTTCCATTTTATTATTTTTTTTTTTGCCCCGTAGTATCCGGGCATTTAATTTGTTTGCATTATTTGCGCATTTTGTGTGGATTTGAGCGCTGTTGTATATAGTATATATACTCGTATCCAGGCGATTTCTGATAGTAAACTGAAATTGAAATACGAAATATGCGAGACAGCTCGCCTGCCTCTGTAAAATTAATCAGTTAATGCGTTTCAGCCGGATACACTGAGGATATTTGACCTGATTCCGTCTACCTGAGCCCGCTCACTCTACACATACAATGGACACTTGTTGTTGCTCTCTGGATTTTCATTTGGTTTTGTTTATGGGAATTCACTTTTGTTAAGACTCCCAAGTATTTATGCCCTGTAACATTCTGTATGAGGAATATGCAACTTGTTGATTTAGGGTATTTGGAGACTGTAGAAATATAAGTGGAAATGGAGCATGGTGTATCTCAGTATCAATTACTTCTGATGTGTATTTTCTTCTATATTTCTGTTGTAAATGACCGGCAGAAAGGAGTATTATAACTGAAAGGCGATTTCTATTGATTTTACACACTCATTAAATAGTATAGGGTATTTGCAAGTCATTAACTATTCTTTTCACTCCTATTCATATACATATATCTGAACACTCATATTATCTCTCAGCTTTAACGCCAGTTTCTATAGTCTAGGGTACATGCAAGTTGATCATCCAACATATTTAATGTAATTGACACTCCTTAACTTCAAAAATGAGACCCATGTGTTAATATTTATACATTTTGCAAATTTTTGGCTGAAAGCCCAAATATGGATCGAACGATCAAACAACTTGAAATGGAAAAGACTTTTTATGACAATGTTTAATGTTGCCAAATAAAGATAAGAAATTGCTGATAAGCTGATAAAATGATTAGTGTTCCCTAAGTAGGCTGGGTATATTTTTAAAAAAGTAAGTTATAAAAGTTGAGATTTATTTATGTTGAAAGTGCATGTGACTCAAATTAATATTATTATATTTATTATTCTTCTTTATTCTTTAGACATATATTTCATACATACATATACATATTCATAATAATAATTAATTAATTAAACATTCATGATGTAGAATTCATCCTCTTATTCCCTTTGCTAACTGAGTCTACTTCTACTACTTCCATATTTTCTCTGCCCTAATTATCGAGTGGGTACTGTAATCGCCAACGTCCTTGTCTTATCTATGTATGTATGTAGTGCCGCACACACTACATTAATTATCTCTAACAGAACGAAAATATATGACTACCAATATGTGTGGAAAACGTAACATTCGTGATTGCAAAAAAAAAGTACCAAAATAAAGTGAAGCATTGTGAAATAGGCTACAATGGGCTACTTCTCATTGGGTACATATGGTCAAAGTAGTAAAAATTATCAGATATTGACATATTATATCAATTTCCGAATAACTTGCGAAAAAAAAACCTGCGCTGTTGCACGTCGGCAGACAAGTTGTCACCTGGTTCCGTGGCTGTAGCAAATTGGCAATTATGATGGGAATAATATTCTTATCTTGTAAATCTAATTGTAATCAGCAATGAATTCGCTTACCTTGACTCGCTTGTGATTCGGTTGCCAGCAGCAGCAGCAGCGGCAGCACCGTCAGTCCTATCCAAATCCATTTCTCATATCCATTTGCCATTTTTCGGGCCATTTGTTTTGAAACCTTTCTTGTTTTTTGCTATTACGTCGTTTTACTTTTTAATTGGAATAGTAACGGTTAAGTTGTCGTTCGCTTTCAGTTCTTGCATTTATTGCGCTGCATTTTGAGGGCCTCCTTTAACGGTTTTGGTTTCGGTTTCGCTTTATTTTCGTTTTGTCACTTTTGCACAAACATTCTACACATTCTTCCTTTGCATGATATTCTTATTATTTTGTTATGCTCCTTCCACATTTATTGTGTATTCGTTGAATTTTCGCGTGGTATTTTGTAAATTCATTTTGTTTCGTTTCGTTTTGCTTGCGTCTCGTATGTGTTTTGCCGGCTGCAACAACAATTTAAATTTCTTCTTTTTGTTGTGCACTTTTCTTGCTCTTTTACCAACAAAACATTCGTACACATTCAGTTACAGCAACAACAACAACATCAACAAAAACGGTAAGTGCATAAGAATAAGCGCCAGGCAACAACAAAATCGACATCAACAAATTGCGCACGCAGTAGCGTTGTCTCACTCTAACTAATGTTAGCGTCGTCTGGCCGCAGGCTAGCGTTGCGAATCGTAGTTTTTCAATTCATGTTCATGCTGTCGTTTAATGAATTAAAACTATTGCACTTACTACACCAATACGTTATTATGCTGTAACTTTACATATTAACTTAGCCGAATAGCATTAATATATTTATTTAGCAAAACCGCGTTTTTTATACATCAATCGAATGTACACTACGCGCGCAACCGACCTGGCGCTACTAACATTGAACAGAAACTGAAGCAGTGGACATTGAGCAAGCATTGAGCAAGATGCAGAATAGCTTGCCATTGGAATTGTATGAGTAGGTAAAAAGAGCAAGAGAGAGAGAGAGCACAACATACATTCGTACTTTCATGCGCTCTGCGAGAGAATATCGATAGGCATATCGATATTTTTGGTGAGCGCACAAAATGAATTTACGAAATGTGTAACGGACATTGTAGATATATACATATGCTCACGAGTGCGTAGTATGCAATTGAATAAAAATATGATAATTAAATGTGCATGCTGTTATGTTAAATCCCTCATACAAAATGTTTTACGCTTTTCCTACGCCTGTAGCACTCTCACTCTCTTCCTCTCTCATTTACCAACACTGTCCGGCGCCTAATTCGAACTGACGTAACAAATTAAATCGCCTTAAGCTTTAAATTGAATTCATTTAATTGATTTGTTTTGCATTGGCCTATTTGTTTGCCGCACAAATTAATTGAAAAAAATGTTAAACAAGTTGGCAATTTCGCGACTGATTCAATTAATACCAACTGTCATCTGAATAGTCATTTATTTACATATGCCTTTTGACTTTTAGTTTCCCATTTTATTTATTTTTTTTTTTTTGCTTTGTTCATATGCATAAAAAGTGCAAACGTTATGCATGTACATATATACGAGCATTTGCTTTTTTAATTTTCCGTTGACGCTTGCGGTCGGAACTTGTTTGATTGTCCAGTCCTGCCCAACCCTCTGGGCGAGTGTTAAGGGCCCCATTGTGTGGCTTGTGGTCGAGAGTTGTCGTCCACGCAGGAGACTCATAAAGTTAGGCAGCTAAGCTAAACCCGCAATTAAGCTTTAAAACTGAACTTAAAGATTTTGTGGCTTACAACTGGAAAGCTGAATGATAAATGTAAAATTAAATGCACAGACATTTGCACAAATTACCCCAAAAAATGGCAGGAGACGGACGAAGGATAGGGAAAGTGCGCTTTAAAAAATGAGTATCGCGGCAGGGGAGCAGGAGCAGGAGTAGGAGAGAATGGCGTCGAGATGGACTCTCTTCAAAGTGGGTCAAGTTATGTGGACTTATCAAATTGCCAGCTAAAAGATTTACAAGCTCATCGCTAATTGCAGCTTTTTGTATGGGTTTGCCAGAAATGAAGGCAGCCGGCACGCCTACTTCTCCACCTTCTGCTGTTCATCAGTTGCCTGGTCCGCCTGCTCTACCACCTCCTGCTGTCTCTTGAAAGCCCTGCGCAATGCGAAACCACAAATTTTTGTTTTAATTAATGAAGCTGTCGTTAGCTGTTTCCACCTCTCTCTCCCTCACTCTCTCTCTTTCTCTCTCCACCTCTCTCACTCACTCTCCATCTGTCTGTTAGTTTGTGATTTGCAGCGACAGGCAGCGATGTAGAAAGTATTTGCAGCCCATTTTTGAACGCCCACAAACTGTGAGCGGCACTCAGCACTCGGATAAGTTTTACACGAATGCACAAACAGCACTTGTCACATATAATTACAGCAGATATTTTTGCTTTTTTACAAATTTGTTATATTAGTTTTATCATCATGCTTTTGATTATGCCTATCTAATGGCATATGAGGGTTTGTGATATTTTTTTTTTTATTATTTGCAGAATGTGAATAATATTGACATGACTGATCTGTAAAACAATCTTGAATAATATACATATACTAATAATATATCTTCTTCCATTTGATAATGCTTTAATTATTGTGGAATCGTTGTACCCCAATATGTGACTTCTCTTCACATTTTTATGGCTTAACTTATATATTATAATTATATACTTATTATAGAAAAAGTATTCCTTAAAACTACTTATTAGAAATTTATAATTAACTGGCTGATTTCTGCTTAATATATTACATGCCATATTTAAATGCATAAAAAAAACATATGTAGACTATATGTAGATTCTACGTAATGTATATAATGTTATATCACCTTCACCCATTTAACTATGATAATTAACTGATGATAAATATTTATGATGGTAAATATATATATCTATCTGTTTCTATCAGATTATCACTATATTACCTTATTGTTAGGGTATGACAGGCTATGCGTTCGCTTTAATTGCAATTGACGTTGATGCATGGCACAAAATGCGTAGGATGAGCCAAGATAACAGAGAAAGAGAGAGAGAGAGAGAGGTGATAAGAGTGTACAAGTTGTATAATGAGAAATAGAGAGAGGGAGCGACAGCTGGGGAGAGAGAGAGAGAGCAAGAGCGAGAGCGTGAGGAAGGCATTGAGTGAAGTCCATAGGAAACGCACAGACAACGAGCGCGAGTTAAATTAAGTTAGCGTCGATTCGACGACGACGACGACGACGACGACGACGACTTGACAGCAGCAACAACTGCTACAACAACAGCGAGCAACAACAACAACAGCTAAATAAATAAATACACATATTTATATGCATTGCGCGCATAAATCAAAATCAACTTGTAAATTTAATATGTCGCCGTGTATTTTGTGGCGCTTGCCACATGATTTATGCCGATTGTATTTTAGTTGAATTGCCGCGAAAATATTAACATGAAACGAGGGGAGAGCTACAGCGAAGAGATACCCTGTAAATGGATGTGAGTGGGTAGAAGTGATGGGCTTACAATTGCTGGCAATTAAATTCAAGCATGGAAAAAGGATTTTTTCAATAAAAAATTTAACTAGCCTTTTAGTGGCTAAAAACCCTAGTATTTATTTAGAGGATTTTCCTAGTTTGTCCAAGGAAATGGTTGACCATGTTATAGTTATACTGCATTCTATTGAGATCAGTAAGTCTGATATTCTTTTCTATATCATATAGACTACTCAGCTGCTATTCGCTCTTCTCATAAATTCTTTTTTAATTTAATACATTTTTACAAAACCTGGGGTATCTTTCTAGCCTATAGCTAACTCCAACTCTAATGCCTTAAACAAATTTTGGGCCTGCCTGCCTGGTATACCAATCCGTTAAACACGCCCACCATTGGCCATGCAATTGGTAGTTCAGACATTTAATTAACACTCGACAGGTTCTCATGGCCATAAGGCCGGCTGGGCTAGCTGCGACTGGCTAATGGCTAATTGGTAGGCAGCTCAGGTCGATCTAATTTCTCATGGATATATACAAGAGAGCGACAGGCATGTCTCGAGGAAAAACTTAATTTTCACACATTAAAATTAGCTGGAAAAGCAACCGCCCTCCCCTCCACCCATCGCCCCATCCTCTATGCGATCTATACTGCGCCTCAACTATTTCGCTGTGACACTGAAAAATGACAATTTCAAGCCCTGGCGACAGTTTGACAGGCTCTGCGGATCCCTCATTTCCCATATGATATACAGATATACATATATAGGAATATACATACGTATAAACTTGTAATATCTCTGTTGTAGCTGTGGCTGGAAAACGAAAGCAAAATTGGGACTTGACTTGCACTTGGACCGGACTAGTGAGCAGAGTGCTAATGTGTGTGCAGTGTATGTGTGTGTGTGTTACAGTGTATGTGTGTATGTGTATGCCCCACGTCAAGCGGCTTTAAGCGGTGTAAGCAAAATAAATGAGTTTGTCAGCCGGCAGCGACATGATTTGATAATTGGTTTTAAATGCAATTCGAAAGCGAGACGAAAGTGGTCGAAAAAAACTTACAATAAATAAATACAAATTATAACAGGAAACGGATACAAACGTGAATTGATATACAAATATTTTAAAGTAAATAAAAATAAAATACAAATCTAAATAAAATATGATGACATGAAATGATTTAATAAGCGTATAAGTAAGGCCTAAGGTATAAGATCAAAGATACATGATATAAGGTATAAGGGTAAGGAAAGAAGACGCATATATATATATATATATATTATATGTACAACTAGTAGTAATAAATCACAAATATAAATATTACTATAGATAATGTAACCGATTAGGATTAAGCCATCACCATACAAATATAAATTAAAATACTTTTCTCTGTTCTACTGCGTCTTGGCCGACACAAGTTTTGGCCATTGACTCGGGCCATTGGCGGCCATAATCAGCTCAAATTTTGGTGGCAACAGCTTCCAAGTGGCTGCCAAATGACTCATTGTGCGATTTTCAGATATGAATGCGGGCGGGGCAAGGCGTGGCGGGTTTATTGTGACGGTTATGTAAGGTCATTAAGACCCCACCCAGGCGACCCCAAGAGCCAAGTAAAAGCAAACAGCAAGAAAAGAGAAGAGAAGCCAAAAGCCGATCGAAGATTGAATACGCTGAAGTTAATAAAGCAGAGATAATATCTGTGGCATATAACTAATATACATAACTAATTAAAATTACATTACATATACAAAAAAAAAAATCAAATTCAAAATGAATTTACAATAAGAAATTATTAGGAGCTTGAAGAATTAGTAAGTTATAATATTAATATTAATAATAATATTGGAATAAACAAAAAAAAGTGTATAAACAAAATTAATAAATACAAAAGAAATAAAAAATAATTTAAAAATAAAATAGTTTATTATCAATAATTACCAATTTATAAATTATTATCTTCATTTCGATTATATAAATTATTTTTATTTTTAATATTTGTTATTCATTATTTTTTAATTATTATCATTTATTTATTTTTAAAATATTAATATAATTTGAAATATAAATTATTAGTTTTAAATATTTAATTTTTTTCATTTATTTATTTACATTTTTAAAAAATGCAATATTTTTAAATTATTTCTACCACATATCAATATATATTCTTTACAAAATATTTAAATAAACTTTAGTAATATAAATAAATATAAAAATGAATTAAAATTCTTAAATTGCTTTGCCGCATGACAAAACTGCTCATCCCATTCATCGATATATAGGGTATTCAAGGAACAAAAGAAGTTGAAGCTCAACATAATTCTGACACTCGAAAAGTTTTTTGTATTTTGTTTTGTTTTTGTTTTTGTGTTTATGTTTATGAATGCATTCGCTGGGTACCGTTAAGAGCGGTCATAAAAACAACTTAGTCAGCAAAGTGAGCGTTAGTCAAACTATTTTAATTAAATGCCACCAGATACCAAGAGGCAAGAGATGATGAGGGGCACGAGTGGCACAAGTGGCATGCGGCATGCGGCATGCGGCGCGGCCTGGGGCAAGTGCCATGTGGGGCAGTCCCTACTGGGAGAAGAAGAAGAGCCGCTTCACTGTGGGCTATAATGAACTCGTTAACGTCAGCCTGCTTACCCACTCTTTCTGCTTCTTCTTCTCCCTCACTTCACTGCACTTGCAACTGCAGCTGAGCGGCATGCAGCACATAAATTAATACTGTCTTCCATCTGTAGCTTTGGCTCCCTGCACCAACACCAGCGACAGCATTTCGACGCATGCCAAAAAAAATTTACAAGCTACAGCATTTTCCACATGCTTTTCATCGTTTTTTCGCGAATTCGATTTGAACTGCGAGCGAACAAAAAAAAAAAAAAAAAACTCAAGTGAACTGAGATTTCAGTCTGGCGCCACTAGAGCGGACTATGGCTGGGGCGGAGGCGGGGGCGTGTATGTGTGGGAGGGGGGGGGGGGCAACATTGGTCAACTATGTGTCAACTATGTGTCAAGTCGCCGAGAAGGGGGCAAAAACTGCAAAATTGTGAAATGTGACAGAGAAAAAAGGCGAAGCAGCTGCTGCAGGAGGTTGCAGTCATGGAAAGGATTTGCTGTAGCTTAAACAGAGCTGAATTTATATGAACATATCTGTGTATCTATATATAACATATATACCAATATAAATATATACATATATAAATATATATATCTATATATATTACCTTAATTTATTATGAAATACATCCGAGTTATGTATTTATATCATTTATATTCATATATGTATATCCCGATTTCGTATAACTAACCTTCTTTTCTTAAATAATTTCTGAACATTTTGCAAGCTATATATTCGAATTTGGGTTCTTAAGTCCAGAAGTCCACGTATCCTAAATTAGGTACAAAAAACATTTAAATCGATAGTAAATAAGTATAGTAGCATCCGTCTACATGTAGTACTAAGTCCCACAACTATATGCCTAACAGCTGCTATATACATACATATATACATACATATGTTATATATCTATAAAACAGAAATAATTCAAGTCAAGTTCCATGATTAATTAAGTTCTCGTTAGATGCCCCCGCACTTGGGCCTGGAAATGTCTTGCTGCTGCTTGAGCAACTGACATATCCTTGGTTTCCTCTTAGTCACATCCGCCTCGTCCCCCTCGCACTTCCTATAAGCGGATTTTCCGGCACTTTCCTCGCGTTGCCTGACAGCTTTTCACTGAAGCTGTGAAATTAATTAAGTTGAGTTTTGCACTTGTTTGGGCAATCGTTGCTCAGGCTGCGGCGAAAGCCAATAAATCCTGGTTGCCTGTCGCAGGATGCTAGAGCATTGAGTAGGTAGAGCAAGCAGAACAGGTAACACAGGTAACTGCAGACAAATGATATATATTTAAATTAGCGCACTGCCTAATTTAATTACGAGCCAAAATTCCAACAGAGTCCACAATTTTAATTGACTCCTGTCGGCTGGAATAAATTGTCTATACAATGCCTGTCGAGCTGTGCAGCTGTCCAGGTGTCGGACTGTCCACCTGTTTGCACATCATTAAAATACAATTCACACAGAGAAATAGAGAGGGAGAGAGCGTGTGGGAGTGAAAGGGAGAGGTAGACCGAGTAGTTTGTGAATGCATTTGGGATTTTTATTTGTTTTATTTTATTTTTTTTTTATCATTTCATTGTTGATGTTTGGCAACTTTTTGTCTATGCGAAACTTTTGGATAATTTTGGAATTGACTTCAGCAAATATTGACAGCTGGCTGGCAGTCAGACAGACAGACATTCAAACTGACTGACTGACTGACTGATTTGAATGCAAAATTCGCTCATTTTTCTAATGAATTTGCACATTTTTCTATTTAATATTTAAAGTTAGCTCAATGGAAAAATACGCAAAAAAAATCGTTGTTAAATCTGAATCAAAACAAACAACGTCTGACCACAAGACAGATAAATCTTGTCTAAATATTTACGCAAGTAAATCAACTCGGGAACTGAAACTGTAGAATACCGAGTGTTGGAGAGAGGGAGACAGAAATAGAGCAAGTCACACTCACACACAGACACACACACACATTCATTTGCCATTTAAGCCGTTCAGTTAAGTAAACTTTGGCCAAAGCTCGATGACTTGCCATAAATTCTAAGCCAAATCGTTAGGAATTTCTGGCATATCATAGCTCAATAAGCTAACTAGTTAATATTGGTATAAATAATAGTAATAGGAGTGCGAAAAGTGCAGAGCTGACAGCCTGTTCGACTAGCTGATGCTCTGCAGTCTAATGAAAGGGTTAGAGTTAGATTTAAGAGCTAAAGAAAGAATGGTGAGCGAGAAAAGGAAGCATAGTTAGAGAAAAAGAGAGAGAGTGAGAGACCGAGAGAGCGAGAGAGTGACAGCAATAAGAATAATTTGAGCAGAGAGTGAGACGGTAAGAAAGTAGGACAGAGAGAAACGGGTAGAGGTTAAGCGAAGCCGGACTGGCAGAGAGAGAGAGGGGGAGAGATAGAGAGAGTAAGAGCGATAGCTATATTAAGAGCCACAAAGAAAAGAAAGAGGGAGGAGACTAAAAGAATTTGAGTGAAAGAGAGAACTGGACGAGGGCGGAATAATGACTGAGAGACAGACAAATTGAGGGAGGGCGAGGGAGGATATTGATTTATGTATGATAGAGTGAAAGAGGTATGAAGAATACGAAATTGAGAGTGAGAAGGAGAGGGGAAGGTGAGAAACTAAAATAGTAAATTATATGAATGAAGAATTTGACAAAATATTTAAAAAAATATATATAAAAAAGTGCGGACTAATAAAAAATATATATTAAATAATCCAGCATAATAGAAAATTACATAGAAGAGCATTCGTTGATATATATAATAACATAATCAGCTCCAAGTTTCTAAACATGTTATTAGCTCTTAAGAGCTAAGAGCCTTACTTAAACAGTCAAGCACTTATTTACCCCGTTACCACCGAGCTGCAAGAGTATATAAGTAATAATAATAATATATGTCAAGTGCTCACAGCTGTCATCTGAGACCTGCAATCGACTTCAGTCGAGTCTCTTGTGTTTACTTCATCTTAATTAAGCTAAAAACCATGCCCAAATGTTTCAGTGTGTAAGAGTAACTGGAAGATAAACACAATAGCACACTAATGACCATATACATGTTCTACACGCAAACAAACATGTGTATATGAGTGTGTGTGTGTGTGGCTCATCAATCATCAAGAGAGTCCCTGGACTGTGTGTGTGAAACTTTTAGCGAAAACGTTTAAACGTGACTTCCGACTTTGGAGAATGTGTGAGTTGAACGTGTAGCCGCCTTCCCCTTTCAAATGGATACATATTTATTACAGCGATATGTTGCTAAATAAGGTAAGTCACAAGCTGTATATATGTGTGTGTTACACTTGCTGCCTGAGACCAAAGTGTGAGTTTGCCAAAGCCATTAAGGCCACAAAAGCGCAGCATAAATCATATTTTACATGCATTTTCGATTAACTTAATGCTTTACAGTGCCTTGGCATACTAATTAAATTCGTGGTGTGCATTATTGACATATGCATACATATGTATTACTCAAAATTACTTTAATAATTCATAATTCCCTCACGCAGGCATTTCAGCTTTTTCGAATACCCGCGCACTTAGTTACAGTTCAGTGTTCTCTGATTCGAAAATTACTCAACACTGACATGTTAGGCACAGTCACAGAGCTGCTATCGATGACATAACATCATTTATCGGCGACATATACAAATAGCTCAACTAACAAGCGAGCGACGAATATCAGAAACTATTTTGTTTTAATTATATTTGAGAGTGCAATTTAAATGTAAGCATGTCGCGTGATGAGTTGAAGAAGCAACTGCGCGGCACGCGGCAGGAAGTGAAGGCAGCAGCCAAGGCAATTTATGTACAATTCGAACAAATAAGAAATGGCGGGACTTCGAGCGTCGCTTTGCAAACGCTCAAATACGAATTAAATATATTGAGACAATTGTGCTGTGCTCTGCAAGACAACTTTCATCAGCATGCGGACATCTATTGTGAAATTGCAGCCATAATGCTGCCACATGTGGCGCCACAAGAGACGCAGCCTGACTACTGGACCAATCACTTGATCAGCCTGCAATATATACACCATTCGCTCTGCAGAGAGGTAAGTATTTCTATTAAGGATTATCTAGATCGTTCATTAATCTATTACTCTATTTACTTTAGCAAACGGTGCAGCAGTGTCAAAGATTCTATGCACTTATCAATGCTCAGGGCTGCCAAATGCAAAGCAAATCAGAATATAAAATCTATATGGGCATTCATGTGAAGCATCTGTATTACTTTGGCCACCAGATGGGCAAGCAAATGGATCCAAAGATTAAAAGTCAACTGTGCGAAGCTCTTCAGGCATTGGGCATGATGATGCAGCAGATGCTACAGCTACATCAGACACAACAACAAACGGATGACTTCAGCGAAGTAATCTTGGAACTGAATCAGTTGCTGGGCAAGCGCAGCTTTGGCTATATCAAAATCCTGGCGAGTCTTCCAGTGGCTGACTTTAACGCCATGTGCGAGCCCTTCTGTCAGTTCATAGCTAGCAATGTTTGCAGTCCAAAGCAGCTGAACGCGCACTTCGCAGAGTATTTGAGCGCGCTGTTCGCTCTTCTCTATCTAGACGACATCGCTTGGCAACAGGATCAACAGCGACAGGCCCAGCCTTGGGCGCTCCAGCTGCTGCGTGGCTGCCGTGAGCTGTACAAAACTCAAGCCAATCAAAATTATGCGTTCTCCTTGCTATACTACTACCTCAAGCTGCTTTACACACGCAAATCCTCGCCAGCTGCGGACTTGAAGCAGCCCTACATCGATCTGGTGAAGAAAATCGTCAACTTCTTCGAGCAGAAGGCACTGCCGCAGGCCGAGGAGCAATGGTATATCGACTTTCTCATGGTATTCGTTCGCCTGCAGAGACAACTGCATCAACTCGATCAGAAGCCGAACTCGTTCGAATACTTCTTGCAGTGCTTGGACAGCGCTGAGGCGTATGCCGCGCACTTTGATCTCTTGCAGTGCCTCATCAACAGAATCATGAAGCTGGGCAATGGCAATAGCAGCTCCTTGGCGACCAGCTGCACCAACAACGATGCCAGTTGCCAGAGCCAGCGCAAGCATTGCGTCTTCAGCCTGGGCTGTTGTGCCGCTTACGCCTACAGCAATTGGCAGTTCCAGGCAACGCTGCCCAAGGTGAGCCTCATCTATAAGCTATGTCAGCTAGTCTTAATAATTCATAAATTATAATCCTGTCTTTCAGGTGTCTCAGCAGTGTTTGGCTGGCATCATTCACTATGCCATCAATGTAGTTATTGTGACCAAATGCTTCACGCCCGACAGCTCCGAGTTGATCTACTTTGCCTGGCATCTGGTTAACATGGCGGAGAAGATTGACTCTTCCGAGCAGATGCTTTTGTTGGAGATGCTGCTGAAGCCGCTGCAACAACTGCGCCCGCTCCTGACTCTGCCTTACGACAGGCAGTTAATACGTCGCATCTATAAAGCCAGCGCCCACTGCTCCCATTCGGAGCTCGCCGCGCGTCTGCACTGCGCCTATGTCACCAGCTTAAGCTGTTCCGCGCGGCAGTACCAACAGCTGTGCATCTACTATCGCACGCCCAAGAACGATACAGATCAATGCCTGCTGGAGCTGCATGCGAAGAGCACGCTGTGCAGCCCCATAGAGCTAGCTGAGCGGCGACGACTACTCGACATGGATATCTTGGCGGTGCTGTCTAACAAGAGGAAGCCGCAGCTGCTGCAGTCGCTGCTGCAGCATTGCCTAACCGACTACCAAAAGGTGCTTGTGTCACGGCACTTGCGCGCAGACAAGATTATCGGCCAGCGAATCGAAGAGCTGCGCATTAATTTAAAACATGAGAAACAGCTGACGCGGCTGCAGCAGCTCATCCTAGGCCATGCGACGGTCACTAAGCTCTTGGATGCGCTCGAGGCCCAGAAGACAAAAATACCCCTCAAGGAGACATCGGAGAAGACAATCGAGGACCTGCTCATCAAATACAATCTATTGGAGCTTAACATAAGCAGCGAAATGCCGCTCGTGGAATTGGCGACAACGGCAATAGAGGCTTTTGGCGACTTCTTTGAGCAGGTGAGCGAACTGGAGGTAGAATTTTATACGTTATAGACCGTGGTAGAAAGTTATCTTAGTCAACTATCTACAACAGTCTAAAGTATATATATTTATATATTATGTATATTCATAATTCATCCTCCAGTTTTTTTTACCATTTATTTGACCTGGACTTTCACTTACAAAATATATTATTAAGAATTATATATTTGAATTAAAAACTCCAATGCTTCTTCCTTTCAGGCCGATGCTGAGCCCTTGAGCAGCGACGAGGCGCTCATTGACTGGGAGGCGCTGATTGATGACGGCATTGTGGCCGCCATGGCGTTGTCCACCATGGGCTATACGCTGCAAGCGGACCGGGCGTGGCTGCTGCTAATGCGCATTAGCCGTCTGCTGGGCGATAGCTTCAACTATTTGCGTGCGCTTAGCCACTTCTTGCCGCGCTACACGCAGCACGCGCTGGTGAAGCTGGAGACGGAGGTTGCCTATGCGGAGCTGCTGCTCGACGAGCTGTGGCCGCAGCTGCAGGCCCCACATCTGCTGAAGCGCCATCATACAACGGTGTTGCTCTGCATGTGCCACCTGGCGCTGTACTATGCGCGCCTCGATTGCATTTGCCATGCCCAGCTGCTGCTGTTGCACGCGGAGCGGCTGCGCCAGGAGTTCGAGGAGCGGGTGGGCAAGTGCGACATAGTTCAGTTGACCATCCACACGGTTCGCTTTCGCATGTGCTATCAGCAGCGCCAGTGTCGCCTATTGGGGCGCTTGCCCACGGCGCTGCAGCAGCTGGACACCTTAACGGAGGGCGTGCGCAGCTTCACCACCATCTCATCCATGGATAATTGTGCTCTGATCCTGCTGCTCGGGGACATGGTGCGCGACACAACCGAATGCACGGCGAATCGACTGAGTGAACGACCCAATTTCTCGAACAGCCTGCTGCAGGTGCTGCTCCAGGGCGGCCTGGTGCTGCGCGCCGTCGAGGTTCTCATCTGTTGGCTGTGGACCAATTTACGCATGGAGTGCCTGGACAAAGCGCACACCAAGCTGCGCATCATCGAACACTTCCTCTGCATACAGCCGCTGCTCGAGTCGATGGCTGTGCTGGAGCAGCGCCAGGAACTGCTGCCCGCTGCTCCCATGGATGCGCAGTCCAAACACATGAGCGAAATGGTTGGCAAGATGCTGGCCATGCAGCTGGAGCAGGTCAGCGTGGAGCCCATACGCAAGCAGCAACGGTACCATGTGTCCTCGCTGAAACGAGTAAGTAAAGACAGAGATGGAGCGAATATTATCCTCTCATCACTCTTTCCTTCTCCTCCTCCTCCTCCATAGGAACTGCAGCCGAGCAGCACGACGCTAAAGCTGCAACCGTATGTCTCGCTGGACTTGCAACAGTCACATCCCGTTATGCGGTCCAGCGTGCAGCTACAGTGCGTCTATTTTATTGTGGGCTGTTTCTATGCTCGCTTGTACTTTCTGAACCGAGAGCTTGAAGAGCTGGATGATTTCTATGCACTGACCAATAAGTGGCTGCAGCAGAATGCGGCGCGTGGCAACGAATTGGGGCATATGCTGCTCGTGCTGCACATGTATCAGGCCAACTATCTGCGTGCCAAGCGACGGCAACAGCAGGCCATTGAGCTGACCGAAGCCGCGTTAAAGCTGGCCGGCAGCGAGCAGCTGCAGTCGCGCGTGGATATCAACTATCGCTATAACCTGTTGCTGCAGCTGAGTGCAGCGCGACTCGAGCTGCAGCCGGTGCCACGGCCACAGAATCCAAGGCGTGCTCTCACCTTCAACATATCGCCGGAGGAGAAGCCAAAGTCGTTGGGCAAACCCGAGGTCAAGTCTGTCAAGAAGCCGGCCAAATTTACCATCTATACAGAGGAAGTACATCCGTTTAGTACCAGTGGCAGCAGCAGCAGTAGCTCCAGCGACATAGGCAGCAGTCCAGAACGACAGTCTGGCAAGCGTCTGGATTTGAATGCCTGTCAGCTCATTGAGATTCTCGACCTGAGCGACAATGAGACGGAGCCAGTGGCAAAGCTGAAGCCAACCAGATCTGTGCGCAGCACTCGAACGCGTGCCCAGCTGCAGGCGGAGTCGACCCTAAGGCGCACAGCAACCGCCCCAGTTGTCACACGGCGCAATGTCACGCCGGAGGAGAAGACGCCCAGCACGCGTATGCGCACCAGACGCCAGCAGCAAACGGCCGAACAGCAGACACCAGCCGAGTCGCTGAGCAGCAGACGTCGCCAGAGGAACTGATTACGCTTAGATATACATACTCGTATGCTCTCGTCTAGTTAGCCTAATTATTATTTATCACCTCTTATACATATATATACATGTTTCACTCAAAGATCATCAGACTTGGCTGGGTATGATTCGGGTCTTTTCAGTGGCATCAGCGAAGTTTTGCATATGTTATCGCTCCAAAGGCCGTGCTGCTGCTTGCTCTGACCTCCGCCGCTCTGGTGATGATAGACGCCAATGCCGGACTTGCAGCCGTCAGCGAATTCACCCACATAGCGATTCCCATTGGCTGTGAATAAATGGGGAACTAAGTGAGAAACTGCACGTGTGAGCGAGAAGCCTGGAGAGCAGTTGTGGGTTGAGCATGTTATCTCCTTGGTTCTTCCAGCTATCAAGTGGAGCTTTGACTAAAGAATACCCGATAAACCTCTTGCTTAGGTTATTGCTTCTCTTTTGGTTTAGCTTATCTGAAAGTTGCTTATCTTGAGCTTGCTTCTCTAATTTGCTAATTTTATAGCGGAAACAAATGTGGTTCATGTGACAATATCTGTATTTCTGGAAGTAGACTTACGCCGTGCTCAAACTTTGTTGCATAGAAGAATTGTGTTTATTCTTGGATTTGAAATAATGCTATAAACGTTAGAGCATTAGTTTCTCTGACTATATCGTCATATTCTTCTTATATGACACATTATTTATCCCATGTATCCCTCTTTAAATGCTTCTCTCTAAAACTTTTCTATTGCTTTACTTTGTTTACTCCTACATGCTCCTCTTTATCTCTCATGCTCCTTCTGATGCTCAATGTTTTTCTCTGACTTCCACTTTTACTACTTCTCGCAGCGCTTCTCGCTTCCAACTCACCCGCATAGAGCACGCCACGGCCGTGCATCACATCTTTTAGCCACTCGCCCATATAGATGCGTCCGTCTGCATGCCATAGTATGCCACGCCCACTCCGCTCGTTGCCCAGCCATTGGCCGTAGTACACAGAGCCGTCGTCGTAGTACTGCTTGCCCTCGCCGCAGCGCACATTCGCCGCCCACTGACCCACATAGAGGCGTTGGGCGTGCCCGTTCGGGAAGAGACGTCGCAGCGTGCCATAGCCATGTCGCTGGCCGTGCATCCAGTGCCCCTCATAGATGAGGCCACGCCCGCTGGCCTTCACGCCATAGCCATGATGCTGGCCATCCAACCACATGCCCCGGTAGTAGCCACCGCCGGTGGTGTAGCGCAGGCATCTGAAAACACTGCGGCTGCCGCTTGCACGGCTCGACATGTTGCTGGCAACTGTCGAATGGGAGTTGGTTGTTGCTTCGATATGTCATCTGTGGCGGTGCCAGTCGCCAGCGGGCGATGTCACGATGGGTGGTGCTGCTGGTGCGTTGCCTTGTGTGGTGCGCCCTATTCTAATCAAGCTGCTAACATGTCTTGTAGCCTGCCACAATAGATTAGCTGGAATAGAGGCCAATGCCTGACACGCAAACTTAACCGAGTTTGAACGGCAACGAGGGCCAAGACGCCAACGGGGCTAATACAAAATGTTGTTAGTTGGGATTTTGGTTTTTTTGTTGTTTGTTTGTCTCTATTGTCTAGTAAAGTAAGAGCTTTAATTAAGTATATGTTATATGTATGTATAAATTACAGCGAACTAACGTTAAGACATGCGCCTGATAATAGAGGCTTATACCGTATGGACTACATATATGCATATAGACTGCAAGCACTTCGATCGTACATATACTCTATATATAAAAAAAAAGATTACATTAACATAATATATTGCCTTATGCGTATCACAATTTGCATTAGCTACAAATCCACAATTCTGAATATTCTGCATGTAGTCTAAAGTGTTACAATTGGGCCCGATTAACGGGCTAATATATATATATGTCTATATGTTTGTATGTGTGTGTGTAAGCATGTATGTCTTTTACAAAAATGGTTCTTATTGTGGTGTGCCTGATGTCAGCTATACAATATCGCCGGAGGCGCCATAGTTGAAGCCATTGTTGCGCGCATTGTTGTGCACCTCGAGATGCTCCTGCTCCATTTGCTCCTTGAGCAGCTCCAGTTCTCGTATGCCAGAGACGGTCACCTCGTACTTGTGCGTCACCAGCGAGCGGTAAAAGTGAACGGCAAAGGCAAGGAAGACAATCATCACGGGTATCAGCACCACCACGGCCGACCAGGCAGCCGTGGTGCTCAGATCATAGAACTTCACCCAGCACAGTATCGCGATCTCCACGAGAAACAGTATCAGGCCCAGCAGCGTGGAAAATGCCCAGGCCGTCTCGATGTACCAATGCAGACGCTCGTGCGGCGACTCGTGCACCAATGTGATGCTGTGCAGATTGCAAACGGTCTCAATGTTGGGCAGGATGCAGGTGCTGATCATCAGGGCCAACATGTGGACGGCCACCAGCAGTGTGGTGCAAATGGCAAAGGCCACCAGCATGCCAGGCGGCACACCTGTATCCTTGTCCAGTTGCACCTCCACCATGGCCACCTGCAAAGAGCAAAAGAGAAAGTGAGAAAGAGAATTAGATAGAGAGACAGAGAGAGAGAGAGAGAGAGTGAGAGATCGCTGGTAGACTACCTGCTGGGCTCGCTTTAGCGTGCTTATTATTTATATTATTAGCCAACTCATGTTGTTCACATTTTGGCAACAGACTGTGCTAGCTGTATATTATATAATATATATAATATATATATAATATATATATATATGCACATATATTACACATATTCAATATGCTACATATGCGGCCAATTTATGTGATTATCCTCGTCTGTCGGCCCTCTATTTGTTTTTGGTATGCAAGCATTTATTAACTAGTTGAGCAGTATGCGACCACAAAATACCCTAAGACATATTTTTAGAGGGCTTTATTTATTTACTATTGCATTTTTATTTATGTATTTACTATTTTATATATTTTACATTTATTTACTATTTTATATATTTTACATTTATTCACTATTTTATTTATTTATTATTTTTTTACCAGTTTTATTCATTTTTTTGTTTATTATTATTATTTTTTTTTTACTATATATGTCCTATTTTATGTTTTTGTTATCTATATACATGTTCAGTTGATGTTTTTACTGTGTTTATTGTATATTTAATAATATATATATATATATACGAGATCTGTTTTGTACGTTTTTTTGCAAATATTATTAATTTATATCCGAATACGCGCGCTTTTAAAACATATGTATGTCGTATATGTATATACAAATCTATATATTTCCATTTTATTTCAGTGTTCAAACCTCCCTCGTATATCTAATGCTAGACGGACACTGTAATGTAATGACAGTGCATAACTCAAAAGAAAGAGCCCTAATTGAACTATATATATTTTGCTGATAAGTATCAAAAGCCTATGTAAATATGTAAGAAGTATTTGCTTATTAATCATATTATATAAAAAATATGAATGCATATATGTATATATATATATATATATATATATATGTATATATATATATATATATATATATATATATATATATATATATACTGTACTATATATATATATATATATATATATATATATATATATATATATATATATATTTTTGTTTAGGGTACATAAACGCATTTAAATGTTATGATTAGAAATATATATGCAATTCTAATGAGTTTTTTAAACTCTCATAAATCAGAGGTGAACATAATATATAAAGCTAAACTGATCCTATATTATACAACTGTTAGTTAACCTATTATACCCATTTCTCTGATTTATTTGGCTACAGGGCATACGCTAGGGCAATTGCGCCATTCTTCTAATAATTAATTAAAGAAGCCAACTACTTTTGATATTCATTAAATACGACAAATTAAAATTCGATAATAAACTACTTTGAAAGCAAATGGAACTAGTTCAATAAAACTAGTCGAGAAGGGAGAACTTACCATAGCAAAACCTGATAATAGTGCAGAAGTTTTACTGCTCGCCTTCAGCTTGGCCCGGCTCAGCTGCAGTTTCCGCCACGACAGATAGGTGGGTGAGTGCAGATCCTCGCCAGACTGCGACATGCTGCTGCGGGTGATGCGTCGAGGCTGAAATCGAGAGAATTTATGCTGTTGATATGTGCGCAACTGATATGGATATGCACTGGACGAGGACTGTACTATGGAAGCGGCTGGCCCTGCACCTGCCAATGGCAATGGAAACGGCGGCGGCGGCGGCGGCGGCTGGGATGTTAGATGCGCGTTGAAGCGACGCGAGCTCGCGTGCGGCGAATTCGCTGAATGCAAATTGCTAAAGTTGAGAAAGCGCGCCGAACCGATGTAGCTACTCGGTCCCGAGTGGGTGGCACGACTGAAATTGTTGCTGTTCTGTGGCTGCTGCTGCGCCTGCCGTTGCGGTCGACACGATTCGCACATGCTGCTATAGTCGCCGCCATGACAGTGGCTGCCAGTACAATGCGTCGATGCCGACGCAGTCGCTGCCGCTGTATAGGCATCCACACTGGCTGCCAGTCGAGCTGTCGCATGCAATGCACTTGCCAGAGCAAAGCGTTTCGTCTCAATCCGATTCGCCGCACAGGGCAGAAGGCGAGCAGAGGGCAACGTTTGTCTGCCATCCTCTCTATCCGAGTCCCGGGTTAACGGTGTGTCCAATGTCTCGCTGCTCTCTGTGCGCTCCGTCGAAGTGGGCGCGCTGCCATCGAACGAGCTCTGCTGATGATTAAGCAGCAGGCTGCTATGGCTGAGATTTGTGCGGGCATAGCGTAGGTTAGAGTACATGCTCTTCGGATTGAGAGGTAACAAATTTTCGCTCTCTGCGCGCTGAACCGGATCACGCGTACGCTTCTTGCACTTGCTCTCTTTGTCCTGTTGCGGTTGCTGTTGCTGCTCTTTTTGCTCGAGTAGCGGCAGTTCAAGCTGAAGCTTTTGGCGTCGCGGCGGTTTAAGCGGCACCTCGTCGACAGTGGAACGCATGTGCAGTTAGTTCTCGCTCCCTCTCTCTCTGCATACACACATACACACACACGTATATGGGTTTTAGATGAATATTTATTATTATTTGTAAAATTTTTAAAACTTTTATTTTTTGCCAAATACTTTAACAACAAAAACACTTCTGAGCAGCATAAGAGCGAGTGAGCGAAGCACTTATAAAAGAGAGAGTGCGGGCGAGAGCGCAGACTGGAAGTTTTGAAATTCCTTTCGAAAGAAAACTTTCGCTCTTCAACGCCTCAACACTTCGAACTGCTCTCAGACAATGTCTGGCAGTTCGTTTCAGTTGGTTGCCGATGCTGACTATTGATGACGATGCTGATAGCGTTTTATTGTTGTTGATTAATTATGGTGTTCAGTGCACATGAGAATTGATCAGTACACACACACACTCTCACTCACACAATTACACATAAGTGTGCCTTTTTTTTCTACTTGGTTTAATTGTCAGTTTGTTGGCAAATTTTGTAGTTGCTTTTTGGTTGTTTTTCCTTTTTGCGCGCGTCGCGTCGCGTTGCGTTCCACTTGCCGTCTTTCTCTTTTTTAGAGGTTTGCGTGCGTGTGTGTGTGTGTTATTTAAATATTGACTTTTTATTTATAAACATTTTATAGCATATAAAATTGCAAAATACATGTGTCAATAAAACACAATTTGGCACGTACGTATTTTAATTATTTGCGAGAACACTCAAAACGTATCAAAATATTTTTGATGGCAAAAACCGATAACCGTTTCCGTTCGCCAACGATGCTTTAATGGAGACACGCTATACCGTTTAACCGTTTTCGACTTCACTTTACGGATGACTATGTGTATGAGTATGCGTTTGGGTGTTTGCATGTGCATGTGCATGTGCATGTAGTTCTTGTATATCTTTAGCTCTTATAGCATTAATCACGACGACAAGTTCACGGCGAACTGCTGCACGATAATGAATTGAATAGTAATTTGGCTCTACTGTTCGACACATTTAATTCATTTCTTTTCGCATTTCGCTCTGTTTCCCTTTTCACTTCAGCCGTCGTAACGTCGCTCAGTCTTAATGCGTCTCTCTCTTTCTCAGGCTCTCATTCTCTTGTATGTTTCTTTGGTTGTCATGCGAACCGGTTGGTGAATGAATGAGTGTGGGTGGCTGGGTGGTTGGGTGGTGTGTTGGTTGCTTGATCGGTTGATGCGAACGCGCGAGAACGTCTCGTCTAGTTAACAACTAACTGATACGGCGACGGAGGCGATGCCGTTGATGATGCGGCGACGTTGGCGTTGGTTGCTGAACTGTCGACGGCGGCGCGCGTGATATTCAAATTCGACAATCAATTCGGCGGCGACAGCGACGGCTACGGTGACGACGACGGCGGCGGCCTGCGACGACAAAAACAACAACATCAATATAACAATAGACAATCGAATTACAAATGCCATTTGAATTAAAACCGAACAGAAGGAAACTAAAACGTTGACAGCGGGTGCCTGTATAAGTACATGTGTGTGTGTGTGTGGGTGTGTGTAAAGAAAACGGAAAACAAGCAAAACAAATAGATAGCAATGAAAGGTGCAAAAGAGACAGCACGTGATAAAGGTGCTCCCCAATCACTCACTCACTCACTCGCTCTTTCCCACTGTTGGCAATCAATCAGCACATTTTTCCTACCTGTAGCGCATCCGTTGATCATCAATGGGGAAATCAAATGATGAGCATTTTGGCGGCGCGACTTGACCCTGAACTGTGCAGTGATTGAGCAATTGATTGGCCACTGATTCAATTATAAATTCGACACTGCCCGCTCAGTTGACCCAACAATAAAGCGAGCAGAGGAGCTGCGGCAGCAGCAGCAGCAGATGTTTTAGAGATAGAGAGGCCAAGACCTGCGCGGCCAGTGGAATTATTTGATTGAAATCACGTAAGACAGACAAAATGTCATTTAGGGATCAAAATAAAAAGAGCGACCTAACCGATTCGCTCTTCAGATTCCAGCTGACGAAGTTTATGCGTAACTGCGGCGAAAGAAATGCAATGAGAAGAGAGTAAAATAACCGTTTTTAGCTGTCAATGGAACAACTTAGCTTCCTATTGACGCAGCTGCACAGCTTAAAGAGAATATTTCTGGAATGCTGGAACATGTTTGAATTCGTATTAAATATGTGCTCAGAAGCTCTTTTAAAGAAACTGTAATTTAAGCTTTCGCTGATCTGTGGATTCTTGTATAATCAATCAATAATGACACAACTGTTATTTTTCGAAGAATTCTCAGTATCAGATGATTGATTTTTTACTCAATTCGAATGATTAAATGGGAAAAACAATAAGGTGCCTGTGCATTTGCCTGCCTTGTTATCAGTTCATGTAAAATGTGATGGCATAAACAGCGTTTCGAGTTTCCAATCAAAGCAAATGTAAATAAATATCAAAAAAGTAATAAGCTACAGTAATTCCTTGTTCAATGTGACCAAAAATAATTATTAAACAAATATTTTTTTTAAATATCGCCCTGAGTTTATATTTGTATAATATTTACATTAATTCCTGGTAATTATTGAAGTAAAAAATATGTATTTTAAATTCTAAAAAAAAACTTACATCAGAATTTCTAATGGAAGCAAATATATATATATATATATATATATATATATATATATATATATTGTTCGTCCTACTTTAACCAACTTGACCCATAAAATCGGCATATAAATGAATAATATTCAAAATGAAATATATTCCCAATCCAATGCAAAATTGAAATTTATGCAATTTTCAAAGGCGTCGCACAATTATTATGCATACAAATTAGAGCAAAAGGTTGAATAAATCCATTGAACAGACAAAATCAAAACGATTTTATAATACTACTATTACGCTTTTGCCGTTTTGTGATATTGAAATTCTGTTGTATGCTTATTTTTTCCGTACCATGCAAAGCCGGGTAACATGAAGTGGAATATAACAGACCTTATCGCTATATAAAAACAGCCACACCACATTTTTTCTTGCCATTTGAAACTAATTAAAAAATAACATGAATAAAAAGATTTGATATATACTGACTATAAACACACACTTTTGTGCATATGTATGTGTGTGTAGGCGTTCAGGGCGTGGGCTCTATAAAGTGCCTAATTTTAAATATTTATCGTATGCAAACAATTGATAAAACAAAAGCAAAGCTAAGACGCGGTGCGAACTGAATTGGAGAAGAGTTAATGGAAAGACTGCAAACAAGTTGCAGAACGAGATGTACTAACTACTCAATACACTGTAGGAAACATATCAAAGTTGAACTTAATTTTGAGTTGAATGTAATTAGGAAATAGTTATATAATTAGCATGCATTTATATTATATATTATTTACATACATATATGTATTTTATAAAAGCCTCTCCCCTATGAATGCTCACAAATATACCCGCCTAATACCCTGTTTAATGAGCATCAAGAATAACAAACTAAGTTCTGTGACGTCATAAGCAAGCTCTAAGTGTATGGAAAAATAATAATAAACCGCGTTCAATATTACGGTACGCACACACATACATACACATACACTCACACATACTCTAGCATGTGGGATCTGGTTCGACTTGAAATCGGAGGCCAAGCTTAGAGTTTAGACTGGAGAATTAACCGTGAACCGCTTGTCCAATTGTTCGTTTCGATATTGCTCATTTCGGTCATTTGGAATGATTAGTGTGAAAAGATATGAGAAAGGGCAGACAGAGGCAGAAAGAGAGAGTGAGAGCAAGAGCGCGCGGGAGAGCTCAGACGACTGTTGGAGTTTTTTTTCTTGTCTTTTTTGTTTTGCATGTAGGAGGAATGTAGAATTTGATTTGTTATGGAGACTTACCTTTGAGAAATTTTGATTGGAACCGGGTAGCTGTGGAGCCGAGTTGCTAATGCTGGAACGTTTGAAACTGAAGTTATTGTTGTTGTTGTTGCCGTTATTGCTGCTACTGCCGCAACTGCTGCCAAATTGATTGTATAAGCTGTGATTGTGAAAGGGCTGCAACTGCAGCAGCTGCTGTTGATGATGATGTTGCTGTTGTTGTTGTTGTTGTTGGTGCTGGCCGGTAGCTATGGTTGTGGCAGCTGCAACCGCTGCGGCGACTACGTGCTGGAAATGATGCTGCTGAGCGTTGGCTGACGTGGTAATATCACTGCCAATTGGCTGGCCAACGTTGGTCGGATTTGAGCTGTTGCGATGAGCGGCACTGAGCTGAGATTTGGTCGTTGGCGGCGTACGAGTTTGGCTATTGGAAGATTCTAGGCCATTGCCAGCTGAGCTAGTTGTCGTCCACACTGACATCTTGAGTAATCGCGCCTGCAAAGGGCAGCAACGATTTTCCAGAACTGCACGAAATCCATTTTGCACGAGTTCCCATGCACAAAGCAACAGTAAAACAAAAAACAAAAAAAGAGCCCAAAAATAGGTAATATACAGAGACGCACAAAGGACAGCGGGCACGTAGAGCGCGACAAAAACGAACAAATAGAAGAACGAGTAAGTACGGTGTGCTTAAGTACAAATTAAAAATTAAAAAACAGTTGCACTTGTTTGAAGTTTACATATTTTATACAGCTTTTGATTTTCTACATATTAGGCGAGTATGTGTGCAAATGCGGAACAACCAAAACAGACTGACGCTGTGGTCGCTGTTATCGATAACCGTCTGTGCTGTTAGTTCGCATGAGCTGTTAGCGGAGTCTAGCAGCGTTAACAGCAGGCTGTTAGCCATTGCAAATTTCGGATTGGCAGTGCTGTTAAAACAGCGCGCGCGCATAATTTGATTTCTTTTGGTTTTGTTTCTTATTTGTCATTTTGTATTTAATTAAATGTGTTTTAATGTCAATGTTAGGCAAACAGCAATTGGAATGCACACAGCGTACCAGTAGGCCCATTAATCAAAACGCCCACGCTCATTATATAGCAACAGAAATAGAAATAACAAAATCAACACAAAAATGCACTGGCTGTGACACATTTCTCAATTTGAAATTCGCAATTGTTTTTGTTTTTGATTTTACTTTTGTTGTGGGGGCAGTTTGTTAATTGTTTTTCACACGTTTTCTCATTTTTTGTTTGCATTTTCGCTTGCTTCCGGCGTGGGCGTTTTATTTTCGTCAACGCAGCCACTGGCTAAAAGCTAAAAGTATCTGCATATGCGCATACAGAAGTATCTTTGCATCGTAAGGCCATTGTTGTTGTTGTCGGTGTATCTATGCAACACCTTAACGCGCCTTGAACTTGCTCGCTTCTTCTGCTGCTTGCAACACATCCGCAACAGGCAGCAGGCAGCCCAAAAATACAACAAACAAAAAAACTTTATTTATACATATGCAAAATGCTTTATGCAGATCTTTGAAGCTTTTATCTCGTACTCTGCTTTGTGCATTTCATTTCTTGACTAGATACAGTTATATATACAGATACAGATACAGATACAGATACAGATACAGATACAGATACAGATACAGATACAGATACAGATACAGATACAGATACAGATACAGATACAGATACAGATACAGATACAGATACAGATACAGATACAGATACAGATACAGATATAGATACAGATACAGATACAGATACAGATACAGATACAGATACAGATACAGATACAGATACAGATACAGATACAGATACAGATACAGATACAGATACAGATACAGATACAGATACAGATACAGATACAGATACAGATACAGATACAGATACAGATACAGATACATATACAGATACAGATACAGATACAGATACAGATACAGATACAGATACAGATACAGATACAGATACAGATACAGATACAGATACAGATACAGATACAGATACAGATACAGATACAGATACAGATACAGATACAGATACAGATACAGATACAGATACAGATACAGATACAGATACAGATACAGATACAGATACAGATACAGATACAGATACAGATACAGATACAGATACAGATACAGATACAGATACAGATACAGATACAGATACAGATACAGATACAGATACAGATACAGATACAGATACAGATACAGATACAGATACAGATACAGATACAGATACAGATACAGATACAGATAGATTCTAATACCGAACTCGAGTCATGTGACGCCTTTTCTTCATAACCAATATCTATGCTAACAGTTCGGTATACCCTGTTTTATAGATGTTCGCATTTGGGGTATATTGTTGTTGTGCTAATGTATGTTTCAAGCAGTGAATGCTGTGGCTGGTACTTTGTGGTATATATCAATTTGTATGATTAGGTGAGTTTATCTCTGAGTAAAAGATGTATATCTCTTATGGACAAATAGTATATGTTACGAAATTCAATGCTCTAACCTGTGATCTGGGTATCTGTTAGTCTTGCCTACCCAACTGAGCGCCGGCTGACTTGTTTCTTCTTTTTACTGCTTAAATAAAACGCAAATTTCAAGGTGTTACGAAATCTATGTATGTGAATAAATACAAACATATATATTCATACTTGATTTCAATATATGCGTAAATATATTATTCATATTCTTATCTATTTACCAACAGCGGCTCGTTATGACGTTTTGTTTGTGAAAAACAAAAAATTAATTTATAGAAAGTTCAAAGAGTCTAATACCCATTGCATTCGCTTCGATCGTGATAAAGATTGAGCTGACAGTAATAAATGTCATCTGCTTCTTATTTTTGCTCTTCTTCATCTGCGTATTTTGTACTGCTTTTGTTTCTGCGCTTACGACAATTAAAAACAATTGAAATCAATAAATTTAACTCAAGTACAACAAATTGTTAGCCCTCAAAGTAGCTGGCAAATGGAAACGCTTGACAGTTTGCTCCAATGGGATTTATCTGATATTTGACTTGAATAAATATGTATATATTTATGTGTGTAATATCTATACATATATACATTATATATATGTCACGGGCTTGTAATAAATGTGTTTTTTAACTAGTCAGAAAATGTACTTTCGATAACACAGCAACAACAATAGCAACAAAGAATCAACAACCACAATTAGATATGCCGAACAACAACAGTTGGAGGTCTTTGAATATTTGTTTGCAAAATGTGCATGTTTATTTAAATACCCTGTAACAATTACAGCATTCGAGTATGATAGGCTGGGCCAGTGTAAATTAAATAAATTAAAGAAAACTACGAAAGTTATCCCAAGAAAGAGAGAGAGAGCTCAGATTTGCTAGCTTATGTCGTTCCATATCTTAGTTTCCCTCTTTGTATTAGACACAATTCTCTCTCTCTCCCTCTCTTCTATTTGTTCACTTCCTACTGTACTGAGTATCCTCTAGTCGAGCACCTCCACCTTTGCCCTTTATGTGCTGTTATTTTCCTTTAACTTCTATTGCAATTGAATTTTGTTTGCCGCCTTTATGAATTCTGTTGACACTTTGTCTGACTTATGACGTCGGTCTCTAAATATAACATTTACCCCATATGCAAGCCAATCAATAAAAAGAAAACTTAAGCCTGAGATGATGATAAAGATAAATATAGAAAAATGTGTTTGAAGCGCTAACAGTAGTCAATAGAAGTCTACTTACTTCTCAAGCTAGAGAACAGTTTCTCGACATGCTTTAGAAAGTTGATGGTAAATATTTGTACAGATATATTATATATTTAAACAGATTTCTCTAGCTAAACGAAAATTAGTTTTTATTTTAAAATATAGTTAAAATTCGCCATTTTTGATTGGTTCATTATCCTACGATAAGTGCGCCAAAGGGAGGAACTGTGGAAAACGTTGAAGAATGCAACTTGACTCGAAATAGAAATTTGTCACACCCCAAAGAATGAAAAAGGGCTACAGAAAGAGGCAGGAGAGAAAGTCGAATACACGCTTGTGTGAGAAACGTTTAAGAATGCAACGCTTAAGCAAAAACACGCTAAATTGATTCACATTGAATAGAATTTACGAAAGCTTTAACACCTAAAGGTGTTGAAACGAAAATATGCTATAGGCACGGGCTGAAAACGTTTAAGAATGTATTTGCCTGAAAGCAGTAAGAAAAAATGATAAAGTGAGAAAATAAAATGTTAATTTTCCCACAAGAAGAGACTTTCAATATGGAAATTTTAAAATTAAATTTCGCCAGAACAAAAACTAGATATTCTTAAATAGTTTTAGACCTATAAAATATTTGAGAATTGAACTGAAAGTCAATGGCCTCTAGCAGCAGCAAATAAGAAGCCCTAGACAAGACTAAGACGAAGGCTAAGTATTAGTGATTCGCATTCAGTCTTAAGAATAAAACACAAAGAAAGCTAATAAAAAAAATAAGAGTAAGCCGCAAACCTTCAAGAAAGCTATGCAAAGTGAATGGAAAGAAACAGTAGCTAAAAGAAAGCCAAAGAGCTGACGAATCGAAGACTGAGTAAGGTTTTGTATCAACGAAGAATTCTAAAAATATTGCTTGAAAGTGAAAGCGTGGAGACACAGCAAATCTTTAAGAATGAAACACAAAGTAAATTTTAAGAACAAGAGCAAAAGACTAAAACTAAGATTAAGACAAAGAACAATCAATTTGATTGCATTAATGCTTAAATCCCATATTTAGCAAACCTTCAAGAATGCGACACAAAGAAGAACCTATAAATGGAAACCTTAGTACAAATGATAAGCGAAAGAGAAGATAGAAAATCGACGACTAAATTGTATAACTTTACGATTCAATAATAATAACAAAATATAGTTAAGTTCATCTGTGGAAATTACATTCGAATAGAGATGCTATAAATAAAACGCATTCAAATATATCAGAGGCAATTTGTTTAATGCATAAAACTTAGATTATAATAAGTAAAAAACGAACTGTAAAAATAAACCCGAATCGGTAGGTAAAACAATAGACAAAGCTAAGTACGCGGCACAACTAAAAGCTAATGGACAAGATAAACATCACATGACAATAAAGATAATATATATATATATATATATATATATAATAATAATATACAGTAAAAATAGAAAAATTCCCACATGTCGGGTAAAACCCCGCTCGCTGGCTGCTTTATAACTAGTAACTTAGCCTAGGTTGCACAATTTCAGATATTCAGTGGATTCGTAGTATGCGTGCAGTTAGTTGGGATTGGATGGGCGTCTCATCTGATTGTATGCTCAATGTTGCCCATGGACTGCTTGCGCTGATTGTTGACCTCGAAGCGTTCCATTATCTTGGCCACAATCGACGAGGGCGGCTGATCCGAGCTGGAGGTGAGGCCGCGATAGCCCAGGGCACTGGAGTCGGCTAACGAACTGGCCAGCTGGAGACGCTTGACGAACGCCTCCGTGTCGATGCCCGGCACTTTGGAGGGCTTGAGAAAACGCTTGGGTATGCGCGAGAGCATGTCCTCGGTGCCGACGGGCCCGAAGCCCAGATTGATGAGTATTGCCTCCGGATCGGGTTTGCGCGACTCCAGCAGACTGTCCACGCTCGAATAGCGACTCGAGTCCGACTGCATCGAGACGGAGCTGTCGCGCAACAACAAACTGCTGAAGCGATGCTGCCGCACCGCCTGCGGACTCATCTCGGGCGCCGTGCTGTTCGAGTCGAAGGATTCCTCGTGCCGCAGCTGGCGGCCGCTGTTGGCCAGCATGTGGCGCTGCGGCAGGCGTGGCATGATCAATGGCTCCGACATCTCCAGATCCCCATCGGCATTCTCCTCCAGATCGGCGGCATAGGCGCAATCACAGCTCAGCAGATCATGGTCATGATCATCGTCATCCGCATCATCCACAATGATCGACTGTTGACGTTGCAGCCGCTTGCGTTTGCGCAACGGTTTGCTGGGCGGAAAACTGGGCAGCATGTTGCTGCTGCTGTTGCTGGTGGCAAGTCTGTGTGGCAAGTTGTCGCTGCTGCCGGTAAGCGGCTTGTTGACACCAACAGAGGCGTGCAACGCCTCCGGCGCGCCTTCGAAATTGCTGCAGCTTTGCGAGCGCTCCATTCTCAATAAATGTGGTTGTTGTTGCTGGTAAGTTACGGCTGCTTGAATTACGTGGTTAGCTAAAGCCTGGCTAACAGCTCATGCTCATATTTGGTAAGAGCTGCCAGAGCCGTTACGCTTCCCGAGCTGCTTGCTTCAGTTTTGAGATCAGGTTCGCTTTGGTAACTTTAACCTCGACTCGTCTCGCTTTGTCTCTGTCTCTCTCCCGCTCTCCTTCTCTTTCACTCTCTCTCTCTCTCTCCCTCTCTCTCGGCAAGTGGCGCTGTGTATCGCCTGCTCGCTCGCTCTGTGCTCTGGCCAAGAAGCTGATTTATTTAATTAATTTAGTTTATTTACTATTCGCCTGTTTTTGTTTTCTCTGGCAACAATGACAATAATTTCAGTTATTTTGTTTTGTTATTTTTGTTTAGCTAGGAAAATACAAACACGAAACGTGTTTCACGCCGTTCCACCTTTTTTAGTCTTTATTTTTTTGTTTTGCAGTTTCTTATTGTTTTTCGTTTTGTTGTTTTGTTGTTTTTGCGCTCGCTTCTATTGAACGTTAATCAGCCGCTTGAGCACTTGTGACCCCGGATTCGATGGAGCGGACAGCACTTGACATTGATATGCGAAGACGGAATTGAAAATTGGGTTTTTTTTTTGTTTTGGCAAGTTTTGGCAAGAGTTGAGTCAGTTTGAATTTGTTGTTTATTTATGCTTTAAGTACACAAAATAATTATCGACTTCTACCTATACTAACTGTTGCTCGCTCTCTCTCTCTCTCTCTCTCTCTCTTTCGCACAAACGCTCTCTACGTGCGCTCCCAAAAGTCTGAACCGAACGCCAAGAAATGATCTTTAAAACTGAAAACTGAAAACACAAAAAGCGGACAAAAGGCACGCGAAGCCGCTGCCAAAGCTCGTGCCGTCTCTGCCTGTAGAGTGTAGAGTTTTGTAGAGATTGTGTGATTGGCAGAGTGTGCGAGTGCGAGATTGCGTGTGAGTGTGAGTAGAGGCGCGCGCGCGTGCACTTGCTCTCTACACACTCGCGCTCTACACTCGCTTGGAAATTATTTTGCGCGAATTTAACAATTTCCTCAAGCGCGACGCCAATCAATAAAAACATTTGATTAAAAGCACAACGTTTTGCGGTTAACTTCGCGCCTGCTTCGTTGCTTCGTCGTTGTCAGAGCTTCTCCCACTCTCCCCACAGTATCTTGGCGATCTACGCTTGTGGCGTACAGGCGTGGTAGCTGAGGGGATTTTTTTCGTATTGGAAATGCGAATAAAGGCAATTAGTACAAAGGAGGAGGCCTAGATTTTATCAGTTACTTTTTATTATTATCAACATTATATAATATGCATTTATATTATTTTTTATTTCAGTTACTGACTTTATTTTGTAATTAGTCATATCTAAATTTGTAATGTCATATTAAGATAAGGCAATTGTGTGCAATTTACTTTCTGACTTTTTAATTGCCAAGAAATCTGATTTGCCATGTAAATATCGTTAAACAATCTTAAAATAAAACTCATTGCGCAGTCTGAACTGACGTTAAGAAACGGAACATGTTCCACGGTGCGCGAGTGCAGTAGAGAAAAGCTTAGCGAAAGCTTTCGACGCACAGCTGATCGCATGACACTTTAGCTTTAATGGTAAGTGATGCGAGCTTGAAATTCAAAACAACATCAAATGCAATTTGCCTAAACTAAAGCAATTAACTGAAGCATGTCGAAGATTAAATACTCTAACTTGTTTGTAAATTTGGTTAAAATAGTTAGACTATACCGTGTTGGACTTAGACAGTAGGCTTTGATTACAAATTGAAGAAGAACAAAAGAAGAAATAGAATAAGATGAAATAGAAACATAAATTTAGACTTTTCAAATGGGGAAGTATACAAAGTTGTTCAATTAACTCTGTTAAGAGCACACCTTTACGCCCAAAGTTAAATTTTCGATAAACTTGAAACCCCGTAGCGTCTTCTATGCACAAACAAGGCAAGTTATTAGCGTATGAAAAATGTATTTTCAGATTAAATTGATATGATGATCATTGAACAACAACCGTGATGTAAACAACATCAACAACATCAGCAACAATACAAAAATATGTTGTTTAAAGGCCTTGTTAACAGTTCATAAAGAGATGTGGCAAGCGACTCTCCGTAACGCGGCCGCAATATTGATTATTCGAACCCATTTGGAAATGTGTGCCAAGATAAAAGCAAAAGTCAACAAAACAAAAATTTGATATCTTCTGCTCGAAAATATTAAACAAAGTGAGAGAGCCATAAATTTGTTGATGATTCATGAACTTCTGCAGCTGCACAACCAGATCTGGTTTTAATTTCAAATAAAAATTAATTTTAACAATATAGAACAATTTTTTATTGCCATTTTTTACTAAACGCACTTTTGGTTCTAACCGAAGCAAATCATTGAAAAAAAAAAAAAACTTATGTTAAATAATTAAGTTGACAAATTGGCATAACATTTATTGTGTATGCCAAAAATTTGGTATGTTTTTTTGCAATTAGCTAAACTAGGCATTATTCCGTCCAACTCCAGCCGAACCACGACCGTGAAAATGTTTCTGATAACAGTTAGGGGAATTGTGGCTCGACTAGGGAGCCACAGTTACAAGCGACTTTTCGATGCTCGTCCAAAGTGGAAATAACAGCTTTAGACTTTTGATTTATAGAGTGCACAGTATAGACTGCCTAGCGTGAATGGACAATAATAATAGTATGGATGATTTATAGGTGCATAAAAAGAATGAGTATAACTAAAGTATATATATAAATCTTTATAATACATATTTTATATAGTTCATATAGTAGTATTTCGAGCAATAGTTGAAACTATTTACTATGCATATAAATTACGGAAGTAAATATATTTAATTTTTTATATTTTTATTAATTCAATCGAAAAATCATCTGAATATGGGTATATAAAATTTCAAACTCCAGTTGAATAGCTCCTACAGCCAATGTGCCCATTTGCCCATACAGGAATAAGTATTGTGTCAATTCAAAGCACTCAAGCTATATCCATTTCGTATATAGTATACAGGCCTCTTATGGGTAAACACTATAAGAACAACCTATATACCCTTTTCACGCTAGACAAACAAGTATTAGGAACAGCAAAAACAGGCGCTAAAGGTCGCCCGGCTAGGGGAAATTCCATTTCGAGTCGAGTTGATTCGATTCGATTCGAGTATGCCTCGCTAGCATGTTTTGAACTTTGTTTCCTTGGTATAGCGCATAGCATACATACATATATATTAGAGAATTAGAAAATTGGATACTTGGAACGTAATTATAAATGTTGATAATGGATAAGCAGACGCTAACTGCGCATGCATCATGCACAGTCATAGCCGAAGCTCAGGAATTAACAATTAATGCGCTAACTAATTGTTAAATAAATAAAGAAGCGAATTACAAGCATTATTTTTTGTTCACACGGTTATGAAAGATCTCAAAAATATATATGTATATATTTAGACATGCAGATGTAGATTATCTCACACACGAGATGGACACTTGCGAAAATAACTGCTATTAGTGCAATACGAATATAATAATAACAAACAAACGAATTAGCATCAGCATCGGCATCGACATCAGCCATAGGTGGCATCTGGTCTCGCGTGGCTCGCGTGCCTTTCGCATGGCAGCGTCGATCAGGAAATGGGGGAAATGTCAAATTCGATTTCTTTGTAGTCGATCCCGAGTGCCTTTCAATTGGATTTAATTGCCTTCGAATGGAAGCTGTAAACATGCGCGCCATGCACCACAAAGCAAATGGAATCTAGTGAAAGGCGTTGCACTTTAAGATACCCTATAAATAGTTGACATTCACGAGAGGAGTGATACATATAGGGTGTATCGACTGAAGACTATATTTGAGCATAGCAATGGAATAAAATTCAAACATCTTTTACTAAACAATTTATTCAGCAATAGTGTTTTATAATCAAATAAAGTTAAACTAAAGAGTCTTTTCATTTCTTAAATTAAATTAAATTGAAGGGTCTTTTATAAAACAATTTAATTTATTGTTTAAAATAATTAAAATTTATTAGCATTTTAAGATTAAATAATAGACGAACAAATAGATGTTCATTTCCTGCACATTCTTCCTTTTCCCATTTAAAAACCCGTTCTCTTTAATCTACTTTTGATAGTCTCCCTAATCTTCTTCATAATCTTTGATTCAGCTTGTAGAATTACATTCCTCAGCTCTTATCTTTGCCAAGTAAATTTATTTGGCTTTATCACATGCTCCATTTATTATAAGAGTCGTAAATCAACTTGATATAAAACTGAACTAATTTAATTAACACGCTTAAACTTTATACTTACACACGTTACAGGGTATACAAATTGAAAGTAATATTAGAAAAAAAAAAAACAAGTGCAACTGTTTTTCAATATTTAAATATTTGTAAAAGACGTAAAATTTCTTACCTGTCGCAGTTGGCTAGAAATGCGGCCAATGCTGTTGCGCTTACGTTCAGCACATGCACATAAACAAAACAAAAATATGTCAATTAGCTGTCATTTGGTTATGTGCGTGTGTGTGTGTGTGTGCAAGAAACCGTTAAAGAATCAATCGATAACTGACTTTGTGTAACGGCTTCAGCAACAGTTGTCGCTTTCTAAGCCGATCCGAATTCCTTAACTCGCAGGTGCAATGCAACTGGTTAGAGGGAGAGGAGAATAGCGACCGACACACAAATAACCGTAAGTCACAACCGGCGCGATGCACTCGCAGCAGCGAACTAAACTGAGCAGTGAACAAAAAAATGGTGAATGGATTGTGGCGCGCGGGCACTTGGCATCTATTGTTATGTCTTTCACAGCGAGCCGTTTTATCTGTGGCTGGTAATCAGTTTTGTCATCAACCGTGCGCTGACATTAGAGATCATCCCAGATGTTATCTCCACATACACACTCTCACGCTCACGCACATGCACATTTCAGTTCCATTGTACTTGGCATTTGCCTGTAAGATCAGATTTTTTGCACTGGGGGGCGAGCGGCGCTGCAGCAACACCACAGTCGAAAAGAAAAACTAATACTGAACTGCCGAAAGCGAAGCAGACGACGCCGACGCCGACGCCGACGCCGACGCACAGGCACAGCACGAAAGAGAAGTGGAGAGAGCGAAAGAATGAGAGATTCAGGCGCACAACTGTTGCAGCTAGTTGCCATAGCAACATGTTTGCTAGAGTAGAAAACGCACTCTCGCCAACCGTTGGATCACCGGCAACTCGACAACTTGAGCACAGCATTGAGTGGGCGCTCTTTTGCATATTACATGTGGGCGAACAGGCAGTGTGACATGCTTTCTCCGTCCAATGCAATGGACTCACTCATACAGGAACAACCATACAAGCAGCAGCAATGCAAAACGGAGAGTTCAAGCAGTGCAAACGTCCGCACACACGCTGTTAACATGCTGTTATGTTAACATAACAGTAGCTGTGCTGCCAAAAACCTTGTCCAATTGGAATTTCCGCTTATGTAAAATAGATAAGGTTAGCACAATATATTATATTGTTCATAACTACTGACAGTTAAGGATAAATATAGAATAAAATGATTTAATAAATTAATGCAAATATTATTCAACTCTGTATAAATAAGTACACAGTTCGTTTACTTTTTGTTCTTTATTTAAATTTTGTGTATTCATTATGATAATATTGTACAATTTGTTCATCTTTTTTTTTTTTTTTTTGTTGTGAAAATTTTTCTCAAGCTCACATACATACATACAAAACGCTCAGTTTCAGTTAAACTTTTACTATTTTTCGCGGAATCGTTTCCAACAGGTAACAAAAAATAAATTATTGGCTTTTCAAATATATATATATATATATATATGTATATATATGTATATATATATTTTATATATGTGTGTTTTGTAGAAAGAGCATAAAACTTATAAACTAAAACTAAACATATAGATTTATAACATGTCGGCAAGATATTCGATTCGATTCTCATTTCAATCATTTGTTGATTTCTTCTTCATTTAGATTATCATTATTATTATTATCGTAATATCGTATATGTATATATTTATATTATCTCTTGAATTATTACGTTTACAGCATTTTTTTTTAGTGACTACAACTAAAAACAAATTGTGATGTACAACACCGAAAGACGATTAATTGAAATACAAAATTTACTTTGTCTTATATTCGAGAATAAGAAGAAGAGATTATGTGTCTGTGTCTGTGTGTGTGCATGTGTTAGTGTGATTGTGTTTGTCTGTATGTGTGTGTGTGTATTGTTAAAAATAATAAACAAAATTATAATATAATATTGAGCAAGTTTTGATGCGGAGTATTCAAATTGTTTAAAAAGCAAAAATAGGAAAGATTTTTGTATTCCTTTTGCTTTTTACTAATTGTTTATAAAATGTTTACATGTATATATATGTATATATATATATATATGGAAAAACAATTGTTAATTAAATTAAGTAAGCTGTTAATTATGGCAAACAAAGATTGTAAACGCACAATGTCATATATGCTGTATAAAATTTAAATTATTTCTATTACGAAATATGTTATATATATAAAATTGTATATATATATTTTAAATTTAAGTTTTTTTTTGTTCAGTATTTCTCATGTTTTATTTTTTGTTTTGAATCAACTTTCATTTTTGTTGATTTTGTAGATTTTTCTTGTTTTACAACAAATGCACACAATTATTTTTTTTTTTTTTTTTTTAGGTTTTTGTTGTCATTTTTCATTTTTCATTGCCTTAACTTGGACTTAATTAAGATTTTTATCAACATGTTTTATTGCAGAGCTTCTTACACAAATATATATATTTTTAAGTTATATATATATACGTTTGTTTTTATATATATATTTTAAGTTAATTACTTTGAACAGTTTTTGTTTTATTTTTTGACAGTTTAATTTTGTTTACGTTTTGTTCTAGGCATTGGAAGCAAAATCTGTTTTTGTTTTTTGTGTTTAGCAGAGATCCTAATTATTTTGTTTTTGTTTATGATTATTTTTTATTAATTAAGTATATATATATGTATATATATTTCAACATTTATAGCCACAAATAACAAGGTTTGAAGAGACAAAGAACAAACGATTTTTAAAGAATTTTATAACAATTAAAAGAATGCTTAAAAAAAAGTTTATTTAGAGTAAAATTTCAAACAGTTTTCAATAAATTTTAGAGGGTTATTTAGGGAAATTTTGGACCTAAGGCCTAGCAGAACTTAAACGTTTAACTGGACAGACATTTTGCACTCTATTCTTGTTCGACTTAACTTAGCTAAAGATACAGACATATATATATATATATTTATATATTGTGTTATAAATACATAAAGATGATAATTTCACTTAATTCATGTTGTTCTTTTACTTTCTTTATATATAAACATAGCGAGAATTGAAATTTGTTTTTAGAAATTGATGTAATCTCATTGTTACTAAAGTAGCTAAACAAAAACAATTACAACTAAATATATATAAATATATATATATATATATATATATTTATATTATATATATATATATTATATTTTTCAATATATTTCATAGATTTCATAATATGCATTTCGAGTGCTTAGGCCTAACTTAGGGCTTATTTTGAAAAGATGGCTTATTGAAACAACTTTTATATTTTTGTTTTTGTTTTGTTTTAGCAAAATTGTGTCCACATATTTGTGTGTGTTTCCCCTTTCTCAATTGCTCCCTCTCTCCTTCGCGTCATCTCTCCATCTCTCTGTCTCTGTTTTGAGTTCTTTTACTACTGATTGGGCAGCTCTGTGAGCGTCACATCGTACAGATCGTCCTCGATCTGTTGCACTTCCAGCAGGAAGATGTCCTCGTTGCAGTAGAAGGATATCATATCATCATCAATTTTCGCCGTAATCCTGCAAGGCAATAGAATACATGTAAGACAAATGTTTATGAGTTTTATATATACGATTCATATATATATAGAGAGATAGTCGAGTCGAGTCTAGTCAAGTCAGTTCCTTTAACCAAGTTAAGCGTTAGTTGGTTTTAGACTAAACTACCAAACGATGAACGTGTTTTGCCTTTTTGTTAGTATTCCATGATATTCAGGCGCAATTTCTTGAGTGTGTGTCGTGTGTGTGTGCGAGTGTGTGTGTGTGTGTAGTCTGTTGTGTGTGTGTTGTATGTGTGTGTTTAGCACTTGGACACAGCTGCCTTACTTACCCTTTCTTATTTGTGCGATATATGTTATTTATGCTCGTTGTTGAGATTTTGTATTTGTTTTCAATCTGCAATTGAGAAACGAGAGAAATATGATGTTTTGTCTGTTGTGTTTTGCGCGAGAGTAACGAGTATCGAGAGATCAAGTTCAATCAAAATTCTAGCTAAGCAAACTAAAATATTTCTCTTTTAACTCTTCGTGTATTTGTAATGTTGTTCATTTGGATAAGAAACTTTTATAAATATTTTTGAAGCAAGTATTATTTGTGTTCTTTTTTTTTAATATTTTACAAATAATTTTTAAAAGACTATTTGAAATTGTTTTTAAATATTACGCATAGTCTTTAAAAATACTTTAAATTATATGTACTTTTATACTTTATTATATTTTTTTTATTATTATTATTAATTAAAGTATTTTTAAAAAATGTTTAATTAGCTTTAAAGTACATTTTAAATACTTTTGATGGAGTTTTTTGAGTTTTTCATCACTTCAAATATTTTAAGCTATTTACTGAAACATTTTCCGAATTTCTGCTTTCAGAGATAAACAGAGTTTTGTAACACTTTTTCGATTTTTTAGTTAATTATAAGTTATTAAAATATACAAAAAATAATCTTTTTCTTAAATTATTTATTATTGAAAAAATTATTTTGGAATAGCTAATTTTTATATTTTAAAATGATTTGAAAAGTATTTATTTTATCTTTAACGTATTTTGTAAAATATAAATATGTATATATATATATATGTTTATACTTTCAAATATTAAAAAAAATCCTTCAATTATTTTTCAAAAATGATTTATTTAAATATATACTTGTTGTGTCTTTTTCTATATCTTTTTTGGTTTGTTTTCAGCCAATTTTCAACTGTTGCCTGTGCCGTATCGTGTGGGTTAAGTGTAGTTATAAATGGATAGATATACACATAGGTATATATACGCACACATATATACATGGAGTACATATATTTATGGTATATATAGAGAGTAGTTTTTATTTTTGATGAATTTTATGTGACTTGGTTACGACGCTTTCAATTAGTTTCAACTACAATTTATTATATAAATATATATATTTGGAATTTGATTTTTTAATTCATTTTATTTAAATTTAAGATGAATTACGATTGATATATGAAGTTTGGGTTTTAACAAAATGCTTTAGTTGAATATAAATGCATTAACTTGGTCAGTTTTGTTTATATTATGTTTAGATAAACGAGGATTCTTCTTCATTTTGGATATGCAATTTCAAATTTATAGTTTCTATATTTGATTTTTTAATATCTTTTGCGTTTTACCAATTCGACCAAAATGAACAAAATTACAGACGTTAGAGTTTTTTGGGCTTAAATTGTTTTTGTTTTGGTTTTGTTTTTAGACTGCATTGTGAATTTTCTTTGGGGGAAATATGTATTACGTTTGGATAGGTTCACATGCTGGGTCAACCTGCTGCTTCCTCTTCCTCATCTTCATATTCTCCTTATCTTTCTCACTTACCGCATTGAGCAGGCCAATCGTCGTGGGCGGCACCACATGCAACGGCGTGTAGACCTCCTCGTTCTCCTGCCGCACATACAACATGACGCGCTCCGTGGTGGGCGGCGTCATGCGGCCCCGTTTCATGGGTGGCCCAAAGTCGGACATCGGCGTGCTGGTTAACATACTCTGATCCAATATGTGATCCTTTTTATCACTAAATATATGTAGGGAGGGAGAGAGAGAGAGAGAGATATAGAAATGGATTTATAGATTAGTTTCATTGATCTTGGGTAGGTGGAGGCGCGTCCTCTGCATAAAGGATGACGATTTTTACTCACGTCTGCATGTCGGGCGGAAAATGATTGTGGAATTTGAGCGTGGGCGTGGCCACCTTCTGGCCGTGCAACAGAAAAGGCGAAGCACCCTTCAATTCCGGCGAGTCAGTCTCATGGCCATAGAAGCTCTGTAGGATTAGTGAATGTTCCATTACCCATATCTATACCTTTGTATCGGCTCTCGACTTACCTTTTCCATGTCCTCCGCGGGCGAGAAGAGCACCGGCGGCTTGGCCAGATCCTGCATGCCATAGAATTCGGAGCGATCTGTCACCGGATGGTAGAGCTCGTCCAGCTTCTTGCGTCCGGTTGCTGTCATTTTGCGCTTGGCCGCGCGCCGTTCCTCATCGCGCGTCTTACGCTCGGCGCCCTTTTGTGGAGAGAACGATGGAGAGAGGGAGAAAGAGAGAGAGAGAGAGAGAGAGATTAGCTAACTGCTAGAAAGAGTGCGCTGCTTGTGGGAAAGCTTGGAAGACATTGTATGTATTTAAATTAATTTAGGTATTTCTTTCAAGAGACAGCTGGCAGCTTCATCGCAGAGAGTCATATTTTAAATGCAGATCAGTTATAATATAATATCAAATGTATATGTGTATAGCTGATATAAATTATGTATATACGTATAAATAATTTAGTAATATATCAAAATGATATATATGTATAGATGATATAAATTATATGAGCATGAGGAATGAACATGAGGAAATGTTGTTTAGGGTTTATAGGAACTCGAGATATCATCTAATGTTCCTTCGTTTACAATGGATTGCCTTGGTTTTTGAAGTATAACTCGAGAACTATGAGTTCCAGAGCTACGAAAGTTCATATGCACTTTTTATACCCTGAGCCCATTGAAAATGGGAAATTAGAGTATAATGGTTTTTTTTTAGACATTTACATACCAACATACCATAGTATATAGCTAGCCCACCTTTAGGCTCTTAGAGCTCATTCTAATGTAGGAGCTACCTACATATATGCATATATATGCAGGGATTTCGAACTACATTCATTTGAATACACTTAAAAAAACCTAAATATCATTCGATAGACATTGAAAGCAGTATAAACCTTCCCATAACACATTTAACATAACAGAAGAAACGCAACTCCCAAAAATATGATATATACCTTCTATAAACTTCTTACAAAGTCTGGGAAATTGCTGCAATATTTCTAGCTGCAATTGAGTCTAGGGTATTTGGCAGTCGAATACGGCCCGATTAGTGGACTTTTGTGTGTTTTAATTGCAGGCTTAGCTAAGCGCTTGGACACTTGCGCAAGCAGCGCCAGGTGTGTTGCTCACATCTGTGTGTGTGTGTGTGTGTGTGTAATTAGCAATCAATCAAAATGCATCGGATGCGCACATTTTGTTTATTGCATTTGTTGTTGTTGTTGTTTTTCTTCGGCTTCCTTCTCGTATTTTCTTTTATAAATTAATTAAAATCGTGTAGCAAGTGGCATAAGCCTTGCCACAGCTTGTGGCAGAGAGCAGACGCTTTAAGAGCTGCTGCTGCTGTCTCTGCTGCTGCTGCTGCTGCTGCTGTTGCTGCCTGTACAAACAAGTTTTTGGGTGCCACCAACGCGGCGGCCAATAAGCGCTTTCGGCCAGGCACCGTTAGGGTCAGCAGCAACAGCAAACCGATTTGTTGTAAAATTATTATAAAATACTTAGCGAGATGCTGCATAAATATGCATACATCATAAATAATTCGGCGGCGGCGCCTGCAGCTTGTTGTTGCAGCCCGTTGCCAATTTGCCCACCTGAGCTGAGGCAGCAACAGCAACAGCAACAACAACCGCAGCAGCAGCTGGCTTTGCTTGATTGCCACACACACACACACACACACACACAGACAAATACCCATTTATATATGCACAAAGACATGTCGCTCATAGCTAGCGTCCACTGTGATTGCAGGTTTGCGTGTAAACAGATTCTGCTCGCTCTCTTTCCCCCGGCTGCTGCGGCGTCTGCACTTTGCATTTGTAATTAAAAATCAGGCAATTGAGGCGCGCAGGAAGTGATATTTTTCCCCTTTCATAGAGAGCGTCTGCTGCTTCTGCTCCTTCTCGCTGATGCAGCTCCTGCTCTTTCCCCAGCCACCTTTTGCAGCTCTGCCCTGTTAGCCAATTTTTTTTATAGCCTGTTCTGCTCAAGTTATGCAAGGATGTGGAGATGTGCTTATGACTGCCTGCTAAATATACTCACACAGTCATGCACACAGACACACACACACATACACTCACACCATTTAGCCTCGTCGTGCCTCTCACCTGTTGCGCTTTCTGCTGCGCTTATCACAGCTACAATTTTTTTTCTTTTTGCCTAGAGCATTCGCTGTACATCATTTGTGCATATGTATGTATTCATATATGTACATACATCCATTCGTGTGCTTCTGTGTGTGTGTGTGTGTGTGTGTGTTTGCCTGCATGTAAATAACTGTATTTTATTACATACTTTTATTTTATCTTGGCAAAAATATCGCCAAAGCCGCTCAGACAGCGGCTCGAATTGCCGCCAATGCGGTCAATGCACGCCTTCTTCTTCTGCTTCTGCTACAGCTTCACTACCTCCTCCTGTCGCGCCTCCTGCCGCTTCTTCTTAATCGACCAACTGAGCTAGTGGCTGCTGCGAGAGGCGTGTGGGCGGGGCGGCACGGCAAGGGGAGGGGGCAGCGGGAGGCTGTCGTGCTATGGTCATCAGTTGCGCCGCTTATTTGGTTAGCTGCGATAGTCGCAGCGATTACCAAAAGCGCAATTTTTTTTATTTTTATGTGTTTTTTTTTTCGTTTTTGTTTTTGATATGCCATGTCTTTATGTTGCGTTTATCGATAAATTTTACTTGGCTGAAGATCTTAATAAGTAAATAAATATATATATATACATATAAATGCGTATTATAAACTTTCTCTGTGTGCCAAGTGAGACGCAACTGGAGCGAAATTAATCGAGAGAAGCAACTCTCAACTGTGGCTCAGTCTATAGAAAACTGTGTCCTGATTGAGCGATTGACTGCATGACTAATTAGTAAAAAAGATTGATTGATTTACGAGCTGGACGAGCTTGATCATTTTAATAATATATAGACTAAGGAATTCATTATAAACCGCGTCAATGGCTGACTGATTGATGACACTAACAGAATGATTGATAGACTATATAACAGACTGCTTAGATAACTATTGACTGATTAAATGACGCACTAACGCAGTGATTGATTGCAGAAGAATGACTGACTGAATGAATGCCCGAATGACTTATTGCATCGCTGATGCATAAATTGATAGAATGCTTGAATTGTTTGGATGATTGATCAAATTTTAAATAAAAAACTGACTGAATGCCTGCTATAAAGTGAAGTATATAAAGTGAAGTATGCTAACTGCATAGTTGAGTGATTGACTGAAGAGCTACTTAGATTGTCCAACTAGCTGTGTGCTTGTCAAACAGATTGACTGAGTGATGGACCCACTGACTGACTGACTGAAGATCAACCTGTCTGTCTATTAAATAAGCTTTCTATAAGAGTAGATCTTGAAAGGAGTTACCTAGTCTTAAGAACTATTCAATGAATAAAAACTTATTTGAGAGCCCATATATATCTTAGGATAAATTGAAATAAATATAGATAAAAGTAGATTGAATTCTCTTCCAAATATAAACGTATTTCTTTATTAACCGACGAGTTGATTAGCCAGATTACACAAGACTCTGCAGCACGTAATACCTTTATTGTGATTTATAATTGATTGCAAATCAGAAATGCATTTAATTTCTTCATACGATCCTCACAATGCTCCGCATGCCATTTTTTGCTGCCACATGCAACTCGAAGATCTTTATCTGTGCAGTGAAATTTGTTTATCGAAATGTGGCGGCAGTTTTTTAAACGATTTCGGTGCATTTTTCTTCTTATTTTTTGGTGAAAAGACAGAAAACACGCAAAACCTATATTTCTGCATTGATTGCAATGGGAAAAAGGTGCCAAAAGGCGGCAATTGCAGTCGAATTGCAAATGCAGAGAAATCGCAAAAGCAGCAGAAATAAAAGTCAAGAGAAATGCGTGAAAGATGCACGATGTTGCAGAGCACGGATGTGTGTGTGTGTGTGTGTGTATATATATATATGAAATAAGCTGGTACGCGAAATTTAATTGATACATTTATCGATAAACATACGCCTCGAAGTTCCAGGTTAAGCCCCCAATATAAGTGTGTATGTGTGTGTGTGTAAGGGTTATGGATAGTATGTGGCATGGAGTACAATAAAAGGTAGTCAGGCCTGTTCATGGTTGGACTTGAAGAAGAAGAAGAAGAAGAGAAGAAGTAGAGGCAGCAGCAGGAGAAGTGTAATGATATGAGAAAATTAAATTGGAAATCCACGAAATGATTTATTAATAAAGCACATCAAGCGCAAAAAAAAGTGAAGGGTTCGCATATAAACCAACCAGAGAGAGAAAGAGAGAGAGAGAGAGATAGGGAGTAGGAGATAGGGAGAGAAAGAGAGGTGCAGACCAAGGCGAAACGTTGGCCCAAAACAAGGGCACGACAAAAGGCGAAAGGATGATGCCAGCGAATCAGTGCCAAGGAGAGGCAGCCGAAGGAGAGGGGTGGATGGGGGGGGGGGGGGGGGAGCTTCTGCCTGTCCATTTACTTTTGTACGCGTTACGCTTTCCACCTGAGCTCGAAACGGACATTGGTTACGTTGATGAAGGGACAAGCCAAATGCCAGGCCTCATGCAGCATGCAGCATGCAGCATGCAGCAGGCAGTTGCCCCCAATTCGATAAAAGCAGCAAGCGACAAGTGGCAACGACAACAACAACAACAACAATTGGCAGGGCTTTGCCTCGAGGCACGTCGCAGCGCTTTTAGTTAGCTTCATTCAACCTGCTGTGTTGCACGTGGCAGCTGCCTCTGCCTCTCTGACTCCGCATTGCTTCTACCTCTGCCTCTACCTCTGCTGTGTGTGTGTGTGTGTGTAATTATGTAGCTGCAGACCTCTTTCGTATGTGGTAGCTTTTGCGAATTGAGAATCACTTACCTTATCGCAGAAGACCTTTATCTGACAGTAACCGCGATGAAAGACCGTCGCATCGCGTGGATCCTCGAACGTATCGATTTGTACGTGCAGCGGCAGGCCCTGTAATAGAAGAGCAAACAGCAAATGTTATTGAAGAACAAATACCAAGGAAATACCGAAAACAAAAGAATATCAATCAAATATACCAATCAATCATGCAATACTACAAAACTAGCTCTAGCTGCGCACTTAGCCAGGCCACACTGTGGCCGACGCAGCAACGCTCCTTTCAGACTCTCAACTCTTCGTGTCTTTCTGTCAATGAAATATCAAGTTAATGGTACGCATTACAACATACAAAGGATGCTGCTGATACAACAACAACAACAACTGCAGCAACAACAACAACTGCCTACGTCCACATGTTAAGAGACAGAACTGTAGCAATCGCCTCTTGACGCTGCCCCTCTACTCGGCCCCTTCGGGCACATGTTGTTGCTTTTATCTTTTATGATGTTGGCCTTGCCTCGGCTGCGCCTTGGCGGGTATTATGACTATGTGATTAAGTGTGTAACACAGGTAACAGGTAACGCAGGCAAACGGGAGCACAGGGATACGCCCTCGGGCTCATCAACCTGTACGGTGAACACACACACACATGCACTTATGCTTATAGACAACTCTGTGCGCCCAGGTGTTTATTAAGCCAAGACAAAGCACAAGATATTCGATTTGCCTACAATGTGTGCTGCCTAAGAGACAGAGAGAGCGAGAGAGAGAGAGAGAGACAGAGCGAGACTTATAGACCAAAAGCCATATAAATAAATTGCATTTAAGCTATATTTATAACTTCATTAAATTTATTTTGTGTTTTATATGCCAAGAGCTTCATTGAAATTGTATTAATATAATAACAGTCTGGCAACACTTAATTAGCTTAGCTGCCTTATTAAGTTGGCTGCGCTGCAATATGATTTTGAATTTTTTACGTTTTATGCTGCTTCTATATGCATCCAGATACTATTTCTAGTATATTATTAACTGATTTTGTTAGGGTCTCAATATCTATGCTTTGACAGACATTTTGACAAATCTGCTAATGATAGTAATAATAATACTAATGAATACTAGGCTACTACTACTAATGAATATTAGGCTCAAAGTCGAATTTTTATTGTTAAAAAATTGTCAATATTAATATTTGTTAATATTAATTATAGTTAAAAAGTATTAAGTCCATTAAGTATATGATAATACATATATGATGACATATGATAATACATATACATACTTAAATTTTAACATATGTACATATAGATTTCTTTCGAATCATATATAATAATTCTCTGTTGAACTATTTCCCAGCACAGTTAAGATAAAGATAACTTTGATATATATCATTGATATTTTCATCTGCCTATTTACTTTTCTAGTTGTCCACATGAGTTATATAAAAGATATTTTACTACATGCCACTCAAGCCGTTTCCAGATCGCCTTTCGATCCACTCTGCTCTCTCACATGAACTAAATAAACTAGCTTTGCTATAAGTTTAACTTTAATATATATATAATATTTAATAATTACTTAATCGTATCTGAATTATTGTAAGTGTATGTGCAATATGTCCATATAGGAAAAACTCACCTTAACACCTTTCTGACTGCTAAAGTCCGTGCTGAGGCACTGAACCGCAATGTTGATCTGTGAAAATAAAATGCAATACAATTAAAACAATGCAGGCAATTAATAAAAGAGAAAAAAGCTGCAGAAAAAAAGGAAATAAAAAAGAAATTAAAGCAAAACAACAGAAAAAGACACAAAAAGTGCGTCTGGGGGCAGCGACGACGGCGACGCCGACGCCGACTGCGACAGCGACAGCGACTGCAACTGTTATTAGAAGCAATTGTTTTCTCTCTATTAAGTCGATGTCCTCTTTATGCCCACGACAGTTTAAAAAATTCCAACACACACACACGCACACACACACGCACACACGCACACGCACACGCACAACAAAAGGCGTGTATGCTACATACAGTTGGGTCGGCTATATGGCAATGGCAATGCCAATGGAGACTAAAACTGGAGACAATAACAAGGCAATACACAGAGGACCAAACCGAACCAAGCCAAGTGTGGAGAGTGCAGCGCGGCGTGGTGGTGGAGAGTGAGCAGTGGAGAGACGGTGTAGAGGGGAGAGACGGCGGCAGGTTGACTTTTGCAACGCATCCAATTCATTTTTTTTTCGACTTCGATTCAGTTGCTCAGCGACAGACTTCAAGTCGCTGTGTGTGTGTGCACATGTTTGTATGTGTGTGTGTGTTTAAAGGCATTTTAAGCATGTCCAAGCCAGATGCGACGAGCCAAAGACAAACAGTCGGACACAACAACAACAGCAAAAAAAGAGTAGAAAATCCATCAACGCAAAAATACCAAAGGAAACAATCTTAATGGTAAAAGTGCAACGCGCTGTCGCTGTCGCCGTCGCCGCTAACGTCTCAGTCGCCGTCTGCGTCAGCGTCAGCGTCGCCGTTAACGTTGTCGATGTGGACGACGTGGAGCAGTATTTAATGTGAATAATTAGCGGGCGCGTACCATATAAGCGAAGACACAGACAGACGCTTGGCTGGCAGGCATTGAAGATGCAGTTGCAAACAGATGCGAGAGGCTCGGGCAGGGGGGAGGGGGAGGCTGTGGCAAGGTGCAGCACCTGCGTGTCGGTGCGTACGAAACTTTTTTTTCTGTTGTATTTTTTCGTTTTTTTTTTTTTGCTGAGCGGCCGCTGGGAAAGGCAAGAGATACGCGCAAACATACAGCCGCAGATACACAGATACAAACAGCAGCAGCAGCAGCAGCAACAGCAACAGCAACAGCAACAGCAACAGATACAGATACAGCGAGGCGTGGGGGGCAGGGGGAGGCTGCTGCCTAACGGCATAAAACGAAATCGACATTATGCGGCCTTTGGCTGCGACGACTCTCTCTCTCCAATGTCTGGCCATATCCACACATATATATATATATATATTTTTTTTTTTTTTTGGGATTAACATCTCAGCGCGTAAACAATTTGTAAATAAAAACCGCGATATCGAAATGTAACCAAAATGCACTTATGGCCACATAAGCCAAGCCAATTGGCCAGGCAGCGAGACAGACAGGCCGGACAGACAGACGGACGGACAGCTAGCGAGCCTGTTAGCCAATTTAATAACTGCTTGCCAATTTGACACAAGTCACTGAACTTGACAACAAGTGGAAAAATCAGTGCAAAGCACACGAAATATATAAAAAATTGCTCGCAAATGTTTTAGGCCGAGCTGGGATTATCTGTCATGTCTCCATAGCCAAGGCCTTAACACAAATATATGCTAGAGGAGCTAAGCAAAAAAAAAAGATTTTTCATCTTTAAATTTGCTTCACTTCTATATCTATTTCGGGCAGGTTGTAGATAATGACTTAGCTAGATAAATATACATGACAGAGATAAAAGTTATTTGTTTTATGAAGATGTGTTTATAACGGACTTGGACAAAGTAGTAGATATAATATGAATAAGACAATGATAAACAGCTTAAAAGGTAGTTTATATATATGTTAGATTCAGAGTCCAGGAATCTACTTAATATATATGCAAACTACTTTTCAAGCTGTTTGCAGTTGTTCCACTTGTCCTATTTCTACTACTCTTTCTATGTCTTATACTCCACCTTCTGCTAATCTTAATACACTTCCAACCTTGGTTAATCCTCCCATTTCCTTCTACTTTCCTCTCACTATATAATATATAAAAGTATCTAAGGGCATTTCCGAGCCATAAGTTATACAAAAATGATTAAGGAATCACAGCTAAAGCTAACAGGGTATCTGGCAGTCTATCATATGCTACATTTGCACAACTATTGCCTGATTTTGTTTATATCTTTTTTGAATGGGTGGAGCTATACATGCTCGCCACTTGTTGTTTATTATGCATCTGCATTGAGGCAACATTCAGGCGCATTGTGGCTTAGCTGTGGTGCGACGGGCGTATACGTAATCTGGCGGCGGTTGGCGCTTGATTTGCTCAATAGAATTGCAAATATTCGACGGGGATTAAAATAGCTGATAATTGCTAAATTAAATGCGCTTGGGAGCGCAGATCTAAAAGCCAAAAGCATAGAGAAAGAGATAGCAACAGTGGGAACGAAGAGAACGGGAGAGAGAGAGAGAGAGCGAAACGTTGAAAATTGTCGTGGCAGGTGATTAAAACTAAGTGTCATAAATAAATAAATGCATAAATTATTCTTTTCAAAAAAGAAACAACAAAACAGAGCGCCCCTAAGCGAGAGAGAGATAGCGACGCTGCGTGCGAGCGAGCGAGCTGTCAATTTATATATATATATATATATATATATGTGTGTGTGTGTGTTGAGGCGACTGTGCGACGCGCGTTGAATAATTTGCGTTGTACGTTGCAATTGAAAATAAATCACAAATTAATTCTTACAAACACATGTCTATATATATGTATATATATATGTATGTATATTTGTGTGTGTGTGTGTGTGTGTAATTTGCCGTCTCGCTTTTTTGTGTTGTGTTTTTTTTGAGGCGGCGCTCGACTACAAACAAAATGGAGACTTTATAGCGCTCCAGCAGGGGCGCTACGGCTGGAAACGGGGGCTCTAAGAACTTACCTTGGCTGAGCTCTCGAGCGGATTCCAGTAGACGGCAATGGCATTGTGCGACACTTCCTCAATGCAGCCAACGAGACCAACCGAGTTCTTTGTATCTGCGGAGAGAAAAAGCAAATATATATATATATATATATATAGATATATGTATAGTAAAGATAAAGAAATAGAGTCAACAACTGTGGCAGAGGAGCTAACATATCGTTTGTATTAACAATTAAGGAAAAATTGTCTGTGACAAGTGCCTAATGAGTTATGTTTGATGGGGCAAAAGCGCGCAACAGGTTGCAACTGCAGCAGCAGCAACAGCAGCAGCACCAGTGAGGCAAGGAGAACTCACAAGAGGGAGAGCGCGTGAGTAGGACAGACGTAGGCAGCTCTCAGCCAGAACTAGCCAAGATTATCTGCAATCAAACAAAACCCGAATGCAATGCGCGTTTATCAATGTCATAACTCTGGTTGCACCAACTGTTGCTGCCGCCTGGCTGGCCTCAACTAGCCCCCGTACCGCTGCGCCCCCCCCCCCCCTCCCTTGCTGCCACATTCAATAAAAACGAAGAATTTACGTTCTGGAAATTCTATACAATATGTGTTCGGCACGCCGTTGGAGTTCGCTAAAGCTAACGCACCTGCATCCAAGATTCTCTGCTTCACGGAATGCTGGCGACTATGCCAGAATTGCCAGGCCTTTATCTCGTCCTCGGGACTCTTCTCCTCGCGAAACATCAACATGATCACACTCTGCAAAAGGGAAATGAAAATACAAATATTTATTAACATATATATACATTGAATATTGATTGATATGATAAATTTAATATTTATATATCAAATTTCATTAAAAAAAGGGATATTACAAAATCAAAGAAATTTTTGTTTTTTTTTTTTTCAGTAAAAATCCCATCTCTTCGATATAGTAGTTCTCTGAGAAAAAAATTCGTACATTCCCTCAAAATATTAAGATATCTGCATAGGTATCTGCCTGAATATATTCTATCATAGCTCTGCACACACGACTACATATTTACAGGGTATCCATGCTCAGTTCATTGCTCTTCTCCAATCATGCTTGATATATACGCGTTGTGACATATGTTTTGGCTGTCTACGTCTAGCTCCGTAGGCTCGCACCCTACAAAGTCAAAAGGATTAAAGGAAGCGAGAAGCATAAAAAAAGCAGAAAGGACGAACTCGATTTAGCAGAAAAATATCTAACACATTTGTCTCTTCAAGTAACTCGACTCTCTATCTCTCCTCTCTCTCGCTCTTTGTTCCCATAGATATTTGCATTTTGTGTGCATCATTTATGTATTTTCTTATTTTTTACATTTTGAATAATTACGTTGACAGCGCCGAAGGAAGCGCACAGATAGATGTAGGCCCAAATATTGCAACCCCTTTGCTATGAGCCGCTACCCTGCACTACCGCCCCTACCCCTACCCCTGCCCCTACCCCCTATGATCTTTGCTGATTACTGTGCATAAATATTTTTGTGTATTTTGTGCGCCTTTTTCTTGAATCTTTAAGTTTTCTTTCTCTAACTCCCTCCCTCTCTCTCTCTCTCTCTCTCTCTCTCTCTCTCTCTCTCTCTCTCTCTCACATACACTCTCTCACATACACTCTACATTTATCGTAAATATTCATGGGCTAATCAGCTCGTAAATTATACTCGTTCTTTTTTTTTTTCTTTTATTTTTGTCAGTTTTTCACCGTTAGACGCTGGGAAATTGATAGGGAAATGGACACGACTATGCAAATGCGTTGCTTTAATTTTTCAACTTTGGGTTACTTTTTCTTCAGCCTCACTTTATAGTCGGATATTTTCTTCTACTACTTATATCGATGGTCGCTGCCAGCCCCGAAAAGGGCGAGAGGGTTAAACAAATAAACTCGTAAATTCATTTTGACACTTTTTTCCAAAGTCTAGCGCAAAAATTATTGCACTTTTATGGTAATACGAGACGAGACTTCATAACGCACAATTAGTTGGGTAGTCGAAAAAGACCCAATGAGAAAATATGATATAGGGCCAGCTGGGCTAGGAGTTCTTAAAAAATCTTCTAAACCTATTTTCTGTTCTACTTTCATTGACACCTTTATAAATGCAGTCAAAATCTTTGACTTTTAAAAGTAGAATTTCCATTACTTGGTTTATCCAATAATTAAATATAGAATATAGACAAGTGATTGAGATATTTTCTTCTATTCAATATGCCAATTTCTGTTTTTTTTTTTTTTAATTAAATATTTTATGAAATATAAACAAATATATTAAATATTTTACAAGTATTTATTTCTCATCATATACAATATAATGGCAATTTTATTTATTTTTTTTTTTTTTTCATATTTTTGGGCTAATTTAATTTAAGATAATTTATCCCTATGATTTTATTCGAATTTTTTTCACAAAGATTAGTAAAATTTATGCTCTACTCGAACTTTTCTCAAGTATCTAGATAAAACCAGTTGGAAAATGTTCAGCTACTGAAGAAGCTGTAAGCCCTTTTCATTACATTTATCTAAAGATCTTTGGGTTTTCCTGTAACTTTTTCAACAATTCTGATTTATTTAACTCCATCTTATTTTAGTTTTTTTTTTTTAAGAATTTCCTGTTTTTTGTCTGTTATTCTTAACACTTCCCAATCCTTGGACAGTTTTCAGAAAGTTTTTATAATTTCAATTCGGTTGCTTCAATTTGTCGCAGCTTTTTTCATTATATTTACGTATGCAAATACGAAATGTGAAGAGACAGTTCCAATTTCAGACCCTAGCAAGGAGCCGAAACTCAATCTCAATTGTTGTTTACTTAGCCGAACCGTTGGCACTTCCACTATGATCACTCCGGAATCCGTATTCCGTATTCCGTACTCCGCACACACACTTTTCACATTCAACTGTAACTTTGATTGTCTAGAACTCAACGGGTTCAGTTTACAATTTGCATTTCATCCAGTAGCGAGTCAGAAGACGTCATTTAAGCTTATCTGATTGATGATGTTGATGTGTATTGTGAGCAGCAAAAGGAACAAAAAATATCCTGTGTAGTCCTGAATAAACATGGACTGCGTGTGAGTGTATGTGTGTGTGCTGAAAGGCTCGCAATTTGCATTGAGCGGCATATTCAAATTCTCATAAGGACGGACGGACGACGCCTTGGCGTATCATTTATCATTTATCATCGGGATATGCATATAAGGTAGACCAGATCGCAGCGCCTTAAGCAGGATATCCTTGCGATGTCCTTGCCGCGCGCTGTCTCTGTCTATGTCTCTCTCTCTCTCTCTTTCTGTGTGTGTGTGTGTGTGCGCAATTGAGCAAAGGGTGGCGATAGCTGCCAAACTTGATTAGCGCTCAGGCAAGCTGACATTCAGCTACTCGAGAGCGCACAGCTGACAAATAGACTGAAAAGGGTTTCAAGCCTTAAGCCTCAAATGATTGTTGACAGCCAGAGCAAGGCGCACGATCAACTAGCTCCACAATCAATATCAAATATACATAAATACATGCAGCGAGAGATAGAGTCTTACCTTAACTGTTGTATTCTTGATTGGCTTATCCGCATCGTGCACATACTCCAGCGTAATGCCATAGAACTGACCCTTGTTGATGTAGGTGATGCGATCGTCCTCGCGACGCTGCGACGAGCTGATCGGGCTCTCCAGATGGTAGCGAAAGCCCACATTTGTGAAGCTAAGAAAACACACAGAGAAAAGAAAATATGTGTATTAAAATGAGTGAATCTATTGAGAGTGAGGCAGGAGGCGTGGCACCGACCGAACGGTGGGATTATAATGGATTTACTACTCTGTATTACAACAAACTATATATGTCAAACATAATAATGAAGTTTGACTTTATTATTAATTATATTATATGTAAAATATATATTTTGTTATTGCTATTTTTAAGAACAACCACATTTGGCTAGTGAAGTGTAGCCCTGAAGGAAGCATCCTCAGTTTGAGACAAGATCAATTAAATCAAAGCTGATAAACAAATTTTAATCTTAACATTCGTTTCAAACTGCTTTCAAAATATTTTGATATTTTGTTGTCGAAAACCTCAGCCGCGCTGCTATTTTATGAATGCAGCATATATGCATTTAAATAGGTATAATCCGACTTTATATAGAGTCAAAAGAGTCAAGCCTAAGCTCCCAGGTTAGGGTATTATTTTGTTGTCTAAAATGTAGTACATTATATACTATTTATGCTCATATGACACCTATCTATATCTATCTATATCACATCTAAATTACAGTTGGCCAAAACTGATGAACAGAGCTGTATGTATGTATATAGGTATAATCAAAGACTTATATCCATGCTACTATGTTTACAGGGCATTTGCTGGTGGTGAAACTTACATTTTTGGTATTTGTATTTTATCAGCATCATTTTGGCGTCCGAAATCGTGCCAGGGCCTCGAACGTGTCGAGCCATTTGTGCTCGTATCCACCAGCGATGTGGTTGGACTATTCTGGCTGCCATGGACCACGGTGCGCTGCTGTATGCTATTCACTGAAACGGGTATGCTGCCATTGGCATCGATGAGGGTGCCCGGCTGACACAGTTCCGTATAGTCGAAGGACTGTTCGAGAAGAAGTTGCAAATAAGTTTGATTAGTTTGGATGATGATGATAAAAGTTTAGAGATAAGAAAAGATATTATAAACTACAAATTTAATGGACACGTCACGCATTTTTAACTACTCGTTACTCGTTATTCGTTACTCGTTACTCGTTACTCGCTATGGGTTATTCGTTGCTAATTGAAATTTTGGGTTAGCTGATACTATAAGAGATTTTGGATATGGGTTCTACAAGTGGCATTACGACAGGCACTCGTCGCTCTTTACTCGCTACTCGCTACTCGTTACTCGCTACTGTTGTTTTCTTTGTGTGTTGTTTGGGTGTGTGTGTGTGAATACCTGCTGTATGTGATTTTGATCCCGCGGCGTTATGGCATCCGTGCCAATGCCCGAATCGGGACTGGGCAGGTCCACGGTGAGACCCGCCGCCGTTATAGCCTTGGCATAGAGCGGCGTCCCACCGTTCTTGCCCGACTGTTCCTGTTGTTGTTGCTGCTGTTGCTGTTGCTGCTGTTGTTGCTGCTGCTGCTGCTGCTGTTGCTGTTGCTGTTGCTGACTGTGGTGGTGTGCATTGCTGCTGGTTAGCACTGTGGTGGTAGTGGGCGCATTGCTGCTAAAGCGCGCCTCATAGACACCGCCCACTGGCTGGGGCTGGGCGGCCGCCGATACGGAAACATCCTCGCCGTAGAGGCTGCGCGCTGTGCCCGCTGGCACGTAGCCGCCCTGGCCATCGGGTGCGAAGTATTCACGATAGTAGGGCTCCGTTATGAATGTGGTGGCAGGTGGCGGTCCAGGTGGCAATCGTGTCGTCGTGTACATGCCATAGCTATCCGTTGTGATATATGGACCCGGACTGGGACTCTGGGCTTGCAATGTGCTCTGCTGTGTGCTGGTTCCATTGCTGTTCTGATGTGAGGTCTGCAGGAGTTCAGGTCAGTCTCTCACTCAATCTCTCTATCTCTTTCACTCTTTTCAACACTTGCTCCGTTTGGCTCACTCACCTGTAGATAAATCTGTGTGCCGCCCGTGGTAGCATACATCTCTAGATCTGCTGTCGCTCTGGCGGGACTAGTTGCAGTTGCAGTTGTTGATGTTGCTGTTGCTGTTGCTGTTGTTGCTGCTGCTGTGGCTGCTGTAGCTGTTGCCGATTTATTGGCTATATCGAATGCAGTTGCAGTTGCAGTTTCCCCACTTGCTTCACTTCTAGCTGCATCCACGCGCAATATCTGTGAATTTTCGTTTGGATTTGTGTTTCTTTCGTTTTCCTTTAACTGTTTGCAACTTGGCTACTTAAGGATACTTTCTTTTATAAACTATAATCATGGTTGTGTTTCGCCTGGGCATTTCCAAAAATTAGGGTTTTAATGTCTTAGTTTAGATTGATTTAGTGTAGAGTAGCATTTGATTGATCATAGCATAGAATCTTGACAAACTTAATATATACTTTTATTGATTAGAAAATCTAATTTCTATTCTATGACCTGAACTTGATGCATAGAGATATAGGCTAAGGGATTTTAAGATTGCTTTATAAGAAAATCTCTTTACGTTTGATTTTCAAGGCTTCTTTGTGATATTCAAGGCATTCTAGCAAAGTCTTAGACTTATATATACCGAAAAGCTGTGCCAAATATGAAGTATTAATATGTAAATCAAACATAAGCAATATCTGATATTTCATCATATCATATCATAAAATAAATATAAGAAAGTATTATAGCTCAGTAAATATAGAAAGTAGTAGCAGCACAGTACGATAAATAGTTCTGCTAGGATCAATACGAGTTCAATAATATTTTCAGCTTATCTCAAATATACAAAAACTGAACTTGGCCAAATTGCCGACCTTCAGAAGAATACGGTTTAAGGCAATTCATATACATATATATATATATATATATAGACTTCTAAGACCTTCGTTAGATCATGCTCTAATGAACTTTAATTGCACGCACATGGAAATGATTAAAAGCCTTTTAAAACTGATCTCATATAGAGATCAATGAAAGCTCTCAGACTCTGAACCCTCATGGGGCTTATGAAACTGAACTGAACCGAACATAGATCACAGACCCTAAGTGAGGAGCGTGCAATATATGAATTCTACGAGCCGGCACAAATAATATTCATAAATACTTTGGGGGTATCGAATTGGTTCAGCTAAATGATTTGTTTGCAGGAATTACATTGATTGATCGCAACCAAGCACAAAAGAGACAAACGACAATAACAACAACAACAACATCAACATGTGGTCAATGTTTATTATTGATTGATGACTGATTATGAACGCGGAAGGTCAAAATGAAGTCAATGGTGACAAAAAGGTAAGAAAAATAAGAAGAAGAAGGAACAAAATAGCGCGAGCTTCGCTGAAAGCCAAGTTCTTTTTAGGCGCTCTATCCTATAGCAGAAGCTGATTCATAAATACAAAAAGTACAGTTTATGAAAACAAAATAAGAAATATATAAAACCAACAACAACAACAATAACAACAAAATTAAATGCTATAAAAAATCGAAACAGTCGTCGGTTGTCGAGTGGAAAGAAACCAATTAAAATGCAAAAAAAAAAGCAGCAGACGGACAGACCCGAAGTATATAGCTCTTGGTATATGATGAAATATATATATGCTTATAATATATATATATGTGTGTGTTTGTGTATGCATATATGTTAATTAGCATTGCTTTTTATTTATTTTTATTTTATTGATCGCACCAAAATGTCAAACGTTTTTCGACTCTGCGCGACTCTGCGTTGACGCTAAATGAGGTAATACGCCAAGAAACAGCTACAGATACAGACACAGCTTCAGATACAGATACAGATACAGATACAGATGCTCAGATACAAAAGCCACATTCAATGGCTGGCAGCTGCCACGCCCTGTCTTAGCATCTAAATTAACATTTTAGCTGATGAGTGCTTCACGCCAAGCCAGAAGAAAGTGAAATCAAGCGACGTCATCAAACCAAAAGCTAAACCCATCTATAAAAGCTCAAAAACTAACTAAATTTAACTTTGTTTAATGTGCAGTTATTTTTTTTTCTTCAACTTTAATATGCATTTTTACTTTTGTTTAGATTTTTAAATTTTTTCCTGATTTAAAATTTAACAAAACAGATTTTTCTTAAAGCAAAAGCTGCCCAAAGGACCTAAGCTAGAAAAATGTTGCTATAATTTTTTAATTTAAAAAAAGCAAAAACGGTCTATTGGAAGCTAGCTAAAAAAGCTCCTAATCTAGCTATCTTTAATTAATTTTTGTTTTTTTTAGATATATTTTATATACATTTAAAAATGTTGCTATAATTTTTTAATTTTAAAGGCAAAAACTGCCCATTGGAAGCTAGCTAAAAAAGCTACTAATCCAGCTATATTTAAGTAAATTCGGGCTTCAGCTTTTTTCATAGCTAACATAAATTTTTTAATTTTTCTACATTTTTTTCAAATTTATTCCTCATTTATTTAGTTTTCTATATTTTTGTTCAACTCTTCTCTTCAATTTTCCCGCTAAATTCTTTAAGCTAACAGCCAAACTGTATTTGCGTGTGAATATGTGTGTGTGTGTGTGGCTGTGCGTGTTTTTCGTTTTGTAAAACATATCAAATGTATTCTAATGTAGCTTGCCTTTGTTGTCTATCTGTCTGTCTGTCTGTCTGATTGTCTTTTCTTCGGCTGCTCAGAGTGGGGGCTAGCTCTACTGAGATTCTAGCTGCGAGCTAATTAAATTTGTTCATAAAAATCAATTTGCATTTTCGAAAAATAAGAAACAAATACACACACACACACACACACACACACTCAGCGTGCAACGTCAGAAAAGGCCTTGGTGAGGCTGAGCCAAACGAATCGACAAATATTTTTGGTTTTTCGTTGTTTTTTCTTGTGCGTGTCACAAAATTATCGAAGCTTTAGGAATCGTTCGTTAGCTTGTGCTATTATAAAACAGCGCGCTTTGCATATGCCACACACACACGCACACATAGACATATATATATATATAAACTATATATTATATGCCCATACTAAACTGAGCTATTGGCTGGCTAGAATTATGTTAAGCGCGTCTTCTGGCACATATTTATGTATGAGGAAGAAATAAAAAAAACAAAAAGAAGTAAAAAAAAATCTTTAAAAAAATCTAAAAAAAAAAAAAAAACCAAAATTTAAATAAAGCCAATTAACTATTTTAATGCCTTTTGGTTTTGATAAAAAGTGAAACTTTTTTCTTCTTCTGCTTCGGCTGCTTCTTATTCGTTTTTGTCAAGATTCTATTCATGTGGCCGTTTTATGCATATCGTTAATTCTCGGAAATAAACCAAGGCAAAAGAATAATACATACAGCATTATTGTCAGTATCATTATTATTATTCTCACTAATATATTATTATATATAGTTTCTTAATAGTTTTGTTTTTGCTTCTTTCTCGCTTTTTTGGGGAACTTTTTTGAATGATCGTTTTTGGGGTTTTTTCGTGCAGACCTAGCCTAGGTTAGCTAGTCAAAGAAAATCGAAACTTACAAAATGAGTTAATTGGATAAAATTATGCAAATTATGTTGATCAAATTGAAATCGATTAATCGATAATTGTTTTTGTTTTTCATCTATTGATTATTCATCCTCATTTTCGATTGATTATTCTTCCTCTTTTATTAAATGACTTAAATATCCAACTAATTTCGGTATATATAGTCTATCAATTATATAATAATAATATATTATTAACTATCGATAATGTATCGAAAGATTAGTTAGAGGCTATTCATATGTATAGATGAATATTTCAACTAACTTTAAATAATAATTAAGACTAAGAGCCAAGTGTTCAACAGTTAGAAACATAAGAAACAATTTAAGTACATATACATATATTGTTATCGATAACACCTGTTGCCTTGCAATCAAGTTTTTGTATATGTTTTGTTGAGTAATACATTTTTCAATACAGTCTTTTTAGTCCATACAAAAAAACTCACATCGAAAGCTTATTATGTTATCGATAACACATTTATGATTGAATTTTAGTAAAATATATGTAAAATACAAATATTCTCAGGACACTCATAAAATTTCAACAACTATTCATATATGAGTAGCTTATCGATAGCACATTATCGATAATACTTATCGATATATCATAGTTGATTTAATGTTTCCGGCCGTTTTTCCATATTTGGGCTTTATTGACACCATTTTCATATTCATTGTTAACTATTTGTTGTTATTTTTGCAGTTTTTGTTGTTGCAGTTTTTTGTTGTTGTTGTTGTTGTTGTTGTTATTTATTGGCTAATGATTACATTTTCCGGTCTAAAGTTTCAAGCATTGCAGTAAATTGCAATATCAATTTTTCATTTATCATATATACATTTTGTTGCCATTTTTCTCTTTCCCTCTCATTTCATTATGTCATTTTGTCGCTGTTGTTGTTGTGTTCAATTTGAATTCTGTGGCATAAATTAGTTAAGCGATTTGTTATACGCAACAAAAAATTCTCTAGACTTTATCAACTGGGCGACGCGTGTTATGCAAATGGCGTTGGCCAAGACAAATATTGCGAATAATTAGCGAATATAAAAAATAATTTTTTATTATTTTTTATTAATGTACAATAAATTAGAGTGCAATGCAAATTGCATATTGTAATAGTTAGTGCCAATAACAAGCAGAATAACAACAACAACAACAACGAGCAGAAAACAAGGCAATTAAATTGAGCTAAGAAATGATTTTGCTCAATGAATTTTTTCTTTTCAATAATTCACACACACACACACACACACACGCACTATAAGCCCACTCTCATCTGCAAAAAGCGTTAAAAAGCAACAACAATGTTTCTGGCGCTGTTGTTGCCGTTGTTGTTGCTTGGGTTCTCGCGCGCCAAACAAAAGACTTAGAGCACAAACTTGTTCGCCGCGCGTGGGTGTTGAAAGGCAACGCGTTTGCGGCTCGGCTCAGCTCAGCTCAGCTGCTGCTGCTGCTGCACGCCCACACGCAACTTGCTGTTGTTGCTGTTGCTGTTGTTGGTGTTCGTTCGTTCACTGTTGCTGTTTGTTGTTTGTCTCTTGCGCGTGTTCGCTCAATTTGTGTTGCATTTGTTATTTGATTGTTGTTGTTTCTGTTGCTGTTGCTTTTGTTTCGTTTCGATTTTGAACGCGCGCGCGTTTGCATTTTGATTGCAGGTGTTTTTTTGTTGTTGTTGTTGTTGCTTATTGCATTAGCTAACTGGGCAACTGGGCGCCCACATTCCAATCAAGCGGCATAATATATACTATATATATATATATACATATATATATATATATATATATATATATATATATATATATATCGTATATCATAACACAATATGCAAAATAGCAAAAGGCATATCAAATTCGGCCAGACACACTCACACACACGCATACACGCACACACTTACATTGGTTTAGTTAAAGGGGAGGCTAAGATGATTGGGTTTATTGACACTGATCACTGAATCTGAACAATAAGACACTTTAACACGTTGTTGCAGTTGCTCTTGTTGTTGTTGTAGCTGCTGCGCTCGCATTACAAGATTTTACGCGCAGGAGAAGCATTCGCGGCGCTCAAATATCAGACGAATCGCAGAAACGATCCTACTCCGACAGCGTGATACGACTGACTGACCGATTCCCCACGTATGACAACGTCGGCGACAGAGGCAACGGCGACGACGACGGCGGCTGCGACGGCGCTACCTGAACGCTGAACGCTACGAGCGAACCAACCAACACGCACACATGCACACATACACACACACAGCGGCAAGCGAAGACAGGCGTCAGTAGACGGCAGCGTTGCGTCGGCCAGTTGGACCAGCACACACACACACACAGCGATCACAGTCATACACACACTCACACACACATGCGCCCATATCAGTTCAAAATGGTTGGAATCTCTGCCTGGCTGTCGCGTATTCTGACATGCGCAGCGGCCGGACAGGGCGTTACAAGCAGCGCAGCGCAGCGCCGCATTAAAAAATAGTTTTCATTGATTTGCGCGGTCGAATCGTACTATGAAGGAAGAACGGCCACAGTGGGCCGGAAGTGCGCACTTAACTTTTGTCGCCTTTGGCTTAGCCTCATGTTGTTGCTCTTGTTGTTGCTTGTGCCAAGTCGCGCAATTTCCCAGCACTTGTTGCGCTTTAATTATGCCAGAGGTTTTTCATTAGCTACCTTATATTTCGTAGTTGTTGTTGTTGCTTTTGCATGCAATTGATAAAAAAAAAAGCAGCACAGCACAGCGGGCATCGAACATGCAACATGCAACTCGAACCGGGTAGCTCGCTGCAAGCTAAGCGCAAGCAAGCCAGATTTATGCGCATTCGACGTGCGTGCGAGCGAGCGCAATATACAAATCACACAATCACACGCATACACACTCACACACCTCTCATCCGCGCATACGCAAGCACAAACGAAACGAGCAGCATTGATCGTGTATAACAAGTTGGGTGTATAACAGTTGCGCGAATGCAAACTGAGCGACGACTGCTGTTGTTGTTGTTGCTGCTGTTGTTATTGCTAGCCTGCCTGCCTGCCTGCTTGCTTGCTTGCTTGCTTGCTTGTTGTTGTTGCTGTCGTCTCATTGCTTTTGCGTCAATAGAACCACGACGAACGACGAACGACAGCGGCAAAAACAACAACAAACGACGTTGATTCGTATTGGCTGCAGCCCACAAATACTCATTGCTCACACACACACACACACACAGTGGCCAGACCAATTGCAGGTCTTAGAGCAGCGACAAAAACAAACAACAACCACATAGCGCACTCGCATGTTAATTGAGACAAAGTAGAGCGAGTACGAGTGCGAGTGCGAGTGCGAGTGCGAGTGCGAGTGCGAGTGCGAGTGCGAGTGCTCGCAGGATGTGAGCGACGCTGGCGCTGTCTTTGGCGGAGCAGCTGCTTCTGCGCCTCAAATATGTTACTAATTTCTAATTAGATTTTACTGTTACAGTTTGCCTTACTCTTCTTCGTTTTCATTTCTTTCTTTTCTTTTTTTTTTTGCGTTTTGCGTGCGTGTCCATTAAAGCGTTAAATACTTAAAGCTTTTGATTACGATTTCTTGAATTGTTTTTGTTTTTGTGTTTATTTGTTTGCCTACCTTCTGCGTTATTACTGAACCGTTCGCTGAGCCGCCCAAGCTGCCATTCTTGGCTGGATCCTTGCTCAAGTCTTCGGGCTCACGTTTGATGCTCAGCAGCTGCTGCTGTTGCTGTTGCTGCTGCTGCTGTTGTTGCTGCTGCACTGCAGCGGAGACGATCGAGCCCGCGCTCCCCACTCCTGCCGTGGTTATGGTCACAATGTCGCTGGGATGAGGCGGCTGCTGCTGCTGCTGCTGTTGATGCTGCTGTTGCTGCTGTTGTTGTTGTTGTTGTTGCTGCTGCTGTTGTTGCTGTTGTTGATGCGAGATTGTTGTTGTGGAGACAACGCCGGTTGTGGCGGACGACGATGAGGGGTGTGAACCAAGCAGAAAGCCTTGAATTTCATTTTGCGATAGGCCAGAGACATCGATAGGTGTGGTCTGGCCATTCAGTTTGCCGGCGCTGCTCGCATTGCTGCAAAAAAAGATCATAAGACGAAGGAAATAGCAGAGCAACAGAGATAGCAATTGATAGAAATGAGAGAGAAAACAGATAACGATAGAGAGAGAGAGAGAGAGAGATAAGGAGAGGGAGAGAGGGAGATATAGAGCATGGCATGAGTAACAAAATTAACGTTTCAATTTACCTAAGTTAAATGCTTAATTACTTAATTCATTATAATTAACTTGGCATTATCAACAATTATGCTTAAATACTTAATTACTAATGCCCACCCACACACCCACAGAGAGACAGACACTGTCCACCTAACGGTACTCCAATCAAATGGCAAATCCCAATCAGAAAACTGACAATCAAAAGTGCGCAAAATATGCAGAAATTGCAAATTTTCAATTGCTAATCCGTTGGCTGCGCCTAATTTGCCAGCCAGCCAACAACTACATACACCTGTAGCTGCAGCTGAATCTGCGACCTGTTACCAACTGGCCAATCGACTCAAATACACACACACACACCAAGCACTCACTCACACACACACTGAGTCGAATAGGAGCAACGACAACTGAAAACCAAACCAGATTCCAGCTGCAGCGCGTCCAGCAAAAGAAAAAAAAAATACAAATGAAAATAAAAATAAAAATAAAAAATAAACCAGTCGACAAATATATACAGATATAACTGCACAATAAAAACAAATTGCATTCAATGAAAATAATCAACAGTGTTTTTTTTTTCGCAGGGTAAAAGGCCTAAATCTCTCGCCCTCTTCTTCTGCCCGGCCGTGTCTCCTCTCTTTCTCTGCTTATTTCGATGACAAACAAAATTGAATCATATATTTTTATACTCTTTCTTCTTCTTCATCATTATTATTATTATTGTCAAGGTCACAGCCATTGAGAGCTTTACCAAAGTTGGTCAAGAATTTTGAGTCACTTTTTAAGCTAAAAAATCTTTCGGGAATTTCGGCTCGGAATAAAAGCAAAGAACTTGTTCCAATTGACAGCTAAGTTATTCTGTTGTCTTTTGTTTATATATTTTTTTTTTAATTTTTTATTATGACGTCAATTGTTTTTGAAAATAAAAATAAATGTATATTTAGAATTTTTGCCAGCCTAAATCGTAAAGCTTTCAATTAACTCAATTGTGATGTTAAAAAGTTGTTTTTTATGAGTCGAAGTTCTTAATGGACTTTAAGATGGCATAGTACTATATTTATGTAAGTCTTTTAAATTTATTTATATACATATTTATTTAAAAAGTGTTTTTATATATATTTATTTTAAATATATTTATATATATATAATATATTTATATATTTTACGTAGAGATAATAATTCCCATTAACGACAGCTTAAATATGATTCAAAAACTTGTTTCTTAATCTGTTCACATTTGATTAAGTTTAAAATCGTTTTGAATTACAGATTTCATTTGTTTATCAACTTTTGTGAAGCAAAAACAAAGAATGCAATGAAAATATTTGGATTGGGTTTGATTAATATGTTTTAGAGTCTAGTAAGTCTAGTAATTGGGAGTGTTTTATATATGCTGCTCATCTAAAAGATGAAATATTTCATTCAATTGGATTTTTCTAGAATTTGAATATTATATAGTCATTGACAGCTAAGTAGTCAACTTTCTAATTATTACAAGAAGTATTTGAGGGGTCTTTAAGTTGATTTTCATATAGATAGCTAAAAAGCTAAAAACTGTGTATTAAAAATATATAAAAACATGTATTTTATATATTTAATAAAAATACTATATATTTAATTTTATATATATTATAAAGCTAGTTCATTTATTTCATTTTAAATAAAAATATAAAAAATTAAATATATGTAAATCATATTCTTGTTAAAATCTAAATATTTATTTGGGTAAATTTAGCCAGCTCAAACAAAATAAAATTCTGTTGAAATCGAAATCATGGATTATTCCGAGAGAGACTTGCGGACACATGAGACATATAAACAGGGTATATCACATACTTAGCATGTTTATAGTACATACACATATATAAAAAAAAAAACTTCATTTGCAACAAGCTCAAGCTGGCAATAAAAAGCTTTATCATAATAATATGTTTTCAAGAAACGAACCATTAAAATAAAAAACAAAAACAAAAAAACCGACAAAAATGAGAACAAAATGTCGCAATTTCTTTAGCAGCTGCTGCCGTTTGTTTGCTTTTATTTATTTATTTTTTTTTTTTTTTTTGGCATAGCTCTGCTGACTTGGTTGCGAGACACATTTGTATCTATGATCGTGTGCATTTGACGGCGACCTCAACTAAACACCGGAGCGCCCGTCGAGTGCCCGATTTCACCCGAATTCCAAAATTCTACGACATGTTCTCCAACTTGATGTGGGGTTAAGGCCGGGCAACACGGACATCGAAAGATGTGTGTGTGTGTGTGTGTGTGTGTGTGTATACATGTGTGTATGCATATGTATGTGTACAATATGAAAACATGGCAACAGTTTTTTTTTTATGTTCTACAGAACATTTTGCAGAAACAAAAACATTTTCGTAATGCGATATGTTTTTATATCTAGCTGGGCTTATTATCCATATATATACATATATGTGTGTATATAACAGATATATGTATATATGTACATATACAAAGCGTTGGGCCGCCCGTTTTTAGGGTCAGTTTCGTGTAAATCACGTAGCTGTTGTTATTAGACGACTGCCGCAGCAGCAGCAGGAGGAGCAGCAGCAGCAGCAGCTGAAGACGGGGGCAAAAAGCGCTTAAACTGTCTTTTAATTGTGTTTCTAAGCCAACGGCTAGCCGCAACGACCTTTTCCATGCCCCCTTAGCGGTGCTCAGAGCTCGCCTCCCCGTTACAGTTTCGACAGCCGAACAACCTGAACTGATATAAAACCAAAATAACAAGCGACCAAATGACTCGAGAACTTGAGCCACAACTTGTTGTGTGTGCGTCGTGTTGTGTTTGTGGCCGCAGATTGTATACCCTAACATAAGCTGAACAAGGATTTCGGCAAGAGCACAAAGGATGTAAGTGAAGTGCATTGCGGAAGCCACATGAACTGTGCGAGGATAAAGAATGTAGAAATTATATATGTAGGAGTGCAGAGATGTGGTAAATGTGTGTAAACCAGAGGGAATGTGAATAAATATATAGTCCAAGCAAACTTGGTATATAATAGTAATATGCAAATAACTGCAGGACACTGTAGAGCTGTATAGGACACTGCAGGAGACTATATGACACTGTATGACAGATATATGAATGTGAGTTTCAGTTGTGCAAATCGAAGTAAATGAACAGATTGTAATGAACGTGATAGAGAGAGAGAGAGAGAGAGAGAGAGAGAGTGTGAGAGAGAGAGAGAGAGCGAGAGAGAGATAGACAGTGTTATAAAGAGAAATAGAAATTAATAGTGAGAAAGTCGGAGATATATAAAGAGTGGGGAAAGGGAGAAAGAAATTAGAGCAAGAGCAACAACGAGTAAGAGACAAGGAGCTCGACAAGGATATATAGACAGTAAGGACAGAAAATACTGTACAAAGAAAGAGAAAAATGTTCAGAAAGAGAAGAGTGAGAGAGAGAGAATGAGCGCGAGTGAGGCAATTTATAAAGATGGAGAGAGAGAGAGAAATAAAGAGAGAGAAATAAAGAGAGAGAGAGAAAGATAGAGAGAGAGAGATGAATCGGGAATGACATGTACAACTAGAGAGATATGAAAAGAGAATGAGATGCAGATCTAGCTGCCTCTTTAGAGGGAAAAGTGGAAGGAGTAATGAGAGTGAGTCTGATATGGAGAGAAAGAGGGACAGAGAGAGATAGTGTGTGAGGGATAGAGAGAGCTACACAGAGTGATAAAAAGTCAATAATGTGACCATGGAAGACATTTAGTTAATTTATGAAAATAGGTTAGATAGGCACAATAGGGAGGGACTATCAAGCGAAAGAGTATATTAAAAAGAGATTTAAGACGTTCAAATCAAATAATATAAAGAAAGACAAGCCCAAACTAATGAGCTATGCGGAGATAATTGATATTACTAATAACTTTAAATTTAACTGAACTAACATAAAAAAAATAATGTAACCAAATTCACAATAAATTAAAATAGAAGACAATAAAAGAGCTTGAATTAGTTATAATAGAGATGGGTACTTCGTTTAAACAAATAAATAGCATAAAAGAATGGAAATGATGTGAGCCTTGAAAACAAAAATCAGGTGGAACGAAAGACAAGTGAATTTTTGAAATGATTTTTTTAATTAATGCAAAACTGATCAAAATAAAGTTATTAATGCGAATCAATTCCAAAGAAACAAAAACAACGACAAAACCAATAAAAGATTATAAAATAAAATTAAAGAGCATAAAATTCATAAAAAGTTGGCATAAAAATCTTTAAGAAATGAAGAAGAAGCAGTAAATTAGCCAAGTCAAACTGTGGGCTATAGTCAATGGAGTCGGATTTAGTTAGATCATGGAATGGTCTGTGTCACAGCGCAAGTCTAAGTGGAAGAAGAGGAAGCAGCAAAGAAGAAGAACTGAGAAAAGCAGCACAGAAGCCGCACAAGCAGAATTTCATAACTTGATTTTTCGGAAGTGCCTCTGGCTACGTGCCGACGCCAATTTCCACGAAGTTCGAGAAGGAACGACGCACTGCGGAACACACACACAGAGAAATGGAGCGCGGGCAACCCAAATTAGAGCTGGCAGAGAGCAGGAGTCGGCAAGGGGGAGGGCAGGGGGAGTGGCTTACCTCCACACAAGTTGCTGTTGTTGCTGCTGCTGCTGCTGCTGTTGTGATCTGCTATTGCGCTGCTCAGCATCGACATCTCTGTAGTAGCTGTAGACAGCATAGGAGGAGGTGGAGGAGGCGGCAGCATGGGGAACTGCAGCATCGCTGGCTGCTGCAACTGTTGCTGTTGCTGGGGGCGGCGGTGTTGCCTGCTGCTGTTCGCTCAATTGTATCTCATCTGCCACCGATTGCATTAGCCCAGCGGCAGTGAGCGGCAGGTGTTGCAGCTGCTGCTGCTGCTGCTGCTCCTGCTTGGACGGCTCATAGTAACGCGATGGGGAATGGCTGCCATAATGATGCTGAGGTAGATGTTGTGGCAAATGTTGCTGCAGTTGCTGCAGTTGCTGCTGTTGATGATGGAGGTGCTGCTGCTGCTGCTGCTGTTGATGCTGTTGATGCTGTGCGTCTAGGCTGTAGCTGCTGCGTCTAACAGGTAGGGTTGGGTTAATCAAAAGACGATACACGAAAAGGGAGAGCAGCTTTGGAGCTGAGCTTTGGCGGCGTTCAGGTGCGTGCAGTTAGCCAGTCGAGCGAGCCCCATTAGCATTTATTTACATAACACATTTGATTTGGTTTTGTTTTTGTTTTTGTTTTTTGGCCAGGTGTGCGAGTGTGCGTGTGTGTTTGTCTGCTGTAACTTTCTTGCGGCAGCTTTTAGCTTTTTTTTTTTTTTTTAATTTTTTATAGACGAATTGATTTGTTTAGCGCTATTAGCGCGATTAGATGAATGCTGTTAAAAATGCCAGGCAACAACAACTACAATGACGACAACAATAACAATTGAAAGCGGCGTCAACTCTCTTTCTTCAACACTTGAGCAGCGGCTAAAGGAATCGGCAAGGAATCGCCGCAAGTGGTCCGCTAATTACTCAGTTCCCATGGCAAATGGAAGACTTTTAAGTGCAGGTATTGTGTTATATATATATATTTTTTGTATGTATTTCTGCAACAGCCAAACACTTCATTAGCAGCCCAACGGGGCGGCAGTGGCCGGCAACAAGTAGCAAAAAAAAAAAAAACTCAAAAAAATTTGAGTTTTTGGCAAACGCATGCGGCAGGACTGGGGGGGCAACCCTAATAGACGGCAACCCTGTGGATTCACATGCAGCGCATTAACACCTGAAAGCTTTAGCTTTGCAAAAAAAGGGGCCGTAACGTAGGCTGGGCGCTGCGGTATCAAAATGCCTGGGAAGTGGCAGCCCAGGGGCAGGCCCGACCAAGCCCAGCCCAGCCGAAGGTAAGACAAGGTGTCCAGCATGAAATGTCTTGGCGGACAAGAAAGTAGCATAAAACCGGATTCAGTGCTAGTGCAACAGCAGCTGCTACTGCTGCTGCTGGACGCATCCGAGACGCGACCGTTAGATCATAATTGATATTTGTGGCAGGGCCCAGAAGGAGACTCGAGCGCGTAGACAATAGCCCAAGCAGCTCGGACAGCGTCCCTTTTCTTCCTCACAAAGCGCTAATTTGCATAATGCTTTCAGCTCTGGCCTTTAAGCAAGTCCAAAAAAAAAAAAGGATTCATCATTTCGGGCTGGCCGGGATTCACATGGGCCGTCTTCAGCATTTGATACGGTCGAATGACGCTAAGCAGGAGAGAATGCGCTCCGCCGCGGCTACAGCCACACAATTATTGTTGTTTTGTCATTGTTTCTCAACGTTGGACATCGCACCTCTTTCTTGCTCGATCGCTCAGCGTCTGAACGTCCGGCGCTGAGGACACTCGGCTAGAGCAACCCCTTCTGGGCAGCGGAGACAACGCATCTGATTTGCATAAATATATCAATCCTGGACCAGGTAAACTTTTCCATTTACTTAAATTTGTTGTTTAATGCATGTTCATTCCGTTTCATTTCAACCCCCCGCCTGGTCCTTGATAAAAACAACAAATCCTTTGGGTTCTATGTCCACCCCGATTGTCCCCTGTTCGCTGCGCATTTCTGTACAGCCGAAAGGATAACCGTGGCGAGCCCTGAAGTCCATTAATTTGTCCACAATGCCCGAGCGCGCATCCTTTGCGCCTGACCATGGCCATGGGTTGAGTGTGAGAAATTTGTTTTGCGTCTGCGCTGCGGCTGATTGGATTTGATTCGAACGACGCCCAGCTGTTCCAATTGGGAAAACTCAACGACGCCGAAGCATTTGCAGCATTTATATGCTCATCTTTTATGCAAATGGAGAGCGAGAGCGCGGCAGACTCTATCTCTCTGTCCCTCTGTCTCTCTCTCTCTCTCTCTCTCTTTCAATAAAATGTCGATGGGTCGAGCGTGGCTAAAGCGAAACCGCCAGCGTTTATTTTATTTTTGTTTTTTTTTTCTTTCATTTTTGGTTTTTTTCGGGCGTGGGGGCTATAAATTTCTCATTCGTATCGCATTAATTACTACAATATTATCAACAGCTCCAGCAAAGACATAAAAACCAAAAAAACGAAACAACAAAAACAATAACAGCAGCCACAGCCGCTGCCGCCGCTGCCACAGCGCAGCAGCAGCGAACGCATAACGCAGCGGCCATATTGAAAAAGATGCAAAGCATACGAGCGATAGAGTGAGAGGGAGCGGGAGAGAGCGAGCGCCTGCGCGACATTCGAAATGAATGAACGAACGCATTAAAAGCTTTTTAGCTTAAGAGCTTTTCATACAGCAAATGTTACACCACATTACAATGATACACAAATACACACGCACACTAGCGCTAACATTATAACAGTGTTGGAGGGGTGGCTGGTTGGGCGCCCGCACTTGAACGTCGTCAGCTGCTAATGCTGCTGCTTCGGCTACTGCTGCAACTACCGTGACTCGGCTATCCAGTCTGTATAGGATATGGCATAGCTGCTGCTGGCATCCTGCATCATGTGCAGCCGTTAAACGAATACCGTTAACAATCGCACAAGTGCTCGGAACTGTTCGAAAAAGGCGCGCGCGCGTGCCTGCGTACGCAGCTGTTATACGGAGCTCTGCTGCTGCTGCGGCTGTGTCCACAGCTCATGTCGACCGTTTGGCAATGTAATTGAAACTACAATTGAAGCACATTGTTGTTGATGGTATTACTGTCCATGAATAGAGCTTTTCTGCGTTTTTCTCTTCCTTTTTTGCCGCGTTTGCTTTTCTTTATCTTTGCGCGCCGCGGCGTTGGCTACGTTGCGAGTTAAGCTCGGGCACTGATACGCATTCGCACAGTTATATTCGGCAAAAAGAATATATATGACACACATGTATATATATATATATATATATATAACAACAACAATTTGTATATACTACATATATAAACTTGATGCTGTTGTCGACCTTGTGGCTTTTCGATATCAACTGAAAACCACTTTGAGCGTTCGATAAACTTGTAGCGCCAATTCACAGTGTACATGTGGAGATCTAGAGATGTGAAGAAGTGTAGAGGTGCTAGAAGTGGAGAAGTGGAGTATACCAGCAGCAGCAGCAGCAACAGTGACAACAAAAACAGCACTACACTAACAACAACAGACGACAAACGACAGTCGAAAGCGTACGACGTTGAATTGTGTTAACATGTTTCTTCTTGTCTCGCTCAACATCATTGTTGTTGTTGTTATTGCTGCTGCTCTGCGATTGCTGCGCTGCGGCTGCTGCTCTGCTGCAGGTAGACTGCGCAGGTGAACAGGTTTGTTTTTGTATCAAAATGTCCAAACGCTGTTGCACCTTTAATATTAATAATAATAATAATACAGAAAATGAGACGAGAAAAAAAAAACAAAAGCAAAATCAAAAACAAAAACAAAGACAGACATAAACGACAGCGACAAGTGCTACACACCGAAGCTCTGTTACCCTTACAGCCCAGCGATCAGCGACTCTACTTAACCTCATTTTATTGCAAAGCTCAAAAGCTCTCAATATTTTGTGTAAGCTAAGCCAAGGGTTTCCATTTCATCCCACTTGAAAGTTAGCTATAATTGCTATATTCTAATTGGGTTTGCTGCAATTTAAAGCTTTAAAGCTTTATTTTACATTGATCTATAACGTAGCTATTTAAAAATATGCATTAAAGCGCAAAAGTAATAAACAAAAGTTAAACAGCTACGAAAATCTAAACATAGATCAAATAAAGATTAAGTGCGAGTTATAAAGACAGAAAGCTCTGGAAATATGTATATGAGCTATAAGCTTTTAGTTTTAAATCAACATAAAATTTAATGTCTGCTTTCACATCACATTTTATGACAGCAATTTTCTTGAGAAGCGCCAGCTTTGCAATGCCTTAGCATTGAATATATGAATCCGATTTACAGCTTAATTGCGTATTAGCAAGTAAATTTTACAAATTGTACATAATACCCTAAAAAGCTTCCCAATAGTGGATATCCAATTATCTATGTTTTATCTATCCAAACTTGATGAAGTCTTCTTTAGAAATGATAGCAATATAGTGAGCTTTTGGGCTCTAAGTCATCGGCAAGCTTTTAATGTACTTGAAAGCTACATGACAAAGCATTTGATTAAGCTAATATGCCGACAATGCACCTAATCAAATATAAATGCTCCATTTACGTTTCCGATTGGTGTTCAAGTGTGAGTGTGAGTGTATTCGTGAGTGTATTAGTGTGCAAACAATGAGCCCACTGAAATATTGTCAATCGAGGGTAGTTAGGGGCAAAGTCAAAGCCAATAACAAAACACAATGCAATAATAAATGCGCTTACGGCTCAAATATAATTAAAGACAGTCACTGTTCACACTCGCGCACTCTAAAAGGTGTCGACAATTTGCTGGCCAGCACTGTACCCACACTCACACACACACACATTTTTTATCGTGACTAAAATGTCGTATTAAAATAAAATAAAAATAAAAACTGAATAAAAAATGGAGGAAATAAGAAAAAAAAATGCTAAAATAAAAACAAAATAAAATATCAGGCAAAAAATATGTTTTGCAGTTCGGAAATTTAATATGAACACTAAAGTGAAAGTAAGTTAATAAATGAGGTGTGCCTGTCGGACACACACTGTATGTGTGCGTGTGCGTGTGCCTGTGAGTGTATGACCGCGAACGCCCCACAAGGAAG